>CM035433.1:95000-737500 GCA_020310875.1 Ceratopteris richardii | reverse complement strand
CTTTTACTGCAGGCAGCCATGGCCATGTATACCTTGGAAACAATCGTGCTTGTTCCATTGAAGGTATAGGCACAGTGCATTTCTCTACAAATGGCACTAATGAGCTTGTTTTGCATGATGTACATGATGTACCTGGGATCAAGAAAAGCTTACTCTCTGTGGGCCAAATGGATATGCATGGTTATAGCATTCTCTTTGAGAGAGGATCATGGAAAATGACAAAGGGATCAAGGCTGATTGTGAAAGGCATAAAGAAGGGAACTTTCTATTGCTTGCATGGGAAAGCCTTATGAGGCAAGTTCATTGCTTTGGCTGAAGTTCACTCCCATATGGAGTTGTGGCATAAGAGACTTGGCCATATGAGCCAAAAGGGTCTCACTAGGCTTTGTAACTTAAAGAAGCTTGATGCTAAAGGCACAAAGTTTGATTTTTGTAATGAATGTCAATATGGAAAGCAAGTGAAACGTTCCTTTTATTTTGGTGTGTCTCGTAAGTCTTGTGTACTTGATCTTGTTCATTCTGATGTATGTAGCATGCCCACCAAATCTATGGGGGGTGCTTTGTATTTCATCTCTTTTGTTGATGATTTTTCTAGAAAAATTTGGGTTCAATTGCTTAAATCTAAGGATGAAGCATTTGCTGCGTTTAAGCGCTTTCATGCATTTGTGTATTTGCTATGGCAAAGATCCATTGGAGCCGAAAGGCTTTTGTGACTCTGACATGGCTGGTGATGTGGATACTCGTAAATCCATAAGTGGATATATATTTACTCTTGCAGGAGGTGCTATTTCATGGTGTTCTAGGTTGCAAAAGATTGTTGCTCTGTCAACTACGGAGGCTGAATATATTTCAGCCACTGAGGCTTCCAAGGAAGCCATTTGGCTTGCACATTTATGCTGTGAGTTTGGTTTGCCCAGCAAGGCACCTATGCTTAGATGTGACAGCCAAAGTGCTATATGTTTAGCAAAGAATGCCATGTTCCATGCACGTACAAAGCACATTGATGTGCGGTATCACTTCATTCGAGAAGTGATTGAGGATGGCCTTATCACATTGGTTAAGGTCCATACGTCACAAAATCCATGTTCTTACTAAGTGCTTGTCCAAAGCACAACATCAGCTATGTATACTGATGGTGGGAGTCACATAGCTTAAAGGCGTCATTTATGCCTTTAAGTGGGAGGTTGTTTGGGTAAAGGCCTTAAATGACCCCTCATAGTTGTACACTTGTGTATAGGCTTTGGGTAAAGGCTCTAAATGACCCCTCATAGTTGTACACTTGTGTATAGGCCTTTAAAAGGCTGATTATAGTCATTTTTATTCTTTTGGCCAAGTTCAGTGTGAACTTGGCCAGGTCCTATAAATAATAACCTAAACTAAAGTTAGGGTCTCTTTTTCTTTTGGAGAACCCACCAAAAAGCTGCGCCTCCCTTCTTCTTTCGATCTCCCTCTCTCTCTCTCTCACCTGCGTGTGCTGCTGGACACTCACCTGCCCTGCTGCTGAGTCAAGAGATGCTCCATTTGAGCTTCTCCATGTGCTGAATACTCTCTCTTGCTCCAACAATATGTACATATACATATGTATATATATACATATACATATGTATATATATACATATACATATGTATATGTATATATATACATATACATATATATATACATATGTATATATATATATATACGTATGTATATATATACATATGTATATATATACATATACATATATACATATACATATATATACATATGTATATATATACATATGTATATATATACATATACATATATATACATATACATATATATACATATACATATATATACATATACATATATATACATATGTACATATATACATATGTACATATGTACATATATACATATGTACATATATACATATGTACATATATACATATGTACATATATATATATATATATATATATATATATATATATATATATATATATATATATATATATATATATATATATATATATATATATATATATATATATACCAAATTTTGAGTTAGTACCAAAATTAGGGTTGCTGGAATTTTTGGCAATTTTGAGTACGTTGACATTGTTTTCCAACAATTCCCCTCTCAATATTATAATGGCATAAGGTTCAAACGTCTGCATAATTTTGATGTTTGTTTTTGGATAATGCTTTGGTAAATATGTCTGCAACATTTTCACTTGTAGGTACATAAGGTAGCTCAAGATGCTTTTTAATTACTTGTTTCCGAATGTAATGATAATGAACTTCAATATGCTTTGTCTTGGCATGATGAACATGGTTGTTTGCAATATCAATAGCAATAGCAATAGCACTTTGACTATCTGAAAGCTGTATGAAAGTATTTGCATAGTTAGTTGAACATGAATATCAAGATAACTTTGAATCTTCTCTAATCAAACTGCTTCAAGTGTCGCTATAAATGAAGCTCTACACTTTGCTTCACTTTATGAAGTGGCTATTATTTTGATTATGGTCATTCTAAATGTAGGTGCAAATGTTTCATCATAGTCAATACCTTTCTTTTGTGCATAACCTTTAACTACAAGTCTAGCTTTATACTTGTCAATAGTACCATTTGCTTTTTTTTATTTTTTTGATCTTGAAGATCCACTTGACACCCATTGCTTTCTTATCTTTTGGTAACTCACAAAACTTCCAAGTTTGATTTTTTTTGTATAGAATCAATCTCCTTTTTCATTGATTTCTTCCAAACAAGTCTTTGTAATGCAACTTTGACATTAGCATGTACATCTTTAATTGAAGTTAGTGCAAGAATGTTATTGATTTCAAAATGCTTTGCATAATTTACTTGATCTGTATGATCTTTCTGACTTCTGATTGTTCCTTTAAATGATTGAATCCTCTAGCTTGTAAAGTTTTCACATACCATCTTGGAAGTTTCTGAAAGATTGGTAAAAGCTCTTGTATATTTGTAACTTTTCTTGTGCTCTTCAAGTTTCTCCAACTTTAGAATTTGGTACATGAAGAGGTTGTGAAGAATAGGTTAAGTTTGAGATGTAGATAGTGGTGGTGTAGAAGCAATAACTTTCTCTTTACCTTTTTCAATTGAAATCTTTGGGACTTGAGAGATTGATCAACCCCCCCTTTACGACTGAATTTAAGCATCCAAAATTGCCTCAAAAAATGCATAATCATAGGTCTTTATAAAGTTTGGAATATTTGCATGTTGATCATAGATCTGACTTTTTTGCAACATAAGCATTGCAAGAGCAGGATATCACTTATTTTCGGTACATAGAATCTGTATCCTTTACTTTCAATTGCATAATCAATGACTACTGCTTTGTATTGCAATTTTTTGGTAGCTGTGATGTATCCATGCTTCTTGAATGATAGCTTGTGAAGCTTTTCTTCAAGACATCCTTCACATGCTTCTATATCATCCGTGAAAGCAAAAGTGGGAAAACTCTCTATCATACCTTGATCTTTAATGTGCTTGAGAACTGTGTAACTCATATTATATATGGCAAAATCTAGCATGGCATAACTTCATGTTCTCCTTAGGTATAGTAGACCTAGCAACATTAGCATAACCATTTTGGACGGAACAAACATTCCACTTTAGTTTTCACCTTGAAAAGAGCATAGTGGTTAGTAACGGGATGGCAATATCGTAGGCAACGGGTTGCTAACGCGTTAGCAACGAGTTCAAGTTGCAAACCCCAAGTTGCGTGCACTTCAATTTTATTTTAGATAAAAAAAATTTCTAGATATCCTAAGAATAAAAATCCTCCTATAAATGCTTAAGTATCATAAAAAAGGCATGAAAAAAAGACATGTTTACATTTATACAATGTACATATCAAGTATATAGGTTGTCAATTTGTCTTGTCATGTACATACACACATGCATATATATATATATATATATATATATATATATATATATATATATATATATATATATATATATATATATATATATACACATATATATATATATATATATATATATATATATATATATATATATATATATATATATATATATATATATATATATATATATATAACATACATACATACATGCATAGATTATATTATATTACATACATAGTAGTAAATGTATACATATATACTACATGCATATGTAATACGCACATTTTTACGTACATATCTACATAGTATATACATATTACATATATGCATAGCACATAGATGCAAACATACATATATACATGCATATATATTATGTACATAGTATGTACTAGGCACATATTACAAACATACAAAAATATATATAAGATACATACATAAGTAAATGCACATGTTTTTCAATAAACATAGAGTAGTAAATTACATCATAGATACATACATGCATATATAGATACATATATACATAACTACGTAAATAAACATATTTTTGAGTAAACATATAAAAATAAGAATATACATACATACATTACATATATAGTATATACATACATAAGTAGATACATATATATGCATATGCATGATGTTTTATGGTACATGATGTTGGAATGATCATATGGTAAGTGGGACATTGCATACTCTCTTTGTCTCCTTCCTTTTTTTTCCTTGTTGGTATTGGCCTTTCTTGTATGATGATTCAGCTTATCAACGTTTTTGTTCATACATTGTAATGGTTAAATCATAAAAGACCCTTCCTTGTGGACCATTTTCGGCCTGTTGGGAAGGGTTTTATTTTTTGCTTTTTTAGCAACGAGTTGCGAACGTGTACACAACGTGGAGTTGTGTTGTAAAAGTTGCAAACGTTCGCAACACATTGAGACTACAAGAAAGAATGCTCCTTATTTGGAGCAAGGATCTGGCATGAATCTTTCTTAAAGATGACTTTGTAACCGTTTGATAAGAAAGTAGGCATAGATAGCAAATTCTTCTTCATTTTTGGTACATATAGACCATTAGAAATAGTGAAATTTCTTCTTACTTTGGATTTTAGGTTTACTTCTCGAACACTTACAACATCCAGATCATGACCATATGCTATGATCGCTCTTCTTCCAATAGAGTTAGTGAGGGGAGAAAATACCTTCTTGCAACTTGCCATATGCTTTGTAGCATCAGAATACAAAATCCAAGGATTTTTTGGGATTGCATTAAATGCTGCTTGATGAACAACTATTTCTTCAATACTCACACATGCATACGATTCTTCATTCGAAGACTTAGGTTTTGAACCTTCTTCAACATTATTACATGACGATCATTTCTTCTCATTAAAATTCTTTTTTCTGCATTCTACTATAAAATGACCTGGTAACTTGCAATAGTCGCATATACTTTTCTTTGAAGTGGATGTACACGTGCACGCACACACGCACGCGTGCGCGCGCACACGCGCGCGCGCACGCACACACACACACACACACACACACACACACACACACACACACACACACACGCTCACGCATGCAGCAAACAGAGAAATAGACACAATCAAATGTATTCCTGCCATGGAAGCAGTAGAAATACCTTTTTCTAGATTTGGCATTTTAGCTGCATTTTGTGCTTGAATGGCAGTAAATTGGAAATTCACTGAGCGGGAAATGCTTTGACTTCAAATGCATAGATTCATGCATGCATGACAGCAAAAAGAGGCCTTGTTCTGTTCTCCTAGAAAATAAATGAATAAAGAAATTATGCTATTTTTTGCCCTTGTTTACATGTATTTTTTAGTGATCAAATCTCTGTTTCAAAAGCGTTCAAAGGTGCATTTTACCTGCATTTTCTGTTTAATCAAAAGCAAGCTGGAAATTCAATGAGCAGGAAACATTTGGACTGGTTTCTCTCCCTGGGGAAATTAATGATTAAAACAATCATGCTTCTCTTGGTGTTCCTGTTTCATTCATTTATTTGGGATGAAGTTCAAGGTGCTAAACATATGAAGTGTACATCATGCTTTATTCCTATCCAGAAATTTATAACAGAGTACATGGGGGTGCCATTGACAATGGAGCCAAACTTTGAAGACTTGAGTTGTCAGGTAATGCATTCATTTGTTTATTCTGTTTGTACTATCATTCAAGAAGCGAGCTGTTCTATTTTTAATTTAATGTTGTGGAATAATAGTCACATGATTATGTCGGCATAAACAGTAGAAATCACATTACATAGATAACCTTCCTACAGCTATCTACTGGGTCGATGTCTTCTGACTAATTTTATATTTGCAGTTCAAATTTGGTGTTACAGCTCCTTTGAGAATGGATGATGAAAGCTTTAAAACCCATTGCTTGGATATTTGTCCTGCAGTCTCAAGTAATGAAACATACACTAAAGCATGCAACACAAAAGGTTGTCCCCGTGTTGGTTAGGTTTCGGCCTTGAACACCTCAACTCAGAGAGGATGGCAAATGAAGTTTTGCATACTCAATCTAAATCATATTATTGGGGTCAGCAACAAACAATTTTTTTGGAAGTTATTAGAGATACCTATCAAGATCGATTCAATAGCTAACTCCGCAGATGCAGAATAGCAATAGTGTAACTTAATTTATATGTGCATGATTCCTTTTCAAGATATAATTTCACTATCCTATTCTTTCATTTAGGATGCTGATAAAAACATGGTTTCTCATGGTATGCTTTGCATTCCATAGTGTTCAAGTGTGTGAAATTCATGTCAAACACAACATACTGTACATAAACAGCTCAAACCACGTTGTACAGATGACCTTCCAAAGCCTGTTGATCATCTGAATGACTGAAATAGTGGTCACTATTTTCTGATTATCTCCATCTTTGCAGGTCAAAATCCAGGTTGTAGCTCCTTTGAGGGAAGGATATTGGAAGTTTTAAAACCATTTTGCTTGGAGATTTGGCTTAAAGTCTCATGTAAATAAATATACACTAAAGCAGTTAACTCAAAAGGCTGTGGTCACATTGGTTAAGAAGGCTGTGGTCACATTGGTTAATCAAGAGTCTTGAATAAGGGAACAGGGAGCATGGCATAATAATTTTAATGGCGAATTGGGAGATGTTAATAAACAATTTAACCAGTCATTATTAACTAGTGATATAATCAAAAGGGATTTGATAGAGAACTGTACAAAAGTATAGTAGTTCTAGTGAGTTGTTTATGTACAATCTCTTTGTCAAATCACGACTTTACTATTTTATTTCTTGGATGCTGACTAGGATATATATTTTCATGACATGCTTTTTATGGCATAACGTTCAAAAGCTTGTATTCAATAAAGATTTGCTAGTTGGGGATCTTAAATCCTAAGTAAAAAAAAGAAAAAGGTGAAAATTTTAAAGGAAGTTTGATCTTGCAATCTACTCTTCGTGACAGCTTGAATTAATTGAAAGTACCCATGGGACCCCCTGAATGCCAGACAAAGCCAATGCCTAGCACTTACTAGGAATGAACGGAGCCCAAAGGCCTGCTAAGGATAGGAATTGTGTAGAGTTGGACTAAAGCTAGATGAGAAGATTAGTTTCAGCTGAAGTAGACCTTGCTGCAGTGAACATGGCCCTTGCCAACACTAACATAGTCCAAAAAGAGCACTATGAAGGCGAACAACTTTTCCCTGAAGGCAACTGGTTCAACATCTCATCATAGCATGTAGATGAGAAGTGTCCTAGTGCAGCCCAGATGACAAGGGAGACTAATGATTCACCTGCTAAGCTATCATTGCTGGACAAAATCCTAAGGTTTCTGAGAATCTGTTGGGCAGCTATATTAATTAATTTCTAGAAATTTGAACGAGAATTTCATGCTTCGAAACTCCTCTACACTGTTTGACTTGATTAGCAACCTATTCCGAAGGTTACATTGTCATATTCCCAAGGCTGCATTGTGAGATTAGTAGTTTATAGGTAGGTCTAGGAGATTAATGAGTTTTTCATGGCCATAAAATGCATGGATTGAAAAGTAAAGGAAAAGGTTTTAAATACACGAATATTATCATAATGAGTTTTTACATGGCCATAAAATGCATGGAATGAAAAGTAAAGGAAAAGGTTTTAAATACACAACTATTACCATGTGGAGTTATGCCAGAGATCAAGACTTCGAAGAATACATCATCCAAGCCATTCAAGTTATGCCTCTATTATGGAAACCTTGGGCATATTGCAGTATATTGCCCAAACAAAAGAACAAACCATAGAGTTGCAGCCTCTAAACAATACCCTTTGAAATATGCCTTGCCCCGTCAGTCTATAATGTTTAGAAAGACCCTTTCCATTACAACCTTACTTGATTCAAGAGCCTTCTCATGCACCCCGGGCTCGCTCGGCGACTCGCACCGGTCCGTCGGTAGGGTGACTTGCTTGAGTGTTTGTTCACTTGCTTGAAAGCCGAAAGTCACTTGTTGAATGAAAAACTTGCTTGCATTAGAAAGAGAACGATTACAGAAAGAACGGCCTAAGCCGGCCCGCGTTGAGCGTCGTGGGTAAACGCGTTACAATGAGCCGGCCCGCGTTAAGCGTCGCGGGCAAATGCGTACAACGGCCCCCCGATGGCACAACGGCGCTTTCGAGAGATGCGTGCAGAGGGGACTAGCACGAAGGCTACCGTACGCTGAGCGCAAGGGTCACTTGGTTCGCTTGGGTCACTTGGGTCGGAGGCTCACTATGTCCCCCTATAAGTACTTGCAATTTGGCGTCGGTCGGCAAACCACACAAGCACCAACAGGGGCTAGATAGAAATACAGGAAGGGGGGGGGGAGGCTCTTGCCCACGGGTTGTCACATATTCTCCCCCGCTTTGAAGAGCTTTGCATCCTCGTAAAGCTAAGGTATTTGTGCCTGTGATGTTGAAGGATGAGTCATTTCATACGCCTCAATCAGGGCTTGGGCTGTCGGAGGCATGCTGTTCTTACTTACCCATGTTGCTTCTTTGAGGGGTCTTCCACGCCACTTGACCAGAAACTGAGTGCTATTGTCCTTAAGTATCAACTCTGCTTGTCTTTGTTCAATTGGGTCTTCCACCAAAGTGACTTGACGTCCGAAACGAGTATCAGGGCGGAAGCGTTTTAGCAAACTAACATGGAACGAGTTGTGGATATGAATTTCGGGTGGAAGATCAAGCTGATATGTAACTTGATTGAACCGGTGACGAATCCTGTATGACCCATAGTACCTGTGATTAAACTTTGGAGTGAAATTTCTTGGCAAAATGATATTTTTGGCGTTGACGAGGACTAAGTCCCCCACTTGATAGTCTGAAGCTTCTGTTCTATTCTGATTAGCTATCCTAACCATCCTTTCTTTACTTTTTATGAGAGCTTCCTTTGCTTGACGAAGCTTGGATTGCCAATCTCTTAAAAAGTTCCCACATTCACGATCTGCTGCCACTAGCACCTCATCTGACATGAGTGCCATGGATGTGATTACACTTTTGCCGGTAGCCACTTCAAACGGCGACATGGATGTACTGGAGTGGATGGAGCTGTTATAATGGAATTCTAAAATGTCTAAGTGTTTGGTCTAATCCTTTTGGTCTGCTTGTACATAACTCCTCAAGTAATTTTCTACTGTTTGATTGATTCTTTCTGTTTGCCCATCTGTCTCGGGATGATATGTCGATGAAAATCTAAGTTGCGTACCCAAAATTGAGAATAACTCGCGCCATAAATCGCTCATAAATCTTGTATCCCGATCTGAGACAATAGCCAACGGAAGGCCATGATACTTGAAGACCTTCTGAAAAAACGTTTGTGCTACCACCTTTGCCGGCATAGGTGGCTTCATAGGTATGAAGTACGCTTGCTTTGAAAAATAATCTACCACTGCTAGAATTGCATTGTGTCCATTTGACGTTGGCAAATCGGTTATGAAGTCCATACTTACCATGTCCCACGGTCTGTTCGAGACTTGCATGGGTTGGAGTAGGCCTGTCGGTTTGACCTTCTGTTGTCTCACTAATTGGCAGGTTGGGCACGTTTGGACATACTCAATCATGTCTTCTTTCATCTTCGGCCAAAATACATGCTCCTTTAAATGTTCGTAACTTCTTCGTTGTCCTCCATGTCCGGCCAATTGACAATCGTGTGCTTCCCATAAAAGCATTCTCTGTAGTTCTGCATTATCTGGTATATAAATCCTTCCCTTTCTATATAACATGTTCATAATTGTGTATTTCCCTTTATGGTCTAACCTCGAGTGTACATCTTTGACGATCCTCTATATTTCCGGATCCGTTTCTTGCAATTTATGAATTTGATCTTTCGTCTTACTCTCGGCCATGGAAATCGCGGCCAGAGTCGGTCTTCTACTTAGGGCGTCTGGCATGACGTTTTGCTTACCTGGTTTGTGAATTATGTCTATGTCAAATTCAGCCAAGAAATCTTGCCACCTTGCTTGCTTGGGAGATAACTTAGGCTGAGTACAAAAATACTTGAGTGAAATATTATCGGCGTAGATCTTCGTGTGTATCTTGCACATAGTGCAGTGGATCACCGCGAGCATCTCCTTCTCGTGAGTGCTCCATCTTAACTCTGTACCTGAAAACTTGTGTGACTCATAAGCCACAGGGCGTCCTTCTTGCATAAGGACCCCTCCAATTGCTAATCCTGACGCATCTGTATGGATCTCGAACTCTTTGTCAAACTTTGGCAACTTCAACACAGGAGCTTCGCACATCACCTGTTTGAGTTGCTCAAAGGCGTCTTGTTCCTTAGGCCCCCACACAAAGCAACCCTTTCCTTTCGTTAACTCTGTGAGCGGAGCAGCCACTTTACTGAAATCTTTTATGAATTTTCTTGGAAACTGGCAGAAACCTATGAATTCTCTTACTTCTCTCACTGTTCGCGGCGGAGCCCATTGACGCACGGCGGTGATTTTGTGAGGATCTATCATCACCCCTTTATCCGAGACTATGAAACCAAGAAATTCAACTGATGTCCTGGCAAATTCACATTTCTCTGGTTTTGCATATAGTTGTCTTTCTCTTAGACGTTGAAGTACGGCTCTCACATGATCTAAATGTTCGTCAAGAGTACGGCTGTATATCAATAAATCATCTATATAAATGATCAGGAACTTATCTAGCATGTCCCTGAATCCATCGTTCATCTCTCGACAGAACGTGTGTGGCGCGCCTGTGAGCCCGAAAGCCATAACTAACCATTCATAACTGCCATAGCGTGTTCTGAATGCTATCTTTTCAATGTCCTGCTCTGCTATGCGAATCTGATGATAACCGGACCTTAGATCTATTCGTGTAAAAAATTTTGCCTGGCCTAACCGGTCCATCAACTCATCCATGACTGGCAAAGGTGGATTCAAGTACTTCAAAAGAACAAATTAGTAGTAATTGTAGTAGTAGGTCCTTTAGCATTTGGGAATATTACCAAGTAAACCATACCATTAAGAGTACAACTTGGTGATCATGATTCCCATACATGTTTCAATGTGATACAAAGTTCGACAAACCTTGTTGTCATTGGAATGCTGTGGTTAAAGAAACAAAATCCAAACATTGATTGGGAAAATAATAGAGTCACTCGTTGAACTATCCAAAAGAACCCGACATATGGAAGAGCCAAAGCTTTCATACATATAGACTAAGTAAGGAAGGAACTAACATATATGATGTATGCCATACCAACATAAGAGCCCAAGGAAGATAATCTAGTGAAGTTACCTAGCTAGTGCCAATATTTTTAAGATGTTTTTGAATAATGTATATTTCCTCTCATAGTATAGACCTTATATTGTGCAATAGAACTTCAAGAGGGAACACAACCATCCTTTGGATCAATCTATAGACTATCCCGAATGAATTTGTAGAATTATGCAGTAATATTGATGAGAATCTAGCTAAGGGCTTCATCTGACACTCAAAGTCACTTGCAGGAGCCTGTATTCTATTTGTAAAGAAGGAAGATGGGACTCTTCGAATGAATGTAGACTATCGTGGATTGAATAAATACACTATGAAAAGCAAATATCTTGTACCACCTATATAAGAGCTCTTGGAATGCCTTGGGAGAGCAAAGTTCTTTGTGAAGATTGACCTTCAAAGAGCCAACGACCTTGTCAAAATTAAAGGAGGAGACGAATGGAAGATAACATTTTGAATAAGGTTTGGCATTTTAAATATGTAGTTATGCCCTTCTGTTTTATAAATGCCCCAATCGTCTTTCAAGATATGATACATGATGTATTTCAAGAATATTTAGATGATTTGTTGGGCATGTGTAGAAGTGCAAGAGACACACAAGAGGCACACACAAGGAGCACAAATGCAACAAGACACACGAAGAAGAGGGATGGTTGGAATATCTCTCTCTCTATTGACAATGTTCAGAATTCAAGTAAGAGTTGAGTAATATACCTAAGTACAAAGTATCACCACAGATCGTCACATGCATCTCCAAAAGTAATTGTATCTTCATTACATGCCGTTGCAATAAGAGAATAATCCACAAAATTACTTGATGCATGGCAACATCTTGATCTTGTTCTACCAAGTAAAGGTGCACTCAATTTGTTGTCCCATAAAGTTTGTTTCATCCATTTGGCATACTTTGTGTACTCTTGATAGACATGCATTCATTATCTAATACATTGTCAACATGTATATAATGTGTGGGCTGAATTTCATGCTCATTTTCAACCATATTTTGATGCAAATGCTCAACCATATGTGATTGGAAATTTCCAACAATTTCGACAATTTTTGGCTGAAAAATTTAAGCCATGTTTGGATAGAAATTCTTTACATTTTTAGCTCTATGTGGCTGGAATTTTTCAGCCCTTTGAGCCTCAGTTGGCCGGTCTACATGGCCATAGTCAAGTGTACCACTTTGGAACAAAGGCATGAGTGTATCGAGCACATCTTGTGAGATAACTGTTGGCTGTTTTTTGCATTCAAATAGAGGGAAAATTGAATTTTCAACAAATACCACATCTCAACTTACAATAATCGCGTTCTTCAATGGATGGTACAAATGATATCCCTTACTTTCATCACAATAACCAACAAATATACATTTCTTTGCCTTATCATCAAATTTGTGACGTTGTGATGACACAAGAGCATATGCAAAACAACCAAACATGCACATAGGGCTAATCATCAGCTTATGTTCATTCCAAGCCTCATAAGGAGTGATGACTCTCAATGCTTTTGTAGGGTAGTGATTCAACACATAGTTTGCACACATGATCGCTTCCATCCAAAACTACCTAGGAGGGTGCTTTCCTTTAACCATACATCGTGCCATTTCAAGGAGTGTTCTATGTTTATGCTCGGCAACACCATTTTGCTGAGGTGTATATGGCACCATACATTGGCTCAAAATATCTCTTTCACGAAGAAAAGCATTAAACTCATGTGACATGTATTCACCACCACGATCTGTGCATAGAGTCAAAAGCTTGTTTGAAGAAAAAAATTCAACCATAGCTAAAAATGCTTTGAAACAAGAAAATACCTCATTCTTTGCTTTCATAGGATACACCCATGTATGCGAGTAGAATCATCAATGAAGGCAACAAAATATACATGCTTCCTAAAAGATGGAGTCTTGATGGGACCACATACATCACAATGAATAAGTTGCAATTTTCTTGTAGTGTGTGTATGATTATCTTTTGGAAAAAAAAGCACGATGCATTTTCCCAAGAATGCAACCTTCACATGCATGCTTTTCAGTGGACTCAAGTGTTGGCAAACCAATAATCATGTCCTTCTTTTGTAAGTAAAGCGAACTATTGAAGTTCAAGTGATCAAAATGAGGATGATAAAGCTCCGTTTCAGCTATGGAAGAAGTATGAGCAACCAAGGCATTTGAGGAAGCCCTCTTGTATGTATCCAAGCGATATAAACCATTATATAATGTGCCAAACATTTTGCTAATATCACCATTGTTGAAATCATGAACCATACATTTATCATCAATAAAGTGTACATGAAATCCAACTTTGGCAATCAACAAAACTGAAATTAAGTTCTTCTTGATACCGGGTACATACAATGCATTTCTCAAAAGAATCAAACCTCCATTTGCAGCCATAAGTTCAATTTATCCTACTCCAATGATAAGATAAGAGGGATTGTTTGCACATACCACATGTCCTCCTTTAGGTGCATTTCAAAGTTGCAAAAAACCTTTTGCATGAAGTTATGTGTTTTGAAGCACTACTATCAAAGAACCATTCCAAATTAGCCTCACTCACAACCATACATTTAGAATGCAAAGATGCATCATAATGACATGTAACAACACATGCCCAAAAATCTTGAGCCATGTTGGCTTCATAATTTTGCATTTGAAAAATTTTCACCAATAGACATGTCGGATTCTTGCTTCTTTTCATTGCACTTAGCAAGCTTTTTACACTCATCAATAGTATGACCAACCTTTCGGTAATATTTGCATCTCTTCTTCTTTTGCAAATCAATATCATTAGAGGAATGGGTGGAAGAGGAAGGTTGAGGCTTTAGTTTTGATGAATCCAAAGCTGAACCATACTTGTTTTTCCCTTTTTGTGAGATATGAAGTGCTTGTTTTCCCTTACTCAAACCACTCCTATTCATTTTAGATTGCTCTTCTTGCAAAAGAAGAGACACAACCTCATCAAATGCATACATATTGGGATTCCCTTTTGCAACCAAGCAGAGTGTAGTGGAAAAGCTTTGAAAAGATTCTGGTAATCCTTTCAACAATGTAGATATGAAAGATGCATCTGGAATAATCCCATCTATGTTTGCTGATTGCTCTTTCAAGTCCTTGATGCGTATTGCATACACATCCACATATTTTTTTTTAGCCATACATGTATTCACATGCTTCATCACACATGGCATACAAAGAAGCAAGAGTGTCCCATGCCTGTCTTGATGTAGAACATGATCAAATGTGTGGAACTACATGATGTTTCATAGAAAGCACAATCAATGCATGAGATTGAGCATCTTTTCAATCCCATCTAAGTTGCTCCTGTGTAGGTGGAGTACCCACTATACTTGAAGAAGAACCTCCATTTGTGATAGTAGACTATGAAGCAGAAGAACTTGTGGGTCTTCCATCTACATTTGCCACTATTGTAACATGGGATATCCTTGAGGAAGAGGTGTGAACCACCTCTTAGTTATATTGAGATAGGTACTCACATGAGTGCCAAGTGGTACTCATGTGAGAGGCCATGTTTAGATACCCTTTTGGGGTAATTAGAGAGAGAGAAAGAGAAGGAATATATATGAGCACATGCGGCTGGGCGGTACATCCACTGAAGATCTCCGTGTGTAGTTAGTGTTAGAGCAGAATCTCCTGGAGTTTGAGCCACACAGGAACAAAAAGAACTTGGGAATCATTGAGAAGGACAGGAGGATCTAACAACTATGTTCCAAAGTTATTTTGCAACAAGAACATGCTTCCTCATGTAAGACCACATTGGATAGTTGGTCTCATCAATCTTATTTGCAACTTGAAGCATGCCAAACAAGTCATTATTTCTTGCCCTTTCACTAAAGAACAAGAATGTGATAAAATCTTTACTTCAAAGAAAGTTGAAATGAATGCTGAAATTTCAGCTCACAATCGGTCACTTTGATGGTGGTTTTGACTGCACAAACGGCTTCAAAATAAGGGTAAAACCAGAGTGCAATAACTAGAAATGCTTCTTGGGTCCAAAAATCCCTATTCTATGCTCCAAAGTGGATTTGCACTATTAAAAGTGTGCGTGCTCCATGAAATGAAAAATCGAAACATGAGAAGAAGCTGAATCTACTCTGATACCACTATTGGATGTGTGTAGAAGTGCGAGACACACAAGAAGCACACACAAGGAGCACAAACAAAGCAAGACACATGGAGAAGAAGGATGGTTGGAATAACTCTCTCTATTAACAATGTTCAAAATTGAAGTAAGAGCTAAATAATATCCCTAATTACAAAGTACTACCACATATGAGTGAATCATGTATGTGGTAACATGGGGAAAAAACCTCTACCCAACACTAGAGTAAAAAGTGTCCATGTATAGGGAAAGGTTCACATCAAAGCTACTCGAGGAACACATAAGTGTAAAAATTATGCCCTTTTGTTTTAGAAATTCCCCAACGGACTTTCAACATATGGCGAATGATGTATTTTTGAGAATATTTAGATGATTTGTTGATATACCTTTATAATAGCCCAATATTCTCCAAAGGGCTAGAGGAGCATAAACATCATGTAAAGATAGAACTTGAGAGACTAAGAGAAAAAGGATTATGTGAAAAATTGGAGAAATGCTCTTTCCATTAGACAAAAGTGTAATTCTTAGGGTACATTGTCTAAGAAAAAGGAATATTCATGGACCCTAAGAAGATCGAGACAATCTTTAACTAACAAATACCTTCCTGTGTTAGAGATGTAGAATGTTTTTTAGGCTTTGCAAACTTCTATAGAATATTCATCAAGGATTATTCCAAGATAGCATAGTACAACAAGAGATTTAAAAACGAGATTTAAATCGTTTAAATCATAGAGATTTATAAAATCCAAAATAGAAATCGGGGTTTTTATTCCATGTTAGAGATTTTTATTTTCTAGAACATAAAGCTATGTAGGAATGCATATTTAACATTTTTTTGATATACTTGGCATGAATAAGAGCCCTAATAGTCTATAATCACCACACTCCTGTCAATTTTTAAATCTCAACTTTCAAATGCATAAAGCAGTCAAGAGTCAAGAGAAAAATATAAACAATAAACATACATGATACATGAAAGTGAACAATGGAATTATGGACATAATCAACTAGCAATTAGTCATTGACTAAACTCAATGAGTCATGACTATAGATAATACAATTGCCAGCAATGTCAATGATGAGTGATCAAACATGTAGATACGTAATTGTAAACAAGCATCAAAATATAATGTCCATGATCCATGGTAGTGTTGGATGTAATACCAATGATCATATATGCCATTGTCCAAGATCCAAGACTAGGTGAAATCTAAAGACTAAGAAGACTCTCCAATATCAAATGTACACTCATCATCTATGGTATCATCATCTACATCAAATGTACTAGCCCATGATGATGTACTATCTGACTCTGAATGAACAAACTAAATGAACAAATTGTGCTCCAAGCATTGCAACATCTCCTCCCAAATCACCACCTCCACTAGAAGAGGATGGTGGTGCCTCTTTCCAATCCTTTGGATCAACTCGAGAAACGGAAGCCTCCCCACACCTTTCACGACCCTATCCACCTCCCCTTGAAACACACTTCCGGTGCCACATATGAAAGCCTTCTTGCTAGTAGAAGATAGTGATAGATCATCTAAAAATAACACACAATAAGTGATGTTTGAGAAAACATTAAAATTCAATATCTACTTAGAAGTTGGTAGTATCCAATGTCAACATAGAGTCATTATTCATACTTTGGAGCATGCCTAGCTCTCCTAGTTTGGCTATGAGTATGACACATAATCCTTCTGACTCTGTAGCAAGCATAACAAAAATATCCCTCTCTTCCTTGAGGATTTGAGGATTATCTTTGACTTTCTCAATATCAATTTCGCCAGTATTGACCTACAAATTATAATTCATGTAAGTAAAAGTTTATAAGCTTACAATCATGAATACTGAAATTGTATTGTGAATGCCAAACATGACTATACATAATACAATTTCCCGTAATGTCAATGATGAGTGATCAAACATGTAGATATGTAATTGTAAACAACCATCAAAATATAATGTCCATGATCCATGGTAGTGTTGTGTGTAATATCAATGATCATATATGCCATTGTCCAAGATCCAAGACTAGATGAAGTCTAAAGACTAAGAAGACTCTCCAATATCAAATGTACACTCATCATCTATGGTATCATCATCTACACCAAATGTGCTAGCCCATGAAGGTGTGCTATTTGACTTTGAATGAACAAACTGAATGACCAAACTGTGCCCCAAGCATTGCAACATCTTCTCCCAAATCACCATCTCCACTAGAAGAGGAGGCTGATGCCTCTTTCCAATTCGTTGGATCAACTCGAGAAACAGAAGCCTCCCCATGCCTTTCATGGTCACATCCACCTCCCCTTGAAACATACTTCCGGTGCCACAGATGAGAAGCCTTGTTACTAGTAGAAGATAATGATAGATCATCTAAAAATAACACACAATAAGTGATGTTTGAGAAAACATTAAAATTCAACATCTACTTAGAAGTTGGTAGTATCCAATGTCAACATAGAATCATTATTCATACTTGGAGCATGCCTAGCTCTCCTAGTTTGTCCATTAGTCTGATACATATTCCTTCGTGACTCTATAGTAAGCATAACAAAAATATCCCTCTCTTCCTCGAGGATTTGAAGAATATCTTTAACTTTTTCGATATCAATTTCACCAATATTGACCTAAAAATTATAATTCATATAAGTAAAAGTTTATAAGCTTACAATCATGAATATTCAAATTGTATTGTAAATGCAAAACATGACTATACATAATACAATTGCCAGCAATGTCAATGATGAGTGATCAAACATGTAGATACGTAATTGTAAACAAGAATAAAAATATAATGTCCATGATCCATGGTAGTGTTGTGTGTAATATCAATGATCATATATGCCATGTTGAGATATCAAGCTCAACATGTGATGATCCAGGATGACACGTACCAGTTTTTCGCTTCTCTGACATGTATAGTGGTCATGCCCGTATATGTCAGGGATACTTCATTGAGCTTTATTAGATTTATCAGCCAAGAGTGATGGCACATTTGTTCCTTGCCAGCTCACTCATTCGCTGACATTAGATTTTTCATTATTTACTGATCTTTATATATTTCACTTGTTGTATTCTTGTTTTTTAGGTCATTCTTGTACATTCCTTTTTAGTAATAGAAGAAGAAGAAGAAGAAGAAGTTCATTCTTCCTTGCCTCAATCTGTGTGTGTGCTTCTCCTTGAGAGTGAGAGAGAGTGTGTGTGAGCTCTCTTCCTTATCTCCTTCCTCGTGACATGCTATCAGAGCCAGCGTGGCTGTAGAGAGCTCGTGGAGAAGGCGACAATGAAAAGTACAGAGCAAGGTGTGGAGAAAACGTGATTCACAAACGACCTCCGTTTGCTACGAAAATATTGACCTCCATTTTGAGCCCGCAAGGTGGGGCTTGGAGAAAAACCAGGTCAGTTTCAAAAACTGTAACTTGCGTTGTGTTCGGCAACACTCATATATTCCAGATCTAGAATTTCAAGCAATTCCGTGTACTATTGATACACGAAAACTGTGGTTTTTTGAGATCAAATTGTCACATCATAGTGCGATACTGTTCAAGCAGAAGTGATGCTTGTAGTGTTTTGTAGTGTTGTGAATTGCTACAGAAATGGCAAACATAGATGGAATGAGTCAGCTTATGAGCGATAAGCTGGACAAGATCAACTTCCATGCTTGGAGATTCAGAATGAAGAATTTCTTGATGGGAAAAGGACACTGGAAGTACATCGAAGGAGAGAATGAAAATGCTCCGCAGTTACCAGAAACGAATCAGACTGCAGATCAGTTAAGAGCATATGAGGAATGAAATCAAGGAGCACGAAAGGTAATGTACTAGCTATCTGTTAGCATACAGGATAACATGATTGGACACATACAGGATGCCAAGACTCCAAAAGAGGCTTGGAACAATTTGGTCATATTGTATGAGACCAATACAAAGGCACATAAATTGTAACCCAAGAACGAGCTCCATACATTGGAGAAGAAGAGCATGTCGGTAAGTGACTACACCTTGAAAATCAAAATCATATGTGATTCAATTGCATCTATTGGCGTGAATGTAGATGATGATGATAAGGTGGATGTGTCTTCGTGGTTTAGGAGCTACATATAAGTAGTTCAGAACTTCTATACAAACGAGGGAAAATATTCTGAATTTTGCTGATCTGGTATCTATGCTGATTATTGAAGAAAAGAATCTTGGTGAGGATTCAAACTCCCAAGGAAAATCTATTTTTGAGTAGGTATTCTACTCTGGTAGAGGAAGAGGCAGAGGTAGAGGTTTTGGAAGTGGAAGAGGAAATAGTAACCAAGACCAAAGTCAAGAATAGAATCATGCAGGAGGAAGAGGACAATTTCGAGGTAGGTGGAGTCAAAGAGGCCGCAGAAATTTCCAAAGAAATGATTCAGGTAATGATAGTAAAGGATGCTAGAATTGTGGTAAACCTAGACACTTTGAACGTGATTGCAGGTTGAAGAACAAAATAACAGAAGGCAGTAGAATAACTATGCATCCACAAGTGCAGATGATTCTAAGAAGCTGTTCATGCTTCAACATCACATGATGATTACGATGTCTGCTGGTGTTTCAAAATCAAATGATAATGTCTCATATGTTGATTCAGGTGCTTCAAATCATATGATCAATCATGCAGAATGGTTTAGTACTTTGCAGAAATTGCCAGTTCCTGGATATGTTGAAACAAGTGTTGACACATCACATCCTATTGAGCATACAAGAAACATAGCACTATCAATGGAGGATGGAAAGGTAAAACCTCTTGCTGATGTGTTGCATGTTCCAAATATAACAAAGAATCTGGTATTTGTTGGACAAATGGTTGACCAGGGATTACAAGTCAGGTTCAATGCTGATGGATTATATGTAGAAGAGTATAAGTGTTGATATATTTAGGTAGTGATGTGTGTGAACAGTCTAGGACCGCCGGGGCACTTTTTTCCCTCTTTAGGAGGTTTTTTTCCCCCGGCTTGTATATACGCCTATTGCCCTAATGGGCTACTTATCTTTGTACATTCTCTAGTAATACATTCAGTATTGTGTGTTTGTGCTCCAAGCTTCTTCTTCTTCCTTGTGTTGTTCGCGTGCTTCCGCAGATGTCTATCTCCAACAATTGGTATCAGAGCAGGTCGTCGCTTCTTCTAGGGCGCCGTCGACACTCCTCCGTTTGCAGTCTCAGATTCGCACGAAATTTGGTGAGCATACTCAAGGTGTTTCGGAGATCAAAACAGCTTCGCTATGTGGTGCCGAAATCGCGATCTGAGCTCGTTTCGGCCTCCGAACGCACTATCGTAGCGCTTGTGCAGGCTATTTCATCCTTTTGTGCCAAAGGTATATACCAATTTCTGTTCGCTAGTTTAAGCGTCTCGAAGTCTGCTACAGGTCTAGTAGAACTCATCTGGGCAGTTGCGTTCAACTTTTTGAGATACAGTCAATTTTCTGCATCAAGGTATTTTAGTCATTGGCCATGGCTGAAAGCAGTGATGTATTCCGTATGTTGGCTGTTGAGGATAAGTTGGATGGTACCAACTACCCATTATGGGCTTATATGATGCGACATGTATTGGTTGCAAAAGGACTGTGGAACATTGTGCAGGGTGTTGAAAGACGTCCTGTTACACATGCGACTACAGGTACTACAAATACAGGTGCTGGAGCTGATGAAGATGGTGTCGAAGATGATATTCCACAGATTCCTGTTCGTGCTGCTGTTTCTGTTGCACCTACTACAGAGCAGATTCGTTGGGATGGCAGAGATGCCCAGGCACATGCATTGATAGCTTTGTCTGTCAAACGTGCCATTATTCCTCACATTCGCTCTTGCAGAACAACAAAGGATGCTTGGGATACACTTACCACTTTGTACCAGGCTAGGAATGAGGCTCGTGTTGCTTACCTCCGAAAACAGTTGGAGAGTGAGCACATGAATGAAGGTGATTCTATGGACAGATTTCTTACAAAGATCAAAGACCTGAAGGAACAATTGATTTCTGCTGATGAGGTTATACCAGATAGCTCACTTGTGCAGACCGTTCTGAATGGTCTTCCTGATTCATATCAGAGTTTTGCCTCTACTCTTCGGTTGATGATGAAAGGCAATCGGAATGCCTTGTCATTTGAGGAATTAGTCTCTGTTCTGTTGTAGGAAGATCAGTCCAGGCAAAACAGGTCCATTATGCGTGTTGCAGATCAAGCTTTCCTGGCTAGTCAGAAGGGCAAAGGAAAATGGAGCTCTTCTACTAGTAAGCAGAAATCTGCAAATGCTTCACAATCGAAGAACCAGGATAAAGATGAGAAGAAATCAGAAAAGCAGAAATTGTTCTGCAAGTACTGTAAAGGAAATGATCATATTATAAAGAATTGTCCAAAACTTGCTGCTAAAGAGGCAAAGAAGAAAGAGGCTGGAATGGTTGTTGCAGAGGCCTCTACACCAAAAACAGAGTCTGCAAATCTTGTGCAGGAAGAAGAATGGGCGTTTACTACTGTCTGCAGTTTTGACCCATCTTCTCATGATCAGTGCATGTCTGCAGTAGACTCAGATGTTTGGTACTTTGACAGTGGGGCGACCAAACATATTACCTCGTAGCACAGTTTCTTCTCTTCACTCGAGCCTTCCCCTACAGGGAATACTGTCACATGCGCCAATAACTCCTCTTATCCTGTTATGGGAGTTGGTAAGATCATTCTGACTACTGCTGATGGTAGTTCTTTCACTTTGTCAGATGCTTTATTTGTGCCAGGGATCAAAAAGAACATGTTATCAGTTTCTGCATTAGCCAAGATTGGCTTGGTTGTGAAATTCATTGATGACAGGTGTATTGTCCATGATCTCTCAAATGGTGATGTGATTATTGCTTCTGGCATCTTATGTCGTGGGCTATATAAGCTCATAGACTATGAAAGATCTGTGAATGATTCGGCATGTGCAGTTCATGATTCTCAGGCTATGTCAGATGCAAAGCTTTGGCATGCACGCTTTGGTCATCTGAATTTTGCTAGTTTGCTACGCTTGCAGAAATCTGAAATGGTGTCCTCTTTGCCCAAACTTGAGGCTCCTGGAAAACATGTTTGTGAAGGCTGTATTTTGGGCAAAATGCAGCGTTCTTCCTTTCCAAAAGATGGTTTAGTTCGGGCTACGCAAAAATTGCAGCTTGTACATAGTGATGTCTGTGGTCCTATGCAGACACCCTCTTTTGGAAATTACCTTTACTTCGTGACTTTCATTGATGATTTTTCCAGGCATGCATGGGTATATACTCTCAAAGCAAAGTCCGAAGTGTTCATGTGCTTCAAACAGTTTTTGGTTTTGGCTGAAAATCTGTCAGCATGTAAAATGGGCACCCTCCGTTCTGATCGAGGGGGGGAATATATGTCTTCAGATTTTAATGCATTTCTTGCTGAACGTGGGATAAAACACCAATGTACAGTGCCGTATACACCTCAACAGAATGGAGTTGCTGAACGAAAGAACAGGTCACTCATGGAGATGGCGAGGTGCATGGTCAAAAGTCAGGCTTTACCACATAGTTTCTGGCTTGAGGCTGTCATGTGTGCAGCATATGTATTGAATAGGTGTCCCACTAAAGCGTTGCAGTCTATCACTCCATATGAGGCTTGGCATGACCGCAAGCCATCTGTTGCTCATCTGCGTGTTTTTGGTTGTTTGGCATATGCATTAGTGCCTGAACAACATCGCAGAAAATTGGATGATAAGGCAGTAAAATGTATTTTTGTTGGGTACAGTTCTGAAAGTAAAGGCTATCATCTGTATCATCCACAGACTAAACGCATTCTGGTTAGCTGTGATGTTGTCTTTGTGGAAGATGCTATTCAGCCATTGCTTTCATGTACTAAGGAGACATTTGTTAGCTCCAAAGACATGTATGATACTTTGATGCCTCTTTTTACAGCTGGGCAGGCTAGTGCTGGTCCTAATGAGGCAACTTCTCAGCCTTTGCAGGTTTCATATGATGATGCAGATCATTCCATTTTTGATGCAGATTTACATGATGCACTTGTTGATGAGAGAGCTGATATTGAGCAGGCAAAAACTATGCCAAAATGGCTGGTGCAGACTTTGCGTGATAGCAAATTAGATGCACCTTTGTCATATCGTACTCGTTCAGGCTCTCATAGTGCTTCCTTTGCATCAGATTGCTATGCTATGGCTGCATCTAGTCTCTGTGATGAGAATGAGCCTGTTTCTTTTGATGAAGCACAAAATTCAGAAAATTGGATGGCTGCTATGCAATCTGAATATGATGCTATAATGAAGAATGGTACATGGTCTTTATGTGACTTGCCTCCTGGCAAGAAGGCCATTGGCACTAAGTGGGTATACAAGCTGAAGCGTAAACCTGATGGTACAGTTGATAGGTATAAGGCTAGGCTTGTTGCAAAGGGTTATGCACAGGAAAGAGGCATTGATTTTGATGAGACCTTTGCACCTACATGCCGTATGACTACTGTTCGGAGCATTTGTGCACTTGCAGCCCATCATGGTTGGAATGTACATCAGTTGGACATTAAAACAACATTTCTGAATGGTGACTTGCATGAAGAAGTGTATGTTTTTCAGCCCTGTGGCTTTGTGCAGAAAGGGCATGAAAACCAGGTTTGCAGGTTAAAGAAGGCATTATATGGTTTAAAGCAAGCACCACGTGCTTGGTATGAGAAGATACATGCCTATCTGATTGCACATGGTTTTGAGAACAATCCAACTGAAAGCACCTTATATGTTAAACGTGCTAATGATGTGCTTCTGATCATTGTTGTCTATGTTGATGACATGCTGCTCACTGGTCCTATTCAGACACATATTGCTGATTTTAAGGCTGATTTGCATGCCTCATTTGAGATGTCTGATTTGGGGCATTTGCATCACTATTTGGGCATTCAGTTTATGCACGTTGATGGTGGAATGGCTTTGTGTCAAATGAAATATATTGACACATTATTGCAGCGTTTTGGCCTTGAAGACTGTAAGCCTATTGCCACTCCTATGGAGACAGGTTTACGATTGACTCTTCATGATGCTGGAGATGCATTTGATGCTGTTCTCTATCAGCAGGCTGTTGGATGCTTGATTTACTTATGCATTACTCGGCCATATATTCAGTTTGTTGTCTCACAAATGAGCAGGTTTATGCATTGCCCAGGAGTCACGCATTGGAAAGCGGTTAAGCGCATTTTTCGCTACTTGAGTGGTACTCGGCTACTTGGGTTGTTTTATCCCAAGGGGGGATCACTACCGCCAGATTTGCATGCTTTTTTTGACTCAGATTGGGCTGGTTGCTATGACACTCGTGTGTCCACCAGTGGTTTTTGCTTCATGCTTGGTACCTCATGTATATCTTGGTTGAGCAAGAACCAGCCTACTGTGGCCACTTCCAGTTGTGAGGCTGAGTATAGGGCAGCTTTCACAGCGACTGCTGAGTGTGTGTGGCTCAGATGCCTTATGGCTGATTTGGGTGTTGGCCAGTCTTCTGCCACCACCATCTTCACTGACAGTCAGAGCGCATTGGCAATTGCGAGGAACCCTGTGTTCCATGCTCGCACTAAGCACATTGAGGTGCATTATCACTATGTCAGGGAGAGGTTCTCTGCTGGGGAGATCAGCTTGGCATATGTGCCCACGCAGGAGAACATTGCAGACCTTTTCACGAAGGCTCTGCCTAGGGAGAAGTTTGAAGCTTTCCGCAAAGCTTTGGGCTTACTTCCTTTTGTGGAGTGATTTCCACATAGCTTGGCACTTCCTTATACATGAGTGCCAGCTCCTTGTTCACCGCATCACTCCTAGGGGGGATTTGTTGATATGTTTAGGTAGTGATGTGTGTGAACACTCTACGACCGCCGGGGCACTTTTTTCCCTCTTTAGGAGGTTTTTTTCCCCCGGCTTGTATATACGCCTATTGCCCTAATGGGCTACTTATCTTTGTACATTCTCTAGTAATACATTCAATATTGTGTGTTTGTGCTCCAAGGTTCTTCTTCTTCCTTGTGTTGTTCGCGTGCTTCCGCAGATGTCTATCTCCAACAATAAGCAGGATGGACGATTGGTTGCCAAACGAAACAAAGTGAGTAGGATGTTCACCTTAAATGGGAAGATTCATGAAATGAATGCAAGCATGTTTGCAAAAGGTGCAGGAGTTATTACAGATATAGAGATGTGGCACAAACAGATTGGACATGCAAACTTGCAAAGACTAAAATTGATGCAGTCAAAGGAGATTGTCCATGGACTACCAAATTTCAAAGTTGCAGAAATGCAAAATGTATGTGCAACATGTCAATTTGGTAAACAGTCAAGAGCATCATTTCCACATGAAAAGCATGTTAGTAAGAATGTACTAGAAGTAGTACATACACATGTTTGGGGTCCTGCAAAGACCACATCTATGGGCGGTTGCAGGTTTTATGTTACTTTCATTGACCATACACACAAAGTATGGGTATATTTCATGAAAGAGAAGAGCGAGGTGTCTAGTCACTTCCAGAATTTTAAAGCTATGGTGGAAAAGCAGACAGGGAACTACATTCAGACATTAAGATCTGATGGAGGAGGTGAATACATGTCAAATGAGTTCAACAATTTTCTAAAAAATCATGGAATTCGACATTAGTTTTCATGCAGGTACACACCACAACAAAATGGCATTTTTGAACACAAAAATAGACATATTGTAGAAATAGCAAGAGCCTTGATGGCTGAGAAGAATATGCCTCATTGTTATTGGGAAGAAGCTGTGCATACTACTATATACATCATGAATAGAACTCCGACTACTGCTGTACATCAAGTTACACCTGAAGAGAAGTTTATAGGTAAAAAGCCAAACTTATCACATCTGAAAGTTTTTGGCTGTATTGCATATGTACATGTCCCAAATGAATTGAGGATGAAGCTTGATCCAAAAGCAAAAAAATGTGTCTTCATTGGATACTCCCTTAAGCAAAAGGGGTATAAATGTTATAACCCACTCACACGACAGGTAAAGGTGAGCAGAGATGTGGTATTTGATGAAATGTCAAGCTTTTATGTAGATGCCAAAGAAGGACTGAATCTTGAACCAAATGACAAATAAAATATTGAAAAATCAAGTGCAAAATCTCAAGTTTTGAGTGGACCGCATGCATCACCAAGGAATAGTTCCAACTCAAATCCATGGAGTGGAAGATTGCGTGGAAATTTTAGTCCAAAAAATTCATCAAATACATCCAAGAAAGGTAAAGAAAAGCTTTCTGCAAGTCATAGAACATGTGCAAGCTTTGAAGACGTTGATGGAGATTTAAGCGGTTTAGAAAAGAGTATTGATGAGGAACTTGGATGGCCCTCTGTGAAGACTCCAGGAGTAAGAAGGGCACATGTAGATGATATAAGGAGAAGTGACCCAAGACCAAGAAGATCTGGGAGGATGTGGAATTCAGTGCAACGATTGATGTATGATAGTTATATGGCTCTTCATTGTGCGTACAGGACAAAGATAATATAAGATGTCGAACCTTCTTTTTTTGAAGATGTAATTGGAATTGCAGATTGGGAAAAAGGTATGGATGAGGATATGGTTGCACTTTATGGAAATGATACATGGAAGCTGGTTCCATTGCTGTAAGGAAAGAAACCCATAGGTTGCAAATGGGTTTACAAGGTAAAGCATAATGCTGATGGTAGCATAAGCAATTATAAAGCACGATTGGTAGCTAAAGGATATGCAGAGACATATGGCATTGATTATGAGGAAACATTCAGCCCTGTAGCTAAAATTTCTACTGTTAGAACACTTGTTGCATTAGCTGTAGCAAAAGGATGGACTTTGCATCAGATGGATGTGAAGAATGCTTTCCTACATGGTGACTTACAAGAAGAAGTATATATGGACAAGCCAAAAGGATATGAAGATTCAAAGCATCCAAAATATGTTTGCAGGTTGCAAAAGGCTTTGTATGGGCTGAAGCAAGCCCCTCATGCATGGCATGCAAGGATTGCTGATTACTTAACCAGCATTGAGTTTTCTATGTGTGATGCAGATCACTCACTATATGAAAGGAAGGCTGATGATGGCATCACTATTGTGGCTATTTATGTTGATGACCTGATTGTAGGTGGTGGTAATGAAGGAAGCATCAAAGAGGTAAAGCAACTTCTTATGCAGGAATTTGACATGAAAGATCTTGGTGTGCTGCTCTATTTCTTAGGCATTGAGTTTATACATATAGAAACAGGTATATGGATGTCGCAAAGGCAATATGCCTTGAATATGCTGCAAAAGTATGGTATGGCTGATTGCAAGCCAATTTCTATGCCATTAGATCAGAATTTGAAGTTGGATACTACATCAGGTGAAGCATTGGAAAATGCTACTATGTACAAGAAAATTGTGGGAAGTCTTATATATCTCACAATTACAAGGCCTGATCTAAGTTATACTATTGGACTTGAAAGTCAGTTTATGCAAGTTCCAGGAAGCCAGATTTGGATGCTCTGAGGCACACTCTATGTTATGTGAGTGCTACTTTGGATTATGCATTGTTTTATGAGGCTGGTGTAGATTTGCAAGTTTATGGATACAACGATGTAGATTGGGCTGGTAGCATTCCAGCTAGAAGATCTACTAGTGGTTTTCTATTCTCACTTGGGAGTGAAGCTGTTACATGGAGCAGCAAGAAGTAACCCACTGTTGCTTTGTCAAGTACAGAGGCTGAGTATAGAGGTGATGCAATGGTAGCATGTGAGGCATAATGGCTAGAAATGCTACTTGCAGATTTAGGTGTGGAAGTGGGAAAGCCTATTACTATTTATTGTGATAATCTTAGCAGCATACAGTTAGCACGGAATCCTATTTTCCATGCTAGAACAAAGCATATCGAGGTACATTATCACTTCATTAGAGAGAAGGTATTAACAGGTGATATTGATCTTGTTTATGTGAGAGCAGATGAGCAAGTTGCTGATATTTTCACCAAAGCACTTGGAGCTAAGAAGTTGAAGAAGTTTCGTGAGATGCTTGGATTACAGGATATGGTGTTGAGCTTGCGGGGGAATGTTGAGATATCAAGCTCAACATGTGATGATCCAAAGACACGTACCCATTTTTTGTTTCTCTGACATGTATAGTGGTCATGCTGATATATATCAGGGATACTTCTTTGAAATTTATTAGATTTATCTACTCAGAGTGATGGCACATTTGTTCCTTGCCAGCTCACTCATTCGTGGACATTAGGTTTTTCCTTATGTACTGATCTTTATATATTGCACTTGTTACATTCTTGTTTTTTAGGTCATTCTTGTACATTCCTTTCTATGTAATAGAAGAAGAAGAAGAAGAAGATCATTCTTCCTTGCCTCAATCTATGTGTGTGCTTCTCCTTGAGAGTGAGAGTGTGTGTGTGAGCTCTCTTCCTTATCTCCAAGATCTAAAACTAGGTGAAGTCTAAAGACTAAGAAGACTCTTCAATATCAAATGTACACTCATCATCTGTGGTATCATCATCTACATGAAATGTACTAGCCCATGATGATGTGCTATTTGACTTTGAATGAACAAACTGAATGACCAATCTATGCTCCAAGCATTGCAACATCTCCTCCCAAATCACCATCTCCACTAGAAGAGGAGGTTGATGCCTCTTTCCAATCCTTTCGATCAACTTGAGAAACGGAAGCCTCCCCATGCCTTCCACGACCACATCCACCTCCCCTTGAAACACACTTGCAGTGCCGCATATAAGAAGCCTTCTTACTAGTAGAAGATAATGATGAATCACCTAAAAATAACACACAATAAGTGATGTTTGAGAAAACATTAAAATTCAACATGTACTTAGAAGTTGGCAGTATCCAATGTCAACAGAGTCATTATTCATACTTCGAGCATGCCTAGCTCTCCTAGTTTGGCTATGCGTTTGACACATATTCCTTCATGACTGTCTAGCAAGCATAACAAAAATATCCCTCTTTTCCTCGAGGTTTTGAGGAATATCTTCAACTTTTCCAATATCAATTTTGCCAATATTGACCTAAAAATTATAGTTCATATAAGTAAAAGTTTATAAGCTTACAATCATGATTATTCAAATTGTATTGTAAATACCAAACTTGAAATTCACTTGAAGAGGAGTTATATTTACAACTTTTGACTCTAGCAACTTGAGATTGCAATGCTAATATACTAACTTAGCAAGTTGTGATGGGCTCAACTAGTTTCTTTTTTTGGTGTGAAATAATCTCCATGTGCTCCAATTCCTCTCCGCAAGGCCTGTGCTACAATCTTGTGAAAGAACCTGCAATATCAATTTTCTCTACATCGAGTAACAATTTATCATTCAATGAATGATGATAATTCATAATTTAATATAAGTATGAAATCGATTCTAAATGCCATTATATATATCAACAACAATCGAGTACTCACTCCATATATCTCCCACCATGTCACGGGTGTAATCCGGTTCTCTCTTAAACATGTAGTGGACAACCCAAACTAATATTGATGGGTATGGAACTGAAGCCTTTGTCTCTTTAGCTATGTATGCAAAGTCATACCTCCACATGTCCATCTTTTTATATAATCTATCCAACTATCCTTAAGATCAATATCTATATATTGTTGCTTTCTTCTCCACAATGGGCGGAGAATGTGAGCAACAACATGGATTGATCTATGAAACCAGTCCCATTTCTGCTTCACAACATCACATAAAGCTGTCCATCTATTGAGAAATTAAACAAAACTTGGTAAATTGTATGTAAAGTTTAAATTTTAGAATCTAATAAAAGAAAAAAAATTTACAAAATTACTTACTCATCATCATAAATATTTTGTAAATTTTGAATGCATTCTTGTATACGATCGACATAATCGTATACAAATCCAAGCGTGCTTCCCTCCGTATACATAATGTGAAACACAATATATAATGGCTGAAGAGCAGATACTCACGCCTCTGCCTTTGACTAGAATACCTCATCCCCCATGAAAATGGATGAGAATTGTGTGAATAAAGGATCCTCCACTTCCATCTGAGAGATCTGGTACCATTCCTCTGCCATAACAATACACAAAAGCCCCTTTCTGACCCCCAATACTCTATCAATAACTATGGACATGTAACAAAACTATCTGATACATGGTTTTTAAAAATCCAATTGGCTATGGGAACGAAAGATGTTGAGAACTTTAGGCACACTCATGACAAATTTGACAATAAGTTTTGCCTTGTCCAAAATTTGGCTCACTGTCCATGTGATCTTAGGATTGCATTAAAATGGAGCTATTTAATATAGAATTGGGTATTCTATGGTACATATGTTATAAGAGTGATAAAACTCATTGTTTGAACTTTTGAATAAAGTATTATAAAACATATTTTCTTGAAAAATGAATATGTATGGCCCCTCCTAACGTACTACATTCCCATTTTACATGCTGCCTCTATACTTGTGTCTCTAACTATTGCGTGTTGTATTGCTAGCACCCCCCTCCCTCTTGCATTTGTCATCCCCAACAGATCCTTATTGCAAGGTATTGGTTATGTATGTCTGCAAAAGGTCTTGGGCGAGTGTTTGTTCAGAGATATGAATACCTCATGCTAGATCTACCTCTATTTTCTCCCAATTGATAGCATGAGGTTCATCATGTGGTGGTGGTCGATAATGTGTAGAATACATCCGCTGTTCACATGTGAATAGTTGTAAAAAATGTGTTGGGTGGCTGATGGATACCTCTGAGTGGTATTCCAAAAAACCAATAGTGATCATTTCTTTGATGGTCAACTTATAAGATGAAGGGAGATATTTGATTGGACAGTGCCATGCATAGCATACTCGAAGCAATGGCATTGTACTCATATCATAGACAAGATTGTTGTTGCCATGCTGTAGCTCAAGCGTAAGCACCACCTCCTTTACTTGTCAATCCGCGGAGATGTGAGGACTGGTATGAAGACCACGAGCGAGTGAAAGCACAAGTGCGTGAGTGAAAGCACACAAACATGCACACACATACACACACACACACACAAGGTAAGAGAAAAGAGAGGAACAATGGAAGGACTTCGACTGCCAAAGAGTTCTCTTACCAAGATCTATTCTCTAACAAGCTAACTCTCTAAACAAGCTAACCTGAAAAATGAGCTCTCTAGCTCTTTTTATAGCTTTTTGACTAGTTTTGACCCTGTCCAGACCTAGTGTCCGGCCTAGTTAAAAATTAGGTTCTAGGGCTTATTTGAGGGCTCAAACGAAGTCTAAAAATTATGAAAATTGGTAGGATGATAATTCTTATACTCCTCAAGCTTGAGGACTCCTCAGCTTGCACAAAATGGAGCTACAAAAAGGTGAAATGATATTTACAATGGTTTCTAGTGATGAAAATCACTATCTTTGTAGGGAATTCTTCTGAAAATTTGACTTGTACTTCTTGGAGCTCCCTACTTTCTCCTTCTTCTTGTGTGTGTCCACCTTTCTTATGTGCTTCCATGCTTGTAATTGACCTTGAGTTCCAACACTCCCCCCCCTCTCGAGTCTGTCGTCCCTGACAGACCCTTGTTGTAGTGGTTGCTCCAAGTAGTGCTTTGAGAGGGAATGTCCCTTCTGTATGAACAAAAGCCATCTGGCTTCCAAATGTGGTAGGGTTGGTTGTCCGATTCTTCATCTGTCATTGCGAGCCTTTGCAAGTTGTAGTCCCTTGGTATGTGCTTCTTCCTTGGATTCCATCATGACTGTGTCATCGTGAGTCTCCGTTGATGTCCTCTAGATCTTCCAAAGTTGATGTTCATAGTAGTCATGCCAAGTACTCATAACCCATAATGAGTGATGGGTAAGTATGTTGGTGCATGGGTTGAGGAAAATATGTGCCTTGTGCACGGCCTTATAATGTAGCCCTATGCATGCTTACTTGGAAAATGCATTCGAAGAAGTATGGTGCAAAAATTAGCAGTCTTGAGCTAAGTGCTCGAGGGTATGCCGATGAAGAGGTTTCCTAATCTATCATGGTTATGGTGTTGCCAAAGTAAAGATACTTACCATGGTGAAGGGTCGATCGATGTTTTTTCTCTTCATGTTGTACACCCGACATTTGTGATGGAACATTGTCGATGAATGTCCGTGTTGATGGTCCACTGATGAAATATTTTGAGTGCCTGGTCCTGTCTCCTCTCTTCAAAGCAAAATTTTCCAAATACTGAGAATTGAATTTTATATTCCTTAACAAACAACATTGCGTAACTACACCAAGCTTAGTTTCACATATTCTCTTTAATTAACCATAAGCAGGAGTCTTCTCACCTAGTATACAGACAAGAATTTTCACGGTACCAAACTACTCCTTGCAGATATCTCCTTGGATGCTCTCGTACATACAATAGTTAAGCATCACTCAAGTTGCAAACCTTCAAGCTCTTCCCTCCTACCATGGTGAGGGGAAACAATAGTTGTGGCTGCCATGTTCATACCAAGTTCTTGAAATCTACCAGATAAGGTAGCAATAATATCATCTGCTAACCGAGACCCACTTCTATCGAAACTGATAAATGCCCAGTAATCAACGGTTCCACCTTCACATGAGCACGACTCATTCATGTTCCATGAGCCAAACCTGGGAACACACTTTTTTTTTTAACAATGTCACAAACAAGAAGACAGATGTTACTATCAGAAAATATAGTTGACATATGTCAATGTGCTCTTGTGCATGGGATGGTCAAATGTGTCTATGCACGGCTGTGTAAGGTGGCCCTATATTGATGCATACTTTGGAAATGTAGTATCTAAATGGTGCAAAAGATAGGTTTGTGCAAGGAACACATGGTTGTCTCTCGTCGAGGCTGTCAATGTTGCTTGTAGGCGCTGATGTGGCCTTTGCTGGAGGTATCCATTGGATCTTGAAATGATGTAAGCCCATGATTGTTGAATGACAACGGATCCTTCCTCTTTATGGGGATCCATCTGAAAATGGTCTTCGACTGTTTAGTGATCTCCTTTGGCTGTTTCATGTTTGGATGGTTTCTTGAGGGTTTGATCCTTCGTGGTTGGCTCTTTGGTTCTGTTGGGCCTACCTGTGCTTTTGGCTTCCATACCCATACCATTGTTGCTAGTCTTTTGACTATTGCCGAAGAGGTGAGTTTATCCTCTTGAGGTCTCTGTGCTCGGTTCTTTCCCTTTTCTCTCCTTGGCTTCTTGCTTGAGACATTTTGGATGGTGGAGAGCATAGGCCGTTGTGCATGTAAGAGTCCCTTGGGAACCCACAAGTGTAATCGCCCTTGTTGAGCTGCAGCTAACTTCTTAGGCACCCAAACTTGTCAGATACCTTGTGGTTGAGCTTGGCCTAGTTCTTTCATTCATCTTCTGGCCTTGTTGGCTTGTCTGGATGGGAATTGTGGGGACAAGGCCAATAATTGTCGTCCTTTTTGGACCCAAATCTGCTTCATGCTCGAAATTGCTTCCGTGTTGAATGGTGTCTTTCTATGCGATATAGCAGTTGTCTTGAACGGTTGTGTTTGCCTTTGTGGTGGAACTATTGTGGCTACATGATTCTTTGAAGAAGAAGAGAGATCCACTCGCCTTCGAACTTGTTCTTCCACGATTGACTCCTGCATCATAGAGTCATTGACACATACAACATCTTCTTCTATAAGATTAGTATTAGAAGAACTAAGAGAATGTGTGACACCTGGATTTGTGAGCATGCAGTTTTCTAATTCTATTGTAATGCATTGGTCATGTACCCAAACTTGAAGAAGTTGACTTCTTAGGTTTAAATTGACTGCATGGTCATAGATCCTGTCTTGGCCCAAGACAAGTGGTTCGGTGAGGTCCTCATCTTGACATACTTGCATTTTGACCGTCATTGGGACATCCTGAAGGTAGATGGGAAGCTTCACCTCGCCCAAACAAGGGGTTTCCACACCTCCCACACCTATGAGAGAGGCTTCTATGGGCTTGATGTTCAAGTGCAGGTCTTGGCAATATGAAAATTGAACTGCACTAGTTGTTGCACCTGAGTCAATCAACGCTCTCACATTCCTTACTTTCTTTCCTTATCCTACCTCTATGGTCACAAAGGGACGTCGGTCGATTATTCGAGAATTATTTATGCCCGATTTTTGGCACATGTCCATGTGATATTTTGGGGATTTCGAGTTGACATCTAGGCCTAGTCTCCTTAACTTATTTTGCCTCATGCGCTCTCTAGCCTTTGCCTGTGCTTCTTCTGTAACCCTTAATTCCTCTTCTTTTCGCTTCTTATCAGTGTTGAGTCTCATTAGCATATCCTTTGTAAGAGGTTCTTGGTATAACTTGACTCGACAACCACTGCTATAGTTTGGCAAGATATTACCTTCTAAAGTAGCCAATTGAACCGCGCTGCTAGTGGAAATTCTATTAATGATAATGGGTCCATATCCTCGTTTTTCCAACTTATGGGCATGTTGCTTTAGTGTATAAACCAACACTAGGTCTCCCTCTTTCAATCCTTTATCTTTGATGTGTGCATCAAAGTATGCCTTTTGTCTTTTCTTTGAAGCATAGATGCTTGTTGCCGCTCGTAGCCTCGTCTCACCTAAGCGTTCTAGATCAAAGATCCGAGAGGACAATTCATGTCCATTCCACTCATGCTCTTGTGCTACTTTTAAAGCTAGGATTAAGAAATGTAATGGTAGCACAACATTCTGTCCAAAGAACATATGAAATGGGGTGGCATTGAGTACCGTTTTATAGGCAACTCGGTAAGCCTAAACAACATGATGAAGTTGTTTATCCCAATCAGAGCATTTATTTACCAATTTCATCAATACATTACACAGGATCTTATTTGTGCTCTCAGCTTGTCTGTTAGCTTGTGGATGATAGGGGGCAGACTTCTTATGTATCACCAAGAATTTTTGGAGAAGATTTTCAATGACTTCATTCAAGAAGTGTGTACCTCTATCACTGAATAACTCTATTGGTAATCCATATCTTGTGAACACGTTCTCGAATAAGAACTTAGCTATAGTGTGACCATCATTCTTTGTGGTGGCTTTCACTTCTACCCACTTCGTCAGGTAATCTGTGGCTACAATAATGTATTCAACATGGGAGTTTCTAGTTGGGGGGTTAATAGGAACTACAAAGTCTATACCCCATTTCGAAAATGCATGTCCTCCCATCATTGGTCTCAAAGGCATCTCATCTTTTCTTATCGGATATTGTGCACGTTGACATGTGTTGCATTTCTTCACATAGGTATGTGCATCCATATGAAGAGTGGGCCACCAAAGTCCTGAGAAGAGAATGGTCTTGATTACACAGTCAGGACCAAAATGTCCACCTACAACACCACTGTGTGTAGTTTCTAAGACTTTCAAATAGTCTGATTCGTGAACACACAATCTTAGGTAACCATCTTTTCCTTTTCGATATAAGTTGTCTCCAACTAAGGCATAGTCCTGAGCCTCTTGCTCCATGCTTCTTCTTCTTGCTAGACTAGCCTCTTTGGGTAATGTCCTTGATCTCATGAATTCTACCAATGGAGCACTCCAATATGGAATTAACGATACTTGATAAAGGGTTGCATGCTCCACTGGGGGTTTTTCCTGGCACATTGGACAATTCTTAATCCACTCATGAATTTCTTTGTCCATGTGTGTACCTGAGTCAAGATGACCCAAGGACTTGTGCCAATGAGACTGTACCTCTATTGCCACACAAGTGCATATAGTGGGAAATCAACACACATTCATATGTCAATCTGATCAAACGACCTAACCAAGTGTATGAAGACATGTGCACACATGATGCAAAATGAAGTGGTTAAGCTATCATGCATGAGAAAAGACTAATCCACCTATCACACTCACTGAAATGCTGAAAGTATTTGCCGCGATACCTCTTACAACAATTTTCAGAAAATCAAGGATTTCTTCCAGCTCCGAAATCCAAATATAGACAATAGGGTACTCGTTTCAGAGCTCTTGACGAGACGCATCTATTCTAAGTCACTCGATTCTGATAACTCTACTTCAAGTTATGGTCAAAATGGTGAATGGCGGGAAGCACCCACACTCACGCCACAACTCCTACTAGTTCGCACACACACTACAGTAGTTCAAAATCAATGGGAAGAGGTAGACAACAGTCCTACACACACATTTCAAGCAATGCACACACATACAAGACCAAGAAGAAGATCAAAATCTGCAAGGAAGAGGCAAATTCGAAAATTCAGGAGTGCTCTTTCTTCACAATGGCAAAAAGTCTCTACAAAGAGTCACAAAGTGACTTATATACATGTGCCCTAAGTTTGGTCCTTTCACACAAGAGACCGGCACTTTATTACTAGAAAAGTGAATTTCCTACTAATTTACAAGGGATATTTTACAACAACTTGGGATTATGCAACTAGAGGACTCCTCTAGTGCATTTACATGGCTTGAGGGAATTCTTGAAGACCTCGAAGAAGAAAAAATATGCCCATTATTTTGAAAATTTTGGGGCTCTTCTCTTATGCTCCTTTGCTCTGCAACACCCTCCCCCTCTTTGTCTCTGTCGTCCCTTGACAGGCTTTACTTCTTGTTTGTCTCGATCCGCACCCGCATCCTTTGGTCAGTTCTACCTGATTCTTGATCTTGCATTACGTTTTAGGGGCGCTTTGATTTGTCCTGGTTTCACTTATCAGACCTTGCTGTATTACTCAAAGCCTGTTAATTCGGTTTGCCACGCACACCATCGGTGCACATATGAGGATGTAGCTCGTAAGCCTTGATCTGAATCCTCTGTAACTCAAGAGGTTGAAGCACCCTCATATGGAATACTTGTTGGCCCCGGTTCCTCCTCTCGGCTGCGTGCTTTTCCTTGGTGTGTGTGCCCCTGCGGGGCTCTGTGCAGAGATGAGTGATGCGCCCCTGCGGGGCTTCTTGCGGGGACTTGTTCTTGTCATGTTTATTTCTATTGAGCCGGTCTAGACTTTGATTTTCTTCTTCTTTCCTTTTTGCTTGATTGTCCCTCTACACGTCCCTCCTCCTGAACTCTGTCGTCCTCGACAGGCTTTTTGTGGCGATGTGTGTATGTTTGTATGGCGTGTTGCTCTCTGTTATTTAGCAGATTAGCGTGACAAAGCATAAATTCTTTCCATTGTTGTGACTTTACTCCGTCCTCTGGCGCCTGTCGATGATCTGCAAAGAAACTTGTTTCATAGGCTACCAGTCGTGCATTCAAGTTGGAAGTCATTTTGACAAAAATTTCTGAGTTGATTTCAAAGAAGCCGGTAAAGAATGCTTCTTTGAAAGTTTGCATGTATGTCGAAGGCAAAAACATTAAGTGAGTCCCCTTCTCTTGTACTTTTCTTTATTTAATTCAAGTCCGGGAGAGTAGGCTCATGCCGAACTTCCTTTATATTTAAAAAAAAAAAACATTAAGCGAGAATAATATGCCATGATAGTTAGGCGGCTGGGAATAGTGGATAGATAAAAAATTAAGGCTTCTGAACCTTGCGTAATGCCAATGAAATTCAAAAAAGTGTATTTAGCGTGTTGAAAAACTTTAAGAACTGTGAGTAGCATACTGAAGATTTTATTAGTCATCTTGACCGCTAAGTCGGGAACTGTAGCATATCTGGCAATCCAAAATTCCATAGTTTTGACCATATATTCCGCCGTCGGTAGTTAGTTATGTGGCGGACTAGGTAACAAAGGGTAATTGAGCCACTGATTATTAATACTGCCCTGGCACTTACCTTCCCAAAATTGTGTCCAGGCTCGTCGACGGGGTAGTGGACAGAAGGATGGATTTACTTGAAGCGCATAAGCCGATGCCTCCCACTGTACCCGCAGTGTAGGATTCTTTTCCAAGAGCTTTCTTCTCCATTTAGGATCTGTCTTTTCAAACTCTTCTTGTGTATATTTGAAGGTATCATGCCTGAAGTAGAGGTTGTGATCCGGATCTTTATTTGTTGTAGACTTTATATAATGTCGGGTTTGTTCTTTAAGTAATCCATATGGTACATTAAATGGCTTCAAAATTTGGTCTAATTGCTTATTCTCTATGTTAGCTTCTTTCATGATCCTGATGATCTGATCTTCAAAATCCGCAGTGAGTTGGGACACCAGTAGTGCCCGTTCTGGTCGGCTTAGTTCTGCAATTTCTCGAGTATTAGGTTCAATGTGAACCTCCTTTTCCTCCCTTATCGGTGAATGATATGAGGGGGGAGAGAGAGGACGTACCTCATTCTCCACAGTAGCCTCTGCGAACTTCGGAACTACTGGTGTCCCCTCTGTTCTCGTTTGTGCTAATTGATCCTGTAGCTGTTTGATCATTTCTTTCTTTTGCTTGATTTCTTCTTGAGCCCTCAAAATTGTTGTTTGATTTTTTTGAATTTCCTCAGCTACTATTGCGAGTTGATCTGTATCTTCTTGACAATGTAATAGGTATCTATTTTCCGCCTTTTTCCATTTGGCATGTAGAGCTGCGGTGTCTTCCTTGTATCGCCTTTCCCATTCAGCAATTTTTGCTTGTTCCTTTATGAGTTGATCTTCATACATAGCTACCTTTTCTTCCAATGCTTGGATATTTGTTTCTGGTCTGGCTTGCACTTCGACGGGTTGATCACTTAGAATAGCTGTCATGAGCTCCTTATTTCGTTGGCATAAGCTTTCCGCTTCTTCCATGTACACTTTTAACTGAGATTCCAAGATATTGCTTCTTGAATTTATTCGCGCCTTTTCAGTCTCATTGGCTTCTAGTTTCCTTGTGACTTCCTGAAGTTGTTCTTTCAATCTTTCATTCTCCGTCCCTAGCATGGTGTATTTCTTTCTGATTTCTTGAAGTTCATTTTCGTTTCCCAAAACTTGTTCCTTTACTGTCTTTAACTCTGTAGAGAGATTCTTACCCAATTTTTGAAGTTCGTTTTTGTCTTGCATGGCCTGGTCATAATCTTCATCAGCTTCAATCATGAGTTGCTGCGTATCTAGAGCGGTTCTAATCATGTCCTGCACCATGGGCTTGAGCTGAGCCATATCCACATTCAACCACGTCTTTGGTATGCTCGGGGTTTCTCCCGTTTGTACATCTTTGCCTTTTTCTACATGGATAGTTTCATTGTGTGGTTGTCGAATGTGTAATTGTATGTTTTGTACATTGTTTTGGTCATCCTGATTGCAAGCTTTGGTGGCACTTCCTTGGAAGGTGATGTCCATTGGGGAGGGTTCTGCCACTACTCTGATAGGCGTGAAAGGTTCCTCTTCTTCTATTGTGTTGTCTTGAGTTTCCTTGACTTGGATGTTTGAAGTTTCATTATTTGTTATAGTATGCTTTCCTTCCTGTTCTTCCTTCTCACTTATGATGCTTTGATCAACACCGGTGGGTTGATCTTCCACCTTAAGGTCTTCTGCTTCCTTGTTGTAGTCGACTTCATTCAGTTCCTCCCATTGTCCATCATCTTTCAATTCACTTTGAATATCGACATTTAGTAATGAAGTGTTTTGTTCTTCTTGGTCCTCCGATACAGAACTAGAGTTATCCAAGCCAATCTCCCTATATCTATGGACTTTTGTGAGCTTGCTTTTTGTGTCTCTTGCTTGTTCTGACTGCTGATAATGATGACCTTGTACCTGTAAATTGATTTTCCCTTCTGTATATTGATGGGTCTCTTCCAGGGCTTTAGCTAAATCTTCCTCCGTAATTTTTGTCTAGCCTTTCATAGTTGTTTTGGGAAGCACATGGATTCTTTTCATCATTGGGGCTTCCTCTTCCACTAGCTTGACTTCCCTGAGTCTTTTTGTGCCTCTCATTTTGGGTTGAGAGCTAGTTTCCGCCACTTCCACACTCTTACTTCCTTTTTTCTTTTTAGGGACGGTGGCGACTTTGGCGTACTGTGCAAGAACAGTTGAAGATGGCATTTCCTGTAAATGTTCTCTCATGCCCAGAGCATGGTAGATCAAAATTGTCAGGGCCACACTGCCATTGAGAAACTTTTTATTTTTCCATTGTTTCTTTGCTTCGAACAACCTTTCTTCAACATATGGAGTCAAATTGATTTGATTTCCAATTTGTTTGATGGCATGGGAGAGTAGTTGTACAATAATCTTCTGTGGTGCCGTGTACCGGTGCATATTAGGGAAGCAAAAATGTTGATGGATTAGTCTTACTCCCTCTTCTATGTCGACTCGATTGATGTCCGTGAATGTCCTGGTTTTGGCACCTCGGCTTTCCTCTTTCACTACTGTAGTTCCATCCTTTTCCCATTCAAAGGCTTCCTTAATCAATTCATGCGTGAATTGAATGATCACCCATTCTCCCACTTTATCCATTACTCTAGCCTCTGGGACCAAGGGATCGTGAAGCGCTGGCTGTAAGGTATTCATGACCTGCGTGCATCTTTGGAAGTCAGGCTTATATATCGGCAGTTCAAAGTACTTGTGAATGCCCGCTTTTTTCAAGATGTCTTCAATGGTTGGGAGTGTGTGGAGTATGCGGAAATCCTATGACATGATTGGAAACTGGTGCTCAGTATCCATAATTTTGATTGTTGCGAGGAATAGGTAATCCCCCGCTGGTTGATCTTCCCGGAACCAATGTCCTTTTGCCTTGGTAATACTATGGGGAGGGAATTCCGGCACCTCCTCTTGTACTGTAGTTTCAGAATCTTCAGAAGCCATCTGCACTCGTAACGAAAAGTGCGTTAGCTTCAAAGGAAAGTGTGTAACTGTTCAATGCATTGTAGTGATTATTGTCGCTTTTCACTCCGTTTCCCCATCGTTCAATGAGTGAGATCTCTAACCACCTCTTTTTATAACTTTTCCTGAAAGATGACAATCGTCAGTATAGCCGAAGCATTTATCTATGTACATAGTAAGTCCATTCCTATCAAAGTGAAGCTAAGATCTCATCTCTCTTGGAGAATGTGCACCACTAGTTTTATAATGTACATCATGTGCCGAATGCTTGGCCTCGTATCGTGGCCCTATTATGCATACTTGAGGTGCATCAGAGACTTCATGAGTGCAATGGGAATCTTTGTTTCTTCGATCGTCCACTCCTTGCAGTTGCTTGGGTTTCCAAATCCATTTTGCGACCACTAAGGGAGGTCGTTTTGTTCCTGTGATCCTTCCGGCTTCATGTGTTCTCTTTGCTTTTTCCAGTGTCCGAGTGATATTGCTTTTCCAGTTTCTTGGATGACTCTTATGTGGTTTTGTCATTCGCCTTGTCTGATGTATTGCGTCTCCCTGAGTACTTATAGCCTGTTTAGCTGCTTGTGTGATTTTTTTGGGAATCCATATCTGATGTCATGATCTTTGAGCTTCAATCAATGGTTTGGGGATCCATATCCGCATTAGTCCTTGCGGTGAGGATTCAGGCGTAGTTGACTTTGTGATCTTTGCTTCCTTCTTAAGATTGAGTGCTGGCTTTGCCTGCTTCTGCATCTGATCCTTGCGTACCCATTGGTATTTGTGTTGTCCTTCATATGAGTGTCTGCTTGTAGTTTTCCAATGTTGCTGCCTTTTGGCTTGTTGAAGAGGTCCATTATAGTTGTTTTTCTTAGTGACTAGCTGTTCCTCAACTGAATGTGGTGAGTGCAACTCTTTTGTGGATCTCGTGTGGGCGGGACGTCCTGTTTCTTCTAGGTTTGTTCCTGAGCGATTAAGACTGGGATCATTCTCCAGTGTCTTGTCCTGGCAGATCTCTGAGCTCTCAATGACATTGGGTGAGAGTAAAGGTTTTTCTCCTAATAAACAGAAAATTTCCTTGTGCCCTATCTTGGCTGAAATGTAGCTTTGAGCTAGATGGATACACACCTCATTCTCTATGATCCAGTCTTGTCCTAGAATTAAGTTTTCTATTAGGTCTTCATCTTTGCATACTAAGACTCTCTGCTTCATGGAGGAATTGCCTAGGTGGAGGGACACATTTGTTGTTCCAATACATTCTAGGGTTTGACCTCCAATTCCGATCAATCGAGCTTTTGTGGGATTTACATTCAATTGCAGATCTTTCGCAATTCTATCTCGTATGGAGCTAAGTCCTGCTCCTGAGTCTATCAATGCATCTATCAACTTGTACTCTGTCTTGCCAATCCCTAGGTTTAGGTAAGGTTTCGTCTTGCACACACCTGTTGTATCATGATTATCGACTTGATAATTAGCCATAGGGATAGGCTCTTCTCCTTGTAGATAGCGTTCATCTCGTTGCCTAATCCATTCTTTCCGTTTCCTAATGCGCTCCAGTGCTTCTTGTCGAGCTTCCTCTTTAATTCGTTCCTCTTCCTTCTTCCTATTTTGGGCACCTAGTAATCGTGCTAGCATTTGATCAGTCAAAGGCTCCATGAATCGTCTCACTCTACATCCGCTGATGTAGTTGGGAAGAATGTTGCCATCTAGGGTAGCTAGGTTGACTGCTCCACCAGCCGAGATTCGATTTATGATCAATGGTCCATATCCGCGTTTTTGCAACTTCTTGGCGTGTTGTTTTAAGGTGTACATTAAGACTAAGTCACCTTCTTCAAGTCCCTTGTCTTTTATATGTGCATCATAATATGCTTTTTGTCTCCTTTTTGCTACATAAATTCCTGCCACTGCTTGTAACCTAGTCTCATGTAATTTCTCGATTTGGTCTAGTTGTTGGGATAGTTCATGTCCGTTCCACTCCTACTGTTAGGCTACTTTCAGTGTTGGTACTAAAAAGTCAATTGGCAAAATTGCATTTTGTCCATACACTAAGTTAAATGGGGTAGTTCCAATTGCTGTTTTATATGCAACTCGAAAGGCCCAAATTGCGTGATGCAATTGTTTGTCCCAATCCGACCTTCCATTATTGACAATCTTTGTCAATACTGTACACAGTACCTTGTTGGAACTCTCTGCTTGTCCATTGGCTTGGGGATGGTATGGGGCTGATTTTTTATGAATCACTAAAAACTCATTCATTAGAGACTCGATTACTTCATTGAGGAAGTGCATTCCCCGATCGCTCACAATCTCAATGGGTAATCCAAAGCGGGTGAAAATATGCTCGAAAAGGAACTTTGCAGTAGTTTGAGCATCATTCTTTCTAGTGGCTTTTGCTTCTACCCATTTGGTCAAGTAATCAGTAGCTACTATGATGTACTCTGTATGTGGGCAGGTGGATTGATGGGTCCTATGAAGTCAATACCCCATTTTGTGAATGCTCTCGCACAGACCATGGGTCTTAATGGCATGTCATCTCTCCTAATTGGGTACTTAGTTCTCTAACAGGTCTCACAGCTTCGTACACATGTTTCAGCATCCATATGTAGAGTTGGCCACCACAGGCCTGCAAAGAGAATCATTTTGACAGTTCTCTCCGCTGAAAAATGACCTCCTACAGCACTTGCATGTGCCATTTCTAATATGGGTAAATATTCTCCTTCATGCACACATAACCTGAGTTGGTTGTCTTTACCTCGCCTAAATAGTTGTCTTCCCATAAGTATGTAATCTTTGCTCATTTCTTCTAAGGATCGCTTTCTTGCTAAACTAGCTCCTGCTTCATGCTCTTTTGTTTTTAAGAATTTAACCAATGTCTTGCTCCAATTGGGCGCTATGGTCGAAAAAGGTAGAGACATATGATCTTCTGGGATCGTCTCTTGGCATTCTGCACAGTTACTTATGTGGTCATGAACATTCTTGGGCATGTCGGGCCAGTACACTCCTAACCTCTTTAGTTCTCGGATTGTTCCATGAATCCCTCGATGTGTTCTCCATTTGTTCACATGTGCTTGCTCGATTAGTTGCTTTTGTTCATCCTCCTCGACACATCTGAGTAACACTCCATTGGGTTCCTTGTAGTACACACTTCCTGCAATGATGTGTAAGTTCCTTGAATGAAGAATTTCTTTTTTGCTATCCCTATTGATTGAGTGTTGAGGGCCATGGGTGAGTATAGGGATCAATTTTTCTGCCCACTTTGGGCAAACTTCTAGATTAAACAGATATGTATCTGGCAGGTCATCGGACACTCCATTTGGTGGCTCTCCGTGTGTCAGCCTAGAAAGGTGGTCTGCTCTCACATGTGTGTTCCCTTTTTTCACTACTACGTCAAAATCGAACTCCATTAGTAGTAAGAACCATCGTACCAACCTTCCCATGTTACAAGGCTTATTGACTAAGTACAACAAAGCTTGATGGTCTATGAAGAATTTGAACCTGTTGGCTAAAAGATAATGTCTGAATTTCTTTACTGCATATACCATTCCTACGTAGTGGTATAATTTCTTTCCGCTTGATTCAGTTGTCTACTAGCATAGGCAATTGGATGATCAAGATTACCCTCATCAGCTGGTTGGGCTAGGATACATCCAATGGCATAGTTAGAAGCATCAACATGAATATGAAATGGCTTGCTCCAGTTTAGTGATTTCAGAATTGGGGCGGTACTGAGCCTCTTTTTCAACTCGGTGAATGCCTTCTCGCACTCTTCTGTCCAGGTAAATTGAGTCAAGAGACCATACAAGGGTTTTGCTATTATGGCATACATGTGAATAAACCTATGGTAATATCCACAATGTCCCACAAAGGCTTGCACTTCCTTTGCATTCTTGGGTCTTGGTAGGTCTAGGATGACTTTAATCTTGTCCTCATCCGTAGATATTCCATTTCTTGAGACTATGTGTCCTAGGATTTTCCCTTGTCTTACCATGATGACACATTTTTTTGGGTTTAAACAGACTCTATACTGTCTACATTTGTTGAATAACTTCCTCAACTCGGGGATGTGATCGCATCTTTGATTGGAGTATGTGGAGAGGTCATCTACATATACTTCCATGCTTTTTTTCAAAAATTCCTTGAAAACATGACACATCAATCGTTGGAAAGTAGCAGGTGCATTAGTGAGTCCAAAAGGCATTACTCTGAAAGCATACACACCCCATTCGGTTGCAAATGCGGTCTTATGTTGATCTTCAGTTGCAATAGCTACTTGATTGTATCCGGAGAATCCATCTAGGAAACTATAGACCTCTTTTCTGGCTACCCTCTCCAACAGATGCTCCGTAATGGGTAATGGGTAGCTGTCACGTATGGTGGCTGCATTCACCTTCTTCAAATTTATGCACACTCTCAATTTTCCATTTTTCTTAGGCACAACTACTAATGGTGATACCCACTCGGTGTGTTCGATCTCATATATGAATCCTGCCGCTATTAGTTTGTCTATTTCTTCCTTAATTTTTGCTGCATAAACCTCATTATACGTATAAGGGCGTTGTTTGGATGGTTTTGCGTCGGCCGTCATTGGTATTCGATGGGAACAAATGGTGGGTTCTATGCCTTTGAGATCCTTGTAGGTCCATGCGAACACGTCTCGGTACTCTCTGATAAGGTGTATGAGTTCCTCTTCCTCCTCTTCAGATACATCTTTTCCAATATACGTGCACCGCTCTTCTCCATATTCTACTGTTACAACAATTTTTTTTGTTTGTTCCTTGTTGTCATACGCTTCTCCGGCTCGTGCCTCTCGTCTAGGCATTTGAATGGCTACCTTTCTTTCTTCCACTTCGTATTTTTTAAAGTGTGCAGGAACTTCAAAAAGATCTGGGTGTGGCTCTACTTTACTCATGTCTTCCCTCTGCCTGTGTATTGCCGAAGCAGTTTCCATTGCTAGGATTTTTGTTGGTTCCTGTTCCTTCTTGTGCTGAATAGTGTTTAAGTAGCTTTCTTCGGAGTCAAATTCTGGTTCCATTTCTATGCTTTCATATTCTTCTTTCCATTCTTTTTCTAGGATTTCCCCTTCTTCTACTTCTTGAAGAACAACCATATAGAAATTTACATCATAGCCTTCCTCATCTATGCATTCGTTCATCGTCAAAACTTCTTCGTTTACGCACACATCTAAGGTTGCTAAGATTTCCATCCATCCATGTGGCTCGAAAATCTCGTCAGGAAAGATTTGAGGCATATAATCTGGGTCTTCTACTGATCGATAGTTAGGGTGTCCTATCGGCCACAATTGTTTTTTTCTCTCCTCTCTCTTCGCTTCTTTACACATCCATAACTGGGCGTCTTCATGCATCCAAGATTGTCACTTGATCCAGCACTGTGAATGGATAGGTCATCTTCTTCCCTATGCACTGGATTCCATTGTAGTGGAGGGACATCTCGATAAGAAAACGTGTGCAAATTTATTTTGGTGGTGTTCCCTTGATGTTGCAGGTATAACGAATCTCTTCCCCAATCTTGTACTACCCGCATTTGTCTCATAAAGGGTCGTCCCAATATCATTTCATAGTTGTTTGCTTTCTCGAACTTACAAATGGCTAATGTGTGTTCAAATTCTACTCCACAGGTGGTTAGTTTGATTCGTTCCAATATTCCTAAGGGCCTTTCCACATGACCGTCTGCTAGTTGGAGTTTCATGCGTGTGGGTCACAAGGCAGGTTTTCCCCACTTCTCCCATATCTCCTTGGTGGCAATTCCTACCCCGGCTCCCGTATCTAGAATAGCCTTGGTCATGTACCCATTGTGGGTGACAGGTAAACACGTATTACCTTCGTCTCCTTCACTAAATTCCCCCACTTTATCGACTGGAATTTGTATTGTGGATTGGTTTTCCTTTTCCTTTCCTTTCGTTTCTCCTTTCTCTGGTTGTGTTTCTAATTGGTTTGCTAACTGCCTCCATAATTGTGGTTTAAGTTGAAGCAACTCTTCCACCGTTAATTTGCATTGCACCTTTGTTTTCTTTAGTTCTGTTAGATTATGTGAACTCTCTTCTGAGTTTCCTTTTCCCTTCCCATGCACTGTGGGTGCTCGTATTATTATAGACTCCCTTTCGTATTCTCCCATGTAATTAGGCAATGTTGAAATGCCCAGGGTTTCCTCTCTACCTCTATCGAGTCTTGATACTTCCTCATATGCTTCCTCCATGTTGGGATGGGGTTGACAATCTTCCACATCTATTTCATCAAAAGAAGGTGGACTGACTCCATTCTTCTTCCATTGCTCTTCTCTGATTCTATTCCACAAGTCTTCTGGCCAATCAGCCTCTAGGTCTGGTATCATGGATACCTGTTCATCTTGTGCTTTTATTCGTTCACCTTGGTCATCTTCCCTTCTCAGTTCCTTATCCTTGGATTTGATGCATTCTTCATATAGACCATGTGCAATCCTTGTCTCTGGTAAAATTGGGATAGTTTTTTCTAGGGTTGCCTGTGCTACCTCGATGAGTTTCCGGATATTGCCAATCTTTCTTTTTCTAATTTCCCTTGAGGGTAGAGTTTTTCATGTTGCTCTATATTTGGGCCCATTTTGATTCTAGCTTGGTAAGCTTTCAACCACATGTCTAAGTCGTCTGGCTTAGGGTCAGCTAGAATTGATCCTGGCTTCTCTTTTTCTGAGCTAATTCGTGGTGGCTCAAGGATCTCCTTATGTGTTTTTTGCTCTTTTTGCTCCTTCATATCCTTAGTTTGTTTCTTACTGTCTTGACTCTTATTTCTTTCCCATTTATTTCTGAGTTTTTCTCGTCTTTCCTTCCATTTTTGTACTCTGGTGTTGTGGGAGTTCTCACGTGGGTTCTCAGAATCCTCGACTACCTGAATTTCAGAGCCTACAGTTTTATTGCTCTCTTGTTTCTCTTCTGGTTGTTTTCCTTTTTGTTGCTTCCCTTGGGCTCTAGTAATGGCCTTTAGTGGTACAGTGTACTCCTTATCACTCCCCGATCCTTCTATGACCTCAATCACGTTAACGGGTGCAGTATCTTGAGCTTTTGCCAGATTCTTAGGGCAATCTCTAAAAAGATGTTCTTTTCCGCAATCACTGCAATATCCTTCCCAGATTCTAGGTGGTGGAGGGTTGTAAGGTCGAGGGCATTCTCTAATGAAATGGTCTCCTCCGCATCTATAGCAAGCTCCTCTCTGCATGGGTGGTCTAATAGGCGGTCTCACGGTTGGTTGTGCTTTAGGAGCTGTATACATTAGGGTGGTGGTCTCCGTTCCATAAGTCTGATCATAGCCCTCATATCCATAGTAAGCAGCATCATATGCGGGTTCGTATTCTAACATGTTGTCTTCATATGAGTAGTACTCTCCTGGAGGAGGTTCATATCCAGGGTTTGTTGATTCTACCTGGGTCATTGTCGTCGCTGGAACTATAGCTCTTTCTAAGTTTTCTTCTGGTTGAGCATACTTTACGGATACTACCTGCTGTGGTTTTGACAGTTGGGGTCCTAGCACTGGTTGTGGTGGTGGATATGGTGCTTGCTCGTATGGCCATGATGCTTCTGCTGGTGTGGGATATGGGTTGTATCTTGGTATCTCTCTACCTGGTTCCCTAGGCGGGTATCCATAGGGTCTATACTGTGGTGGTTGAAAAGGGCGTGCTTGCCTATTGAAGGGACAGTTCTTAGTAGTGTGGTTTGTATATTTTTGTTCTATGTGACAATACCAAGAAGTCCCTTGTTGTTGCTATCGGTGGTATGGATACATAGGTTGTGCACCAGCCCCTCCTCAGACACACAAGTGTGTGGGGTGCTCTCCTCCACATAAATTACATCTCCGTAGCATAGGCACTCTTTGAGCTGGGTTTTGGTAAGCTCTTTGCCCCTGGACTTCTAGTTTCTTTGCTAATAATTCTGCTAATTCTTCCATGTTACTAGAGTTGGACGTGACAGTGCTCCTTAAATCTTCTGATTTAGTGGGGTGGGTTGTACCTTTGAGGTCCTCGGCAAGGTTACCTTCCAAATCAATGCACTCTTGAAGACACTCACTCAATGTTTGTAGCCTCTTCACATACACTAGTGTTCGTAGTGTTCCGTTAGTGAGCCCATCTAAAAATAATGAAATCATCTTTTGTTGAGTGGGTCTCTCAGCTATTGGGCATCTATCCACATATTGATTGAATCTTCGGGCAGCAGTCTTCACAGTTTCATTAGGGTTTTGTTTAAAGCTAAAGATGCAGAATTGTGTTTAATCCCTCTCTTTGTGAATTCCCCAATGAATTCTTGAAAGAATTGTTCCATGTTTCCAAATTGGTTGGGATCTAAGGGTTGGAACCAAGTTAGAGCTGTCCCCGTGAGGGTGAGTCCAAAAGACTCATACTGCACAAAGAAGTCCTCTACTTGCTCTGCTCTTAGGACTTTTTTAAATTCAGCAATATGATCATAGGGTTCTCCCAATCCATAATAATGGTTTCTCACACATTTAGCTACTTGGATAGGTCTCAATCTTCTCATGGGTTCAGGCGGTCTGGGCATCACAAGGAAGATTGGGGCAGCTGGTCGTATAGGAGGTACTCCAGACTGTCCTCCTACCGGTGGTCGTGGTCTTACTGGAGGTCGGTACTGATTACCTATCCCTGCGTGGGTCTGATGGTGTGTTTGCATTCCTGGAGTTGCAAACTGTACATGAGTACGGTTGGGCACACTTCGTTGGCTGGTCTGTCCTGATGTGGTATGTTCCGTCTCTTGTTGATTCCTAAAAGGATTTTGTGAGGTAGTTGCCTGATCTCTCTGAGGAAATACAGGCGTACCTATATATCTCAGCCGAGCCCTGTCTAAGGCACTCACAGGACAATATCTCCTTTGATCCTTATCCAAGTAAGTGAGTCTAGTTTCATCATCTGGGTCTTTCAACTCATAGAATGTCATGGGGCTTTCTTCTCTCCCTGGAGCCGGTAAGTCAGTTTGAAGCAATAGGTCTGATCCGTGGATCATATAGACTTCCAATAGGTAGTCATCTTGAGGTATCAAATCTCCTCTCAAGACCCGTGATACTTGAGACCTGCCCCTAGGGGTAGTCACAAACTCTTCAGGGTGTGCTCTTTCTGAGTTTTCTGGGTCCACAAACTCTCCCCTTTCGTTGATCCTCTCAGGAAATTCAGTCATAATGTAGATATGACCAATTTTGTCTACATATGCCCCTCCCTCGTACTTAACAGTAGGTCGGGGTATGATTGTGGCATTCAAGGAAGTTACCATCCTAGCCACAGATCTATTTAAGCCATCCAGGTAGATTGGGATCTCCTGGGCATTGGTGGACACATACTGTAAGGAAGTACGGTAATCTCCTTCAATAGTAGACATGAAATTCCTATTCGGTGTTGGACCCTGCATGTCTTTCGATGCCATGGGTATTTCCTCCTCTGAATCACTAGAAGTCTCTGAGTAGATGGAGTGATGACTAACCTGGGCAGCACTTCCCATAGAAGATATGACACTTCTTTGGCTACTTAGCACTCTTCCTAACCTCAAGTTCATTCACTCACCCTAGTCTCTCTAGAAATCCCAGAGGTTCTCCTTGAGTGGCTCCTCCAATGCCTCAAATTGTCTAACAAAAATACTAATATCAATCTGGCCGATACTGTTTCCAGACGATACCACACTAGGCGATACTACCTTGGCCGCGATACGATACCAGAAGTCCGAACGATACGATACTGGATAATGATTGCGATACGATACCAGACACAACAACGATACGATACCACGTTGGTGTCGCGATACGATCTCTGGTAAGGGGACGATACGATACTGTGACAAGCGTCGATACGATACCACCGGCTTGCACGATACGATATTAAAAGTCCGACGATACAATACCAATGGGCTCAAGCGATACGATACTGGAACTTATGCCGATACGATATCAATGTGGCATCGCGATACAATTCTCAAAGAGAAGGCGATACGATACCACGTGTACGATACGATACTTAAGATGCAAGACGATACGATATCTCGATTCACACGATACGATACCGCGGAACCTAGACAATACGATACTTATGACGGTATCGCGATACTATCCAAGTGAGCGGGTGATGCGATACCGAAGTGGTGTCGCGATATGTTGGCAGTAGCCTTGGTACATCAGGACCTACAAGACGTGAAAGTCAAAGAAGGGAGTCAGAGCGAAGGGACAGCACAAGCGAGCGAAGGGACAGCACAAGCAAACAGGGCAGTCAAAGAAGATCTGGCAAGTAGGCCAATATTTTTTCAAGACATTAATGCAAATCAGAGAGATGGACATGCAGGGAAGAAGAGCAAGTAGGGAGCTTGAAGAAATGTATGGCAGATCACTAGAAGAAATCCCTACAACAACAGTGATTTTTATCACTAATAATCATTGTAAATCTCATTTCACATTTTTGTAGCTCCATTTTGTGCAAGCCAAGGAGTCCTTGAGCTTGAGGAGCCTTAGAAGTAGTTGCGTACCAATTTTCATAATTTTTAGATCTCGTTTGAGCCCCCAAATAAGCCCTGGAACCTAATTTTTAACTAGGCCGGACACTAGGTCTGGACAGGGCCAAAAGCTAGTCAAAGACTATAAAAGGAGCTAGAGAGCTCATTTTTGAGGTTAGATTGTAATTGAAACGAACTTGTAAGAGCTTTGAAAGTAATCTAAAGAACTCCATTGATTCTCTCTCTTTGTCTTGCCGTGTGTGCGCGTGTGTGTGTATGTGTGTGCATGCTTGTGTGCTTCTCACTCACGCACTTGTGCCGCCACTTGCTCGAGGTCTTCATACCATCCTCACGTCTTCCCGGATTGACATTAAAGGAGGTGCTACTCATCATTGAGCTACACCAAATTTTGGCGCCGTTGCCGGGGATCGAGCTTTGAGGACGAGCGTGTGATGGTAAGACGTAGAGTTGACGCGTTGGAGTTGTAGGTATTTTCTTCACTCTCATCGGTTTTCTTTTACTTTCTTCACCATCTTCATCATCATCATCACCATCTCCCACGTCCATCTCCATCATCGCGAAAATTTCAGTTTTGACTATATCCCCATCTCCACCTCATTTCCCTCATTTCACTTGTGAGAGAGAGCGAGAGAGCGAACTTGCATGTGCTGTTTTTGCTTGTTTTCTGAGCTATTTTGCAGGTTTTTGCTGTACCATCATCCCCAGCAGTGTGCGCAGGTACGACAGGCTCTGCACAGGTCCCGGGACGACAATCTCTGTCTATCGCGACAGACAGAAAATCTTAACATTTTGTGAATGCATGATTACCACTGTAACCTACACCTTGTGGGCACTCTAGATCACTAGAAGTTTTTCAAAAATTTGCATTTTTTCAGTCTATCGCGACAGACACTGTCTATCGCGACAGACACCGTCTATCGCGACAGACACCGTCTATCGCGACAGACAGAAATCCACGATAGACACCGTCTATCGCGACAGACACCGTCTATCGCGACAGACAGAAATCCACGATAGACACCGTCTATCGCGACAGACACCGTCTATCGCGACAGACAGAAATCCACGATAGACACCGTCTATCGCGACAGACACCGTCTATCGCGACAGACAGAAATCCACGATAGACACCGTCTATCGCGACAGACACCGTCTATCGCGACAGACAGAAATCCACGATAGACACCGTCTATCGCGACAGACACCGTCTATCGCGACAGACAGAAATCCACGATAGACACCGTCTATCGCGACAGACACCGTCTATCGCGACAGACAGAAATCCACGATAGACACCGTCTATCGCGACAGACACCGTCTATCGCGACAGACAGAAATCCACGATAGACACCGTCTATCGCGACAGACACCGTCTATCGCGACAGACAGAAATCCACGATAGACACTGTCTATCGCGACAGACACCGTCTATCGCGACAGACAGCCCCCACGATAGATTGTGTCTATCGCGACAGACACCGTCTATCGCGATAGACAGGCATTTTCGGCAAAAAATTAAGGAGTGAATTTTTGGAAATTTAGGCTAAATTTTGGGCATATTTGCACTTTCATGTACTCATCTACTTACAAAGGCCTTAGAAAATGCATTAAAACCCCCGAAAGGTTCTGTTTGTCTAGTTAACCCCCTAAACCCTGAACGGTCATAACTTTTTCATACGAAATCCATTTTCTGAGCTCTAGGGCTTGTCGGAAAGCTCGTGACATATACTACACGCCCTCAACTGTTTTTTATAGGAATAACGCGTTGATTTTCAGTTAGGATATTTGGAACTTGACACACTGAGGGGTAGGAACACCAAGGGAGCTCTAGAGTAAATTTCTAACAATGTAAAAGGGGGAACAAGGGTCATTAAAAAAGTGTCTGAAATAAATTGTCTGTCAATTGAAAGGTCTACTTGGAGCTAATCTTGGGATTTATGCAGGCCTATTGAGAAGCAATTGAGAGTATCCAAGCAAGGGTGTGGCACACGCTTGAGAATCAACTTCTCGAGCACTAAAGAGCAAGGTTCGGCAAGAAAGGTCGGAATATCCTCAACTCCTCTTCAATTCCTAGCCTAGGCTAAGAGCGATTAGAAGTAGGAGTAAGTCAGGGCGACGATAGGCCACTATCAAGTTGAAGACTACCTAAAAACTCAAGTTCAAGCTAAAAACTTAATCTCTGTACTGTCGACAACATAAAGGAAAGAACCTAACGTGGAACGATCAACCTGAAAGTACGAAGAACATTCAAGTATTCCTGACGACGTAATAGCAGACAAGACTTTAAACACGAGGAATAACTAAAAAGAATCAAGTGACTGGTACCACTTGATCGGCAACGAGGTTGTACTCTGGGCAAAAATTTGGGCTAATCAGTTAGGCATAAGAACCTTAGATCAGGACGACACCTAGTAAGAGAGAGACAAAGCCTTAGGTCTTCAGAGGCTAGTGTCAACCACACTGCTAGGTCCTGGGCCCAGCAGTTGAGCCACCACTCGAACTACCCTCGCTCTGAGACCAGTGAGTCAGAGATGTCTCAAGGCATGGACAAACCTACGGGAAGTTCAGGAGTGCCCTACTTGTACAGGGTAGAAGGCCCTTACAAAACACAGTTGGAGTACCTGAGGACCAACCGATTAGGTGCTAGCATCTATGAGGACGGCTTAGGAAGATCTGTGGTCCAGATTAAAAACCCTGATCAATCCATTGGACTAGAACACCCAGCTGTCAAGTTTGAAAATGGTGCATACCTGGACAAAGAAGGAACTATATATGTAGTCACTAGTCATCCTGATAGGACAGATGACTTTGGGAATGTAATCTCAGAAGCGGACTTAGGTGACCTGGAACAAGGGAACATGGGTGCGGAACCTAGAACCCCTCGAGGTAAATCAGTTCTCACTAGGATTATCACGCCTGAGTGGATCCCCCAAGATAACAAGTGCATAGATTTGCTTCTCAATCGAGAAACGGACGAAGCCTTCTGGAGGTATAAACCGGATTACCCAACTGACATAGGAACAATCATGATCTATGAGTTTAAGGATCCAGATAGCCCAGGTAGAGTGACCTACTTAGACCACACGTCAGAGAGGATTTTTGTGGTGACAGAAAATGATAGGCATGCTTACACTTGGAAGGGCGAATTCATTTTCCCCCAACCAAGATCAAATGTAGCCTATGGTCACCCTGGAGCTGGAACATCCCAGGCTCATGGTATGCAAAGAGACAGAAGTAAAGATAGACCAGAGGTAAGTTTTGCCAATCCAGTGGGCAGAGAAAGAACGAGAACGGAGACGAATAGGGTAGAACCTGAGATGCATAGAGCCCACAGGAACCAAAGAAATGTAGATGGATTCCCTCTGCCGAGGCCTAGAGAGCACACAAGAACTTTGAGACCCACCCAGCTAGTTAAGTCCATGAAGAATTACTTTGACGGCACAGGAGATCCCTATGATCATGTGGCAGAGTTCAAGCAAGTCTTGAGAGCTGAACAAGTGGAGGATCTGTTCACGCAGTACAATGCCTTCGGTCTAACCCTTAGGAACACAGCACTTACGTGGTTTCAGCCATTAGATGAACGCCAGTTCAGGAGCATAGATCAACTCCTAGAGGCATTCATTATAGAGTTCTCTAAGAGCGGCATAAGACACAACACCTCCTCACTGATTCACAGCTTCAAGCAAACCCCTCAAGAGACTGTGAGACTTGCAGGAAGAAGATTTAGACAATATCTCGAAAGGTGCCCTATTTCGGAGCTACCCACATCTGCTAAACAAGTAGCCTTATTTCTTGACGGATTGCTGAGCCCAAAATTGAGATCCTATGTGTATCTGAAAGACCCTAGGACTATAGAAGAATGTGTACGTATGTGCATTGACATTGAAGATAACCTAGGAGAAGAGCTAGAGTTGTCCAAAATTTACAAAGATTCAGATAGTGCATCTAGTCAATCTTCCGCACAAGCCACATCAATTGAAGAACTTGCCGAAAAAGTAGCTCAGAAACTAGGTGTAACTAGCAAACAAATCCCAAGGTTTGCCCCTGTGAAAAGATGCTATACATGCGGTGGTGACCATATGGCGAATGTCTGCCCTATTATGGCTCAACCCCAAGTAAACCCTAGTAGCCAGTACTGCACCATAGAACGGAGATACACCAATCACACCGCACAAGATTGCCCATACAACAAGCAGGCAGTTAGGCAACCCTACCCGCAGCCCTACCAACAAGGCAGATACCAAAACCAAAATCCACCACCACAATATGCTAGACCCCAACAAACCTACCAACCACAGTATCAGGCCCAACAAAGGCCTCAGCCTGTGCTAGCACAACAACCCCCTGCCCCAGCTAATGTGATTCCGGTAAAGTATACTGCTGCAGAAGAGAACCTGAATAGAGCTATAGTCCCTGTAACATCCTTGATCTCTGAAAATGACCCAAGTGACCATAGCTTTGATTCTACCCATGTGGATAGCCCCCAGGCTTACTACATGCAGTCCCCAGAACATGGAGAGTCCTACTATGGTGAAGAGTCGAACGAACCTAGTTGGGAGTCAGATTACACGAACATCATGTATACAAACCCCAACCCTAGACCTCAACCTAGGCAAGTACGACCACCATTTCCTAGAGGACCGTGCTACAGATGCCAAGGAGATCACCTCATTCGTGATTGTCCCTTGCCTCCACCTACGCAAACCCAGTCGGTGACGATCCAAGGCTTCTGCCAAGATTGCGGAAAAGAGCATCTCTTACGAGATTGCCCAAAGAACCCCAATAGCATGCCAAAAATCACCCCTATCAACGTTGTTGGGTTAGTGGTAGACTCCTCAGGAAGCGTCACTTCCACTGCACCAGTACAGGTAGTCACTAGGGCTCAGGCATTGCAGCAAAACCAAGGGGTAGGCCAGGAAAAGAGCCTAGATGCTAGCGATACTGAGAGCCAAAATAAAAAGAGAACAAGAGCTTGGAAAGATAGCCGCGAACGCATGAAAAGGCAATGGGCAAAGAAGATGAGTGAACTTGAGGAAAGTCTACGAGAAACCAAGGCTAAAATCATAGAGATCACGTCTCAACCGCACTCTCACACATTCCCACCGCTACCATCCCCATCACCCTCCATCCCTTCACCCTCTAAGACAGCCCACGCCACCCACCCACCACCCCAAACAGGATCAGTATTAGCTGATCCCACTCCTGAAGACATAGACATGATGCTTAAAGCATATCAGGCCAGAATCCAAGAAGGGCCAAATGTTACGGATCATGACAAGTGCTATCCTAGAGCTGACCTAGAGATAGAAAGAACCAAACTGTGCGCGAAAATGGTCGCATTGGCTCAGACTATGTTTGAAGCCAGTCGCCTTTTCAATTACTCAGGCTCAGCCAAAACGCAATTACACTTGGATGGATTCCTAGAGAAGTTAGAGAGGATAATTGCAAGATCTGACAAGGAAGAAAAAAATCAAGACCAAGAAAAAGCAAGCACAAACAGGAATCATTCCCAATCAGAAGTGTATGTGGCCGATGTCCCTAAACCGGACAACTTTCCCTCCTTAGAAAGAATAGAGAGGCCAATAGCACAGCCAGAAAAGGAACCTACCCCTCAAAGAAAGGAAAGGGCAAGAGAACGGATAAGCCAGCCTCTTCAGAAAGCCCATGTGCCTCCTCAAGGAGCCTATCTTCCTCCCCAAAGGTCACAGGAGCCCCCCTCGAAAGCATATGTACCTCCACAGGTAACCCACATTCCTTCCCAGAGAGCGTATGAGCCTGCTCGGAAAAGTAATAGAATAAGTAATCCTCCCCAAGAAGCTTGTGCTCCAGCCATTTGCGAGAACGAGGAGAGAGTCAACAATAGAATCAGCCCTCCTTCACAGGTTGCTTATGCGCCCAATTCTACGGAGCCAGACACTTCTTCTTCTATGAATCGGTTTGCCCCAGACTTCCTACGAGAGATTCAAGAAGACAAATGGGATAACGAAAGCGAGGTCGCCCCTCCTTTTGAACTTGTGGACGATGCACACGACCAATTCCCACAAGACATCCCATCTATTTACGGGGAGCATGAGAGTGTTCAGTCTCATGAGAGATTGGACTTTGAGTCTAATTCCATGCAGGAGCTACCCCACTTCACAGGCCCATGGGAAGCAAAGTCCACATGTATGAGAGCACCCACAGTCATGGTAAGGAACGACGACTCAGTCATACCGAGGAACACGGAGGTAGTAACGAACACCAAGGTGCAACGCGATCTCACTTTGGAAGAGCTGTCTGAGGATAGACCAAACGCGCGGAAATATGTAGCTAGTCAAGTAACTGAAACTGCAAAATCTCGTTCCCGGGTAGGATCCCATAGGACAGTACCGGAAATTCCCTTGGATAAGATAGGAGATATGTGTGAAGGTGAAGAAGGGAACACCTACCTTCCCATCACCTATCAGGACTACACCACGAAGGCAATTTTGGACTCAGGTGCAGGAGTTGCAATTGCCACCACCTCCTTATGGAAGCGTTGGGGCAAGCCAGCACTCAGGCCGACGAGAATGAAATTGCAGATGGCCGATGGCCACATAGAGAGACCCCTAGGATTGCTAGAAGGAATAACTCTCACCACTTGTGGTGTCGAGTTTGAACATAGTTTTGCTATCTGTGACTTCAGTAAAAATCATGCCTATGAGATGATTTTGGGAAGGCCATTTATGCGACAATTGCAAGTGGTACAGGATTGGGGAACCAACTCCTTGTATTTGCAACACTTGGGTGTTACGACCAAAGTCAATCTCAAAGATTATTCTCACAGAGATGTCCCTCCTATCCAATGGAATCCCATCCATAGAGCCAAAGATGATACAGAATCGGTGCATTCCATAGGGTCTGGATCCTCGTGGATGCATGAAGATACTCACTTATGGATGTGCAAGGTAGCAGTAGAAGAAGAGAAGAGAGAGAAAGCCAGAGAGGTAGGTGCGAAAGAAACCCATAGATCAATCCAAGACCCAGCCTATGCACCTGTAGTTTTTCCAGACGAGGAATTTGAACCCCATGGTTGGGCAGAAATTTTAGCAACAATGGATGTAGCCATCAATGAAGAACAATGGACACCTCACTGTGATGAGGATGGCTATGATATTTCAGTCTTCTCCATAGAGCCAATCATGGGAGAGGCAGTTTTAGAAGAATGCGAACCTAGCCCTGATGCATTTGAGGATGCAAGTGACTCCGATCTAGAGTCAATCATTATGGACCCACCATTTGCATCAGATGAAGAATACTTCCATGAAGTAGAATTTCAACCCCAGAGGCATGGAGAGGTTACAACTAATGTAAGATTAACAACACATGTGACCCCGAAGGAAGAAGGAAAGAAACGAAAAAAGAGAGAAGCCTCACCAGAAGAGGAAGAATCTTTGTTTGAGGTCCCCGAAAATTTTAAGAAGTATGAGATAGATGACAGGAGAGTCATGATAAGAATGCCTAAACGAGAAGCACAATCAGGAGAGGCCTATGATAACAAAGAAACTACCAAGAAAATAGTAGTGGCCATAGAAGAAGGAGAGGAGAGATGCACGTATATAGGCCATGACCTGACAGAAGAAGAAGAGTACGAATTGATAGCCTTGCTAAGAGAATACAGAGATGTATTCGCTTGGAGTTACAAGGATTTGAAAGGTGTTGACCCTGATATATGCTCACACACCATTCCCATGACCTCAGATGCTAAACCCTCTAAGCAAAAGCCTTATACATATAACGATAACTATGCTGCTAAGATCAAGGAAGAGATAGATAGATTGGTTGAAGCTGGATTTATCTACGAAATTGAGCACACCGAATGGGTATCCCCCATCGTAGTGGTGCCCAAGAAGAATGGCAAGCTGCGTGTGTGCATTAACTTGAAAAAGGTTAATGCCGCCACAATTCGAGATAACTATCCGCTTCCCATCACAGAGCATCTCTTAGAAAGAGTGGCAGGCAAGGAAGTGTACAGCTTCCTTGATGGATTTTCGGGCTACAACCAAGTAGCCATAGCTCCAGAGGATCAGCATAAGACGGCCTTTGCCACAGAATGGGGCATTTTTGCTTTTAGAGTAATGCCATTTGGGCTTACCAATGCACCAGCTACCTTCCAGAGGCTGATGTGCCATGTGTTTAAGGAGTTCCTGAGGAAGAGTTTAGAAGTCTATGTTGATGATCTCTGCGCTCATTCCAACGTTAGACAAACCCATATCCCTGAACTCAGACAAATCTTTGACAAATGTAGAGAATATCAAGTCTGCCTGAACCCAGAAAAGTGCGTTTTTATGGTCAGGCAAGGCAAGATTCTAGGACACATAGTGTCAAAGAATGGCATATCTACAGACGAAGAAAAAGTGAGAGCCATAGCAGAGCTACCAAGGCCAAAGAATGTCAAGGAAGTACAAGCTTTCATGGGGCATTGTGGGTATTACCGACGTTTCATCCACATGTATGCTGTCATCGCAAAGCCCATGTACGGACTCTTGACTAACTTTGAGTGGACTGATGAATGTGAGAATTCCTTCCAGGAGCTCAAACGAAGATTGTGTTCAGCACCAATCTTGACCACACCAGATTGGAATAAGCCATTCCATGTTCATGTTGATGCATCCAATTATGCTATTGGATGTGTGCTCGCACAACCTACTGGTGAAGGTAATATGGATCTTCCAATTGCCTATGCCAGTAGACAATTGAATGCGGCTGAACGGAATTACACCACTACAGAGCGAGAAGGATTAGGCATGGTATATGCAGTCAAGAAATTTAGGCACTATTTGCTTGCAAATAAGTTTAAATTTTTTACTGATCATCAGGCATTGTTGTACCTAGTAAACAAGCCATGCAATACAGGTAGATTAGTAAGATGGTTTCTCTTACTAATGGAATACGACTTCGAGGTTGTGGTAAGGAAAGGCAGGACTCACTTACGAGCAGACCATCTCTCTAGACTCACATCTGGAGAAGCCCCACAAGGAGTGTCAGATGACCTTCCTGATGCTTACTTGTTTAATTTGGAAGTTGTACCGCAGTGGGCTAAGCCATTGGTACCAGTATTGACATACGGGCCTAACCATCCTGTGGTAAACACACGGAACAGAGAGGTTGTAAAAGCCCAAAAATACCACATCATGGCAGGAAGCATGTACAAGCACACAGATCAAGGGATCTTGGCCTGTTGCGTAGAAGAGGATGAGTACGCTAAATGGTTGCAATTAGCACATGTAGGTGCGTTAGAGCAACACCATTCAAAGCAACGAACTTTACAGACTCTAAAGAGATTCGGAGTGCATTGGCCAACTATGGAAGCTGATGTCCAAAATTTGTGCAAGGAATGCCCAATCTGTTGCACTAAACCACCAGTGGAACATGCCACTCTCTATCAAGTATCCATTGTGCCAGATTGGAGCGAACCACTAGTATCATTCCTGAGGACAAACACATTCCCTCCAGACATGACTCTGGCTAGGAAAAGGAGTTTAGAACAAGAAGCCTTGGATTACTCACTCATTGGTGATAATCTATACAAACGCGGTAAGGATGGTTACCTGAGATTGTGTGTCCATGAGAGTGAATATCTTAAGATCTTGGAAACTGCTCACCAAGGTGTAGCAGGAGGACACTTTGGACCAGATCGGGTGATCAAGGCGATATTATTTGCGGGCTTCTGGTGGCCTACCCTTCACATGGATGCACATACCTATGTGAAACGGTGTGATGTCTGTCAAAGGACTCAGTATCCTATACGCAAAGATGAGATGCCACTGAAACCTATGATGGGTGGACGTGCATTCTCTAAGTGGGGAATAGACTTCGTAGGTCCTATTAATCCCCCAGCGAAAGGTTCTTATGCGGAATACATCATTGTGGCAACAGATTATCTCACCAAGTGGGTAGAGGTAAAAGCTACAACCAAGAATAATGCTCAAACAACTGCCAAATTCTTGTTTGAGAATGTATTCACGAGATATGGACTACCCATAGAGCTTGTAAGTGATAGAGGCACTCATTTCTTGAACGAAGTGATTGAAAATCTACTCCAAGAATTCTTGGTAATACACAAGAAGTCTGCCCCTTATCACCCTCAAGCTAATGGACAAGCTGAGAGCACTAATAAGATTCTATGCAATGTACTGACGAAATTAGTGAACACTAAACGCTCTGATTGGGACAAACAGCTACACCATGCTGTTTGGGCATACCGAGTTGCCTACAAAACGGTACTCCAAGCCACCCCCTTTCAGATGGTATTCGGCCAAAACGCTGTGCTACCCTTGGACTTCCTAATCCCTACATTGAGAGTAGCACAAGAACACGAATGGACAGGTCACGAACTCTCCTCTAGGATCTTTGACCTTGAACGATTAGGGGAAACAAGACTAAGAGCCGCTGCAGGAATATATGCCGCCAAGAAGAGACAGAAGGCATATTTCGATGCCCATGTGAAAGATAAAGGCTTGAAAGCAGGAGATCTAGTCTTGGTCTATACACTCAAACAACACGCGAGGAAGCTAGAAAAGAGAGGCTACGGACCTATGATCATCAATAGGATCTCCACAAGCGGAGCGGTACAATTGGCCACATTAGAGGGTGATGTTCTCCCAAACTATATTAGCGGTTGCAGAGTCAAGTTGTACCAGGAACCCCTCACGGAAGAAATGCTTAGCCGACTCAATACTGCTAAGAAACGCAAAGAGGAAGAAAAGCGAGTGCGAGAAGAAGCTCAAGCAGAAGCTTTAGAACGCATTAGAAGGATGAAATTACGTAGGCAAGGTAGAGAGCAGCCTAGGACAAATGACTATGCAGATCAAGGATATCATGTGGCAATGTGTGAAGTCGCAGGAACCAGCTCACCTAGGATAACTGATCGACGTCCTTTCGTAACCCTAGATATAGGACAAGGAAAAAGTGCAAGGACTGTAAGAGCCTTGATTGACTCAGGTGCAGCCACTAGTGCTGTTAGAATGTCTTACTGTCAAGAGTTACAGTTAACTGTCCAACCTGTGGAAGCATACCTCATAGGATTGGGAGGCGTGGAAACCCCTTGCATGGGCGAGGTGGAACTCCCCCTCTACATTCACGAGGAGGCAATGACCGTTAAAGTACTAGTGTGTCAAGATGAGGATCTCACTGAACCTCTCGTCTTGGGTCAGGATTGGATCTATGACCAAGCAGTCAATCTAAACCTAAGAAGTGGACTTCTCCAGGTTTGGGTCAATCATAGTCGAGTTACAGTAGAATTAGACAATGGAGCACTCAAGGAACTAGGAAAGGCACAGACTCCTGGTCCTTCCAGGGGTACACATGAAGATGACCATGCTGTTCTTGTCCAAAACTATGTGTTGCAGAGGAATGATATTTGCAAAAAAGGAGTCAGGAATGCAACGGAACTCCCTTCTTTTCCAAAGGCTAGAAGGAGGCAGCAACCCAAGGTGGATCAAAGGCAAAAGAAGCAGGGTACTACCTATGTCAGAGATCAAAGGTACCTGCTCAGCAGAACAGCCCAGAAAATAGACCAGGTATGGGTGCGGAAAGGCGAACGACCGGTTGCACCACCGTCAACTACAGGGGCAAAGCCTCTTATTAGTGACCAACAACGCAACGCTAATAAGAAGTCCTTCAGAAATTCTTCTGCTAAAGTAAAATCTATTTGGGTGCCCAAGAAGTCGATGAAGGCAAGCCCACAATCAAGACAAATTTGGGTGCCTAAGGCTTGCTTGATGGCACAAGTAGCTACGCTGAGGCCACAACTTAAACAGCATAACGCAGCGACGCATACTGCCAGATTTCACTCGTTCTCGACACTCATGTACACACCAAAACCCAAGAGCGTACATGTAATCAATTGTAAATGGGTCCCAAAAAGGCCTCATCTGCAAACCACGACACCGAGAAGGCTCTGTAGAGACTCTCCGAAACCGAAGGCAAAGCCCACTCACTGCATTTGGCAGCCTAGGGCCTGTAATAAACCCCCCGACCCCAATGTGTAAATCCGTACCCACTTACTAACTGCAGTAGTCTCCTAGGACAACACAAGCACTAACTACACACACGGTCTTCATGCACTTACTAACCACTAACTCATCATCCATCTCATGTTAATGTTGTAACGGGGACAACAACGGATTTATTTTGTCCATTACGATGTTAACACTTGGTTCTATATTCTCACAGAACCAATCAGCAAACAGGCCATGGCAGAAGCAGGTACCAGCTCTCAAGCCGGATCTGGTCCCCAGATCGTGGACATAGAAACACTTCTCCTTGAGCCACGCCTCACCGCAAGACCGCAAGAGCTTCGAGAAGTGCATGTGCTCCCCATCCAGGATCCTCCTCAAGGACACACTTCTCAAGTAGGTAAGCATGCGCATTGGTTCAGTGATGTTGCTGGACCACTGGGCGATGGAACCTACTTCTGGGAAGCAGAATTGGAATTCAATGGCAAATGGGGTCGATACCACTTTTTCACACGCGAATTTGAAAGCTACCAAAATGCCGAAGTCATGAGATCAGTTTGGGTCAAAGCAGGTGTGGAAAGTTATTTCAGGACTCACATACCAAAGCCGGATTTTTTACGATGTTCATATCTGATCAGTACAATCACGCCGAGCAGGGCCAAAGGAGGCGACATCACCTTTGTGTTGCCATCACTGCTGCCGGGTAATGAGCTTAAAAGGTTCAAGCTGGACCTCAATCTGGTAAGAGAAGCATTGGGAATGTATGGCATGCACATCCCCACAGAAAAGGAAACCATGGTCCCAGGTCGAATGAAGCACAAGGATCTGAATAAGTTGAAGGATATGGTAGCAATGACACCTACCATTGCGCTTCACCTGCGAACCATCATGCAACACTTCGCGTTTCCCGCCCAAGAACGATTCACAATGCCCCCGAAAAAAATATGGTTCAGTTTATATCTAGCAGAAACCGAAAGCCTGCCCATCAATGTGCCACACTGGATCATAGACCAGATCCACCTAGCACATCAAAGGTGGAACAAGAAACAGAAGAATGTGCTCCACGGGTGTTGTGCTCTGACCAGAATAATCTACAGATGCTTGGCTTATGATGTGCCTGTTCAGCGGGCACTCGTATGGTCCCGAGTCCAAGAATTCCAAAGAAGACTATCAGCAGCAGGTCCCCCATCAAAGAAGATGAGGGGGGGAGTCCAACTACCCTGTGCCCAACCAAGGGGAGCTACCGCTACACCAGAAATCACCCCTCCCCAGACACAACGAGTTAGGCCATTCACAATCCGGCTACCACGACCAAGCACGGAGGGGCCTAATCTGGTGTTTCCACCCATTCCATCTGATTTGGAATTCCCGCAGGGATTTACTCTTGAGGACCTCACGGATGAAGAAATTGCCAGATTAATCTATGACTCTAACCTCGAAGCGGAAGCAGCGCGAGCTCAGGAACCACAACCCAAAACAACATCGGCCCCCACCCAACCCCAAGTTGTAGAAGTCGATGTAGATGAACAAGAGGCAGGAGGAGACGAAGAAGAAGCCGACGAAGAACAACATCAAGAATATGACGAACTCTCCGAGTTAGCAAGTGCCCCAGCATATTCGGCACAAATCAAGAGACTATATCGAACCATGCGACTGGTTCAGGAACAGCATAAGATGTCTCTAGAACAGGGCAAAAGACTCATGAACGACTTGCTAGCGGAGGAAGGTGTGGACGAGTTGTTCATTGAGTCCATGAACCTTCATGCCGACGCTGTAGGACTGGACGAGGCCATTCATGAGGCAATGGCCTACATCCACAGGTTTGAAAAAAGAGTTCCCGTTCGTCCCAGGAGGTCCGGGAAGCAAATTCACATCAATACATCAGCACTAGGCGGGGCAGCGCAAGCAGAAGAATATCAGGAAGCACCGTTGTCACCCCCATCCCCACCTCACACTACACAATTCACTCCACCGCAGGACACTAACACTACCACATCCACTACCACTACCGTTGTCATGGGCATCCCACTCTCCCCGGGAATCCAATTCGGGGGAGTCACCATGCCCACCTTCACCACCCTGTTCACCGATGTCACATCCACTCCACCAACGATTCCCATCTACACAGTCACTCAAACAGTTGACACGATGGAAACATCACCTGCCACAGCACCGCTCCCTCCCCCCATGCCACCTTCATCACCCATACCCCCTCCACCCACATCTCCACGTACATCCACATCATTCACCTCTCCCATTCCCGCCCCCATTCCCCCTGCATCTTCACCCTTCCCAGCATTATTTAATGTAAATAACATATTCTTAGCATTAAACCAATGTGTACACCAGCTCCAGCATGAGTACAAAGCTCTGGACAACCGGTATCAGAATCTGGAAACGCACCATCAAAACTTACAAAGACAATTTCTCACTCTACAAACAGAAAATGCAGAACTGAATCAACGCTACACGACACTTGAGCAGGCTCACCAAACCTTATTGGCGGCACCCCAACCCTCGACAGAATCAGGTGCCAAACAACTAGAAGCTTTGCTCGAGGTATACCAAGCCGATAATCTCAAAGTCCGGCGTAACCTGGCACTTCTCAGAAAACACATGGCGGCCGCCCTTGAGGAAAACAAGAGATTGCAGCAGCAAAATGAAGCAAATCTAGAAGCTGCAATGGAAGGCTCTCCACACGAAATTGATCCAGAGCAGTTTAAAGCTGTGCCCTCAGAGACAATGAAGACCATCTTGGACAGCTATGCAGATCTATTAGAAGCTCATGATGACTTGGAAAGGGAACGGGATGCGCTGCGCAATCAACTCCAAGAGCAACAGACAGCACCCAAAGTCACAGAAACGACCACGACTTCAGAGGAAGTCAAGGCATTGAAAGAGCAGGTGGCCGAATTACAGGCAAGATTACTCACACATGAAAGGCAACCCTCTCCAGTTGTCGAACCAGAACCCGAGGATTTGGTACCCATCGAGGTAGATGAGACGTATGAGGAACCTTACGTTCCTATGCCAATGCCAGGTGGTGAACAAACCGTAGAAGGAATGGATACGCTAGAAATCGAAGTACCTGAGTGGCTCCAAACACTAGAGAAAACGGCATCAACTCATGAAGATCGAGTAGCAGTTCAAATCCAATCTATGGCAAAGATAGAGGACACTATTATTAAATCAGAATACTTCCGCAGCATGTCCCACCATAGATGGATCGGAACCAATGATGATCAATACGTGCCCTATTGTATACTCCTGGCGGACTACAATGCAGAAATCCAACATAGATGTGGCAAACCTCCAACGTTTGCTACACAATTTGGGCCAGATGATATCCCAGAGAGCGCCAAGAAAGGATCCATTCATCAACCCACTTGGAGGATCCGACTCCTCGAAACCTACCCGGAGATGGTTCGCACCTGGACGAATATGCCTCTTTTTATTAAATATAACCCCTGTTATGTTCCTGTACTCCGCAGACGCACATGGCCAGAGTTTACCATTGCAGTCAAGACTATCAAGGGATGCGCCAAATGGTTAAACTACGTCTATCTAGCACCCCCTCAAGGGCCTCCCACCGTCAATTACATGATTTCCACTATACGGCACTGGAGCATCCGATTAAGGAATACCCCTGATGTAATGGCCCAGATGTGCATGAAAATTTTTGAGTTAATGCTTATTACATTCAGGACATTCAAGAATATCAAGGACCCACACTTCTCAGGCGTCGGATTCCTTACAGGAAACCAAGATTTAGTTTATGACATGAGCACCACTCCTTCCATAGAGGTGATATACGCTTGGCACGCCAGAATAAAATACCTCCCAGCCTGCTTTAAACAAACATTCGAAGAGATGTTCATAACAGGGTTCTGGGAATACCACTCAGAAATATTTGTACCCAGACCCTCACATCTCCTCCATTTATTTGCTGTGGAGCGAACCATTCACTCAGAGCAGTTACGGGTGCCACATCCAGATGTCCCAGGGCCAGTCAATTGGGATGCATTGCTGACAGATCTAGCAAGGGGACTCAGGTTAGAAGAACACCACCTCGCCGCCGATGTGGTACAATACTACGTCCAAAAAGCAGCTAGACAAGGGTCTGTCAGGGGCGACAGACACGAGAGTGGGGGGGGTGTTGGCAGTAGCCTTGGTACATCAGGACCTACAAGATGTGAAAGTCAAAGAAGGGAGTCAGAGCGAAGGGACAGCACAAGCGAGCGAAGGGACAGCACAAGCAAACAGGGTAGTCAAAGAAGATCTGGCAAGTAGGCCAATATTTTTTCAAGACATTAATGCAAATCAGAGAGATGGACATGCAGGGAAGAAGAGCAAGTAGGGAGCTTGAAGAAATGTATGGCAGATCACTAGAAGAAATCCCTACAACAACAGTGATTTTTATCACTAATAATCATTGTAAATCTCATTTCACATTTTTGTAGCTCCATTTTGTGCAAGCCAAGGAGTCCTTGAGCTTGAGGAGCCTTAGAAGTAGTTGCGTACCAATTTTCATAATTTTTAGATCTCGTTTGAGCCCCCAAATAAGCCCTGGAACCTAATTTTTAACTAGGCCGGACACTAGGTCTGGACAGGGCCAAAAGCTAGTCAAAGACTATAAAAGGAGCTAGAGAGCTCATTTTTGAGGTTAGATTGTAATTGAAACGAACTTGTAAGAGCTTTGAAAGTAATCTAAAGAACTCCATTGATTCTCTCTCTTTGTCTTGCCGTGTGTGCGCGTGTGTGTGTATGTGTGTGCATGCTTGTGTGCTTCTCACTCACGCACTTGTGCCGCCACTTGCTCGAGGTCTTCATACCATCCTCACGTCTTCCCGGATTGACATTAAAGGAGGTGCTACTCATCATTGAGCTACACGATACTTAATGCCTAGTGACACGATACGATACCAAAGAAGGTAACGATACGATACCACGTTGGTGAGATCGCGATACCAACTTGGCGACACGATACCAATATGGTATCGCGATACCAAGACAAGTATCAAGCGATACGATACCAACTCAGCAATGTAAGATCGCGATACCAACTCGGGGTCACGATACCAAAATGGTATCGCTATACCAAGACAGGTATCAAGCGATACGATACTTTGGCGAGTATCGCGATACAAGGGAGTTTTGGTATCGCGATACCAAACCTCCACCGATCGCGATACTCAAGCCAAAATGCAAGAAAATTACAAAATTTTTGCACCCCCTTGCTCTGCTTACTCCCTTCTTCACTCCTAGGTCACTGTACCTCACAAAGAAATTATGATGACACAACTTTTCCCCCCCGCGATACTACGCATGCTCTTAATCACGTGTTTATGCATGTTTAATGTGTTTTTGTCAGATAAACTTGGTAGAACCTCACCTCTAGATACTCTTGCTTGCCCCAGGAGCTCAATCTTTAGCTGTGAAGGCCTGAAGCATCCGATATCTCCCACGCGATACCAGTCGCTGCTCGCTGACGATACCAGTGAGCAGAGAAGTATCAAATGAGTCAGTTTTTTGGCTTTTATACTTTTTTTGACAGAATTTCAATTTTGCTAATTTTCTTGGTGATTTTGGGGATTTTTGGTGACTTTTGTCTACTCCTACTTCTCCTCTCCTCACTACTCCTCTTCTTCTAACCTAACCCTAACTTCTTCTTCTCTCCCTTCCTCCTAACCCTAAACCTAAAACTTATCACACACACCTCTGAGATGTGAAGTAACAAGTGCTGAAGTGATTGACTAAATTGCCACAAGACAAATTCACTTCTACAAGTACGATTTTATCACACTCGATCTATAACCATCACGAAGGCACCTTGGTTGAGTGTTCCCCAGCAACGGCACCAAAAACATGTGTACCTGAGTCAAGATGACCCAAGGACTTGTGCCAATGAGACTGTACCTCTATTGCCACACAAGTGCATATAGTGGGAAATCAACACACATTCATATGTCAATCCGATCAAACGACCTAACCAAGTGTATGAAGACATGTGCACACATGATGGAAAATGAAGTGGTTAAGCTATCATGCATGAGAAAAGACTAATCCACCTATCACACTCACTGAAATGCTGAAAGTATCTACCACGATACCTCTTACAACAGTTTTCAGAAAATCAAGGATTTCTTCCAGCTCCGAACTCCAAATATAGGGAATAGGGTACTCATTTCGAAGCTCTCGACGAGACACATCTATTAGAAGTGGTTTCACTCGATTCTGATAACTCTACTTCAAGTTATGGTCAAAATGGTGAATGGCGGGAAGCACCCACACTCACGCCACAACTCCTACTAGTTCGCACACACACTACAGTAGTTCAAAATCAATGGGAAGAGGTAGACAACAGTCCTACACACACATTTCAAGCAATGCACACATATACAAGACCAAGAAGAAGATCAAAATCTGCAAGGAAGAGGCAAATTCGAAAATTCAGGAGTGCTCCTTCTTCACAATGGCAAAAAGTCTCTACAAAGAGTCACAAAGTGACTTATATACATGTGCCCTAAGTTTGGTCCTTTCACACAAGAGACCGGCACTTTATTACTAGAAAAGTGAATTTCCTACTAATTTACAAGGGATATTTTACAACAACTTGGGATTATGCAACTAGAGGACTCCTCTAGTGCATTTACATGGCTTGAGGGAATTCTTGAAGACCTCGAAGAAGAAAAAATATGCCCATTATTTTGAAAATTTTGGGGCTCTACTCTTATGCTCCTTTGCTCTGCAACACCATGCTAGGCCAATACACTCCTAAACATTTTAGATTCTGCAATGTTCTTTGTTTAGAATAGTGATTTCCTAGCAATCCTTCATGGGCTTGTTGCAACCAACTACTATGTTCATCATCCTCGACACAACAAGCTAGTACACCATCTGTATCTTGTTTGTACATGCTTCCTGCCAATATGTGATATTTTTGTGATTTTACAATTTCTTCTTGTGATGTTTTCACATTCTTATTTGCAGGTCCGAAGGTTAGGACTGGTACCAACTTATTTCCCCATTTAGGAACAACTTCTAAATTGAACATATAAGCATCACGTAGTTCATCAGACACACCTTGCGGTGACTCTCTTGAATTGATGCGAGAAAAGTGATCTACCTTGAGGTGGGTTCTACCTTTTTTAACAACTTCAAAGTCATATTCCATTAGTAAGAGGAACCATCTTACTAAACGTCCAGTATTGCAAGGTTTATTGACCAAATATAGTAAAGCTTGATGATCAATAAAGAACCTGAATTTGTTGGCCAATAGGTAGTGTCTAAACTTCTTCACAACATATACCATGCCTAAGCCCTCTCGCTCAGTTGTGGTATAGTTTCATTCAGCTGCGGTTAGCTGTCCGCTAGCATATGCTATGTGCAAATCTAAATTTCCTTCACTGATGGGTTGTGCTAGCACACATCCTATGGCATGATTGGAGGCATCCACATGGACATGGAATGGCTTATTCTAATCAAGAGTGGTCAGTATTGGTTCCGTGCACAAACATCTCTTCAGTTCATTGAAGGAATTTTCACATTCGTCGTTCCACTCAAAATTTGTCAACAAGGCATAAAGAGGTCTAGCTATAATCGCATACATGTGGATAAACCTACAGTAATACCCACAATGGTCCATAAAGGCTTGTACCTCTTTAACATTCCTTGGCCTTGGCAACTCCGCTATGGCTCGTACTTTGTCTTCATCTGTTGAGATTCCATTCTTAGAAACAATGTGACCTAAGATCTTACCTTGGCGTACCATGAACACACACTTTTCTGGGTTCAGACACACTCGATATTCTCTGCACTTGTTGAAGATCTATTTGAGCTCAGGGATGTGGTATCGTCTTTGTTGGGAATGAGCACATAAATCATCCACATATACTTCTAAGCTCTTCTGCAAGAACTCTTTGAAGACATGACACATGAGCCTTTGGAATGTTGGAGGTGCATTGGTTAGCCCAAATGGCATCACATGAAATGCGAAAATTCCCCACTCTGTGGCAAAAGCTATTTTGTGTTGATCTTTTGGGGGAATGGCTACTTGATTGTAACCTAAAAATCCATCAAGGAAGCTATAAACTTCCTTGCTTGCAACACGCTCCAATAGGTGTTCTGTGATTGGAAGCGGATAACTATCTCTTATCGCAGCGGCATTAACTTTTTTAAGGTTAATACACACTCACAACTTCCCATTCTTCTTTGGCATCACTACAATGGGGGACACCCATTCAGTATGCTCAATATCATAGATGAATCCAAATTCAATCAATCTGTCAATTTCTTCTTTTATTTTCGCAGCGTAAGTGTCGTTATATGTGTAGGGCTTTTGTTTGGTGGGTTTGGCATCAGCAGTCATGGGGATCATATGAGAGCATATTCTCGGATCTACCCCCTTCAAGTCTCTATAGTGCCACACAAACACATCCCTATATTCCCTTAATAGAGCTACGAGCTCCATTTCTTCTCTTGCACTTAGGTCATCTCCTATATACGTGCATCTCTCTTCGTTCTCTTCAATGGTCACTACAATCTTCTTGGTCTTTTCTTTATTATCATATGATTCTCCTATGATGGCCTCTCTCTTAGGAATTCCTACCAAAATTTTTTGGTCTTCAACTTCATATTTCTTGAAATTTGCTGGTACTTCAAACAATGACTCCTCCTCTTCTTCTTTCACTGCTTTTCTTTTCTTTTTCTTTTGACTACCCTCACTTCTTTTCTTGGAATTTATAGTTTTGGTACTTGTGAGATGTTCTTCTTCTTTTTGGGTAAATACCCCTATGTCTTCTAGATAGTGCTCCTCTGAGTTAAAGCAACTATCCATCACAATGGATTCTAGATCATCGTCATTCTCTTCCTCTTCTATGACATCACTAGGGTCACATTCTTCTAGCACGGGCTGACACATGAACACAGAAATATCATAACCCTCCACATCACAATGAGCCGTTCATTGTTCTTCATTGACCGCAATGTCCATGGTGGCTAAGATTTTTGGCCAGCCATGAGGCTCAAATTCCTCATCTGGAAAGATCATCGAGGTGTAGGCTAGGTCTCTAACTGGTCTATCTCCATGGGGAGTTCCTTCTTCTCTTGCCTTTAAGCACCTTTCCTCTTCCTCTGCAACGTTACACATCCATAAGTGAGTATCTTCATGCAACCATGATGGATCAGGTGAACTTCCTGAATGCAAAGAGATAGAATCTTCTTTCGCCTTGTGGATAGGATTCCACTGTAGCGGTGGTACATCTCTGAAGGTGTAATCCTTCAAATTGACCTTGGTGGTGACCCCTAAGTGCTGTAAGAAGTACAAGGAGTTGGTACCCCAATCTTGTACAATTTGCAGTTGTCGTAGGAAGGGTCTTCCTAGGATCATCCCGTAGACATTATTTTTCTCAAAGTCACATATAGCAAAGGTGTGCTCAAACTCTACACCATAAGTGGTTAGAGTTATCCCTTCTAGCAATCCTAGAGGTTTTTCAAAATGACCGTCAGCCATTTGAAGCTTCATTCTAGTTGGTCTTAATGTGGTTTTGCCCCATTGCTTCCACAAGGAGGTGGTTGCAATAGCAACACCAGCACCTAAATCTATGATTGCTCTGGTTGTGTAACCTTGGTAGGTGATTGGAAGATAAGTATTATCTTCTTCACCATCACACATGTCCCCTATTTTGTCTAGAGGTATCTCTCGTACTTTCGGCTTAGAGCCTCCTTTTGGCATTGTGGAATCAGGTTTTGGGACCTGATCCTTCACATGGTTCCATAGCTACAAGTTTTGCTTTGAGCAGCTCTTCTACAGTGAGATGACACTGGACCTTAGTGTTCTTCACGACATCAATGTTCCTTGGAACCATTGGGTCTTCATTTCTTACCAATATTGTGGGAGCTCTAATCTAAAGAGATTGAGATTCCCATGGGCCTGTGAATTTTGGCAACTCTTGTAAAGAATTAGATTCAAAATCTAATCTATCATCTTCTTGTTGCTCTGCTTGGTCTCCATAGATAGACGGAATGTCTTGGGGAAATTGATCATGAAGATCATCAATCTCAGGAATAAGAGGGGGTTACCCTTCTCCTTGGCCCATTTCTCTTCTTGTATTTCCCACAAGAACTCTTGAGAATATGCTTGAATTGAAAGATGTGTTCCAACATCTGTGGAATTAGGAACATAAGCTTTCATTGGTGGAGAGATTTCTCTCTCAACAATTGGTTGAGTCTGTGGAGGTAAAGAAACCAGTGGCTTGCTTACCAACTGTTCCAATCTATCTAGTAAGCCTTGGAAATGAAAATCTGGTTTGATAGAGTTTGTCTGATTGAACTTTTGATTAGTCTCGAGCATAGATTGAGCTAGTTCTACCATTTTCATGCACATTTTTGTCCATTCAATCTCTAAATCTGCTCTAAGGTAACTCTTGTCTAGGTTTGCGGCTGTAGGCCCTTCTTAAAGTCGACCCTGGTAGGCTTTGAACATCATGTCCAAGCCTTCTAGGGTTGGATCTACAAGAACAGACCCTGATTGTGGTCTATTTACAATGGGTAGCAGAGTGGGATGAGGTGGAGTAGATGGAGTTTCGGCATGTGAGGGATTTTGAGAGGCAATATCTTCTATTTTGCTTTTTGCATCTCTCAAGCTTTCTTTGAGTTCTGATAACTTTTTATTCCACTTGCAATTGGCCTTCTCTCTAGTGTCCTTCCATGTTCTTGTTTTCCTCTTACTAGGCTCTCCTGATTCACTTGACTCCGATTTCTCTATCGGTTTATCTTGTTTTAATGCTTGTGCCCTAGTAACTGCTTGTATAGGAACCACCTTACTGCTACTTGCACTTGAATCCACCACTAAGCCTACCACATTTATGGGTGTGACCTTGGGCGCACTAGAGGGGTTTCTTGGACAATCTCTGGGGAGATGGTCTTTACCACACTCAGGACAAAAGGCTTGTATTGTGATGTTCTGTCCTTGTCCTAGAGTTGGTGAGTGGGGACATTCACGAATGAAATGGTCACCCTGACACCTAAAACATGATCCTCTAGGGGCTTGTGGTCTCATTTGTCTCAATTGGGGCCTAGGGTTAGGATTTGTGTACATGTCATTGGAGTATTCTAGCTCCCAATTTTGTTCCATAGGTGGTGCCTCATATTGATATGGATAAGTCTCACTATGCTCAGGTGACTCCATGTAATAAGCATGTGGACTACCTTCATGGGAGTAGTCTAAACTATGAGCATGAGAGTCATTCTTTGAAATCAGTGGGGTTACTGACACCAATCCTCTATTAAGGTTCTCTTCTTCCACTGCAAACTTAACTGGAATTACATTGGCAGGCACTGGTGGTTGGTTTCCTAGGACTAGTTGTGGCCTATATGGTGCCTGATATTGTTGTTGTGGTCTATAATATGGCTGTTGGTATTGGTTCTGATACCTACCTTGTTGGTAAGGTTGCTGATAATTCTGTCTAACAGCCTATCTATTGTATGGACAATCTTGAGTCGTGTGGTTTGTGTATTTTCTCTCAATAGTGCAATATGGAGCACTCCTTTCTCTCATGTTCTAGTTGTGCAATGGGCATACATTAGCCATGTGGTTGCCTCTGCAAGTATAACACCGATTCAATGGGGTGACTCTTGGTATTTGTCTATTTTGAACTCCTAGCTTCTTGGCAACTTGCTTTGCTATGTCATCCAACTCAGTGGAGGCTCTGGAGGACTAGTAGAATTGTGAGAGTCTTTATAGAGTTTGGATAGTCCTAACTCCTCACCCAAGTTGTCTTCTATGTCAATGCAGGTCCACACACACTCTTCTATGCTTCTAGGCTCTTTCAAGTACACATATTATCTTAACTTGGTGCTTAGTAATCCATCTAAAAACAAAGCCACTTGTTTGGCTGGTGTGGGTAACTCTGGAGCAGGGCATCTTTCTAGGTACTGTCTGAACCTTCTTCCTGCTAGTCGCACTGTTTCTTGGGGTGTCTGCTTGAATCTGTGGATCAAAGATGATGTGTTATGCCTGATACCACTCTTGGAAAATTCTACAATGAATTCATCTAGCAGTTGACCTATATTGCGATAGTTGCCACTACTCAGTGGTTAAAACCAAGCTAAGGCAGTGCCCTTAAGAGTCAAACCAAATGCCTCGTACTGGGTGAACAAATCCTCAACCTGTTCAACTCTTAACACTTGTTTGAACTCGGCCACATGATCATAAGGATCTCCTGTTCCGACAAAATAATTCTTCATTGCCTTGATCACTTGAGTGGGTCTAAGGGTTCTTGGGTGCTCTCGGGGTCTAGGCAATGGAAAATCTTGTTCATCTCTTTGTTGCCTATGTGCTTGATGTCTCTCTCTTTCAGGTCTTTCATTTTCAAATCCTGATCTATTTCTGCCCACAGTGTGTGCAAAACTTACCTCAGGTCTCTCTCTAGTTCTTTCTCTCTGGCTTTATGAGCTTGGGATGATCCTACTCCTTGGAGGCCATGGGAAACATTGGATCTTGGTGGAGGGAAAATCAATTCACTCTTCCAATTATATGCATGTCTATCATTTTCTGTTACCAAGAACATTTTCTCTGATGTGTTATCCAGGTAGACATCTTTGCCTGGTGTCTCTAGGTCCTTGAACTCGTAGATGATGCAATGCCCAATTGGCTAGGTTGATCCGGCTTGAATCTCCAAAAGGCTTCCTCTGTTTCTCTATTCAAGAATAGTTCTATGCTTTTGTTGTCTTGAGGGTTCCAATTTGGAGTGATCACTCTAGCCAAAACTGACTTGCCTCTAGGAGTCTGGGGTCCTTGTACTACGTTTCCTTGTTCTAGTTCTCCTATCTCATTGTCAGGAGTGATATTTCCAAACTCATTGGTCCTATCTGGTAGGTTGGTGACCACATACATGGTTCCTTCCTTATCAATGTATGAAACCTCTTCAAAATTGACTACTGGGTGTTCAAGTCCAAAGGGTTGATCTGGGTTTTTGAGTTGGGCCACTGATCGCCTCAGACCATCCTCATAGATGCGAACACCTAATCGATTAGTCCGAATATATTCCAACTGTGTCTTATATGGACCTTCTGGTGTTTGTAGATAGGCAGTTCCTGAGCCACCTACAGGTTTCCCCATGCTAACAAACATTTCTGAGTCACTTGTGTCTGAACTTAGTACATAAGGATAACCACTTAGTTGTTGTGCCAATGACTTAGCTGTATGATTAACACTAGCTTTAGAAGATCTATTGCTTTGTCTATCCTTGCCTAGGTGTCTACCAGATCTCAATTTCATAAGCTTTGGCTAAGAGTCCAAAATTTCCCCTTGGTATGGTGCAAAATCCTTTGGTGTCCCCTTGGGTTCTAGTCCCACATGAGGGTCAACTTCAAATTATCCTACCTAAAAATGAATGCATTATTCTTATAAAACACAGTTGAGCCCATGTAGGATTGAAAACGAGCTTTCCAACGAGCTATAGAGCTCAAAAAATGGACTTTTGATGAGAAAGTTATGTCAAATCAAGCTCCTAGGGGTCTACACAGGCAAACATGGCCTTTTGAAAAAATCACGATTTTGTGTGAAAATTACGATTTTGGACAATCTTGAAAATCACGATTTTGAACAAAAATTACGACTTTTGGGGGTCTGAAAATTGCGATGCTGAGCACTTATGAAAATTGTGATTTTGAGTAATGCCCAAAAAATGCGATTTTGGCTGAAAATCATGAAAAACGCGATTTTGGCTGAAAATCATGAAAAATGCAATTTTCAACGAGAATCGTGAAAAACGCAATTTTGAGAATGATAAAAAAATTGTGACTTTGGATGAAAATCATGTTTTCTCAAAATGGCATTTTTGACATGAAAATTGTGATTTTCAATAAAAAATCGTGTTGGTCAAAATCGTGTTTTTATCCTGAAAATCGCGATTTTGAGAATGACCAGAAAATCGCAATTTTGATTGAAAATCGTGTTTTGAAAATCACGATTTTGTACCTTAGTGAAAATTGTGTTTTCAAAAAGTCATGATTTTGGATGAAAATCATGTTTTTGAAAATCGCAATTTTGGAGCCACAAAGAAGTGTGTTTTCACAAAATCATGTTTTTGGCTGAAAATTATGATTTGTGAAAATCGCGATTTTGAGCCCACTGAAAATCATGTCTTCTTAGAATCTTGTTTTTGAGAAATTTAGAGAATCGCGGTTTTGAGCATAACCAGAGAATCGCGATTCTGAGAATGACTACAGAATCGTGTTCTTTTCAAAAAGCTTTAGGTGGGAAATAGAAAATCGTATTTTTTTGAAAAATTTTGAATTTTATGAAAATCACAATTTTGAGTTAGAATCGTATTTTTTGGTGAAAAATTCAAATTTTTGAGCGCCGAGCAATGGCGAGTTCTGTATATGCAAAAAATCAAGAAAATTACAGGCATTTGCTCTCCCTTGCACCTCCTAACTCCTTCTCACACAATAATGCATGAAAAATGGTATGAAAATGGTGAAAATGCACTAAAAAACAAGAAATTTCTATGAAGAAGAAGATGGATGAAGATGGTGATGATGATGAAGATGAAGATGAAGAAGAAAAATCAGAAAATGAAAATGATAGTTTTTTTACCTTCCAACATCGCAAATCTATGATCGTACCATCGCAACACTCGTCCTCGAAGCGCTCTCCCCAGCAACGATGCCAAAATTTGGTGTAGCTCAAGCATAAGCACCACCTCCTTTACTTGTCAATCCGTGGAGACGTGAGGACTGGTATGAAGACCACGAGCGAGTGAAAGCACAAGTGCGTGAGTGAAAGCACAAGTGCGTGAGTGAAAGCACAAGTGCGTGAGTGAAAGCACAAGTGCGTGAGTGAAAGCACACAAACATGCACACACGTACACACACACGCACACAAGGTAAGAGCAAAGAGAGGAACAATGGAAGGACTTTGATTGCCAAAGAGTTCTCTTACAAAGCTTTATTCCCTAACAAGCTAACTCTCTAAACAATTGTTGCAGAGCTAAAGAGCGCAAAAAGCAGAGAAAAAAAGACGGGCCCCAAAATTTTTCCGATTTGGACACACAACTTTTGTATCATAACCACTCTTGTATATATTTTCCATTGTAAATGCACTAGAGGAGTCCTCTAGATGCATCCCCTCAGAAGATTAGTGAATTGCCCATGTACATTAGTAGGAAGTTAGCATTTTAGTGAATAAAGTGCCGGTCTCTTGTGTGAAAGGACCAAACTTAGGGCACTAGTATATAAGTCAAAAGTGACTCATTGTAAAGGACTTCTTGTCATTGTGAAGAAGAGCACTTCTGAAAATTCGAGTTTGCCTCTTTCTTGCTGATTTTGATCTTCATTTTGTTCATGTATGTGTGTGTGATGCTTGAAATGCAAGTGTAGGACTGTTGTCTACCCCTTCCCCCTTGTTTTGAGTGGCTGTAGTGTGTGCGTAAGCTAGGAGAAGCAAAAACGCGGGTGTTAGCAATTCCCGTAATTCACTGTTTCTGCCATAACTTGCAGCAGAGTGGTCATAATTGAGTGAAACCACTACCGTTGGATTCGTCTCGCCGAGAGCTTCGAAACGAGTACCCTATTGCCTATGTTCGGAGTTCTGGGCTGGGAGAAAACCTCAAAAAACCAAAACTGCTGAAAAGAGGCTTGCGGCAACACTTCCAGTTTTTCAGTAGGTGTGGGTAGTATTAGTCTTTTCTCATGCTTGAATAGCTAACTCACTTCATTTTCTATCACGTGTGCACATGTCTTCATACACTTGGTAAGTCACTCCTTAGGATTGATAATTAAATGTGTGAAAAGAACTCCACTATATGCACTTGTATGGCAATCGAGGTATAGTCTCATTGGTACAAGTCCTTGAGTCATTGCGGCTCAAGTACACACGTTTTTGGCGCCGTTGCCGGGGAGGCACTCCACCAAGTTGCCTTCGTGATAGTTAGAGAGCAAGTGTGATCGAATCGTACTTGTAGAGGTGAATTTGCCCATTGACGAGTAGTATTCCTTTTCAGCACTTGTCACTTCTCATCCTTGAGGTGTGTGTGATAAGTTTTAGGTTTAAGTGTAGGAGGAGGGAAGAGAAGGAAGAGTTAGGGTTAGGTTAGAAGGAGAGGAGAAGTGAGGAAAAGAGGAGTAGGAGTAGGCCAAAATTCTCAGAAATTCACCAAAAATTCCAAAAAATTTTAAGTTCAGTCAAAAAAAGTATAAAAACCAAAAAATTTGGCTCATTTGACACTTCACAGTGTTCTGGTATCGTTTGCAAGCAGCGACCAGTATCGTGGACTTGGTATCGTGGCATTCGGGCAGTAAGAGCTAGGTTTTGAGCTCACATTGCAATCAAGACAGTACCAAGGTAAACATTCTCTCAAATTATCTGTCAAAAACACTGTAAAAATGATCAAACAAGTGATTAAAAGTCTGCGCAGTATCGCGGGGGGGGAAAACTGAAATCTTTGTCATCTTATTGGGTGATACAGAGGTCTAGGAAGGAAGAGGAGAGTGAGGAGAGCAAGGGGGTAAAAAAGTTTGAAAAAAAAAATCTGGCTTTTGGCTTGAGTATCGCGATCGGTTGAGTTTTGGTATCGCGATACCAAAATTCCCTTGTATCGCGATACTCGCCATAAGTATCGTATCGCTCGATACCTGCTTTGGTATCGCGACACCATTCTGGTATCGCGACACTGAGTCGGTATCGCGATCGCGCTTGAACTCCGGTATCGTATCGTCCGGTGCTAATACTTGGTATCGCGACACCATTGTGGTGTCGTATCGCCTAAGTTTCTAGTATCGCGACCTCACCTTACCGAGTGGTATCGTATCGTTTGATACAGTGGTATCGTGACACTACCCTGGTATCGCGACACTACTTCTGTATCGCGATCGTGCCCTCCCAAGTGTCGTATCGTCGGGTGCTTATCTTGGTATCGCGACACCGTTGTGGTATCGTGTCGCCAAGGTTGGTATCGCGATCGCACATACTGCGGTGGTATCGTATCGTCTCCTGTCCAGGATCGTATTGCGACACCACATTGAGATCGTATCGCCCCTAATCGCCAGTATCGTAACGTCTACTTTGCCGGTATCGTATCGTGGTATTTCCCCGTGAAGTATCGCGACACTATATCTGGTATCGTATCGTCTGATAATCAGGACAGTATCGCGACACCAGATTGATATCGTATCGTCTGGGTGTCAGGTATCGTATCGTTTGGAGCTCTGGTATCGTATCGCTGAGTGCAGTATCGCCCAGTGTGGTATCGCCCAGAAGTGAACCCTTCTTTTGGGCAAGCAAACTGAATCATTGGTAGAGCTGTCCAAAGTAAATCTAAGCAGCATAAAGAGAGGCCTCAGAGAGTGAATGAACTTGAGGTCAGGAAGAGTTCTAGGTAGTAGAAGGAGTGTCATATCCTCAGTAGGAAGTACAGCCCAGGCTAGTCATCACTCAGTCTACTTAGAAACTTCCAGTGACTCAGAAGAGGAGTTACTTATGGCTTCAGAAGACATGCAAGGACCTACCCCAACAGGAAACTTCATGACTACGGTGGAAGGAGACTACCGTACCTCCTTACAATATGTGTCCACTAATGCCCAGGAGATTCCAATCTACCTGGATGGCTTAAATAGGTCTGTCGCCAGGATGGCAACTGCCCAAAATGTCACCATCATACCACGACCAGCTGTCAAATACGAGGGAGGTGCTTACATTGACAAAATGGGTCACATTTACATAGTAACTGAATTTCCTGAGAGGATCAACGAAAGAGGAGAGTTCATGGATCCCGACAACTCTGAAGAGTTAGTGACCACCCCCAGAGGAAGGTCACAAGTATCACGGGTCTTGAGAGGAGACTTGATACCTCAAGACGACTACTTGTTGGAAGTCTACATGATTCATGGAGCAGACTTATTGCTTCAAACTGATGTACCTGTCCAAGGAATAGGAGAGAGCCCCATGACATTCTATGAGTTGAAAGACCCAGATGACGAAACTAGACTTACTTACCTGGATAAGAATCAAAGAAGATATTGGCCTGTAGGTGTCCTAGACAGGGCTCGACTGAGATATATGGGTGCACCTGTATTTCCTCAGAGAGAGCAGGCAACTACCTCGCAGAACCCTTTTGGAAATCAACAAGAGACGGAACATACCACATCAGGACAGACCAGCCAAAGAAGTGTGCCCAACCGTACTCATGTACAGTTTGCAACTCCAGGAGTGCACACACACAATCAGACCCACACAGGGATGGGGAACCATTTCCGACCGCCGGTGAGACCACGACCACCTGTGGGAGGGCAGCCAGGAATGCCTCCATTACGACCAGTTGCCCCAGTCTTCCCTGTAATGCCCAGACCGCTTGAACCAATGAGGAGATTGAGACCAATCCAAGTAGCTAAGTGCGTGAGAAACCATTATGATGGATTAGGGGAGCCATATGATCATATTGCCGAATTTAAACAAGTTCTAAGAGCGGAGCAAGTAGAGGACTTCTTTGTGCAGTATGAGTCTTTTGGACTCACCCTCACAGGAACAGCTCTAACTTGGTTCCAACCTCTAGATCCCAATCAATTTGGAAACATGGAACAATTCTTTCAAGAATTCATTGGAGAATTTACAAAGAGAGGGATTAAACACAATTCTGCATCTTTGATCCATAGCTTTAAACAAAACCCTAATGAAACTGTGAAGACTGCTGCCCGAAGATTCAACCAATACGTGGATAGATGCCCAATGGCTGAGAGACCGACTCAACAAAAGATGATTTCATTATTCCTGGATGGACTCTCTAACGGGACCCTAAGAACCCTAGTGTATGTGAAGAGGCTGCAAACATTGAGTGAGTGTCTTCAAGAGTGCATCGACCTGGAAGATAACCTTGCTGAGGACCTCAAAGGTACTACCGACCTCACTAAATCAGAAGACTCAAGAAGTACGGTTACGTCCAATTCTAGTAATGTGGAAGAACTAGCGGAACTATTAGCAAAGAAACTAGGAGTCCAAGGACAGAGAGCTTACCAACATCCAACTCAAAGAGTGCCTATGTTGAGGAGGTGTAACTTATGTGGAGGAGAACATCCCACACACTTGTGTGCCAGAGTAGGAGCCGGTGCACAACCGACGTATCCATACAACAGACAGCATCAACAAGGGACTTCTTCCTACTGCCACATCGAGCAAAAATATACCAATCACACAGCTGAGAACTGTCCCTTTAATAGGCAAACACGACCTGTCAATCCACCACAATACCGACCTTATGGATACCCACCTAGAGAGCTTGGTAGGGAGATGCCTAGATACAACCCGTATCCGGTAGGAGCTCCAAGACAATATGAGCAAGCATCATATCCACCACCACAACCAGTGTTGGGACCCCAATTGTCACAACCTCAACAAGTTGTACCTGTGAAGTATACTCAACCGGAAGAAAACTTGGAAAGAGCCATAATACCAGCTGCAATAGCGACCAATGTAGAATCAACCAACCAAGGGTATGAACCCCCACCAGGAGAGTACTATCCATATGAAGCCAACATGATGGAATATGAACCAGCATATGACGTGGCCTATTATGGATACGAAGGATTTGATCAGAATTATGGAGCGGAAACTGCAACTTTAATGTACACAATGCCCAAAGCACAACAACCATTGAGACCTCCCATTAGACCACCAGTGCAGAGAGGACCGTGCTATAGATGCGGAGGGGATCACTTCATTCGGGAGTGTCCTCGACCTTACAACCCCCCACCACCCAGGATTTGGGAAGGATATTGTAGTGATTGCGGGAAAAAACATCTTTTCAGAGATTGCCCTAAGAACCCTACAAAAACTCAAGGCACTGCACCAATTAATGTAATAGAGGTCATAGAAGAATCTGGAAGTGATAAGGAGTACACTGTACCACTGAAAGCTATTACTAGAGCTCAAGCAAAACAACAAAAAGGAAATCAACCGGAAGAAAAACTAGAGAACAATAAAACAGTAGAACCAAACATTCAAATAGTCAAGGATTCGGAGAACTCATGTGAGAATTCCCAAAACACCAAAGTACAAAAATGGAGGGAAAGACGAGAAAAGCTCAAAGAAAAATGGGCAAGAAACAAGAGCCAAGACAGCAAAAAACAAGCAAAAGGTTCTAGAAAGCATAATGAACAAAAAACGCATAAGGAGATCCCTGAAACCCCTCCAATCAACTCTGAGGCAAAGAAGCCAGAATCAATTCTAGCGGACCCAAAACCAGAGGAATTGGACATGTGGTTAAAAGCATACCAAGCTAGAATCAAAATGGGACCGAACCTAGAGCAACATGAAAGACTCTATCCTCAAGGGGAATTAGAGAAAGAAAGACTGGCGATATGCAAAAAGCTCATAGAAGTAACACAGGCAACTCTAGAAAAAACTATCCCAATTTTGCCTGAAACAAGGATCGCACAGGAACTATACGAAGAGTGCATCCAACCTAAGGATAAGGAACCTACACGGGAGGATGATCGAAATGAACGAATGAAATTTCAAGGGGAACAGGTATCCATAATACCCGACCTAGAGGAAGATTGGTCCAAAGACTTGTGGAAAAGAATTAGAGAAGAGCAATGGAAAAAGGATGGAATCAGCCCACCTCCTTTTGAGGAAATAGTTGGAGAAGATAGTCACCATGATCATAACCTAGAGGAAGCATATGAGGAAGTGTCAAGGTTTGATAAAGAAAGAGAGGAAACCCTGAGCATTTCAACGTTGCCTAATTACATGGGAGAATATGAAAGAGAGTCTATAATAATACGAGCACCCACAGTGCATGGGAAAGAAAAAGGAAACTCAGAAGAGAGTTCACACAATCTAACAGAACTTAAGAAAACAAAGGTGCAATGCAAATTGACGGTGGAAGAGTTGCTTCAACTTAGACCACATCTATGGAGACAGCTAGCAAATCAAATAGAGCCACCAGCAGAGAAAGGAGAAATGAAAGGAAAGGAAAAAGAAAACCACTCCACTATACAAGTTCCAGTTGACAAAGTAGGAGAATTTAGTGAAGGAGACGAAGGTAATACGTGCTTACCTGTCACCTACAATGGGTACATAACCAAGGCCATCCTAGACACGGGAGCGGGAGTAGGGATCGCCACCAAGGAAATATGGGAAAAATGGGGAAAACCTGCCTTACGACCCACGCACATGAAGCTCCAATTAGCAGATGGTCATGTAGAGAAACCCTTAGGAATATTGGAAAGAATCAAACTGACCACTTGTGGAGTAGAGTTTGAACACACATTGGCCATATGTAAGTTCGAAAAAGCAAACAATTACGAAATGATATTGGGACGACCATTCATGCGACAGATGCGAGTAGTACAAGATTGGGGCAGAGATTCATTATATCTCCAACATCAAGGGAACACCACCAAGATAAACCTGCACACATTCGCTTATCGGGATGTCCCTCCATTACAATGGAATCCAGTCCACAAAGAGGAAGATGACCTATCCATTCACAGTGCTGGATCAAGTGACCAATCTTGGATGCACGAGGATGCCCAGTTGTGGATGTGCAAAGAAGCCAAGAAGGAGGAGTGTAAAAAACAAATGTGGCCAATAGGGCACCCTAATTATCGATCGATAAAAGACCCCGACTATACGCCTCAAATTTTTTCAGACGAACTCTTCGAACCACATGGCTGGATGGAAATCCTAGCCACATTAGACGTGTGTGTGAATGAGGAAGTCTTGACGATGAACGACTGTATAGACGAGGAAGGATATGACGTGAACCTCTACATGGTTGTTCTCCAAGAAGTAGAAGCAGGAGAAATTGTAGAGGAAGAGTGGAAAGAAGAGTACGAAAGCATAGAAATGGAACAGGAGTTTGACTCTGAAGAACAGTATTTAGAAATCATGCAAAAGGAATCCAAAGAAAGACCGACAGAAGTCTTAGCAATTGACACCATCCCAAGAATGCACGAGCATAGGGAGGACACAAGTAAAGTGGAACCTGAACCAGACCACTTCGAAGTTCCAGAACATTTTAAAAGATACGAAGTGGAAGAAAGGAAAATAGCAACTCAAATGCCTAAACGAGAAGCACGAGACGGAGAGGCGTATGACAACAAAGAACAAACAAAAAAAATTATTGTGACGGTTGAAGAAGGAGAAGAAAGGTGCACGTATATTGGGAAAGACGTATCAGACGAGGAAGAAGAGGATCTCATACACCTCATCCGAGAATATCGAGATGTATTTGCTTGGACGTACAAAGACCTTAAGGGTGTAGAACCTAGCATCTGCGCTCATCGAATTCCTATGACAGTAGACGCAAAACCTTCTAAACAACGCCCTTACACGTATAATGAAGTTTATGCAGCGAAAATAAAGGAAGAAATTGACAAATTACTAGCAGCAGGATTCATTTATGAGATTGAACACACAGAATGGGTATCGCCACTAGTGGTAGTGCCCAAGAAAAACGGAAAGCTAAGGGTGTGTATCAACTTAAAAAAAGTAAATGCAGCAACTATACGCGACAGTTTCCCTTTACCCATCACAGACCATCTTTTGGAAAGAGTTGCCGGCAAGGAGGTCTATAGCTTCTTGGATGGATTCTCTGGTTATAACCAAGTAGCTATTGCAACTGAGGACCAGCATAAAACCGCATTCGCAACTGAATGGGGAATCTATGCATTTAGAGTGATGCCTTTCGGGCTCACTAATGCGCCAGCCACCTTCCAACGATTGATGTGTCATGTTTTCAAAGAATTTCTGAGAAAAAGCATGGAAGTATACGTAGATGATATGTGCACATACTCAAATCAACGACCAGACCACATACCGGAACTGCGGAAAATATTCAACAAATGTAGGCAGTATAGAGTTTGCTTAAACCCAGAAAAATGTGTCTTCATGGTAAGACAAGGAAAAATCCTAGGACACATTGTTTCAAAGAATGGAATATCTACAGATGAGGATAAGATTAAAGTCATATTGGACTTACCAAGACCCAAGAATGCGAAAGAAGTACAAGCCTTTATGGGACACTGTGGATATTACCGTAGGTTTATTCACATGTATGCCATAATAGCTAAACCCTTATACGGTCTATTGACTCAGTTCACTTGGACGGACGAGTGTGAGAAGGCCTTCAACGAGCTTAAAAAGAGGCTGATTACAGCCCCAATTCTAAAATCACCCAACTGGAACAAGCCTTTTCATATTCATGTTGATGCTTCTAACTATGCAATTGGATGTATCCTGGCTCAACCGGCCGATGAAGGAAAGCTTGATCATCCAATCGCTTACGCGAGTAGACAATTAAACCAAGCAGAGAGAAATTACACGACTACGGAAAGAGAGGGCTTAGGAATGGTCTACGCAGTGAAGAAGTTTAGACATTACCTCTTAGCCAACAAGTTCAAATTCTTCATTGACCATCAAGCCTTGTTGTATCTAGTCAATAAGCCTTGCAACACAGGGAGATTGGTACGATGGTTCTTGTTACTAATGGAGTTTGACTTTGAGGTAGTGGTCAAAAAAGGAAACACACATGTGAGAGCAGACCACCTTTCTAGGTTAAAACACGGAGAGCCACCTAACGGAGTACCCGACGATTTACCAGATGCTTATCTGTTTAATCTAGAAGTATGTCCGAAGTGGGCAGAAAAACTGACCCCTATACTTACGCATGGCCCTCAACACCCAATCAACAGAAATAGCAAAAAAGAAATTCTTCAAACAAGGAATTTACACATTGTTGCTGGGAGCGTATATTATAAGGAACCTAACGGAGTGTTATTGAGATGTGTCGAGGAGGATGAACAAAAACAAGTGATTAACCAGGCACACATAAACAAGTGGAAAACCCATCAAGGAATGCAGGGAACAATACGAGAATTAAAGAGGTTAGGCGTATATTGGCCTGATATGACCAAGGATGTTCACAAGCATGTAAGTAATTGTGTGGAATGTAAAGAAATTAGCCCAGAGGATCACGTGTCCTTACCCTTTTCTACCATAGCGCCTAATTGGAGTAAATCATTAGTGCAATTCCTCAAAACGAAAGAGCACGAAATAGGAGCTAGTCTAGCAAGAAAGCGATCCTTAGAAGAAATGAGCAAGGATTATGTGATAATAGGGAAACAACTGTTTCGAAGAGGAAAAGACAATCAACTCAGGTTATGCGTACATGAGGGAGAATATCTTCCCATATTAGAAATGGCACACGCAGGAGCTGCGGGAGGACATTTTTCAGCAGATAGAACGGTCAAGATGATTCTCTTTGCAGGCTTGTGGTGGCCAACTTTACATATGGACGCAGAGACATACGTGAGAAGCTGCGAAACGTGCCAGAAAGCAAAATATACCATTAGAAGAGATGACATGCCTTTGAGACCCATGGTTTGTGCGAGAGCATTTACCAAGTGGGGAATTGACTTCGTAGGACCTATCAACCCACCTGCGAAAGGATCACATGCGGAATACATCATAGTAGCCACCGACTACTTGACAAAGTGGGTAGAAGCGAAAGCCACTCGCAAAAATGATGCTCAAACTACAGCAAAATTTCTTTTTGAGCACATTTTCACACGATTTGGACTACAGATCGAAATAGTGAGTGATCGAGGAACTCATTTCCTAAACGAAGTCATTGAATCTCTAATGAATGAATTTCTAGTGATCCACAAAAAATCAGCCCCATACCATCCTCAAGCCAACGGACAGGCTGAAAGTTCCAACAAAGTACTTTGTACTGTCTTGACAAAGATTGTCAATAATGGAAGGTCAGACTGGGACAAACAATTGCATCACGCAATTTGGGCCTTCCGAGTGGCATATAAAACGGCCATTGGAACTACACCTTTCAACCTAGTGTATGGGCAGAATGCAATTTTGCCAATCGACTTCTTAGTGCCTACATTAAAAGTAGCCCAGCAATATGAGTGGAACGGTCATGAATTGTCTCAGCAATTAGATCAAATTGAAAAGATGCATGAGACTAGATTGCAAGCGGTAGCAGGCATCTATGCCGCTAAATGGCGACAAAAGGCATACTATGACTCACATATTAAAGACAAGGGACTAAAAGAAGGCGACTTAGTCCTAGTATACACCCTAAAACAGCATGCAAAGAAGCTCCAAAAACGCGGATATGGTCCCCTGATCATAAATCGAATCTCCACTAGTGGTGCAGTCAATCTCGCCACACTAGACGGAGACATTCTTCCCAATTACATCAGTGGATGCCGAGTGAAACGATTCATGGAGCCTCTGACCGATGAAATGCTAGCTAGACTGTTAGGAGCTCAAAATAGGAAGACGGAAGAAGAACGAATACGAGAAGAAGCGAGACAGGAAGCCCTAGAACGCATTAGAAAACGCAAGGAGTGGATCAGGCAAAGAGATGAACGCTATCTCCAAGGAGAGGAGCCCATCCCTATGGCAAACTACCAGGTCAAAAATGGTGACGCCACAGGTATATGTAAAACACAACCTTACCTAAACCTAGGGATTGGTCAGACGGAGTATAAATTGATAGACGCATTGATAGACTCAGGAGCAGGCCTCAGCTGCATGCGAAAGAGAATAGCCAATGAATTACAATTGGAATTGAATCCCACGAAAGCCAAACTAATAGGAATTGGAGGTCACACCCTAGACTGTATTGGAACAACTAATGTGTCCCTCCACATAGGAAATTCCTCCATGGAACAAAGAGTCCTAGTATGTGAGGATAACGATTTAATGGAAGACTTCATTCTGGGACAAGACTGGATCATTGAAACAGAAGCATGTATCCATCTGGCTCAAGGATATATTTCAGCCACGATAGGGCATAAAGAGGTTTTCAGCTTGCTTGAAGAGAAACCATGTAACCAAGCCATGTCAATACCAAGATCAGAGGAAGTTCAAGAAGCGACGAAAGATAGTAGCGACTGTGCTCAACCCTCAGAAAGCAAATGCATAGAAACTGAAACTTTAATCATTCCGACATCCCCTATAGTGTCGAAGCTACCCGAAGTAAATGAGAATCAGCCAACCATCGAGGAGACGCTCTCTCCTAAACAGGCTCAAGGCCTCCAAAGATCGCACTATTGGAAACCAACAAGCAGATACTCGAACAGACCACCATCCAAATATATATGGGTACGAAAGGATCAGGTACAGAGTCAAAAAATGTCTACAAGCGCTTTGAAGAAGGAAACGGACATCACCAAATCAGCTACAAAGAACTACAAACGAAGAGAACCAGTACAAGTATGGATTGCCAAGCCCCTGCTTGAAGCTCAAAGATCTCGACATCAGATATGGATTCCCAAAAAGGTCATACAGGCAGCTAAACAGAATGTGAAGACCAAAGAGGAAACACCACAGCAGACGAGGCAAATGCCACCACCACCAAAGAATCATAAGAAAAGATCACAAAGCAATGTCAAATTCCATCGGACTGTGGATAAGGCAAATGGAACACCAACAACTATACGAATCGAGGAAACCCGACAACCTTTCTCAGTGTTCTCAAAATGGGTGTGGAAACCAAAGCAACCACAAGGAGCAAATGATCGAGGAGAAAAAGCACCCAATTGCACTCATGTTGTGCCTGATGCACCCAAAGTATGCATGATAGGGCCACATTACACGGCCATGCATTCGGCACACGATGTACATTATCAAACTAGTGGTGCACGATCTCCAAGTGAGACTAGCTCTTAGCTTTAAACTGTTAGGAATGGACATACTATGTACATAAACTACGCTTCGGCTCTGGACTGACTTTTATGTTTTCCTTTCAGCAAAAAATATAAAAATACATGAAAAATTCAGGTATTACCCTTCTCACACCCACGGGAAAGGGACGGCACCATGCACTCGGAGCAATATCAAATTAGTAATCAACACACGGAGGAGGATTTCTCGACAAAATATGGATACTAATTCACACTCTATATTAAGTGCAGATGGCTTCTGAAGACTCTGAAGCCACAATCCAAGAGGAGGTCCAGGAATTTCCTCCCCAATGTCTTACGAAAGCTAAGGGCCACTGGTTCAGAGATGAGCAGCCAGTGGAAGAGTATCTTTTCTTGGCCAACATAAAGATCATGGACACGGATCACCACTTTCCGATCATGTCCCAGGACTTCAAGATATTACATGGAATGCCATCTACAATCGATATCCTGAAGAAAGCAGGAATTCACAAGTATTTTGAGCTACCCATCTACAAGCCGGACTTCCAACGATGTACCCAAGTCATGAACACCTTGAGACCAGCACTACATGATCCATTGGTGCCAGAAGCCAATGTGATGGATAAGAATGGCGAATGGGTAGTCATTCAGTTCTCCCACGACTTAATCAAAGAAGCTTTTGAATGGGAGAAAGATGGTATCAACACGGCCAAAGAAGAAATTCGTGGAGCAAATACTAGAACCTTTGTCGACATTAATAGAGTGGATATTGAAGAGGAGGTCAGGTTGATTCATCAACATTTTTGTTTTCCGAGTATGAACAGATACACGGCCCCTCAAAAAATTATTGTCCAATTATTGTCTCATGCCACAAAACAGATCGGCAATCAGGTAAATCTCACACCATACGTGCAGGAAAGATTGTTCGAGGCCAAGAAGAAGTGGGAGAATAAAAAATTCCTTAATGGAACCACTGCCCTCACAATCATGATTTACCATGCATTGGGCATGCGAGAGTACTTGAGGGAGATGCCATCTTCAATGGAGCTGGCTCAATATGTCAAGAGTGCTACAGTACCAAAACAAAAGAAAGGGAGTAAGCAAGCAGAAGAAACAGAAACAAGTTCGCAACCGAGGATGAGAGGAACCATGAGAGGTACAAAGCGGCCTAGAGAAGTTCTGCAGAAAGAAGAAGAAGCACCACAACCAAAGAGAGTACATGTGCTGCCTACCACCACCACTCAAGTACCCAGGAAAATTACGGAAGAAGACTTAACTCAAGCACTGGAGGAGACTCACAAGTATACAGAAGGGCAAATCAATCTCCCAGTGCAAGGTCATCATTATCAACAGGCTGCAACAGTTCAAAAACCCAAAAGAAAACTTACTAAGGTACACAGGTATCGGGAGATTGGGCTAGACAATTCAAGTTCAGGATCCGACGCCCAAGAAAAGCAAACTACATCGTTACTGGATGGAGATATTAAAAGTGAATCAAAAGATGATGGCCAGTGGGCCGAATTAAATGAAGTCAATTATGACGAAGCCCAAGTTGACAACAAAGAAAAAGGTCAATCGTCGCTGGCAGGCCAGAATCCAACCACAGAGAAGACAGAAGAAGAAGGGCAAAACACTATGCAAGCGAAGGATGCCTCCATCACCCACATAGAGGAGGACCCAAATGATAATGAGGTGCATGCAATGATATCTGAGGACAAGCCTCAAGAAGAAGAGAAAGAAGACGAAGAACCCTTCACACCACTAAGGGTTGTGGCAGAACCGTCCCCTCTGGATGTAACATTTCAAGGGAGTGCCACGAAAGTTCGTAAAACGGTCACAAATGAAGCAGAAGTTAATATACAACTACAGGTCCGACAACCACACAAAGAATTGATCCATGTAGAACAGGGCCAAGATGTACATACAGGAGAAACACCAGACATAACGAAAACATGGTTGAATGTGGATATAGCTCAGCTCAAGCCGGTGGTGCAGGATATGATCCGCACGGCACTCGACACTCAACAACTGATGCTTGACGCTGATGAAGATTACGACCAGGCAATGCTCGACAAACAAAAGCTTCAAAAAGAAGGTATGAATTTGGCAAAGAAATTATCTAAAGTAGAAGCTCAGGTGTTGAAGAAACAGGAGGAGATAAAAACAACCAAAACACAATGCAAAACATTAGAAAAGGAGAATGCCCACCTGAAAGAGCAAGTATTGGAGCTGACGAAGAAACTGGAAGTGACGGAAAAAGAGAAAACAAGAATACAGACTCGTAGCAAAGTACTCGAGTCGCAGCTCAAGGTGAGCATGGAAGAAGCAGACCAACTCAGGGACAGAAACAAAGAGCTAATGACAGCTCTCCTCAGTGATCAACCATCGACAGATCTTGACAAAACAAATGAGGACATAAAAGACATGGAAGCAAAGTTGACAAAGATGGCAAATCAGCTCAAACAGGAGCAAGAGACAGTTGCAGAATGGGAACAGAAATATATGAATGATACTGCAGCTCTACGAAAGAAATGGAAAAAAGCCGAGAAAGATTATTTCCGACAGTGCAAGGAAGACACAGATCACATGCATATCGTGGCACAGGAATTAATCAAACATCAAGAAAAACTTACCAAGGCTGAAGAGGAGCTCAAGAATAAAGATGACATCATTAAACGGCTGCAGGAGCAGATTGAGCTAAAAGAGAAACAAGGGACACCAGTAGTTCCTCCAGAAACCACGGCTACTGTGGAGGAAGAGGTACGTCCTCTCTCTCCCCCCTTGTATCATTCACCAATAAGGGCGGAAAAGGAGGTTCCACTAGAACCTAACACACGCGACATTGCAGAATTGAGCAGACCAGAAAGGGCACTACTGGTGTCCCAGCTCACTGCTGATTTTGAAGATCAAATAATACAAATAATGAAAGAAGCTCGAATAGACAATAAACAGCTAGATCAAATTTTGAAGCCCTTCAATGTACCATATGGTCTACTTAAAGAACAGACGCGCATGTATATAAAGACTACCACGAATAAAGATCCGGACCTCAACCTTCAGTTCCAGCATGACACTTTCAAGTATACTCAAGAGGAATTTGAGAAGGCGGATCCCATATGGCGAAGAAAAATTTTGGAGAAGAATCCGACTTTGCGGGTACAGTGGGAAGCATCACCATATGCGCTTCAGGTAAATCCAACATTTTGTCCTGTACCCCGCAGACGCTCGTGGACGCAATTTTGGGAAGCACAGCGTCAAGGCTCCATCAATAATCAGTGGCTAAATTACCCATTACTACCTAGTCCGCCACATAATTATCTACCCACTGAAGAATATATGGTAAAGACAATGGAATTTTGGATTGCCAAATATGCCACAGTGCCGGACTTAGCAGTCAAGATGACAAATAAAATATTTAGCATGCTCATTACAGTGTTAAAGGTTTTCCAGCATGCGAAGTACACATTTTTGAATTTCATTGGCATTACACAAGGGTCGGAAGCCCTCATTTTTGATCTATCAACCATTCCGAGCCGACTCACCATTATGGCATACTATTCCCGCCTTATGTTTTTGCCATCGACTTATATGCAGACCTTCGAAGAAGCATTCTTCACCGGCTTCTTTGAAATCGATTCGGAGATTTTTGTAAAGATGACTTCCAATTTAAATGCAAGGCTGGTGGCCTATGAAACAAGCTTTTTTGCTGATCATCGACAGGCGCCAGAAGACGGAGTGAAGTCAAAGCAATGGAAAGAATTCATGCTATGTCATGCAAATTTGCTGAACCAACGAGAGCAAACCGCCATTCAAACATACACGCGTCGCCTCAGAAAGCCTGTCGAGGACGACAGAGTTCAGGAGGAGGGACGTGTAGAGGGACAATCAAGCAGGAAGAAAAGAAGAAGAAAATCAAAGTCCAAACCTATTCATTAAGAAGAGAAAAAGAACATATATCTGCAGGAAGCCCCGCAGGGGCGCAACACCCATCTCTGCACAGAGCCCCGCAGGGGCACGCACCAGGCTACAAAGCTAAACCCCAGGGTCCCGAGTAGTGGACTTTTCAAACATCAGAGTAGGACCAAAAGTTAGAAAGGGGTAGAGGCTGAAAAGTTGAAGAGGGTGACTAAGACCAGCACATTCCTAGTCACTGGTGGCGTGCGTGGCAACCCGAGTCAACAGGCAAGACAACTACATCAGGCTCTCGAGTAGTAGAGCTTGAATCAAGAAGGCCATCGAATCTGCATGTCTGTTTAACGGCAGACAATACTGACCAAGGGGAGCGTGCGGAGAAAAGCAAGATCAAGAATCAGGCAACACAGCCCAAGGGACGCGTTCGCGAAGCAAAGTCTGTCAAGGGACGACAGAGACGAAGAGGGGGAGAGTGTTGCAGAGCTAAAGAGCGCAAAAAGCAGAGAAAAAAAGACGGGCCCCAAAATTTTTCCGATTTGGACACACAACTTTTGTATCATAACCACTCTTGTATATATTTTCCATTGTAAATGCACTAGAGGAGTCCTCTAGATGCATCCCCTCAGAAGATTAGTGAATTGCCCATGTACATTAGTAGGAAGTTAGCATTTTAGTGAATAAAGTGCCGGTCTCTTGTGTGAAAGGACCAAACTTAGGGCACTAGTATATAAGTCAAAAGTGACTCATTGTAAAGGACTTCTTGTCATTGTGAAGAAGAGCACTTCTGAAAATTCGAGTTTGCCTCTTTCTTGCTGATTTTGATCTTCATTTTGTTCATGTATGTGTGTGTGATGCTTGAAATGCAAGTGTAGGACTGTTGTATACCCCTTCCCCCTTGTTTTGAGTGGCTGTAGTGTGTGCGTAAGCTAGGAGAAGCAAAAACGCGGGTGTTAGCAATTCCCGTAATTCACTATTTCTGCCATAACTTGCAGCAGAGTGGTCATAATTGAGTGAAACCACTACCGTTGGATTCGTCTCGTCGAGAGCTTCGAAACGAGTACCCTATTGCCTATGTTCGGAGTTCTGGGCTGGGAGAAAACCTCAAAAAACCAAAACTGCTGAAAAGAGGCTTGCGGCAACACTTCCAGTTTTTCAGTAGGTGTGGGTAGTATTAGTCTTTTCTCATGCTTGAATAGCTAACTCACTTCATTTTCTATCACGTGTGCACATGTCTTCATACACTTGGTAAGTCACTCCTTAGGATTGATAATTAAATGTGTGAAAAGAACTCCACTATATGCACTTGTATGGCAATCGAGGTATAGTCTCATTGGTACAAGTCCTTGAGTCATTGCGGCTCAAGTACACAACAATCTAACCTCAAAAATGAGTTCTCTAGCTCTTTTTATAGCTTTTTGACTAGTTTTGACCCTGTCGAGACCTAGTGTCCGGCCTAGTTAAAAATTAGGTTCCAGGGCTTATTTGAGGGCTCAAACGAAGTCTAAAAATTATGAAAATTGGTAGGATGGGATACTTCTAATACTCCTCAAGCTTGAGGACTCCTCCGCTTGCACGAAATGGAGCTACAAAAAGGTGAAATGATATTTACAATGGTTTCTAGTGATGAAAATCACTGTTTTTGTAGGGAATTCTTATGAAAATTTGACATGTATTTCTTGGAGCTCCCTACTTGCTCCTTCTTCTTGTGTGTGTCCACCTTTCTGATATGCTTCCATGCTTGTGCTTGACCTTGAGTTCCAACACATGCTCAAATCTGAGGTGGACACATGGGGTGGCTTGATGCGTCTGAAGATTTTGAAGGTAGTCTGCATCATGTCAAAAATCTTGATAGTCATCTACACTACAACGTCGATCATGCAGTGGATTCAGGGGAGCTAGTGTCTTATTGTCACCATCATGTATCACACAGAGGGAGACCACAAGGTGGTGTGAAGTATGGGTAATTTAGTTAGTCTTGTCATTGCTTGTTGTTTTGTACTTTGATAGCAAATGCAGTCGAGGAGCAATGATATGGTATTGAACCATAAAAAGGGTTGTATTTAAGGTGCAAGGGAGCCTTGTTCCATGTATAGAGCATTCCATGATATTCTTGTAAAAGTTCCTTGTGCCAGTCACGTTGAAAAATTTTACTTTTTTGAGCCTCTAAAGGTAGATCTTTAGGTTCGAATTGTGTGACATGTGTAGGTTTCTTCCCCGTGGCCTTCTCCATCGCCAAATTATATTCAACGATATATAGAAAGTATGGCTTGTATTGAAGTTCATTAATAGATATATATCTTCATGGTGCTAACTATGCAAAATACAAGGATTGAAGTATCTTTTCCTCAGTTAGTGCCATTGCATGTAGATGTGCTTCTACCCTTACTGAATGAGTTTGACACATCTCTTCTACTAGTTTCATCGACGTGGGGTTGGGGAGTTCAAATGTATCCTGGCCATCTTTAGTGATGAGTCCACCAGGTGCAGGCTGTGGGTCATACTCCTCTTCAAATGTTGCTTCCATAGGGATGATGATTGTTTCTTCATCTGCTGGGACTTCAGGTGGGGATTTGGACTTGGGAATCTTTGAATGATCTTGAACTTGGGCTTGGAGCTCCAACATGCGTGCCTGCAATGTGGTCGATTCTTCCATTATCTTTGCTGGTGTGACTTCCTAAATGATAGGTTGCTGCACATGTGCTTCTAGGCTGGCATTCTCACTTTTTAGCAGTTGATATTCTTTGTTTAATCGATCATAATCCTCTAGTAAACACACATGATCCTTGAGTAGCATTTGCATTGTTTCGGATGGAACAACCTTGAATCTACTTGGACTAATGGGTTCATCATGCTTGTCCATAGGCGCTTTGAAATTCTCTCTATTTTGTTCTTGTAAGCACATTTGCTTCTTTTGCTGCTTCCAAATGTCATGGGTGGAGTCCCATATTTCATATTAACATTGCATTCCTTATGATTTGGACTTGTAGGTGTTCTTTGACCTCTCTAATAACTTCTTTTGTCTTCTATTCAAATTCTAGCTCCATGGAGTGGTAGGCATTGCGGAGCTTTTGATGACGTGCATTGAGAGAGGCGTTCTCGATGGTTAAGGAGCTTAAGTCAGCCTACAATTGCATTGTTTTTTGTTGTAGCACCTGGTAGTTCTATCCTAATGTTGCAAATTCTTCACGTACTTGGTGCATGCATGAAAAAAATTGGTGAAATGCATTGTCTGCAATAGATGATGATAATATTGATGTAGTGCTAGATGATGAGGGAGGTGTAGTTAGTAATGCAAGGGAAAGGGAAATGGGTGAGGGATCATGGATGCTGTGCTGATAGTTGAAAAGTGTGTGGATGTGAGAGTGTGTAGTGCTATGGCAGATGTGAGTGTCGATGCAGTGGATGATGAGATGTCCATATCACTGGAATTGTGATCAAGTGAGCTAATGGTGAATAGTGGAGTGATTGTGGGATGGTGTAAACACAGGGTTTTTGAACATAGATGAATATGATACATGGTGAGCTTCATGGATTGATTGATGTAGAGGGGAAGATGGTGGAAATATACTAGGACTCGGAGGTGACACGTGTGAAAAAGTCATGGGTTGTGGAAATGGGAAGACGAGTTGTTGGGGAAGGGGAAAGGAAGAAATAGAATGGGTGAGGAAAGAATTAGGTGGAATGGGGGAAACTATCATCGAGGTAATGGGTGTAGAGGGTTCAGTGGGAGTTTTGGACACTGGATGTACTATGGCTTCAATTATTGCACTCAAGATGGGTTGTTCTAAAGAGGGTGAGCTTGGGTGTAGAGGGGAAGTTGAATATATAGGAGAAGGAATGGTTTCCATGGAGGTAGAGCTTATTTCCACAGTTGTTGTGGGTATGAATGTCATGGGTCATGGAGGGGAGTCGATGATGATAGTTTCTCCTACTGGTGGCAACTTAGCAACTAGTCATGCTTCTTCGTGGTGATGGGAGGACTGGATGTCTATTGGAACATGGATATATTTGCCTAGACTTGACATTAAGTGGATACATGGAGGGTCAAATTGAGGCAGTTGTTTTCTCTTTAAGAAATGAAGTGTTTCTATTGTACCTATTGACTTGACTAGTTCATTGAGACCTTGCATGAAAGAAGCTTTAAACCCTCCATTGGCCAATTCTTGTTGGAGAATTTCCTTATTCTGGTGTTCTGAGATCTGTTTGCTTGCCAACACAACTTTCATATTGCGATACAACTTTTGAATGACAATTGTGTATGCACCAACATCTAATGTGTCCTCTTCTCTTGTATTGGTATCACCCTGAGCTTCAATATGTTGCTGTTCGTGTTTGTGTTGGTTGTCATCTTGAGAGTCTTGACTATGTTGGCTTTCTTTATTGTCACCATCTTTTTCATCAGTTACTATTTGATCTTCCTCGTCTGAGCTTGATACTACTTGTTCACGTCCTTGATGAAGTGGAGATCTAGGATAGCTTGGTCATTCATATTCTTGTGAGAAGAATTGTACCTTTGAAAATGGAAACTCACTACAAAATCATCTTGCATTTCAAAATTGAAAGTTGTGTTGAGAGGTTCCACCTCTAGGTTGGGTAGTGGAAATGTAAATGCTTGTGCACCAATGGTGGTGGGGATCTCTCTTACTTCTGCAATAGTGGCCTAAGTGGTAGTGATAAGAGTGGCTTCAGAGGTTATCATTGCATTGGATGGGCCTTCAATGGTGATGGGGCATGATAGGCAAATGCAAATAGGAGAGACAGGTGCTGTAGGCTCCGTCGGGGACTACTGCGGGGAAGGTTGAGGTGATGATGATTCAGGGGCTTGTAAGCATGGGATCATACCTCTTATATGCTTTCCTGCCCTTGCCTTGGTTGACTTACGGGCTTTCTTTGAAGTGCCTTTAGATTGTTTTAGCTCTTCACTAGTCATGGTACGCTCGACAGGGATATCATAGGCTAGGAACATATATACAATCATAGTGATTGCGCAACAGTTACCATGGATGACTCTCTTTCGTGCTCATCTTTGCTGTGCCAAATACAATTGTTCTTGAATCTAGTTAGTGAGATCAATAGTTTGGGGCCCTACATTTACTAAGTATAACCCAAACCAAATATGTTTCTACGGTATCATAAAATGGCCTTGGGTTGGGAAGGTGAAGTGCTGCATACATATGTGTAGTGGTTTAGACAGCTTAGGTGTAATAGCGAAAATATCTGCCCACTTGAGAACATCTCCTCTCTTCATTGGCTCGAGAATGAGCCTCTCCCTTTCCGTCGGAGTATGCATGCTATGGATCTTGAGTGCAGATAGATGAGATCGGTCGAGAGATAAAACTTCTTGAAAGGGGGATGTGCAACTAGTGAGGGCAAAATGAGCTTCCTTGGTAAGACCTTCCTAATTGGGGGTTGCATCGTGATGATCAAATAGTAACACCAATAAAATTCAGGTTTGGGGAGGGGAGCGCTAAAGTATTCTTTAAATCCTGCTCTCGCCCAAATTGGTTGTAACTTTTCAACATTCTCAAAGGCTTCGAATTCTTGGGAGAAGAATTGGTATCTTCCCCATGTATCAACACTAAAGCATAGTGTTGAGGTTGTAGCAAGGAATGACCAAGAACCCTCACCACCTTGCATGGAAGCAAGAAGGAAAGCTCAAGAGTGACTCTCCTCTCATCCACCGCTACCTTCCACATGTTCAAGCCATTGGCAACAGCCCCGGGCTTTGCCACATGCTTGAAAACAAGGAGAATAGGGAGTCAAGGATCTTAGTCCATGAGGAAAATACAAGAGAATGCAACTACTCTACTCACACAAAGGAGAGGCATGCATAGGCACACACACACCACTCTCACACACTCACAAAGACAACAATACATGTAAATGTAACAAGTCTTGGAGTAAATGAGAGCCTCTTCCATTGATAAGAGATATTACATGAGAGCACGTCGAACAAAAGCCCCTTACAAAAATGAGCTTCTATTTATAAGCTAAGCTCTATTCCCCATGTGCTCCTTTGAAAAGTCAAAAAGTGGATCTCTCTCTAACTAACATATCTTCTAGGAGATTCCAAGATCACATGGGTAACCAACAAATCCCCAAAAAGAACATGCGTGGGATTTTCACGTGTGTAGTCCTAGATGTGTGTCCAAGTAAGTTATTTCCCAAGGCTTCTCTACTATAGTGCTAGAGAAATATCAAAAAGTGTCCTAAGAGGGTGTTTTTATGTGAAAACTCTAAGTAGATACAAAAAGAGTTATTCTCATGGTCTAGGGAGGGTTCGCATGCACAATTGAGGGTGTATGCATACCCTACAACCCAACACATAGCATTGAATCATAGATGTGGTTTGCATCGGCCAAAGGTCTTTCTAATCCCTAGAACCAATGGGAGTTTCCGTGTACTTTCTCGGTCCTTCCGATGGGAGGATCATTAATAGGCATCAACCCCATAAAATCTTCGAATTTTGGTGGTTTCATTGTCAGATGGGATTCGACCAATAAGATCTCAAAATTCACTACTAGTGTGCTGGTGCTAGTTCCTTCGGTTTGCATGGTGATTTGAATGTGTGTGTAAATGATCTGCTACAAAAGCATATGGAAATAAATCATGATCTTGATAAAGTGAGACTGCAATCCCTTTCCATAATAGATGCATAAGCTATGAAGCCGTGTGTTGTGACATGGTTGATGTAATGCTCTTCCAGTAGCTAATGCAGGTCCCTAGACATCCTACATGCTCTTAAATAATGCATACATTGCTTTTTATGAGATTTCATTACAAGTGATAGGGGGTTAGTGGGGATGGATTTATATAAGGTTTAGTTGTTGGTGAATTATTACAAAGATAAGGGTTAGTCATCAGAGGTTTTATGTTGTACAAAGCAATGTGTGGAGACTTTTGAATGCATTTCGGCACCCACTTTCTAAGATTTGGTGAGTGGATATGCTGTCTTTGAGGAGGTACAATGGTTGAATCAGGCAATGCTAGTGTTGATGAGTGGTCTGATTTCAAAGGGATGGTGATTACAAGGCTTGCTTGTTGAGCTATAAGATAGGCTTTGGGCACCCAAATTTGAGTGGGGTTGGTCTTGATGGTGAGACACTTCTTAGATTCCCAAATTTTTCAGGTTCTAGCTGGTGGAGAATAAGGTCGAGGGGATGTCGAACATCATGTTTGAATCTACTTTGGCTTCTTCACTTCATGGCCTGTATGGCTAGAGATGGTTGCTGACCTTTTGGTACCCATATTTTTTTAATGCTGGTTGTCTTGGCATGCCGGTATTGCTTTCACCATGGGGTCATCTGGGGCTATCATTGGTTTGGATTCTGAAGTTGTGGTTTACTTTTTTGTAGTGGCGGTTGAGAGATCAGGTTGACACTCTGCTTTGGAAAAGAAGGGAGTTCCAACACTTGCATGACCAGCCCATCAAGAAGTGAGGCATTCGATTCAATAGATCTAGGTAGGTATGCAGGAAGTGTGGAGGATGGGCGTGAGGAGACAATAGTGCCCATTTGTCCGACGATGTATCCCACTTGACCGTTGATGTAATCCACCTGACCCAATTGATCACTATTAGTCCCTATTGACTCGAGGAAAGAGGAGGGGAAAATCTTTTGACATCTCCCGAGGCAAGGGCTATTCATTGCGCTCCACAAGGGTTGTTGTTGATGGAAGTATTTGTCCAATAATCTTTAAATCCTCCTTAGCATGCATCATATATGGGTTGGGGTTACATTCCTCAGGGGGGGTATTGTTAGGAAGTTAAGAGGTATCGCTTGTTGCTGGTCTAAGATCCTGAGTTGCAGGGAGCATTTTATAAGATTTAGGTCCAGTGAGTGATCATATAACCAATCTTGGCCAAGAATTCATGATTCTATCAGATCATTGTCATGGCACACTAGGAGTTTCATAGTCAAGGTTACCTCGTGTATGAGGATAGGAAGGTCCACACCTCACCCATGCAAGGGGTTTCCATGCCTCCTAGCCCTATGAGGTATGCCTCAATCGACTGCATTTCTAATCCCAAATCCTTGTAGTGAGAGCACCTAATTTCACTAGTAGCACTTGAATAAATCAAAGCCCTAAGCTCAAGGTAGGTGTTGCCTTGCCTCAACATGACTAAAATGAATGGTCTTCTATCCACTATGCTCAGATGAGTAGTTGACTTTGTTAGGAACATGGCCATATGATATCTAGGGGTTTCTTCGTAATCTTGGAGCCTTTGAAATGGTTATAACATTCTCTCCCTAGTCCTTGTCTTCTTAATTTCATACATTTAATGCATTCTAGGGCTTGTCCTTGAGCTTCCTCTTGTATTCTCTTTTCTTTCTCCTTGTGTTTCTTTGCCAACATATGTCATCTAAGCATATCCTCAGTAAGAGGTTCTTGACAAATCTTGACTCTACAACCACTAATGTAATTAGGCATTATCTCTCCTTCTAGTGTGGCTAGTTGTACTACTTCACTTGTTGAAATTCTTTTTATAATCATAGGTGCATAACCACATTTCTCTAGCTTTTGTGCATGCTGTTTTAGCGTATACAATAGGACTAAATCACCTTCTTTTAAGCCTTTATCTTTCATGTGTGCATCAAAATAATCTTTTTGCCACTTCTTGGCTGCATATATGCCTGCTACCGCTCTCAGCCTGGTTTCTCCTAATCATTCCAAGTCCATTATCCTTGATGATAATTTGTGGCTAGTCCACTGATGCTCTTGTGCAACCTTAAGGGTGGGTATCAAAAAATCCAAAGGGAGCACTGCATTTTGACCAAAAACCATATGAAACAGAGTTGCATTGAGTATGGTCTTGTAGGCCCATTGATATGCCCAAACAACATGATGTAATTGTTTGTCCCAATCTGGATGTTTGTTGTTTACGAGTTTTGTCAATACATTACAAAGGATCTTGTTAGTACTTTCTGCCTATCCATTGGTCAGAGGATGATATGGTGTGGATTTCTTGTGAATCACCATAAAATCCTGTAACAAGTACTCAATAACTTGGTTTAGAAAGTAAGTCCCTCTCTTGCTCACTAGTTCTATAGCTAATCCATAACTTTTAAAGACATTCTCAAACAAGAATTTTGTAGTCGTGTGTGCATTATTTCTTTTGGTGTTTTTAGCCTCTACCCATTTGGTGAAATAATCTATCACTACTATAATGTATTCAACATGAGTGCCTTTACCAGTGGGGTTAATAGGTCCTACAAAATCTATACCCACTTAGAGAATGCACATCCTCCCATCATGGTTTTTAGTGGCATTTCATCTTTGCAAGTAGAAATCTGAGTTCTTTGGCATACTTCGCATCTCTTTACATAGGTATGTGCATCAATGTGAAGAGTGGGCCACCATAATCCTGCAAATCAATGGATTTGATTATTCTATCGGGGCCAAAATGACCTTTTGTAGCACCTTGGTGTGCAATCTCTAATATGCTTAAATAATCACTCTCATGAACACACTATCTCAGGTATCCATCTTTCCATCTTTTGTACAGATTGTCGCCAATGAGTGTGTAGTCTTGAGCTTCTTGATCTAGACTTTGTTGTCTTGTCAAAGTCATTCCTTAAGGGAATGTGTTCATACTCAAGTAAGTTACCATTGGTTCACTCCATTCTGGTGTAAGAGATGCATGGTATAAAAAGGCATGTTCGACATGTGGTCTTTCACAATAGACTGGGCATTCCTTGCATAACCTATGGACATTTGCTTCCATAGAAGGCCAGTACATTCCTAGTCTATGTAGAGTCTGTGGTGTGCATTGTCTCAAATGGTGTTTCCTTAATGCACCTACATGTGCTAATTGCAACCATTTCTCGTATTCTGATTCCTCTAGGAAACGAGCAAGAATTCTCTAATTATCTTGTTTATACATGCTTTATGCTACTATCTGGTATCTTTGTGATTTAGTAATCTCTCCTTCTCTGATCTTAATCCTATTATTCTTTGGCCCAAATGTGAGAATGGGGACAATAGGCTTGGCCTATTTGGGTACTACCTCAAGATTAAATAAGTACACATCTGATACATCTGCTATCCCTTGAGGGGCTTCTCCAGTAGTTAACCATTAAAGATGATTGAATCTGAGGTGGGTCTTCCCCTTCCTGGCTACTACTTCAAAGTCATAATCCATTAATAATAGAAATCAATGTATTAATCGTCTAGTGTTACATGGCTTATTGACTAAGTACAACCACACCTAATGGTCTGTGAGGAACTTGAACTTATTTTCCAATAAGTAATGTCTGATTTTTTTCACTGCATAAATCATTCCTAATCCTTCACATTCTATAGTGGTATGCTTTCTTTCTACTACATTTAGCTGTCTATTTGCGTAAGATATGGGAAGATCTATATTGCTCTTGATTGTGGGTTGTGCCAGCAAACACCTTATAGCATAGTTGGATGCATCAATGTGCACATGGAATGGCTTACTCCAATCTGGTGTCGTTAGTATGGGTGCTGACCACAAGCATCATTTGAGTTCATTGAATGATTTCTCGCATTCATCCATCCATTCAAATTCGGTCAAAAGAGAGTATAGAGGCTTTACAATGATCACATACATGTGTATAAATCATTGATAGTAACCAGAATGACCCATGAAATCTTGTACTTCCTTCACATTTTTCTACCTAGGTAGGTTTGTGATTACGTTAACCTTTTTTTTCATCCATAGATATGCCATTCTTTGACACAATGTGTCCTAGAATCTTGCCTTGCTTGACCATGCAAACACACTTTACTGGGTTCAAGCATACTTGATACTCTCGACATTTGTCAAAGACTTGCCTTAATTCAAGGATGTGGGTTTGTGTCATGTTAGAATGAGCACATAAATCATCCACATAAACTTCCAAATTTTTTCATAAGTGCTCCTTAAAAATGTGACACATTAACCATTGAAAAGTGGCGGGTGCATTTGTCAGCCCAAATGACATTACAAGAAATACAAATATGCCCCACTCTGTGGCAAAAGCCATCTTATGTTGATCTTTAGGGGCTATGGCTACCTGGTTATATCTTGAGAATCTATCAAGGAAGCTATAGACTTCCTTGCCTGCAACACATTCCAATAAATGCTCAGTGATAGGAAGATGATAACTATCTCTGATCATAGCCGCATTAACTTTTTTAAGGTTAATACACACATGCAATTTTCTGTTCTTCTTGGGGACAACCACAATGCGGGATACCCATTTGGTATGTTCAATCTTGTAAATAAATCTTGCTTCTATCAAATGATCTATCTCCTCTTTAATCTTGGCAGCATAATTATCATTATAGGTGTATGGTTTCCGTTTAGAAGGCTTGGCTTGTGGAGTCATAGGAATTCTATGGGAGTAGATGTCAGGGTCCACTCCTTTTAAATCCTTGTAACTCCATGCAAACACATTTCTATATTCTTGCAATAGGGTAGTTAACTCTTATTCCTCTTCCTCTATCAAATCATGCCCTATATATGTGCATTTTTATTCTCCTTCTTCAATCATCACTATTATCTATTTGGTTTTGCCTTGATTATCATATACTTCTCCAATGCTGGCTTCTCCTTTAGGCATCCATACCATAATTCTTCTTTCTTCTATTTCATATTTTTTAAAGATCTTCAGTCCTTCCAAAAGATGTTGTTCTTCTTTCGTCTTAGGTGACTTCTTTCTTTCACCTCTTGTGCTTACTCTCCCTGCTTTTTGTGAGCAACTTGGGTCATTCAATTTGATTTTCCTTTCCTATCTCATGGGCGATGGCTTCTACAAAGTAAAGATACTCCTCTTTTGTTGAGCAAAAGGGTTCCATGATAATGGACTCTAGGTCCTTGTCACTTGTCTCACCTGGCTCTTGAGTCAAATCCATGCATTCTTCTAGAATAGGCTCCTCCTCTAAGGGTTCTATCATAAATATGGAAATTTCATATCCATCCTCATCACAGTGAGGGGTCGGTTGTTCTTCATTCACTACTATATCCATGGTGGCTAAGATCTCTACCCAATCATGAGGCTCAAATTCCTCGTTTGGGAACACTATGGGTGCGTAAGTAGGATCTTGAAGGGTTCGAGGATGTTGTTTGAAACCTAAAGCTCTGGCTTCTAATCATTATTCCTCTTGTTTAGCTACCTTACACATCCATAGTGTTGGGAAAGATGGATCGATGCTCCAAGAGATTGAGTAGGTACTACCAAAACCTGCTTTGTACCAGCCCTCTTTTGCTTTAGACTTGATAAGTGGACCTCCTTAGCTTTCCAATGACACCATAAGATGGCCTATGTACTTTGGAAATAATGTGTGCAATGATTGAACCAAAACAGATAACTTTGAAACTCATAATCTTAAGAAAACCTTCTATTTATGTCTTGATACCTGCTGGATCTTTTGCTTAGTATGACCAGCACAGTAGGAATTGGAAAACTTCCTTTTAGGGGTATCTAATTAGCTTAGGAAGCTAACTATTCCAAGTGAAATGATGTAAAAAGATAAACTATGCTAAGAGAAATCAATTTAGCAAGTAAAGCTATACCCCTGATTTTTTAGGACTGTAGCAGACTTTGACCAGTGATCACCTCGACGCATATTTCTCTGAATTGGCTGAATATAATCTCTTCAAACTTTGATAGTATGTATAAAACTTTGAGCTGAATCCAACAAGCTTTAGATCATGGAATTTGGTGAAGAATTGACTGAGATATGCACTTCACAAGTTGATAGATTTTGGAGTAGTATGACAGAGAACTCAGAAATGAACAATGAGAAAATATGTATTAGTGAACACTTGTATACAAATCCATTGGCATGAATGTCATTGCCTAATGGTGTAGATAGGTGTGGGCTAGAGTGTAGGCCTCACACACACACACACACACACACACACACTCAAAAACAGTAATGAGAAGCTCGTGATTGATGAGTTCTACCTGCGACTTTTCAATGACCATTTTTATAGAGAATGAGTAAAAATTTGAATTCAAATTCAAACTTTTGGCTCCCAATGATCAAGCTCCTATATCCTAGGAGATATTCCTTCAATCAAAGAGCTAACGTTTTCTACAAATCCTTTTGGTAGGTGATTACAAAAGATTCCAGTCAATTTGACTTTTACAAGGAAATAAAGTGGTAATTAACCACTAGCACTAGTTCCTATACTTCTTCACATATGTAGGGTCTTCAAGATATATTTCAAGCCAAATGTGTAGGCTTGTGATTTATACCAACAGCTCCCCCTCAAGCCAAACATTTGGGCTTGGTCTTCATCTTAAATCTTCATGTATATCTTGCAATCCAATCATTGCTTTGAATCTGCAAAGTTTGGTTCCATCCAAAGCTTTAGTCAACAAATCTGCACACTGCATGTTGGTTGATACATAGGTTAGTTCAATGTCTTTGCTTATCAACTTCTCTCTCACATAATGGTAATGGACCTCTATATGTTTGGTCCTAGCATGATAGATGGGATTAGCTGCAAGGTGAAGAGAACTTGTATTATCTCCAAAGATTATTGGAGATCTAGTATATAAACCCAATTCTGTATACAAAAGCTTGATCCATATGGATTCTTGTGTGGCATTAGCCAGCCCTCTATACTCTACTTCTGTAGAAGACAATGCAACAGTTGGTTGCTTCTTTGTAGACCAAGATATTGGCTTATCACCTGCAAAAGAAATATATCTAGAAGTGCTCCTCCTATCATCCTTGCATCGTGCCCAATCTGCATCTGAATAAATTTTGATATCAATATCTGAAGTGTAAGGGAAATACAAACCATGGTTCTGTGTACCCTTGAGATACTTCAAGATTCTCTTGGCAGTCTCTAAGTGAGGTATCCTTGGCTTGTGCATAAACTGACTTAGCACACTAACTCCATATGCAATATCTATCCTTGTTAAGGTAGCATAGTTCAAGCTACCCACCATACTTTGATAACCTGTAATGTCATTGACTTCATCACCTTCATGGGCACTTAGTTTTAGGTTTACCTCCATTGGAGTGCTTGCTACTTTGGCATCCTGCAAGTGAAACTTCTTCAACATATCCTATATGTATTTTTTCTGAGTAATGTATATTCCTTAGTTAGTATAGACTAACTCAAGCCCAAGAAAATACTTCAATAGACCAAGATCATTGATCTTGAACTCCTTCATCATCTGGCTCTTGATTTTTCTGATTCCATTAACATCATTACCTGTAATTATGATGTCATCAACATAAACACAAAGGTATATTACCTCTGAATTACTTCTCTTGATGAATAGAGAAGTATCTGCCTTGCTCATAACAAAACGTTGGTCTTGGAGGTATGTGTTAACCTGTAATTCCATGCCCTAGGTGCCTGCTTCAATCCATATAAAGCCTTTTTTAATTTGCAAACATACGTTACCTTCTTAGGGTCCTCATAGCCAGGAGGTTGTGACATATATACCTCCTCTGAAATCCATCCATTCAAGAAAGCATTCTTGACATCCAATTGGTACATGTTCCAATTTTTTGATGCAGCCACACTTACCAACACTCTGATAGTTGGCATCTTGGCCACAGGAGAGAATGTCTCTTCATAGTCAATGCCTTGGGTTTGTGCAAAACCCTTGGCTACCAATCTGGCTTTGTACCTATTAATTGTGCCATCAGAATTTCTTTTAAGTTTATAGATCCATCTGGATCCTATTACCTTCATGGAGTCCTTCTTTGGTACTAACTCCCATGTATCACTCTCCTTGAGTGCTTCAATCTCCTCATCCATAGCTTCTTTCCATTCTGTCTTGGTTATGGCTTCTTCATATGATCCTATTTCTTTAATTGACAAATCTTTGGAAAGATAAACAGAATGTTTAGTAACAAGAGATGTATCATATCCATATCTGATAGGTTTTTTTCTTTCTCTTTGTGATCTTCTGATTGATTGAGTTGAAGATTCAGGTATGTCTTCAAGCTTCTTCATCTTCATTTTGCCCTTGGACTTCCATGCCTTGAACTCTTCAAGGTTGATAGTATCTTCAACATCTAAACTTGAGTCTTCATTCTGAGTAGGTTCCTCCTTTGCAAGACTTGGAAACTCCTCTTCCAAATCATAGGGTAGTTTAACCTTCCTGCATTCATTCTCATACCAAGAATCATTTTCATCAAAGACAACATCTCTACTCATCATGAATCCCTTATTGATAGGGTTATAAAACCTGTAACCTTTTTGACTTAGATCATATCCAATACAGATGCACTTTTCAGCCTTTGGGTCTAGCTTTCCTCTTATTTGAGAAGGAATGTGTACATATGCTACACATCCAAATATCCTGCAATGCTCTAGTGAGGGTCTCTTACCATGCCATGCTTCATAGGGTGTCATGCCATCAAGGGACTTAGATGGTAACCTGTTTATGAGATAAGTGGCAATAGAAACACTCTCTGCCCATAGATAGTTAGGTAACCTTTTTTCATTCAACATAGACCTAGCTGTCTCAACAATCAACCTACTTCTCCTCTCAGCTACCCCATTCTGTTCAGGAGAATATCTTGTGGTTATTTCTCTTTTGATGCCTCTGTCCTGCAAGAAGTTTTCAAACTCATTGGAGAAGTACTCACCTCCTCCATCTCACCTTAGCCTCTTCAAATTCTTTCCTGTCTGATTTTCAACAAGTGCAAGATATTTTTTAAAACAATTAAACACCTCATCCTTGTGCTTCATGAAGTACAATACAGTCCATCTGCTATAATCATCAATAAAAGATACATAGTACCTTGATCCTGAGACTGAGGGGTCTTTGCTTGGTCCCCATACATCTGTATGGACAAGCTCTAGGTAGTCTTTATGCATGTAACCTTTCCTTGAGAAGGGTAACCCGTGAGACTTCCCAAATTGACAAGCACCACACTTGTAAATCATATTTTGCTTGGATACATTAGGTATTCCAAGAACACATTGATCCCTACATATTTGCTTCAAAGTTCTTTCTCCTATATGCCCTAATATTTTGTGCCAAATCTCAAGCTCTGTAGGGAAGGTAGAATCTCAAAACAACTCGCAAGGGGTTGATCATTTGCTCTATTGATCACCTTATGTTCCTCTTAATGCAAGCTCTCAAGAGAAACAAAAAAAAAAAAGCATGGGCTGGATTGAAGCCATGTTGATAAAAAGGGATGCTTAGGTTTTTATGTGAAGTTGAGTTTTTCCAAAAAAGCTTGAATAAACATTGTATAAAATTGTTTAGAACAATTTAATGATTTTAAAAATGATTCTTATCTATAAATCCTCGATTTAAATGTAGTATGCAAGATAGTGTCGCCACTTACCAAGCTTATAGGAAACGCAAAATTCTCTTGGAATGAAGGAATAGAAAAACCCTTTTAGACCTTAAAATAAGTCTTCACCACTACTCCGATTGATCTTCCTAGAGATAAAGCATAAATTTGATAATCCAACAAAATTCAGATTATACCTAGAAGTGTGTACAAGAAAGACAAATTAGGAATTCTATCTTGTTTTGTGGAAGCAGATGAGAAGTGGGATCTGATATTGCAAGCTCACATTGCTAGTTTGTGTTGACATTTTCCTCTAAACTAAGACTCTACAAAACTTAAAGTATCTAGGATCTTATTGGACATACATGGCTAAAATTTTTTGTAATTATTGCTCCAATTGCTAGTCTTTCATTGACAGACCTACCACAAAGCATTCAACTCTATATCAGGTGATGGTAGCACCAAATTGGATTATATCTATTATACATTATCTTCCTAAAGGAATACTTCTAGAAGTTATTCCTCATATGAGAAGCACTTGGAGAAGATTTTAATGAGCGTTCTATTATAGGGAATAAAATCTACAAAAGAGGCAAATAAATATTCTTGTGCTTGTGCATACATGAGAGCAAATACTTTTGAATCCTTGAAATTGATCTCTCAGGTGCTTCAAGTGGACATTTATTCCTTGAGCAAACATCCAAGCATATACTTTTTGTTGGCTTATGGTGGTCTAATTTTCACATTGATGAAAGAAGCTTTATAGAAAGATGTGAAATATGTCAAAGAACCAAATATCCTTTCATGTCACTCAGAATTATGATGAGTGGAAGAGTATTTGCTAAGTGGGGAATTTAATTGTTGGACTAGTTAGCCCCCCCTCCCCCACCCCCCCCCCCCCCCAGCAAGAGGCTTTCATGATGAATACATTACAATGGAAATAGACTATTTGACAAAGTGAGTTGGGGTTAGAGCTACAAGATGTTGTGATGATCATACCACAACTAAGTTTTTGTTCAAACAAATTTTCACTATGGCTTACCTATGAAGATAGTTTGCGAGAGGGGAACACATTTCATGAATGATGTTATTAAATGCATATTAGAAGAGTTTCTAATAGCACACAAGAAGTATCACCCTGAGGAAAATGGTCAACCCGAGAGTACTAACAAAATCTTATGTACAATCATGAAACTAGTGAATAGAAAGCTGTGATTGGGAGAAACAATTGCATCATTGAGTTTGGGCCTATAGTGTTGCATACAAAACATTGTTCAAGACAACACCATTCAATTTTTTGTATGGGAAAATGCTATATTACACATGTAATTTCTCATTCCTATACTACAAGTAGTAGAAACGTACGAGTGTATAGGTCATGCTTGGCATGCACGCATCAAATACCTCCCCCCATGCTATAAACAGACATTTGAAGACATGTTCAGATCAGGTTTCTGGGAGTATCACTCGGAGGTCTTCGCACCGAAGCCTACGCACTTGCTTCATCTCTTTGCATGTGAACAAACTATGTACTCCGAGTACTACATGACACCTCAACCCGAGGTCCTAGGTGCAATCAATTGGGATGCACTACAGGCTGATCTAGCACGAGGATTACGGATCGGAGAACATGAGCTCGCCACCAACGTAATAAAATACTATATTGATCATCCTATAGAACAGAGGTCTGTCAGGGGTGACAGACGCTAGGAAGGGGGGAGTGTTGGCATACAAGTCATACAAAGAGCATACAAAAACAACGGAGTAGTCATGCACAATACGACAACAAGGCCCAATCATTTTTTTTCGCAAAGTAGTTCCAATTCAAGTGATTTTCATCACTACACACACATTGTAAATCCCGTTTTTGGTAGAATAGACTCCGTTTTGTTCAAGTCGAGGAGTCCTCAAGCTTGAGGAGTATTAGAATTAGCTACATACCAATTTTCATAATTTTTAGACTCCGTTTGAGCCCTCAAATAGGCTCTAGAACCTAATTTTTAACTAGGACGGACACTAGGTCTGGACAAGGCCAAAGCTAGTCAAAAAACTATAAAAAGAGCTAGAGAGCTCATTTTTGAGGTTAGATTGTTTGTGAATTGAGCTTATGTAAGAGACTTTTTGACTAATGCAAAGAACTCCATTGTTCCTCTCCTTGTTGTTGCCTTGTGTGTGCGTGTGTGTGTATGTGTGTGCATGTATGTGTGCTTCTCACTCACACACTTGCACCATCACTTGCTCACAGTCTTCATACTAGTCCTCACGTCTCCACGGATTGACAATTATGAGGTGGATCTCCTCACGTTGGTACTCACCATTGTGCTAGAGTGACACCAAATTTGGTGCCGTTGCCAGGGAGAGAGCTTCGAGGATGGGCGTGTGATGGTAAGATGTAGAGTTGAGACATTGGAGTCATAGATAATATCTTTTCTTTTCCTTATTTTTCTTCAATTTTTCTTGTTTTTGCATCACCATCATCACCATCATCATCCTCACCATCTCCCACCTCCATCTCCATGTTCACAAAAATTTCAGTTTTTGGTCATATTCCACTCCCTACCTCATTTCCCTCATTTCACTTGTGAGAGAGAGCGAGAGAGAGCTTGCATGTTATCAGTTTTTTTGTGTTTTTTGAGTGTTTGCTGCAGGATCTAGCTGTACCACCATCTCCAACAGCTTGCGCAAGTACAACAAAACTCTGCACAGGTCCTGGGATGACAACCTCTGTCTATCGCGACAGACAGAAAAACTTAATATTTTTTGAATGCATGTTTGGCACGATAACCTGCACCATGAGAGCACTCCAAATCACTAAAAAGTTCTAAAAAATTTGCGTTTTTTTCAGTCTATCATGACAAACAGCGTCTATTGCGACAAACAGCATCTATCGCGACAAACACAGTCTATCGCGACAGACAGCACCCCATGATAGAGGCCGTCTATCGCGACAGACATCGTCTATCATGAGAGACAGAGCCAACGACAGACGATAGACCCAGCCTATCACGATAGACACCTGTCTATCGCGATAGACCGAGAACCACGATAGACCCCATCTATTGCGACAGACACCGTCTATCGCGACAGACACCATCTATCGCAACATACCAAAAGGCACGATAGACGACAGACAGTGTCTATCGCGACAAACACCATCTATCGCAATAGACAGGCTCACGACATACGATAGACCTCATCTATCATGATAGACCAAAAAGCACGATAGATGACAGACAACATCTATCGCGACAGACGCCGTCTATCGCGATAGAGAGGACCCCATGATAGACCCCGTCTATCACGCTAGACAGCCCCCGCGACAGCTAGTGTCTCTCGTGATAGACACCGTCTATTGCGATAGACAGGCATTTTTGGCAAAAAAATAAAGGGGTAAATTTTTGAAAAGTTAGGCTAAATTTTGGGCATATTTACATACTCAATTACTCCTACACTTACAAAGGCCTTAGAAAAATACACTAAGCTCTTGAAAGGATCTGTTTGTCTGTTTACCCCCCTAAACCCTGAACTGTCATAACTTTTTCATATGAAATCTGTTTTTTGAGCTCTAAGGCTTGTCAGAAAGCTCGTGGCATATACTACACGCCTAGAGGGTATTTTGAAGTTGACCATTTGTGGGGTAGGTATACCAAGGGAGCTCTAGAGGAAATTTTTTGGCAATAGAAAAAGGAAAAAAAAAGGGGTCATTAAAAGTGTCTGAGATAAATTGTCTATCAATTGAAGGATCAAATTGGAGCTAAACTTGGGATTTTTTACAGGATTATCGAGAGCTCTTGGAGAAATCAAAGCAAGTGCGAGTGTGAGCAGGCCTGGGAACATGCTTCCTGGTAGACAAGCATAGCAAGGAGGAGCGACTTGAGGTTGGAACATCTCTTAACTCCCTCAGTCCATCTTAGCATAGGCTAAGTGCGAGTAGTGGTCCAAATTGACTAGGGATACGATAGGAATCCTCAAGTTTGAAGAGCCTTTAATTTCTCAAGTCCAAGAATAGGCTAAATTGCAGTCAAGGGACAACTTAAAGGAAAAAGAACTTAAATTAAGTGGACGAAGAACATCAAGTACGGCACACTTAAGTGCTCCTGGCGACACTTAATTAAAGACAAGAAAACAATACAAAGGAACTCAAAAGGAACAAGTGATTGGTATCAAAGAATCAACAACGTACAAAGGGCATATGAACCTTAGATCGGGAAGACACTTAGGGAGAGACCATCAAAGTATTAGATCATCCGAGGCTAGTGTCAACCATACAACCAGATCTTGGGCCCAACAATTGAGCGATTAGCCGTACGCTCTAGACTTAGAAACTAGTGACTCTGAGATGTCTTATAACATGGAAAGACCTGTGGGTAGCTCAGGAGTGGCATACCTAGAACGACCTGAAGGTCCCTACAAGACTCAATTGGAATATATCCAGAACAATCGCTTAGGTGCACGCATCTATGAGGATGGTCTGAGAATATATGTTGTCCTAATTAAAAACCCAAATCAGCCTATTGGACTAGAACATCCAGTAGTCAAGTTCGAAAATGGCTCCCACATAGATAAAGAAGGAACAATGTATGTGGTCACCACTCAACCTGAAAGAACCGATGAATTTGGCAACATTATCGCAGAGACTAAAATAGGTGACATAGAGCAAGGGAACTTAGGAAACGAACCAAAAACCCCTCGAGGCAAGTTGGTACTGACGAGAATAATCACACTAGAATGGGTTCCCCAGGATAATAGGAGCATAGATTTGCTCTTGAATTGAGAGATGGATGAGGCTTTTTGGAGGTACAAGCCTGAGAAGCCTAATGAAGTAGGAGCTCTTACCATTTATGAATTCAAAGATCCTGATAGCCCAGGCAAAGTAACCTACTTGGATGATGCTTCAGAGAGGATCTTTGTGGTCTTAGAACATGGAAGACAGACTTACACTTGGAAGGGTGAATTTGTTTTTCCCCAACCTCGATCCACTGTGTCTTATGGTCACCAAGGAGCTGGAACATCTCAGGCTCATGGAACACAAAGAGAGAGGAGTAGAGATAGGCCCGAGGTGAGCTTTGCTAATCCACTTGGAAGAGAGAGAACACGGACAGAGACTGATAGGATGGATAGGGAGAGACATAGGGATCCATGTAATCCAAGAAATACAGACAAATTCCCTCTCCCAAGGCCTAGAGAACATGCTAGAACCTTAAGGCCTACACAATTGGTTACGTCCATGAAGAATTGCTTCGATGGCACAGGAGACCCGTATGACCATGTAGCAGAGTTTAGGCAAGTTTTGAGAGCTGAACAAGTGGAAGACTTGTTCACGCAATACAATGCTTTTGGCCTAACACTCAAGAACACTGCATTGACTTGGTTTCAACCACTTCACCAACATCAGTATAGAAGTATAGACCAACTTCCTGAAGCATTCATCACTGAGTTTTCCAAAAGCGGCATTAGGCATAACACATGTTCCTTGATATATAGCTTCAAGCAGACACCTCAAGAGACAGTGAGGCTTGCAGGAAGAAGGTTTAGGCAATACCTAGAGAGATGCCCTGATCCAGATTTACCCACTCCATCCAAACAAGTGGCCCTATTTCTAGACAGATTGTTAAGTACCAAACTGAGATCATATGTGTACTTGAAGGACCCTAGATCCATAGAAGAATGTGTACGCATGTGCATAGACATTCAGGATAATCTAGGGGAGGAATCAGAGCTCTCAAAGATCTATAAAGATTCAGATAGTTCTTCTAGCCTCACTTCCTCACAATCCACATCAATTGAGGATCTAGCAGAAAAGGTAGCCCAGAAATTAGGTGTCTCGAGCAAGCAGATTCCAAGATTTGCCCCAGGAAAATGATGCTACACATGTGGAGGAGACCATATGGCTAATGTGTGCCCTATCATGGCTCAACTCCAAGTGAACCCTAACAACCAATATTGCACCATAGAAAGAAAATACACCAATCACACTGCACAAGATTGCCCATATAACAAACAAGCTGTTAGACAAAATTATCCACAACCATATCCACAGCAAGGAAAATACCAAAATCAGTACCCACAACATCAGTATGGTAGGCCCCAACAACCCTATCAACCACCCTATCAAGGGAAGCAAAGACCTCAGCCAGTCCTAGTACAACAGCTCCCCCCTCCAGCCAATGTGATCCCAGTGAAGTATGCAGCTGCACAAGAAAATTTAAATAGATCTTTAGTGCTAGTGACACCATCGCTTTTAGAAAGTGACCCCAATTATCATAGTTTTGAATCTACACATATCGAGAGCCCACATGCTTACTACATGCAGTCATCAGAGCATAATGAGTCATACTATTATGAAGAACCGAGTGAGTATAGTTAGGAGCCAGAATATGCAAATGTCATGTACGCAAACCCCAACTCTAGACCTCAACCTAGGCAGATAAGACCTCCCTTTCCTAGAGAACCATGCTTCTTATGTCAGGGAGATCACCTCATTTGTGATTGCCCTCTACCTGCACCCACACAAACCCAACGTGTGACAATTCAAGGCTTTTGTCCAGACTGTGGGAAGGAGCACTTGTTACGAGAGTGTCCCAAGAACCCTGCCAATATGCCAAAAATTGGTCCTATCAACGTTATTGGCTTAGTGGTAGACTCCACGGGAAGTGTGACTTCCACTGCCCAAGTGCAAGTCATCAAGAGAGCTCAGGCACTTAAGCAAAACCAAGATAGGACAAGAAACGAATGCGGAGGTTAGCGAGACTGAGAGCCAAAACAAGAAGAGAACAAGGGCTTGGAGAGATAGCCGTGAATGTATGAAAAGGCAATGGGCAAAGACGATGAGTGAACTTGAGGAAAGTTACGAGAAACCAAGGCCAAAATAATAGAAATCACATCTCAAATGCACTCTCACACCCCACCTCCACTACCATCCCCATCACCTTCCATTCCTCAACCTTCTAATCCACCACACGTAACCCACCCACCACCCCGAGTAGGATCAGTCTTAGCAGATCCCACTCCCGAGGACATAGATATGATGCTTAGAGAATATCAGGTCAGGATCTAGGAAGGGCCAAATGTAACGGATCATGAAAGATGTTACCCTAGAGCTGACCTAGAGCTTGAACGAACCAAGTTGTGTGCCAAGATGGTGGAATTGGCTCAAGCCATGTTTGAGGCTAGTCGCCTCTTCAATTGCTCTAGATCCACTAGAACACCATTGCATTTTGATGGTCTATTGGATAGATTGGAGACGATAATTGCAAAGTCTGGAAAAGCAGCCAACTCCCAGGCTAAGGAGAAGGCAAGTGATAGAATAAGCATTCCTTCCAAGGAAGCTTATGTGCCTAACTCCATTGAACCAGATATCTCTTCTTCTATGAATTGATACTCACCAAAATTCTTGGGAGAGATTTAGGAAGAGAAGAAAGAGTGAAGTTCCTCCTCCCATTGAACTTGTGGATGACACACACGATCAATTCCCACAAGACCTTTCTTTCATTTATGGAGAGCACGAGAGTGCCCAATCTCAAGAGAGATTAGACTTTGAGTCCAATTCTTTACAGGAGCTACCCCATTTCACAGGTCCATGGGAAGCAAAGTCCACTTGTATGAGAGCACCTACGGTCATGATAAGGAAGGAAGACTCAATCATACCTAGGAACACAGAGGTAGTGAAGAATACTAAAGTGCAGTGCAATCTCACTTTGGAGCTACTCAAGGTTAAGCCTGAATTGTGGAAACATGTAGCCAAGCAAGTGCCAGACATAGCAAAACCTCACTCGTAGGTAGGATCTCATAGAACAGTGCCAGAAATACCTTTGGACAAGATAGGAGACATGAGTGAAGGAGAAGAAGGAAACACCTATCTCCCTATCACTCATCAGGGTTACACAACCAAGGCCATTTTGGACTTAGGTGCGGGAGTTGCAATTTCTACCACTTCCTTATGGAAACGTCGGGGCCGATGGTCACATTGAGAGACCCTTAGGGCTACTAGAGGGAATAACTCTTACCACTTGTGGTGTAGAGTTCGAACATACTTTTGCTATATGTGACTTTAGCAAGAATCATGCCTACGAGATGATTATGGGGAGACCCTTCTTGAGGCAATTGCAAGTAGTGCAGGATTGGGGGACAAATTCTTTGTATCTGCAACACTTGGGTGTCACAACCAAAGTGAATCTCAAAGATTTCTCTCATAGAGACGTTCCCCCTATTCAATGGGATCCCATCCATACAGCCAAGGACAATACCGAGTCAGTGCACTCCATAGGATCAGGATCCTCATGGATGCATGAAGACACCTACTTATGGATGTGCAAGGTAGCCGTAGAAGAAGAAAAGAGAGAAAAACCCAGAGAGATGGGTGCCAAAGAAACTCATAGATCAATTCAAGACCCAGCCTATGCACCGATAGTATTTCCTGACAAAGAGTTTGAACCTCATGGTTGGGCAGAGATCTTAGCAACTATGGATGTAGCCATCAATGAAGAACAATGGACACCCCATTGTGACGAGGATGGCTATGACATTTCAATCTTCACAATAGAGCCAATCATGTGTGATCCAATCATTGAAGAATGTGAACCTAGCACTGATGCATTCGAGGATGCAAGTGACTCCGATCTAGAGTCAATCATTATGGACCCACCCTTTGCATCAGATGAGTAATATTTCTATGAAGTAGAAGCTCACCCTCAAAGACATGAAGACATTACAAATGAGGTGAGATTAACCACACGAGTGACCACTAAGAGTGAAGGAAAGAAGAGGAAGAGGAGAGAAGTCTCACTAGAGGAAGAAGAATCTTTGTTTGAGGTCCCGGAAAATTTCAAGAAGTATGAAGTTGAATATAGGAGAGTCATGATAAGAATGCCAAAACGCGATGCCCAAGTAGGGGAGGCCTATTGTCACTCTAGCACAATGGTGAGTACCAACGTGAGGAGATACACCTCATAAATGTCAATCCGTGCAGACGTGAGGACCGGTATGAAGACCAAGAGCAAGTGACGTGCACAAGTGCGTGAGTGAAAGCACACAAGCATGCACACACATACACACACATGTGCACAAGGTAAGAGCAAAGAGTGGAACAATGGAAAGCTTCGATTACCAAAGTGCTCTCTTACAAAGCTGAAATCTACAACAAGCTAACCTCAAAAATGAGCTCTCCAGCCCTTTTTATAGTTTTTGAGTGGTTTTGGCCCTGTCCAGACCTAGTGTCCGGCCTAGTTAAAAATTAGGTTCTAGGGCTTATTTGGGGGCTCAAACAGAATCTAAAAATTATGAAAATTGGTAGTATGATACATCTAATACTCCTCAAGCTCAAGGACTCCTTGGCTTGAACAAAATGGAGCTGTAAAAATAGAAAATGGTATTTACAATGATATTTAGTGATAAAAATCACTATTTTTATAGGGATTTCTTCTGAAAATTTGACATGTGAATCTTGGAGCTCCCTACTTGCTCCTTCTTCTCGTGTGTTCACTTCCTTGATGCGCTTCCATGCTTTGTCCTTGATCTTGAGCTGCAACACTCCCCCCCCGCTAGAGTCTATCGTCCCTGACAGACCCTTGTTGTAGTGGTTGTTCCATGTAGTACACTGAGAGGTAGTGCCCTTCATGTGTCAACAGCACCGGGCCATCTTTCCAATGCAGCTTGGTCATTTGTCTGGTTCTTCACTTTGTCATTGCTGCCTTTGCATGGACTTCTTCCTTATATTCCAGCTTGATATTGTCTTTGTGAGCTTTCAAAAATTGTGAGCTACTCAAAAGAGGTTATCACTGTGGATTATGAGTAACTCCCATGGTGCATTGCTTCTGCGCTTGTTGTTGTCACCGTGATGTCCGCTTGTTCGTCCAAAGATGGTGTTCCGTGTTTTCATGCCCAGTACTTGTAACCCAGAAATGATGATGGGTAAGTGCTTTAGTGTGTGGGTTGAACAAAATATGTGCCTTGTGCAAGGCCTTGTAATGTGGCCCTACGTATGCGTACTTGGAAAATGCATGGCAAGAAGTATGGTGCAAGAGATTGGGTCTTGAGCTAAGTGCTCAAGGGTATGCTGACGAAGAGGTTTCCTAATCGATCATGGTTATAGTGTTGTTGAAGCATACACGTCTTACCATGGTGAAGGGTCCGTTGATCTTCATCTCTTCGTGATGTAGTTCCATCATGGTGTTTGACCATCGGCTTGTCCTTTTTGTTGATGGATGTCCTTGCTGAAAGTTCGCTGATGAGCATTTTCAAGCACAGTCCTCTTCTTTGCCCTTTTTTTTTTTTTTTTTTTTTTTGGAACACACGATGGCATCAAACAAGAAGAAAGAGGTTAGTATCAATAACATATTTTGCATGTGAAAATTGTGTCTCATGTGCCTGGGATTTCTCATTTGTGTCTATGCACGGCCATGTAAGGTGGCCCTATATTGATGCATACTTTGGAAATGCATGACCTGAATGGTGCAAACGACTGGGTTATGCCAAAGGCACATGGTTGCTGCTGGTCGAGGCTTTTGATGTTACTTGCATACTTGATGAATTCTTTGATTGGAGGTGTCTATTGAATCTCGAAATGATGTAATCCTCCGGATTGGAACCCATTTTGGAATAGGGTTTGGTACTGTAGAGATCACCTCAGGCCACTTCATCTTTGGATGCTTTCCAAACTTTGGTATCCCGTGTGGTTGGCCTTTTGGTTCTGGGGATGTTGTTGGTGCTTTTGGCTTCCAAACCCATATCCTTGATGATTGCCTGCTTACTTTTGCAGAAGGGTTGAGTTTATCTTCGTTTGTTCTTTGTGTTTTGTTCTTCCCCTTTGCTTTCCTTGGCTTCTTTGTTGAGACGTTTTGCATGGTGGGGAGCATAGGCCGTTGTGTATGTAAGAGCTTCTTGGGTACCCACATCTGTAATCGCCCGTGTTGAGCTGTAGTTAATTTTTTGGGCACCCAAATTTGTACATGATTGTGGTCGGCCTTCTTTGATAGCTTCGGTACCCAAATTTGTTGGATTCTTCGTGCTTGAGCCTGTCGTAGGTGCTTGGTCCTTCTTTTTTCATGGTCGATCTGGTTGGGTGGGAATCTTTGAGGCAACATCGATGGTTGCACTCCTTTCTTTACCCAGATCTGCTTCATGCCCATAACTTCTTTCTTCTTGAATTCTGTCTGTCGAGTTGATATAGCAGATGTCATTTTTGCTTGCCTCCTTGGTTGGGTGACACTTGCATTAGTATGTGAAGAAGAAGGGAGGTGTGCTGGCCTTTGAGCTTTGGCTTTCATGATTGAGTCCTTGTGCGTCATAGGGTCGGTGACACACACAAAATTTTCTTTATGAAGATTAGTTTCAGGAGAACTAAGAGAATGTGTGACCTTTGGATTTGTGAGCATGCACTTGCCTAATTCTAATGTAATGCATTGTTCATGGACCCAAACTTGAAGAAGTTGACTTCTTAGGTTCAAGTTGACTGCATGGTCATAGATCCAATCTTGACCTAGGACAAGTGGCTCTGTAAGGTCCGCATCATGACACACTAGCATTTTGACTTTTATTGGAACATCTTGAAGGTAGATGGGAAGTTCCACCTCGCCTAAACAAGGGGTTTCCACACCTCCCAATCCTATGAGATAGGCTTCTATGGGCTTGATGTCCAATTGCAGGTCTTGGCAGTATGAAAGTCTAACTGCACTAGTTGCTGCACCTGAGTCAATTAATGCTCTCACAATCTTTGCATTCTTCCCTTGCCCTACCGCTATGGTCACAAATGGACGTCGATCAATTATTTGAGAAGCAGTTAGGTCCGATTTTTGGCACATGTCCATGTGATATTTTGGAGCTTTTGTGTTGATCTCTAGGCCTACTCGTCGTAACTTATTTCTTCTGATGCGCTCTCTTGCCTCTGCTTGTGCTTCTTCTCTAACCCTTAACTCCTCTTCTTTTCGCTTCTTAGCAGTGTTGAGTCTCATTAGCATTTCCTCTGTAAGAGGTTCTTGATATAGCTTGACTCGACAACCACTGATATAGTTTGGTAAGACATCGCCTTCTAGTGTGGCCAATTGAACTGCACCGCTAGTGGAAATTCTATTAATGATCATGGGTCCATATCCTCTTTTTTCCAATTTACGGGCATGTTGCTTTAGTGTATAAACCAACACTAGGTATCCCTCTTTCAAGCCTTTATCCTTGATATGTGCATCAAAGTATGCCTTTTGCCTTTTCTTTGCAGCATAGATGCCTGCCGCTGCTCGTAGCCTTGTCTCACCTAAGCGTTCTAAATCAAAGATCCGCGAGGATAACTCATGTCCGTTCCAATCATGCTCTTGTGCTACTTTTAAAGTTGGGATTAGGAAATCCAATGGTAGCACAACATTTTGTCCGAAGACCATGTGAAATGGGGTGGCATTGAGTACCGTTTTATAAGCAACTCGGTAGGCCCAAACAACATGATGAAGTTGTTTGTCCCAATCAGAGCGTTTGTTATTTACGAGTTTTGTCAATACGTTACATAGGATCTTATTCGTGCTCTCAGCTTGTCCGTTAGCTTGTGGATGATAGGGGGCAGACTTCTTATGTATCACCAAGAACTCTTGGAGGAGATTTTCAATGACATCATTCAAGAAGTGTGTGCCTCTATCACTTACTAACTCTATTGGTAATCCGTATCTAGTGAACACATTCTCAAATAAGAACTTAGCTGTAGTTTGAGCATCGTTCTTTGTTGTGGCTTTGACTTCTACCCACTTTGTGAGATAATCCGTGGCTACAATAATGTACTCGGCATGGGAGTTTCTGGCTGGGGGGTTAATAGGACCTACAAAGTCTATGCCCCACTTCGAAAATGCACGTCCTCCCATCATTGGTCTCAAAGGCATCTCATCTTTTCTAATCGGATATTGTGTACGTTGGCATGTGTCACATTTCTTCACATAGGTATGTGCATCCATATGAAGAGTGGGCCACCAAAGTCCTGAGAATAGAATAGTCTTAATTACCCGATCAGGACCAAAATGTCCGCCTGCCACACTGCTATGTGCAGTTTCTAAGACTCTCAAATAATCTAATTCATGAACGCACAATCTTAAATAGCCATCTTTGCCTCTTCGGTATAGGATATCACCTACTAAGGCATAGTCTTTAGCCTCCTGCTCCATACTTTGTTTTCTTGCTAGACTTGCCTCCTTGGGGGATGTTCCCGATCTCATGAATTCTACCAATGGAGCACTCCAGTCAGGAATTAACGACACGTGATAAAGGGTAGCATGCTCCACTGGGGGTCGCTCTTTGCACATTGGACAATTCTTTATCCACTCATGAATTTCTTTATCCATACTAGGCCAATACACTCCTAAACGTTTTAGATTTTGCAGTGTTCGTTGTTTAGAATAGTGATTCCCTAGAAATCCTTCATGGGCTTGTTGCAACCAACTACTATGCTCATCATCCTCGACACAACAAGCTAGAACACCTTCTGTGTCTTGTTTATACATGCTTCCTGCCAATATTTGATAGCTTTGTGACCGCACAATTTCATCCCTGTCCGTCTTCACCTTTTTATTTGCGGGTCCAAAGGTTAGGACTGGTACCAACTTATTTGCCCATTTAGGAACAACTTCTAGATTGAACAGATAAGCATCAGGCAATTCATCCGACACTCCTTGCGGTGGCTCTCCTGAAGTGATGCGAGAAAGGTGATCCGCTCTGAGGTGGGTCTTACCTTGCCTAACAACCACTTCAAAGTCATATTCCATTAGTAAGAGGAACCATCTTACTAAGCGTCTAGTATTGCAAGGTTTATTGACCAAGTATAATAAGGCTTGATGATCGGTGAAGAACTTAAACTTGTTGGCCAATAAATAGTGTCTAAATTTCTTTACAGCATATACCATGCCTAAGCCTTCTCTTTCGGTTGTGGTGTAGTTTCGTTCAGCAACATTCAATTGCCTGCTAGCATATGCTATAGGCAAATCTAAATTCCCTTCACCAGTTGGTTGTGACAGCACACATCCTATTGCATAATTGGATGCATCCACATGTACGTGGAATGGCTTATTCCAATCAAGAGTCGTCAGTATTGGTGCTGTGCACAAGCGTCTCTTCAACTCATTGAAGGACTTCTCACATTCATCGTTCCACTCAAAATTTGTCAACAAGGCATAAAGAGGTTTAGCTATGATTGCATACATGTGAATGAACCTACGATAATATCCACAATGGCCCATGAAGGCCTGTACCTCTTTAACATTTTTTGGTCTCGGTAACTCCGCTATGGCTTTTACTTTGTCCTCATCTGTCGATATTCCATTCTTAGAAACAATATGACCTAAGATTTTACCTTGACGTACCATGAACACACACTTCTCTGGGTTCAAACACACTCGATATTCTCTACACTTGTTGAAGATCTGTCTAAGCTCAGGGATGTGGTATCTTCGCTCTTGGGAATGAGCACATAAATCATCCACATATACTTCTAAGCTCTTTCGCAAGAACTCTTTGAAGACATGACACATGAGTCTTTGGAATGTTGCAGGTGCATTGGTGAGCCCAAATGGCATCACACGAAATGCAAAGATTCCCCACTCTGTGGCAAACGCTGTTTTGTGTTGATCTTCTGGGGCAATGGCTACTTGGTTGTAACCTGAAAATCCATCAAGGAAGCTATAAACTTCCTTGCCTGCAACACGCTCCAATAAATGTTCAGTGATTGGAAGTGGATAACTATCTCTGATTGTAGCAGCATTAACTTTTTTAAGGTTAATACACACTCGCAATTTTCCATTCTTTTTGGGCACCACTACAATGGGGGACACCCATTCTGTATGCTCAATCTCATAGATAAATCCAGCTTCAATCAATCTATCAATTTCTTCTTTTATTTTGGCTGCATAAGTGTCATTATATGTGTAGGGCTTATGTTTAGTGGGCTTGGCATCTGCTATCATGGGGATCGTATGAGAACAAATTTCCGGATCTACTCCTTTCAAGTCTCTGTAGTGCCATGCAAATACGTCCCTATATTCCCTTAACAAGGCTACCAACTCTGCTTCCTCTTCTTTACTTAGGTCATCTCCTATGTATGTACATCTCTCTTCATTCTCTTCGATGGTGACTATGATTTTTTTTGTCTTTTCTTTATTATCATATGCTTCTCCTATCGTGGCCTCTCTCTTAGGCATTCGTACCAAAATTTTTCGGTCTTCTACTTCATATTTCTTGAAATTTTTTGGTACTTCAAACACTTGCTCCTCCTCTCCTTGTTTCACTACTTTTCGTTTCTTTTTCTTTTGACTAACTTCACTCCCATCCTTTGAGTTTACCGTTTTGATGCTTGTGAGAGATTCTTCTTCTTTTTGGGTAAATACTCCTATGTCTTCTAGATAGTGCTCCTCTGAAATAAAGCAGCTATCCATCACAATGGACTCTAGATCATCATCGTTCTCTTCTTCTCTTATGAATTCACTAGGGTCACATTCTTCTAGCAAGGGCTGACACATGAACACTGAAATATCATATCCCTCCTCATCACAGTGAGGTGTCCATTGTTCTTCATTGACAGCAATGTCCATGGTGGCTAGGATTTCTGCCCAACCATGAGGCTCAAATTCCTCATCTGGAAATATCATCGGCGTATAGGCTGGGTCTCTAACTGGTCTATCTCCTTGAGAAGTTCCTTTTTCTCTAGCCTTTAAGCGTTTTTCCTCTTCCTTTGCGATCTTGCACATCCACAAATGAGTATCCTCATGCATCCAAGATGTATCAGATGAACTTTTAGAATGCAGAGAGACTGAATCTTCTTGCTCCTTGTGGATAGGATTCCACTGTAGGGGTGGAACATCTCTGAAGGTGTAATCCTTCAAATTTACCTTGGTCGTGACCCCTAAGCATTGCAAGTATAAGGAATTGGTTCCCCAATCCTGTACCACTTGCAGTTGTCGTAGGAAGGGCCTTCCTAGGATCATCTCGTAGACATTATTTTTTTCAAAGTTACATATAGCAAATGTGTGTTCAAACTCTACACCACAAGTGGTTAGAGTTATCCCCTCTAGCAATCCTAGAGGTCTTTCAAAATGACCATCTGCCATTTGAAGCTTCATTCTAGTTGGTCTTAATGTGGGTTTGCCCCATCGCTTCCACAAGGATGTGGTCGCAATAGCAACGCCAGCACCTGAATCTATGATTGCTTTGGTTGTGTAACCTTGGTAGGTGATCGGAAGATAAGTATTACCTTCTTCACCTTCACACATGTCCCCTATTTTATCAAGAGGTATCTCTGGAACTTTCTCTTTAGAGCCTACTTTTGGCATTTTGGAATCAAGTTCGGGAACTTGATCCTTCACATGATTCCATAGCTCGGGTTTTGCTTTGAGCAGCTCCTCTACCGTGAGATGACACTGAACTTTAGTGTTCTTCACGACGTCAGTGTTTCTTGGAATCACCGAGTCTTCATTTCTTACCACTATTGTGGGAGCTCTAATCTGGACAGATTCAGTTTCCCATGGGTCTGTGAACTGTGGCAACTCTTGTAAACAATTAGATTCAAAATCTAACCGTTCATCTTCTTGTTGCTCTGTTTCTTCTTCATAAGTAGATGGAATGTCTTGTGGAAACTGATCATGAAGGTCATCAATCTCAAGGATAGGAGGAGGATTATCCTTCTCCTTGGCCCATTTCTCTTCTTGTATTTCCCGCAAGAACGTTTGAGAGTGTTGTTGAATTGAAAGAGGCTCTCCCTCATCTATGGAGTCAGGAACATAGACTTTCTTTGGTGATGAGCTTTCTCTTTCAATAGTTAGTTGAGCCTCTGGAGGTAACGAAACTTGTGGCTTGTTTACCAACTGCTCTAATCTATCTAGTAAGCCTTGGAAGTGCAAACCCGGTGTAATAGCATTCGTCACTGAAACTGATGATTTTTTTTTTTTTTTTTACCTTCCAACGTCGCTACTCTACGTCCTACCGTCACACGCTCGTCCTCCAAGCTCTCTCCCCGGCAACGACGCCAAATTTGGTGTCACTCTAGCACAATGGTGAGTACCAACGTGAGGAGATACACCTCATAAATGTCAATCCGTGGAGACGTGAGGACATGTATGAAGACCAAGAGCAAGTGACGTGCACAAGTGCGTGAGTGAAAGCACACAAGCATGCACACACATACACACACATGTGCACAAGGTAAGAGCAAAGAGTGGAACAATGGAAAGCTTCGATTACCAAAGTGCTCTCTTACAAAGCTGAAATCTACAACAAGCTAACCTCAAAAATGAGCTCTCCAGCCCTTTTTATAGTTTTTGAGTGGTTTTGGCCCTATCCAGACCTAGTGTCCGGCCTAGTTAAAAATTAGGTTCTAGGGCTTATTTGGGGGCTCAAACAGAATCTAAAAATTATGAAAATTGGTAGTATGATACATCTAATACTCCTCAAGCTCAAGGACTCCTTGGCTTGAACAAAATGGAGCTGTAAAAATAGAAAATGGTATTTACAATGATATTTAGTGATAAAAATCACTATTTTTATAGGGATTTCTTCTGAAAATTTCACATGTGAATCTTGGAGCTCCCTACTTGCTCCTTCTTCTCGTGTGTTCACTTCCTTGATGCGCTTCCATGCTTTGTCCTTGATCTTGAGCTGCAACACCTATGATAACAAAGAAACCACCAAGAAAATAGTGGTAGCCATAGAAGAAGGAGAGGAGAGATGCACATACATTGGACATGACCTTACTGAAGAAGAGGAGCAGAAGTTGATCGCCTTACTACGAGAATATAGAGATGTGTTTGCATGGAGCTACAAGGACCTGAAAGGTGTAGACCTGGACATATGCTCACATACTATCCCCATGACCTCAGAGGCTAGACCCTCTAAACAAAAGCCATACACATACAATGACAACTATGCTGCCAAGATCAAAGAAGAGATAGACCGCTTGGTGGAAGCCGGATTTATCTATGAAATTGAGCACACTGAATGGGTATTCCCCATTGTAGTGGTGCACAAAAAGAATGGCAAATTACGTGTGTGCATTAACTTGAAGAAGGTTAATGCAGCCACTATCAGAGATAGTTATCTGCTTCCTATCATTGAGCATCTATTAGAGAGGATAACAGGAAAAGAAGTATACAACTTCTTAGATGGGTTCTCTGGTTACAATCAAGTAGCCATAGCACCAGAAGATCAACATAAGACGACTTTTGCCACGGAGTGGGGTATATTTGCTTTTTGGGTAATGCCATTTGGGCTTACCAATGCTCCTGCAACCTTTCAAAGACTAATGTGCCATGTGTTTAAAGAGTTCTTGAGGAAGAATTTGGTAGTCTATGTTATTGATTTCTGTGCCCATTCCAACATTAGACAGAAACATATACCTGAACGCAGTGGTGAGGAAAGGAAAGAATCACTTGAGAGCAGATCATCTCTCAAGGCTCACATCCGGAGAAGCGGTTGTAGAGTCAAGTTATATCAAGAACCCCTAACAGAAGAGATGCTAAATCGACTCAATACTGCAAAGAAACGTAAGGAAGAGGAAAAGCGAATTAGGGAAGAAGCATAGGCAGAAGCTTTAGAATGCATCCGACGAATGAAATTGCGAAGACATGGTAGAGATCAGCCTATGCCTGACACTCAAGAATCTCTAGGCTATCACATGGCCATGTGCGAGGCTTCAGGTGAACGCTCCTATAGGATAGTCGATCGACGACCTTTTGTGACCCTAGAAGTAGGCCAAGGAGAGAGTGCAAGGACCATGAGAGCTTTAATTTACTCAGGAGCAGCGACTAGTGCAGTTCGATTTTCTTACTGCCAAGAATTGCAATTGAAGGTCAATCCTATAGAGGCATATCTCATAGGATTGGGAGGTGTGGAAACCCCTTGCATGGGTGAGGTGGAACTCCCCCTCTACATTCAAGAGGTTCTAACAGCAGTCAAAGTGCTAGTATGTGAAGACGAGGATCTTACCGAACCTCTTGTCTTGGGCCAAGCCTGGATCTAGGATCATGCAGTCAACCTCAACCTAAGAAGTGGACTTCTTCAAGCTTGGGTAAGCCAAAACCGCATCATGATTGAATTAGAAAATCAAGCACTTAGGCCACTAGAAGAGGCACCAAATCCTGGTCCCTCTAGGAACACACATGAAGATAACAATGTTATTCTTGCACCTAGGAATGTCGGGAAATGGGTACCCAAAAGGTCCCAAATCCAACACAATCCAATCCACAAACCTTTACGTGTCATCACCACTAAGAGCTACAATTCCACAATCAAAATTTGGAGACTTAAACCTCGTATCAAACCGTCTGAACCAATTTTGTAAATCAGTCCCCTCTGATGTAGGTGCATTCCGAGTACATTGCACATCCAAAATATGCATCTAGAATGAACACTAACCCACTAACCAACATTCTCACACATCATCAAACACTCCACCCACTAAGCCCTAACCACTTGAAATTTCATGTTGGTATTGTGGAGGGAACACCATAACATCTTGTTTCCTATGCAATGCTAATGTGCCTCTCTTCTTCTAGGAGATAAGCATCCATAGCTACAAGCAGTAGGTCCGAGCTCATAGGCAGGAGTAAGCACGATAGGGATTGATGTGGATAGTCTACCCATTGATGTGCCTCCAACTAAACAACCCGTAGAGCTGCAACACCTCCAGCAAATACCTATACCAGATCCCCCCACAAGAATAACAAAGAGGGTCCATGCCAATTCTCATTGGTTCAGTGGCATGACAAGATCCTTAGGAGAGGCCAAGTACATCTGGGAGTCCAAGTGTGAGCATGATAAGCAATGGGTCAGATTCCAGTTCTTTTCTAAGGAGTTTGAGACTCTCCAAAACACACAAGATCTGTAGAACATATGGGAGCGTGCAAGATTGGCGGAGTATTTTGCAGCACCCTTACCCAAACCAGACCTCTTACGATGTTACTATTTGGTCTCAATGTTACATGCTAATGAAGAAAAAGACAAACCTTGCACATTCGTTCTTCCATCCTTGCTGGGCAACAATGAGTTGAAAAGATTCGAACTCACATTGGAATTGGTGAGCTCTACATTCAATATGCACGACACGCATGTGCCCTCTGAGAAGGATCCTCTTATCCCCACTAATATGAAGAACAAGAAGCTACAAAAGTTGAAAGATATGGTGGCACTCACACCAAATGTGTCCATCCCCCTTCGCATGTGCATGCAACATTCTGCGTTTCCCGGTCAAGATCGGTACACAACCCCACAAGCGGATTTGGTTCGCTCTTTATTTGGCAGAGACAGGTGCATTATCGATTAAGCTTCCTCTATGGATTATAGAGCAGCTGTATGAAGCAAATAAAAGGTCACATAGAAAGCTAGTGGTGAATGGAAGTTATGCAATCACGTGCATCATCTACAAGTGCTTAGCATACGATGTACCTATTGAACGTGCTTTAACATGGTCACAACTACAAATGTTCAAGAGACTCAAATCCGCCACACATCAATCCAAGTGCATGAGGGGCTCTATTCCTTGTATCCAAACACGCGAAGTTCTAACGACCCCGGAAGTCTTGCCACGAGGAGATGCCACTGCGCCTCCCTTTACCATTCGCATACCAAGATCTGGATCTAAAGGCACATCACAAGCTTCCCCCTTGGCTCCTCTTGTCCCTCCTGAATTCGAATTTCCTGCAATTGGGGACGCTGAAGGGATGGGTACCTTCGACTTCGAATCATTCTTGCAGAATACACAACTTTCTGATGTAAATTTCTATTCAAATACAGAAGAATAGGGAACATCTTCCCAAAGAAGGAGAAAATCCACAGAAGGCTCCCATGTACATTGGGATGATGAGCAGCAGAGAACTTTTGTCACAACAACTAGAACACTTGGAGGCAGAAGAAGAAGCAGAAGCAGAAGAAACAACTGAAGCCCCAACTTATACAACAGAACTGTGGAGGCTATATCAAATAATGGAACGAGTGCGGTCGCAACTGTTGCTCACTAAACAGAGCAGTCGGGTGTAAATGGCTCAGCTAATGGAAGAAGTCGGAGTTGACTCAGAATATAGTGAAGGTCTCTTATTGATGGCAGAAACATATGGGGTAGTAGAAGCAGTTCGAACAACAATTAAGAGGCCTCCAGTTCAATATGATCCATGAAGATTACAGACATGACCACGGTCTGGTAAAAACATCCAGATTCCCATTACTACGGATGGAAGAACATATTATTACTGCCGAACCCATTGAGACAACCTCCCAGATAGCAGCAACCACTGGCCAAGAGATCCCCGTCACCCAGGATGAGTCAACCGAACCACTACCACCGACCCCTCCCCCATCACCTCCTCGAACGAAAGCTGTAAATATCACTTCGACTACCCAACCCACAGAGCAAGCCTTCATCTTCTGTAGTCCAACCTCTAGTTCTACTTTGTTCTCCTCGTTTGAAACCCCCCTATATAATACCTTCACCATCATCACTGAGTCCTTCATAGAGCCTACCTTAAGACAACCATCCCCCATGCCCTCAGCCATAGGCCATCTTGACTCTAGATCCATTTTCTTCGGATTCCCAGCCACCACATCCTCTTTTATGGCTTTCCCACCAAGTTCTCATTTTCCACCTCCCCTACCACCATTCCTTCAACCCGCCCATGACTACTTTTGTAGAATGTATCAAGCCACCACCCCACCCTCCTAATCAATCCCATTCCCACCATTCACACAACACTTATTCACCACTCTCACACACACAACACCTACCATTCCAATATACATGGTAGACACCACACTTGCATCCACTCCTAAAAGTATGGACATTTTGCCACCCATAGCACCTCCCCCCACACTTCCACCTTCTCCCATTCCCCCTCCACCAATTTCACCCACACACACATCTCCAATAGACACATCATTCACTCTTTCCATTCCCCAATCCCCTCCCCTTGCATCTTCCATTGTACAAACCACACCATCATCCATAGGCAATGCATTGGACACCATGCTCGCTTGTATATCACAGTTAAGGACAGAGTACAATCAGCTCCAGCAACATAACGTACGACTACAAGAGCACTCGGAGGTGCTACAACACCGTCTTGCTGCACTAGAAGAGGAGAATGCTCGCCTCCATACACAATTCCAAACCTTACAAGAGGCTCATAGCATATTGGAAGTACAGTTACAGAACATAGACCAGGAAGCAATACAAGTGGTGGAAGGCCATCTACAGACACAGCTAAAACGCAGCTCAAAGCTTCAGTGAAATATGGCCCTACTCAAGCGACACCTTGCAGCCGCTTATGAAGAGAATCGCCGCATATAGCTACAGAACCAAGAGAACTTAGAAGCAGCCATCGAAAGCACACCAGGGGCACCCATCAACCCCTCAAAATTTCAAGCAGTGGCCCCGAAAAAAATAAAGATAATCCTCGAAGATTATGCTATGCTGCTTGATGCACATGACCAGTTATCAGAGGAACTAGGTCAACTGAAGAAGAAACAACAAAAATACACAATGACTGCCCCTCAAACCACCTCCTCCACGGCCTCACTTCTCACAGACTTAGAGGCCCTAAAAGATCTCCAAAATCTGGTCACAGAATTGCAAGCACACCTACTACAATATGAGAGACCACCTTCCCCACCAGAATCTCCCACTGACAAAGAAACAGTATAGATTTCTGTGGAACAGACATTTGAAGAGGATTATGAGCTGCAACCCATCCCAGGGGGATGACAAACAAAAGAAGGCCAAGATACCTTTGAAGCGCCACGACCTCCATGGTTAAAGCAGGTGGAAGAAATTAGGAGTTCTCATGAAGTGCGCACAGTAGTGCAAATACAAGCCATGAGAGTCATAGAAGAAACTGTGTTACAATCTTCTTACTTCAAGAACCTGTCATCTAGACACCTTATCTTCTCATCAGAACTCCAATATAGGCCTTACTATGTTATTCTGGCCATTTATAATGCAGAAATAAAGAGAGTCACGGGTAAGATCCCTTCATTCGCTACCCAGTTTCAACGAGAAGACCTTTCTCCACAAGCACAGAAAGGTAGAATCTATCAACCAATGTGGCGGCAAGAACTGTTAGAGACATATCCTGAAATGCTTCGCACTTGGAACCACGCTCCATTGCATCTACTGTACAATCCATGTTATGGCCCCGTTCCACAATGCAGATCATGGAAGGCATTCAACATAAAGGTACATAATAATGCTCGATGTAAGGAATGTCTCAATTATCCGTACATCGCACCACCACAGGGACCACCATCAATAGCGTACATGATGGCAACAATTTGACATTGGATGCCTCGACTGAAGCCCATGCCAGATGTTGCAGCCCAAATGATGCTCAAAATTTTGGACATGATGCAAGTAGTGCTCAAAACGTTTAGAAATGCAGAAGCACCACAGGTACGTATACCGGGGTTTACCCATGGAAATTACGATTTGGTGTATGACATGAGCATCACCCCCAGCATTCGTGTGGCTTACGCTTGGCATGCGCGCATCAAATACCTCCCCGCATGCTATAAACAGACATTTGAAGACATGTTCAGATCAGGTTTCTGGGAGTATCACTCGGAGGTCTTCACACTGAAGCCTATGCACGTGCTTCATCTCTTTGCATGTGAACAAACTATGTACTCCGAGTACTACATGACACCTCAACCCGAGGTCCCAGGTGCAATCAATTGGGATGCATTACAAGCTGATCTAGCAGGAGGATTACGGATTGGAGAACATGAGCTCGCCACCAACGTGATAAAATACTATATTGATCACCCTATAGAACAGAGGTCTGTCAGGGGCGACAGACGCTAGGAAGGGGGGAGTGTTGGCATACAAGTCATACGAAGAGCATACTGGCACAACGGAGCAGTCATGCACAATATGGCAACAAGGCCCAATCATTTTTTTCCATAAAGTATTTCCAATTCAAGTGATTTTCATCACTACACACACATTGTAAATCCCGTTTTTGGTAGAATAAACTCCGTTTTGTTCAAGCAGAGGTGTCCTCAAGCTTGAGGAGTATTACAATTAGCTACATACCAATTTTCATAATTTCTAGACTCTGTTTGAGCCCTCAAATAGGCTCTAGAACCTAATTTTTAACTAGGCCGGACACTAGGTCTGGACAAAGCCAAAGCTAGTCAAAAAACTATAAAAAGAGCTAGAGAGCTCATTTTTGAGGTTAGATTGTCTGTGAGTTGAGCTTATGTAAGAGACTTTTTGACTAATGCAAAGAACTCCATTGTTCCTCTCCTTGCTCTTGCCTTGTGTGCGTGTGTGTGTGTATGTGTGTGCATGTATGTGTGCTTCTCACTCACACACTTGCGCCATCACTTGCTCATAGTCTTCGTACTAGTTCTCACGTCTCCACTGATTGACAATTATGAGGTGGATCTCCTCACGTTGGTACTCACCATTGTGCTAGAGTGACACACAGGCTGAGGCCTTTGATGATTTTGGTAGGGTTGTTGTAGCTCAATGATGAGTAGCACCTCCTTTAATGTCAATCCGGGAAGACGTGAGGATGGTATGAAGACCTTGAGCAAGTGGCGGCACAAGTGCATGAGTGAGAAGCACACAAGCATGCACACACATACACACACACGAGCACACAAGGTAAGACAAAGAGTGAGAATCAATGGAGCTTTTAGATTACTTTCAAAATGCTCTTACAAGTTCGTTTCAATTACAATCTAGCCCCAAAAATGAGCTCTCTAGCTCTTTTTATAGTTTTTAACTAGCTTTTGGCCCTGTCCAGACCTAGTGTCCGGCCTAGTTAAAAATTAGGTTCCAGGGCTTATTTGGGGGCTCAAACGAGATCTAAAAATTACGAAAATTGGTACGCAACTACTTCTAAGGCTCCTCAAGCTCAAGGACTCCTTGGCTTGCACAAAATGGAGCTACAAAAATGTGAAATGATATTTACAATGGTTGTTAGTGATAAAAATCACTGTTGTTGTAGGGATTTCTTCTAGTGATCTGCCATACATATCTTCGAGCTCCCTACTTGCTCTTCCTCCCTGCATGTCCATCTCTTTGATTTGTATTAATGTCTTGAAAAAATATTGGCCTACTTGCCAGATCTTCTTTGACTGCCCTGTTTGCTTGTGTTGTCCCTTCGCTCTGACTCCCTTCTTTGACTTTCACGTCTTGTAAGTCCTGGTGTACCAAGGCTACTGCCAACACCCCCCCCACTCTCGCGTCTGTCGCCCCTGACAGACCCTTGTCTAGCTGCTTTTTGGACGTAGTATTGTACAACATCGGCGGCGAGGTGGTGTTCTTCTAACCTGAGTCCCCTTGCTAGATCTGTCAGCAATGCATCCCAATTGACTGGTCCTGGGACATCTGGATGTGGCACCCGTAACTGTTCTGAGTGAATGGTTCGCTCCACAGCAAATAAATGGAGGAGATGTGAGGGTCTGGGTACAAATATTTCGGAGTGGTATTCCCAGAACCCTGTTATGAACATCTCTTCGAATGTTTGTTTAAAGCAGGCTGGGAGGTATTTTATTCTGGCGTGCCAAGCATAAATCACCTCTATGGAAGGAGTGGTGCTCATGTCATAAACTAAATCTTGGTTTCCTGTAAGGAATCCGACGCCTGAGAAGTGTGGGTCCTTGATATTCTTGAATGTCCTGAATGTAATAAGCATTAACTCAAAAATTTTCATGCACATCTGGGCCATTACATCAGGGGTATTCCTTAATCGGATGCTCCAGTGTCGTATAGTGGAAATCATGTAATTGACGGTGGGAGGCCCTTGAGGGGGTGCTAGATAGACGTAGTTTAACCATTTGGCGCATCCCTTGATATTCTTGACTGCAATGGTAAACTCTGGCCATGTGCGTCTGCGGAGTACAAGAACATAACAAGGGTTATATTTAATAAAAAGAGGCATATTCGTCCAGGTGCGAACCATCTCCGGGTAGGTTTCGAGGAGTCGGATCCTCCAAGTGGGTTGATGAATGGATCCTTTTTGAGCGCTCTCTGGGATGTCATCTGGCCCAAATTGTGTAGCAAACGTTGGAGGTTTGCCACATCTTTGTTGGATTTCTGCATTGTAGTCCGCCAGGAGTATACAATATGGCACGTATTGATCATCATTGGTTCCTATCCATCTATGGTGGGACATGCTGCGGAAGTATTCTGATTTAATAATAGTGTCCTCTATCTTTGCCATAGATTGGATTTGAACGGCCACTCGATCTTCATGAGTTGATGCTGTTTTCTCTAGTGTTTGGAGCCACTCAGGTACTTCAATTTCTAATGTATCCATTCCTTCTGCGGTTTGCTCACCACCTGGCATTGGCATAGGAACGTAAGGTTCCTCATACGTCTCATCTACCTCGATGGGTACCAAATCCTCGGGTTCTGCTTCGACAACTGGAGAGGGTTGCCTTTCATGTGTGAGTAATCGTGCCTGTAATTCGGCCACCTGCTCTTTCAATGTCTTGACTTCCTCTGAAGTCGTGGCCGTTTCTGTGATTTTGGGTGCTGTCTGTTGCTCTTGGAGTTGATTGCGCAGCGCATCACGTTCCCTTTCCAAGTCATCATGAGCTTCTAATAGATCTGCATAGCTGTCCAAGATGGTCTTCATTGTCTCTGAGGGCACAGCTTTGAACTGCTCTGGATCAATTTCATGGGGAGAGCCTTCCATTGCTGCTTCTAGATTTGCTTCATTTTGCTGCTGCAGTCTCTTGTTCTCTTCAAGGGCGGCCGCCATGTGTTTTCTAAGAAGTGCCAGGTTACACCGGACTTTGAGATTATCGGCTTGGTATACTTCGAGCAAAGCTTCTAGTTGTTTGACACCTGATTTTGTCGATGGTTGGGGTGCCTCCAATAATGTTTGGTGAGCCAGCTCGAGCGTCGTGTAGCGTTGATTCAGTTCTGCATTTTCTGTTTGTAGAATGTGAAATTGTCTTTGTAAGTTCTGATGGTGCGTTGCCAGTTGTTGATACCGGTTGTCCAGAGCTTTGTACTCATTCTGGAGCTGGTATACACATTGATTTAATGCTAAAAATATGCTATTTACATTAAATAATGCTAGGAGGGGTGAAGATGCAGGGGGAATGGGGGCGGGAATGGGAGATGTGAATGATGTGGATGTAAGTGGAGATGTGGGTGGAGGGGGTATGGGTGATGAAGGTGGCATGGGGGGAGGGAGCGGTGCTGTGGCAGGTGATGTTTCCATCGTGTCAACAGTTTGAGTGACGGTGTAGATGGGAATCGTGGGTGGAGTGGATGTGGCATCGGTGAACAGGGTGGTGAAGGTGGGCATTGTGACTCCCCCGAATTGGATTCCCGGAGAGAGTGGAATGCCCATGACAATGGTAGTGGTAGTGGACGTGGTAGTGCTAGTGTCCTGTGGTGGGGTAAATTGGGTAGTGCGAGGTGGGGATGGTGGTGACAACGGTGCTTCCTGATATTCTTCTGATTGCGCTGCCTCGCCTGGTGCTGATGTATTGATGTGAATTTGCTTCCCGGACCTCCGGGGACGAACGGGAACCCTTTTCTCAAACCTGTGAATGTAGGCCACTGCCTCATGAATGGCCTCATCCAGTCCTACGGCGTCGGCATGAAGGTTCATGGACTCAATGAACAACTCGTCCACGCCTTCCTCAGCTAGCAAGTCGTTCATGAGTCTCTTGCCCTGTTCTAGAGACATCTTATGCTGTTCCTGAACCAGTCGCATGGTTCGATATAGTCTCTTGATTTGTGCCGAATATGCTGGGGCACTTGCTAACTCGGAGAGTTCGTCATATTTGTTGATGTTGCTCTTCGTCGACTTCTTCTTCGTCTCCTCCTGCCTCTTGTTCATCTACATCGACTTCTACAACTTGTGGTTGGGTGGGGGCCGATGTTGTTGTTTGGGGTTGTGGTTCCTGAGCTCGCTCTGCTTCAGCTTCGAGATTAGAGTCATAGATCAACCTGGCAATTTCTTCATCCGTGAGGTCCTCGAGAGTAAATCCCTGTGGAAATTCCAAATCTGATGGAATGGGTGGAAACACCAGATTAGGTCCCTCTGTGCTTGGTCTTGGTAGCCGGATTGTGAATGGCCTAACTCGTCGTGTCTGGGGAGGGGTGATTTCTGGTGTAGTGGTAGCTCCCCTTGGTTGAGCACAGGGTAGTTGGACTCCCCCCCTCATCTTCTTTGATGGGGGACCTGCTGCTGATAGTCTTCTCTGGAATTCTTGGACTCGGGACCATACGAGTGCCCGCTGAACAGGCACGTCATAAGCCAAGCATCTATAAATTATTCTGGTCAGAGCACAACACCCGTGGAGCACATTCTTCTGTTTCTTGTTCCACCTTTGATGGGCTAGGTGGATCTGATCTATGATCCAGTGTGGCACATTGATGGGCAGGCTTTCTGTCTCTGCTAGATACAAGCTGAACCATATTTTCTTCGGAGGCATTGTGAATCGTTCTTGGGCGGGAAAAGCAAAATGTTGCATGATGGTTCGCAGGTGAAGCGCAATGGTAGGTGTCATCGCTACCATGTCCTTCAACTTATTAAGATCTTTGTGCTTCATTCGACCTGGAACCATGGTTTCCTTTTCTGTTGGGATGTGCATGCCATACATGCCCAATGCTTCTCTTACCAGATTGAGGGTCAACTTGAATCTTTTAAGCTCATTACCCGGCAGCAGTGATGGCAAGACAAAGGTGCTGTCGCCTCCTTTGGCCCTGCTTGGCGTGATGGTACTAATCAGATATGAACATCGTAAAAAATCCGGCTTGGTAAGTGAGCCCTGAAATAACTATCCACACCCGCTTTGATCCATACTGATCTCATGACTTCGGCGTTTTGATAGCTTTCAAACTCGCGTGTGAAAAAGTGGTATCGACCCCATTTGCCATTGAATTCCAATTCTGCTTCCCAGAAATAGGTTCCATCGCCCAGTGGTCCCGCAACATCACTGAACCAATGCGCATGCTTACCTACTTGAGAAGTGTGCCCTTGAGGAGGATCCTGAATGGGGAGCACATGCACGGCTTGAAGCTCTTGCGGTCTTGCGGTGAGACGTGGCTCAAGGAGAAGTGTTTCTATGTCCACAATCTGGGCACCAGATCCGGCTTGAGAACTGGTACCTGCTTCTGCCATGGCCCTGTTTGCTGGTTGGTTCTGTGAGAATATAGAACCAAGTGTTAACATCGTAATGGACAGAATAAATCCGTTGTTGTCCCCGTTACAACATTAACATGAGGTGGATGGTGAGTTAGTGGTTAGTAAGTGCATGAAGACAGTGTGTGTAGTTAGTGCTTGTGTTGTCCTAGGAGACTACTGCAGTTAGTAAGTGGGTATGAATTTACAAATTGGGGTCGGGGGGTTTATTACAGGCCCTAGGCTGCCAAATGCAGTGAGTGGGCTTTGCCTTCGGTTTCGGAGAGTCTCTACAGAGCCTTCTCGGTGTCGTGGTTTGAAAACGAGGCCTTTTTGGGACCCATTTACAATTGATTACATGTACGCTCTTGGGTTTTGGTGTGTACATGAGTGTCGAGAACGAGTGAAGTCTGGCAGTATGCGTCGCTGCGTTATGCTGTTTAGGTTGTGGCCTCAGCGTAGCTACTTGTGCCATCAAGCAAGCCTTAGGCACCCAAATTTGTCTTGATTGTGGGCTTGCCTTCATCGACTTCTTGGGCACCCAAATAGATTTTACTTTAGCAGAAGAATTTCTGAAAGACTTCTTATTAGCGTTGTGTTGTTGGTCACTAATAAGAGGCTTTGCCCCTGTAGTTGACGGTGGTGCAACCGGTCGTTCGCCTTTCCGCACCCATACCTGGTTTATTTTCTGGGCCATTCTGCTGCGCAGGTACTTTTGATCTCGGACATAGGTAGTACCCTGCTTCTTCTGCCTTTGATCCACCTTGGGTTGCTGCCTCCTTCTAGCCTTTGGAAAAGAAGGGAGTTCCGTTGCATTCCTGACTCCTTTTTTGCGAATATCATTCCTCTGCAACACATAGTTTTGGACAAGAACAGCATGGTCATCTTCATGTGTACCCCTGGAAGGACCAGTAGTCTGTGCCTTTCCTAGTTCTTTGAGTGCTCCATTGTCTAATTCTACTGTAACTCGACTATGATTGACCCAAACCTGGAGAAGTCCACTTCTTAGGTTTAGATTGACTGCTTGGTCATAGATCCAATCCTGACCCAAGACGAGAGGTTCAGTGAGATCCTCATCTTGACACACTAGTACTTTAACGGTCATTGCCTCCTCGTGAATGTAGAGGGGAAGTTCCACCTCGCCCATGCAAGGGGTTTCCACGCCTCCCAATCCTATGAGGTATGCTTCCACAGGATGGACAGTTAACTGTAACTCTTGACAGTAAGACAACTTAACAGCGCTAGTGGCAGCACCTGAGTCAATCAAGGCTCTTACGGTCCTTGTACTCTTTCCTTGTCCTATGTCTATGGTTATGAAAGGACGTCTATCAATTATTCTATTCGAGCTTGTTCCTGCAACTTCACACATGGCTATGGGAAATCCTTGGTCTGCATAGTCATTCGCTCCAGGCTGATCTCTACCTTGCCTTCGTAATTTCATCCTTCTGATGCGTTCTAAAGCCTCTGCTTGAGCTTCTTCTCTAATTCTCTTTTCTTCCTCTTTGCGTTTCTTAGCAGTGTTGAGTCGGCTCAGCATTTCCTCCGTGAGGGGTTCCTGATACAACTTGACTCTGCATCCGCTAATATAGTTAGGGAGAACATCACCCTCTAATGTGGCCAATTGTACTGCTCCACTTGTGGAGATCCTATTGATGATCATAGGTCCGTAGCCTCTCTTTTCTAGCTTCCTCGCGTGTTGTTTCAGTGTATAGACTAAGACTAGATCTCCCGCTTTCAAGCCTTTATCCTTCACATGGGCATCGAAGTATGCCTTCTGTCTCTTCTTGGCTGCATATATTCCTGCAGCGGCTCTCAGTCTTGTTTCTCCTAATCGTTCAAGATCAAAGATCCTAGAGGAGAGCTCATGACCTGTCCATTCATACTCTTGTGCTACTCTCAATGTAGGAATCAGGAAGTCCAAGGGTAGCACAGCGTTTTGACCGAATACCATCTGAAAGGGGGTGGCTTGGAGTACCGTTTTGTAGGCAACTCGGTATGCCCAAACAGCATGGTGTAGCTGTTTGTCCCAGTCAGAGCGTTTAGTGTTCACTAATTTCGTCAGTACATTGCATAAAATCTTATTAGTGCTCTCAGCTTGTCCATTAGCTTGAGGGTGATAGGGGGCAGACTTCTTGTGTATTACCAAGAATTCTTGGAGTAGATTTTCAATCACTTCATTTAAGAAATGAGTGCCTCTATCACTTACTAGTTCTATGGGTAGCCCATATCTTGTGAACACATTCTCAAACAAGAATTTGGCAGTTGTCTGAGCATCGTTCTTTGTTGTAGCCTTTACCTCTACCCACTTGGTGAGATAGTGTGTTGCCACAATGATGTATTCCGCATGAGAACCTTTGGCTGGGGGATTAATAGGACCTACGAAGTCTATTCCCCACTTAGAGAATGCACGTCCACCCATCATAGGTTTCAGTGGCATCTCATCTTTGCGTATGGGATACTGAGTCCTCTGACAGACATCACACCGTTTCACATAGGTATGTGCATCCATGTGAAGGGTAGGCCACCAGAAGCCCGCAAATAGTATTGCCTTGATCACCCGATCTGGTCCAAAGTGTCCTCCTGCTACACCTTGGTGAGCAGTTTCTAAGATCTTAAGATACTCACTTTCATGGACACACAGTCTCAGGTAACCATCCTTACCGCGCTTGTATAGATTATCACCAACGAGTGAATAATCCTGGGCTTCTTGTTCCAAACTCCTTTTTCTAGCTAGAGTCATGTCTGGAGGGAATGTGTTTGTCCTCAGGAATGATACTAGTGGTTCGCTCCAATCTGGCACAATGGATACTTGATAGAGAGTGGCATGTTCCACAGGTGGTTTAGTGCAACAGATTGGGCATTCCTTGCACAACTTTTGGACATCCGCTTCCATAGTTGGCCAGTGCACTCCGAATCTCTTTAGAGTCTGTAAAGTTCGTTGTTTTGAATGGTGTTGCTCTAATGCACCTACATGTGCTAATTGCAACCATTCAGCGTACTCATCCTCTTCTACGCAACAAGCCAAGATCCCTTGATCTGTGTGCTTGTACATGTTTCCGGCCATGATGTGATACTTTTGGGCTTTTACAACCTCTCTATTCCGTGTGTTTACCACTGGATGGTTAGGCCCGTATGTCAAGACTGGTACCAATGGCTTAGCCCACTGCGGCACCACCTCCAAATTAAATAGGTAAGCATCAGGAAGGTCATCTGATACTCCTTGTGGGGCTTCTCCAGACGTGAGTCTAGAGAGATGATCTGCTCTCAAGTGAGTCCTCCCTTTTCTTACCACGACCTCAAAATCATATTCCATTAGCAAGAGAAACCATCTTACTAATCTTCCCGTATTGCATGGCTTGTTTACTAGGTATAACAATGCCTGATGATCAGTAAAAAATTTAAACTTATTTGCAAGCAAATAGTGTCTAAATTTCTTGACTGCATATACCATGCCTAATCCTTCGCGCTCTGTAGTGGTGTAATTCCGTTCAGCCGCATTCAATTGTCTACTGGCATAGGCAATTGGAAGATCCATATTACCTTCACCAGTAGGTTGTGCAAGCACACATCCAATGGCATAATTGGATGCATCCACATGAACATGGAATGGCTTATTCCAATCTGGTGTGGTCAAGATTGGTGCTGAACATAATCTTCGTTTAAGTTCCTGGAAGGAATTCTCACATTCATCCGTCCACTCAAAGTTAGTCAGAAGTCCGTACATGGGCTTTGCGATGACCGCATACATGTGGATGAAACGTCGGTAATACCCACAGTGCCCCATGAAAGCTTGTACTTCCTTGACATTCTTTGGTCTAGGTAGCTCTGCTATGGCTCTCACTTTTTCTTCGTCGGTAGATATGCCATTCTTTGACACTATGTGTCCTAGAATCTTGCCTTGCCTTACCATAAAAACGCACTTTTCTGGGTTCAGGCAGACGATATTCTCTACATTTGTCAAAGATTTGTCTGAGTTCAGGAATATGGGTTTGTCTAACATTGGAATGAGCACAGAGATCATCAACATAGACTTCTAAACTCTTCCTTAGGAACTCCTTAAACACATGGCACATCAGCCTCTGGAAGGTAGCTGGTGCATTGGTAAGCCCAAATGGCATTACTCTAAAAGCAAAAATGCCCCATTCTGTGGCAAAGGCTGTCTTATGCTGATCCTCTGGAGCTATGGCTACTTGATTGTAGCCCGAGAATCCATCAAGGAAGCTGTACACTTCCTTGCCTGCCACTCTTTCTAACAGATGTTCTGTGATGGGAAGCGGATAGTTATCTCGAATCGTGGCGGCATTAACCTTTTTCAAGTTAATGCACACACGCAGCTTGCCATTCTTCTTGGGCACCACTACGATGGGGGATACCCATTCAGTGTGCTCAATTTCATAGATAAATCCAGCTTCGACCAGTCTATCTATCTCTTCCTTGATCTTAGCAGCATAATTATCGTTATATGTATAAGGCTTTTGCTTAGAGGGTTTGGCGTCTGAAGTCATGGGGATGGTGTGCGAGCATATGTCCGGGTCAACCCCTTTCAAATCCTTGTAACTCCAAGCGAATACATCTCTGTATTCTCTTAGCAAGGCAATCAATTCGTGCTCTTCTTCTTCTGTCAGGTCATGGCCTATATATGTGCATCTCTCCTCTCCTTCTTCTATGGCCACTACTATTTTCTTGGTGGTTTCCTTGTTATCATAGGCCTCTCCTGATTGTGCCTCTCGTTTAGGCATTCTTATCATGACTCTCCTGTCATCTATCTCATACTTCTTAAAATTTTCTGGGACCTCAAACAAAGATTCTTCCTCTTCTGGTAAGGCTTCTCTCTTCTTTCGTTTCTTTCCTTCTTCCTTAGGGGTCATATGCGTTGCTAATCTTACATCATTTGTAACCTCTCCATGCCTCTGGGGTTGAAATTCTATTTCATGGAAGTATTCTTCATCTGATGCAAATGGTGGGTCCATAATGATTGACTCTAGATCGGAGTCACTTGCATCCTCAAATGCATCAGGGCTAGGTTCACATTCTTCTAGAACTGCCTCTCCCATGATTGGCTCTATGGAGAAGACTGAAATGTCATAGCCATCCTCATCACAGTGAGGTGTCCATTGTTCTTCATTGATGGCTACATCCATTGTTGCTAGAATTTCCGCCCAGCCCTGGGGTTCAAACTCCTCATCTGGAAAGACTATAGGTGCATAGGCTGGGTCTTGAATGGGTCTATGAGTTTCGTTCGCACCTACCTCTCTAGCTTTCTCTCTCTTCTCTTCTTCTACTGCTACCTTGCACATCCATAAGTGAGTATCTTCATGCATCCATGAGGATCCCGACCCTATGGAATGCACCGATTCTGTATCATCTTTGGCTCTATGGATGGGATTCCATTGGATAGGAGGGACATCTCTATGGGAATAATCCTTGAGATTGACTTTGGTTGTAACACCTAAGTGCTGCAAGTACAAAGAATTGGTCCCCCAATCCTGTACCACTTGCAACTGTCGCATGAATGGTCTTCCTAAAATCATCTCATAGGCATGATTTTTGCTGAAGTCACATATGGCAAAGGTATGTTCAAACTCGACACCACAAGTGGTGAGAGTTATTCCTTCTAGCAATCCTAGGGGTCTCTCTATGTGACCATCGGCCATCTGCAATTTCATTCTCGTCGGCCTGAGTGCCGGCTTGCCCCAACGCTTCCATAAGGAGGTGGTGGCAATTGCAACTCCTGCACCTGAGTCCAAAATTGCCTTGGTGGTGTACTCCTGGTAGGTAATGGGAAGATAGGTGTTCCCTTCTTCACCTTCGCACATATCTCCTATCTTATCCAAGGGAATTTCTGGCACTGTCCTATGGGATCCTACCCGGGAATGAGGTTTTGCAACTTCAGTTACTCGACTGGCTGCATATTTCCCCGCGTTTGGTCTATCCTCAGGCAGTTCTTTCAAAGTGAGATTGCGCTGCACCTTGGTGTTCGTTACTACCTCCGTGTTCCTTGGTATGAATGAGTCGTCGTTCCTTACCATGACTGTGGGTGCTCTCATACACGTGGATTTTGCTTCCCATGGGCCTGTGAAGTGGGGTAACTCTTGTATGGAATTAGATTCAAAGTCCAATCTCTCGTGAGATTGAGTACTCTCATGTTCCCCGTAAATGGATGGGATGTCTTGTGGGAATTGGTCGTGTGCATCGTCCACAAGTTCAAAAGGAGGGGCGACCTCGCTTTCGTTTTCCCATTTGTCTTCTTGAATCTCTCGTAGGAAGTTTGGTGCAAACCGATTCATAGAAGAAGAAGTGTCCGGCTCCGTAGAATTGGGCACATAAGCAACCTGGGAAGGAGGGCTTATTCTTCCGTTGGCTCTCTCCTTGCTCTCATAAATGGCTGGAGCACAAGCTTCTTGGGGAGGATTGCTTATTCTATTACTCTGCCGAGCAGGCTCATACACTCTCTGGGAAGGAATGTGGGTTACCTGTGGAGGTACGTAAGCTTTCGAGGGAGGCTCCTGTGACTTTTGGGGGGGGAGATAAGCTTCTTGAGGAGGCTTGCTTATCTGTTCTCTCGCCCTTTCCTTTCTTTGAGGGACAGATTCCTTTTCTGATTGTGCAATTAGCCTTTCTATTCTTTCTAAGGAGGGGAAGTTGTCTGGTTTAGTGGAATTGGCTGCATAAACTTCCGATGGGGAATGGCTCAGGTTTTTGCTTGCTTTTTCTTTCTCCTGATTTTTTTCTTCCTTGTCAGATCTTGCAATTATCCTCTCTAACTTTTCTAGGAATCCATCCAAGTGTAATTGCGTCTTGGCTGAGCCCGAGTAATTGAAAAGGCGACTGGCTTCAAACATAGTCTGAGCCAATGCGACCATTTTCGCGCATAGTTTGGTTCTTTCTATCTCTAGGTCAGCTCTAGGATAGCACTTGTCATGATCCGTGACGTTTGGCCCTTCTTGGATTCTGGCCTGATATGCTTTAAGCATCATGTTTAGGTCTTCAGGAGTGGGATCTGCTAGGACTGATCCTACTCTAGGGGGTGGTGGGATTTGATGAGGCGGTGGGGAAGGTGGTGAGTCGGATGGAGATGGGAGTGGTGGAGGCGGGGTGATGTGAGAGGGAGTTTGAGCTGTGAGTTCAGTTATCCTCGCTTTGGTTTCTCTTATGCTTTCCTCAAGCTCACTCATCTTTTTGGCCCATTGTCGTTTCATTCTTTCTCGACTATCTTTCCATGCTCTAGTCCTTTTCTTTGTTACGCTCTCGGTTTCACTAGCCTCTGGGCCCTTTTCCTGGCTTGTCTCTTGGTTTTGCTGCAATGCCTGAGCTCTAGTGACTACCTGCACTGGTGCAGTGGAAGTGACGCTTCCTGAGGAATCTACAACCAAACCAATCACATTGATAGGAGTGATTTTTGGCATATTATTGGGGTTCTTAGAGCAATCTCGTAAGAGATGTTCTTTTCCACAATCTTGGCAGAAACCTTGGATAGTCACTGACTCGGGTTGTGTAGGTGGAGGTAAGGGACAATCACGAATGAAGTGATCCCCCTGACATCGGTAGCATGGTCCTCTAGGAAAGGGTGGTCGTACCTGCCTAGGTTGAGGCCTAGGGTTGGGGTTTGCATACATGACGTTCGTGTAATCTGACTCCCAACTAGGTTCACTTGGTTCTTCACTATAGTAGGACTCACCATGTTCTGGAGACTGCATGTAGTAAGCCTGGGGACTCTCGACATGTGTAGAATCAAAGCTATGGTCACTCGGGTCACTTTCTGAGATCAATGGGGTTACTGGAACTATGGCCCTATTCAGGTTTTCTTCTGCAACAGCATACTTTACTGGAATCACGTTAGAGGGGTTTGGAGGCTGTTGAGCTAGCACCGGTTGGGGTCTCTGTTGGGCCTGATATTGTGGTTAGTAGGTTTGTTGGGGTCTAGCATATTGTGGTGGTGGAGGGTACTGGTTCTGGTATCTTCCTTGTTGGTAGGGCTGAGGGTAGGGTTGCCTAACAGTCTGCTTGTTGTATGGGAAATCTTGCGCAGTGTGGTTTGTGTACTTCCGTTCTATAGTGCAGTACTGGCTACTAGGGTTAACTTGGGGTTGAGCCATAGTGGGACAGACGTTCGCCATATGGTCACCACCGCATGTATAGCACCTTTTCACAGGGGCAAACCTTGGGATTTGTTTGCTAGTTACACCTAATTTCTGAGCTATCTTCTCAGCGAGTTCCTCAATTGATGTAGATTGCGTGGAAGAGTGGCTAGATGCACTATCTGAATCTTTGTAGATTTTGGAAAGCTCTAGCTCTTCCCCTAGGTTATCTTCAATGTCAATGCACATGCATACACATTCTTCTATGGTCCTAGGGTCCTTTAGATACACATAGGATCTCAATTTCGTACTCAGCAATCCATCAAGGAATAAGGCTACTTGTTTAGCAGATGTGGGTAGCTCCGAAATAGGGCACCTTTCAAGATATTGTCTAAATCTTCTTCCGACCAATCTGACAGTCTCTTGGGGGGTCTGTTTGAAGCTGTGAATCAATGAGGAGGTGTTGTGTCTTATGCCGCTCTTAGAGAACTCTACAATGAATGCCTCTAGGAGTTGGTCTATGCTCCTGAACTGACGCTCATCTAATGGCTGAAACCATGTAAGTGCTGTATTCCTAAGGGTTAGACCGAAGGCATTGTACTGCGTGAACAGATCTTCCACTTGTTCAGCTCTCAAGACTTGCTTGAATTCCGCCACATGATCATAGGGATCTCCTGTGCCGTCAAAGTAATTCTTCATGGACTTAACTAGCTGGGTGGGTCTCAAAGTTCTTGTGTGCTCTCTAGGCCTCCTCAGAGGGAATCCATCTACATTTCTTTGGTTCCTGTGGGCTCTATGCATCTCAGGTTCTACCCTATTCGTCTCTGTTCTCGTTCTTTCTCTGCCCACGGGGTTGGCGAAACTTACTTCTGGTTTATCCCTACTTCTATCTCTTTGCGTACCATGAGCTTGGGAAGTTCCAGCCCCAGGGTGACCATAGGATACATTTGATCTTGGTTGGGGGAAAATGAATTCACCCTTCCAAGTGTAGGCATGCCTATCATTTTCTGTCACCACAAAGATCCGTTCTGAAGCATGATCTAAGTAGGTCACTCTGCCTGGGCTATCCGGATCCTTAAGCTCATAGATCATGATATTTCCTATGTCTGTTGGCTGATTAGACTTATACCTCCAAAAGGCTTCATCAGTTTCTCGATTGAGGAGCAACTCTATGCTCTTGTTGTCTTGGGGGACCCATTCAGGCGTGATAATCCTAGTGAGAACTGATTTACCTCGAGGGGTTCTAGGTTCCGCACCCATGTTCCCTTGTTCCAGGTCACCTAAGTCCGCTTCTGAGATTACATTCCCAAAGTCATCTGTCCTATCCGGGTGACTAGTGACTACATATATAGTTCCTTCCTTGTCCAGGTATGCACCATTTTCAAACTTGACAGCTGGGTGCTCTAGTCCTATGGATTGGTCAGGGTTTTTAATCTGGACCACGGATCTTCCTAGGCCGTCCTCATAGATGCTAGCACCTAATCGGTTGGTCCTAAGATATTCCAGCTGTGTTTTGTAAGGGCCTTCTACCCTATACAAATAAGGCACTCCTGAACTTCCCGTGGGTCTGTCCATACCTTGAGACATCCCTGATTTGCTGGTATCAGAGCTGGGGTAGTGAGAGTGGTGGCTCAACTGCTGGGCCCAAGACCTTGCAGTGTGATTGACACTAGCCTCTGAAGACCTAAGGCTTTGTCTTTCCCTTGCTAAATGTCGTCCTGATCTAAGGTTCATATGCCTAACTGATTAGTCCAATTTTTTTGCCCAGAGTACAACCTCGTTGCCGATCAATTGGTATTAGTTACTTGATTCTTTTTTAGTTAATTATTGTGTTTATGGTCTTGTCTGATATCACGTCGTCAGGAATACTTGAATGTTCTTCGTGCTTTCAGATTGATCGCTCCACGTTAGGTTCTTTTCCTTTATGTTATCGACAGTACAGTAACTCAGTTTTTAGCTTGAACTTGAGTTTTTAGATAGTCTTCAACTTGATAACTGCCTATCGTCCACCTGACTTACTCCTACCTCTTCTCGTTCTTAGCTTGAGCTAGGAAATGACAGAGGGGGTTGAGAATATTCCAACCTTACTTGTTGATCCCTTGCTTTATGGTGCTCAAGAACCCGGTTCTCAAGCTTGCAAAGAAACCTTGCTTTGTATGCTCTCCGTTGCTCTCAATGAACCTATAAAAGTCCCACGGTTAGCTCAATGCTTAGATTCAAAGGACACAACCAACCACTTTCATTCATGTAACACAAACACACATTTGCATTGTGACTTTTAGGAAAATAATTCTAAAGACCCCTGACTTTGATCCCCCTGGGTATGGTCAACTTCAAAATACCCTCTCTGAAAATCAACGCATTATCTTTATAAAAAACAGTTGAGGGCGTGTAGTATATGCCACGAGCTTTCCAACAAGCCCAAGAGCTCAAAAATTGGATTTCGTATGAAAAAGTTATGACTGTTCAGGGTTTAGGGAGTTAAATCAGGATTCAATACAAGCTAACAGTCAAACAGGAATACTCGAGTAGCTTGTGGCACGGCCTCGCGATGCAATACTACACCCTAGTGTTTGTCCCACACTCAATCAAAATTTAGACCAATGATTTTGCCTTGAAAATTTGACCTAATTTGCCCTTCTAACGCGTTCGCAAAGTCTGTCGGTCGCGATTGACAGGTCAGTCGCGATCGACGTGTCGATCGCGATTGACAGGTCCGTCGTGGCTCTCAGTCGCGATTGACTGGTCAGTCGCGATTGACACGTGGCCGAAAAGTCAATCAATCGTGGTCAAAGCGTCGTTGACTCTGTCGGTCGCGATTGATGAGTCGATCGCGATTGACAGGTCGGTCGCGAGGGTCTGTCGATCGTGGTCAAACAGTCGTTGACTGTGTCGGTCGCGATTGACAGAGCCGTCGTGGTCTGTCCGTCATGGTCAAACAGTCGTTGACTATGTCGGTCGCGATTGACGAGTCGGTCGCGATTGATGACTCGATCGCGATTGACACGTGTCACGCGTATGGTCAGTCGGTCGTGGTCAATCGGTCGTTGACCCTGTCGGTCGCGATTGACAGAGCCGTCGTGGGCTGTCGATCGCGATTGACGTGTCGATCGCGATTGACAGGTCTGTCCGTCGTGGTTTGTCGGTCGCGATTGACAGAGCGATCGCGATTGACAAAAATCTGTGGAATTTCAAAAAACTAAACACATTTTTGGGAAGCTCTAGGCCTGTAGGTCATGGATATGCACTTTGTTTAGCAATTAGAGCAATTTTTCTGTCGGTCGCGATTGACAGAGCTCGGCGACACACAGACAGTTACTCAGATTTCCGTACCTGCGCAGGGTGCTGGGGATGATGATGCGGCCTATACCTGCAGAATGCTCACAAAACATGCAAAAAATAGCACATGCAAATTCGCTCTCTCGCTCTCTCTCACAAGTGAAATGAGGGAAATGAGGTGGAGATGGGGATATAGTCAAAAAACTGAAATTTTCGCGATGATGGAGATGGACGTGGGAGATGGTGATGATGATGATGGTGATGATGATAGTGAAGAAAGTAAAAGAAAATCGATGAGCGTGAAGAAAATACCTACAACTCCAACGCGTCAACTCTACGTCTTACCATCACACGCTCGTCCTCAAAGCTCGATCCCCGGCAACGGCGCCAAAATTTGGTGTAGCTCAATGATGAGTAGCACCTCCTTTAATGTCAATCCGGGAAGACGTGAGGATGGTATGAAGACCTTGAGCAAGTGGCGGCACAAGTGCGTGAGTGAGAAGCACACAAGCATGCACACACATACACACACACGAGCACACAAGGTAAGACAAAGAGTGAGAATCAATGGAGCTTTTAGATTACTTTCAAAATGCTCTTACAAGTTCGTTTCAATTACAATCTAGCCCCAAAAATGAGCTCTCTAGCTCTTTTTATAGTTTTTAACTAGCTTTTGGCCCTGTCCAGACCTAGTGTCCGGCCTAGTTAAAAATTAGGTTCCAGGGCTTATTTGGGGGCTCAAACGAGATCTAAAAATTACGAAAATTGGTACGCAACTACTTCTAAGGCTCCTCAAGCTCAAGGACTCCTTGGCTTGCACAAAATGGAGCTACAAAAATGTGAAATGATATTTACAATGGTTGTTAGTGATAAAAATCACTGTTGTTGTAGGGATTTCTTCTAGTGATCTGCCATACATATCTTCGAGCTCCCTACTTGCTCTTCCTCCCTGCATGTCCATCTCTTTGATTTGTATTAATGTCTTGAAAAAATATTGGCCTACTTGCTAGATCTTCTTTGACTGCCCTGTTTGCTTGTGCTGTCCCTTCGCTCTGACTCCCTTCTTTGACTTTCACGTCTTGTAAGTCCTGGTGTACCAAGGCTACTGCCAACAGTTGTTGATAGGGTTGTTGTGGTCTGCCATATTGTTGTGGTGGGTATTGGTTCTTATATCTTCCCTACTGTGGGTATGGCTGAGGGTAAGTTTGCCTAACCGCTTGCTTATTGTATGGGAAATCTTGTGTAGTGTGATTAGTGTATCTCCGTTCTATGGTGCAGTACTGGCTACTAGGATTGACTTGGGGTTGAGCCATAATGGGACATACGTTCACCATATGGTTCCCACCACAAGTATAGCATCTCTTCACTGGGGCAGACCTTGGTATTTTTTTACTGGAGACTCCTAGATTCTGAGCTACTTTCTCGGCGAGTTCCTCAATAGATGTGGATTGAGTGGAAGAGAGGCTAGTAGAACTATCTGAATCTTTGTAGATTTTTGAAAGTTCTAATTCCTCCCCAAGGTTATCTTCAATGTCAATGCACATGCATACACACTCTTCTATGGTTCTAGGGTTCTTCAAGTACACATACGATCTCAACTTTGTACTCAGCAGTCCATCTAGGAATAAAGCCACTTTCTTGCCTGGTGTGGGTAACTTAGGAATTGGACATCTTTCTAGATATTGCCTAAACCTTCTTCCTGCAAGTCTAATGGTCTCTTGAGGTGTCTGCGTGAAGCTATGAATCAGTGAGGAAGTATTATGCCATATATCACTCTTGGAGAATTCAGTAATGAACGCCTCTAGAAGTTGGTCTATGTTCCTAAAGTGTCTCTCATTTAGTGGCTGAAACCACGTAAGAGCGGTGTTCCTAAGGGTTAGACCAAAGGCATTGTATTGCGTGAATAGGTCCTCCACTTGTTTAGCTCTCAAGACTTGCCTAAAGTCGGCCACATGATCATATGGCTCTCCTGTGCCATCAAAGTAGTTCTTCATGGATTTAACTAGCTATGTAGGTCTCAAAGTCCTCATGTGCTCCCTAGGCCTTGGTAGAGGGAATTCATCCGCATTTCTTTGGTTTCTTGGGGCTCTAGCTCTCTCAGTTTCCACTCTATCCATCTCTATTCTCATCCTTTCTCGACCTAGGGGGTTGGCAAAACTTACCTTTGGCCTGTCTCTACTTCTATCCCTTTGAGCTCCATGAGACTTGGAATGTTCCACCTCCTTGGTGGCCAAAAGAGACATTAGATCTTGGTTGGGGAAAAATAAATTCTCCCTTCCAAGTGTAGGCATGCCTACCATGCTCTGTGACCACAAATATTCTTTCTTAAGTGTTATCTAAATAGGTCACTTTGTCTAGGCTATTAGGATTTTTGAATTCGTAGATCATGATCGTTCCTATCTCATTAGGCTGATTAGGCTTATACCTCCAAAAGGCTTCGTTCGTCTCTCGGTTCAAGAGTAGATCTATGCTCTTGTTGTCCTAGGGAATCCATTCTGGCGTGATAATTCTAGTAAGAACTGATTTTCCTCGAGGGGTTTTAGGCTCTCCACCTATGTTCCCTTGCTCTAGGTCACCTATGTCCGTTTCTAGGATCACATTACCAAACTTGTCTGTCCTATCTGGGTGGCTGGAGACTACGTATATGGTTCCTTCTTTGTCCAAGTATGCTCCATTTTCAAGTTTGACAGCTGGATGTTCAATTCCAATGGGTTGTTTAGGGTTTTTAATTTGGACCATAGATCTTCCTAGGCCATCCTCATAGAAGCAAGCACCTAATCGGTTGGTCCTAAGGTATTCGAGTTGCATCTTGTAAAGACCTTCGACCCTTTGTAAGTATGGCACACCTGAACCTCCTATGGGTCTCTCCATAGCTTGAGACATCTCTGATTCACTAGTCTGAGAGCTAGGGTAGTGCGAATAATGGCTCAACTATTGGGCCCAAGACCTAGCACTATGATTGACACTAGCCTCTGAAGACCTAAGGCTTTGCCTATCTCTCCCTAGGTGTAATCCTGATCGAAGGTTCATATGCCTAATTGAATAGCCCAATTTTCCCAAGTACAACCTCGTTGCATATCAATTTGTATTAATCACTTGTTCTTTTTAATTTTCTTAGGATGTCACTTCTTGTCTTATCAATTTTCGTCACAAGGAACACTTATGTTGTATCGTACTTAAGTTTGGTCGCTTGATTTAAATTCTTTTCCTTTATGTTGTTTCGCAGCTGTAATCTCTTTGTACTTGCACTTGAGTGATTAGAGATCTTGGACTTGATCGTGCTCAATGTAACCCTAATTGATCAAACCTCTATCCGTACTTAGCCTAAGCTAGGAATTGACAGAGGGTGTTGAGAATTTCCAACCTTTAGTTTCCTTCCTCGGCTGCCCTTATGTGCCCAGGAAGTGTGTTCCCAAGCTTGCACTTACTCTGGCTCAGAATGCCCTTCGATGCTCTCAATGGACCTGTTAAAGTCCCAAAGTTAGCTCAAGATTTGAATTCAATTGACACAACAAACCCTCTTCATTCATGCAATTCAGAGATCAAATTGTTCTTTGGATTTATGAAAAACAATCCTAAAGATCCCTCAATTTTCCTCCCCCTAGATATGGTCACTTCAAAATACTATATCTAACGAGTCTAAAATCACCCCGAACGGATTTTGTATGAGGAAGTTATAACTGTTCAGGGTTCTAGGGTCAAAATAGGCTTCAAGCAGGCTAACTGGCAAACAAGACTTCTCGAAATACTTTGTGTAGTGGCCTCACAATGCTCTACTAAACCTTAAATGGTTCCCATACATTAGCCAAAAATAGACCAATATTTTTTGCCCTAAAAAATTGGCCGAATTTTCTCGTCAATCGCGATTGATATGTCAGTTAATTGACACGTGGCCCGTAGTTTTAGTCAATCATGGTCAAAGGATCGTTGACTCTGTCGATCACGATTGATGGGTCGATCGCGATTGACACGTGGTACGAGGGGTCTGTCGATCATGGTCAAATAGTCGTTGACTGGGTCAGTCACGATTGACAGGTCCATCGGGACTGTCGATCGCGATTGATGGGTCGATCGTGACTCATGGGCATTCACGATTGATACGTGGCATGCGAAAGGCTTGTCGGTCGTTGACTCTGTCGGTCACGATTGACGTGTCGATCGTGATTGACAAATCCGTCAGCAAGTGTCAGTCGTCGTTTGTCGATTGCGATTGACGTGTTGATCGCAATTGACAGAAAACAGAGGAATTTTAAAATTTCAAACACATATTCATGAAGCTCTAGGCCTACACATCACATTTATGCACTTAGTTTAGCAAAAGGATCACTTTATCTGTCGGTCGCAATTGACAGAGGTCAATGCCTCGCGACCTGCAGAGTCAAAAATTTTACCTCTTGAAGCTGATGCAGCTATTGGGGATGCTGATTCCTGCACGAAATCTCAAAAAACACAGAAAAGCACAAGCATGCAAATGCTCTCTCGCTCTCTCTCACAAGTGAAATGAGGGGAATTGGTATGGGAAGGTGATAACCAAAAAACTGAAAATATCGCGATGATGGAGATGGAGGTGGGAGATGGTGATGATGATAATGGTGATGAAGATGGTGAAGAAAACAAAAGAAATTAGATAAAAGTGAAGAAAATACCTACGACTCCAATGCATCAACTCTACGTCTTACCATCACACGCTCGTCCTCAAAGCTCGATCCCTGGCAACGGTGCCAAAATTTGGTGTAGCTCAGTGATGAGTAGCACCTGCTTTAATGTCAATCTGGGAAGACGTGAGAATGGTATGAAGACCTCGAACAAGTGATGGCACAAATGTGTGAGTGAGAAGCACACTAACATGCACACACATACACACACGTGCACACAAGGCAAGAACAAAGAGAGAGACAATGGAGTTCTTGAGATTACTCAAAAGTGCTCTTACAAGTTCAACTCTACAACAAGCTAACCTCAAAAAATGAGCTCTCTAGGTCTTTTTATAGTTTTTGACTAGTTTTGGCCCTGTCTAGACCTAGTGTCCAGCCTAGTTCAAAATTAGGTTCTAGGGCCTATTTGAGGGCTCAAATGGAGTCTAAAAAATATGAAAATTGATAGGTAGGTACTTCTAATGCTCCTCAAGCTCAAGGACTCCTTGGCTTGCACAAAATGGAGTCGAGACTATCCAAAAACAGTATTTACAAGGATAAGGTAGTGATGAAAATCACTGTTCAAATGAGGTTTGGTTGGAAAATTTGGATGGCCTATTTGCCAGATCTTCATTGACTACTTTGTCTGATTGTGCCCTCTCTCTCATCTAGCTCCCTTCTTTGGCTTCCTTGTCTTGTGAGTCCTTGGGTGTCTTGATTGCTGCCAACAAACAAGCATTGCTTTACCCCTATTTATTGATCCATCTGAGTTCTTCTTTACCTTGTAAATCCATCTAGAACCAATCACCTTCATAGACAGTTTTTTGGGAACCAATTGCCAAGTCTGATTCTCTTAAAGAGCTTCTATCTATTCTTCTATTGCATCTCTCCATTTTGGTTTCTTCTTTGCTTCTTCAAATGTTGATGATGCCTCTAAGTTTAAATATTGAGAAATGTAAATAGAATGCTTAGTGACAAGAGCAGTGTCAAATCCATACCTTTCTAGCTTCCTTTTTCCTCTAGTGGATCTCATTATTGTTTGTTGAGAAGATTCTACAACATCTCTCAACTCCTCTATCTTTGCTTTACGTTTAGTATTCCAAGTATTAGTATTTTTTCTTGGCATCTTTTGAGTATCATCAAAATCACTTGAGTCTTCATGTATGTGCTCATTTCCTTTTTGCAATGTTGGGAACTCCTCCTCTAGGTCATAAGGAAGCTTGAATTTCCTATAATCATCTACCACGAGTTGTTCTCATCAAAGACAACATCTCTTCTAACAATAAAACCTTTATTGATTGGATTATATAACCTATACCCTTTTCTATTTTATTCATACCCAATGAATACAAATTTCTCTGCTGTAGGGTCCATTTTATGAGTAATTTGAGATGGAATATGTGTATAAGCTATGCAACCAAAGATCTTGCAATGGTCAAGGCTAAGCCTTCTTCCATTCCATGCTTCATAGGGTGCCATCCCATCCAATGCTTTTGATGAGAGCCTATTCACCAAATTGGTGGCTGTTGTTGGTGCAATACAATCAACAATTGAAGCTTTGATGAAGTTTTGAAGTCAAGGTTTGAAGAAAAGATCAAGTCATGAACCATGAAGAAAGTATATGTTCAGAGAATGAAGATATGTATACATATGTACATTAACTTAGAAGTTAGCTCATTTATACTTTTGTATGGTTATGAGCTTGTACATATTTGCCTATATATACAAGGAAAAATGTTAGAACAAGAATTGAAGAGAATTAGAAGTCATTAGACACTTGTGAAGTGAGTAAGATAGCTCTCTCATCTAGATGTAAAACTTTTGAGTAATGAAGAAAAGTTGCGCCTGATTTTTCTCTGTGTTCTCCTTCTGTGCTTGATCAATTCAAGAATCCTTTTTTAGGTGTCTAATTCCATAGTTAATGAGTCCATGGTTAAATTTTGAGAGCCTAATTGTAAACAGGCTGTGAGAATTATGAGTAGGAACATTCATATGTGAGGAAGTTTTGAGTGTCTTCTGAAACATGCGCAATCCCGATTGTCAAAGAAATGGTCAATTTTAGTGCACAGTGTAAAGTTTTGTCACAAACAAGGAGTCAAAATCTAAGTTGAGAGGCAAAACATCTATGGCTAAAAGCATTTGCATAAACGTCTTCTAGTTTGGTAGAACCAAGATTTAGAAGTTACAAGTGTCAAAATCAACTGTTAAGAACTACAGTTTTACACATAGGTGACTTGTTGAGATCATTTCTCAAGATCTACTGAGTCCTTTGGAATGATTTAACTTGGAGGAGGTGCGCAGACTATAGATGACACCTTGTACACTTTACACATTTCATAAGTCAATGAATGAGTTATGTGCATCAGACTTTTTGTGTAGACATCTTCTTCACAATTTATTCAAGATTTTGGTAGTTGAGTATTGATCCTCCAAATTGGTGAAGGTTTTAAGTTATTCTTGATATAGAGGTGCTATAACTTCAAGGATAACTTGTTATTTAGGAGATTAACACTCTTCATCAATGGTATCAGAGCAAGAAGCATCAAAATTGAAGAAAGGAGGACCCCGATTGCTATAGTTAAAAAGAATTCAACATTTGAAGATACAAAAGGTGAAAGCTTGAAAGTAAAGCTTGAGAAGGAGGTCAAAAGATATCAAGGAAGACAAAAGGAACTTCATTCGAAGCAAAGGTACACTTATTTCTTATAAAGGTTGAAGAATTTAATACACAGGTGGAGAAAGGATGGGAGATTCTCTTCAGACAGAGGAATTGCATAGAGAGAATTATCTAGCATGGTCAATGAGGATGGAAGCTCATCTTATGAGCAAAGACTTGATAGGTTATATCATAGGTGAAGAAGAAAAGCCTCAATTCAGAGATCCTAGTGTTCCAACTAGGGATGAATTGTCAGATTTGAAGACTTGGATGAAGAGAGATGCTCAAGCTAGGAGCATTATCTATATGGGAGTTAATGACTACTTGCTACCTCACATTAGAGGTCTTGAGAGTGCAAGTGATATATGGAATGCTTTGGAGGAGCATTTCCAAAATGCCACAAATTCAAGGAAGGTATCCTTGTGGGTAGAGTTTACCACATTCAAGAAGAAGGCCTCTCAATCCATTTCACATTATGTAACAAGGATGAAGGACATTGCAGATGCATTAGGAGCAGTTGATGAAGATATTGAGGAGGATAAATTGGTAAGGAAAATCCTCACAGGTTTGAGAGGTGATGACAAATGGAAACCATTCATTTTGTCTACTGAATTATCACTAGATCATTTTACTCCTGATTTGAATTAGTTGCTAGGAAACATGATAACCTTTGAGTAGGATGTCAAAGGTGAAAGTGATAAGATTGCAGTTCAAGCAATGTATTCAAAGGATAAAAAGAAGAATAGCAAAGGGAAGCAACTAGCAAATGAAGATGAAGGTACAACTAGCCAAGCTAACTTCCTAAGAGGAAGAGGAGGCGGCAAAGGTAGAGGAAAAGGCAGAAGTAATAAAGATGGAGTCAAAGCTTGCTGGATTTGTGGTAAGACAAATCACTTAGCTCATGATTGTTGGCATAATACTTAGAATAATGGGGGATATAATCAGAACTTTAATTCAAGAGGAAGAGGTGGCAGAAATCAAAGAGGTAATTTCAGAGGTAGAGGTAGTAGAGGTTATTTTGGAAGAAATGCAGGTAGAGGATTCCAAAGCCAACAATACAACAATACCTACTACAATTATGCTTGAGATCAGAAGGAGGATTCAACATTGATTATGAATGCAACTTGTGAAAGGCAAAGTGAAGACCAAAGAGTCTTCTACATTGACTCAGGGTGTAGCAATCACCTGAGTGGCAACATAGCATTGATGAGTGATTTGGAAACTAAGGTAACTAATCATGTAGTTCAAACATGTGATAATACAAAGCACAATGTGAAGTCAATTGGATCAGTGAAGGCCAAGGATCGAAGTACTCTCTTGAGTAAGGTTTTGTATGTTCCTACAATTCCAAAGAATCTGATAAGTATAGGATAAATTGTTGAAAAAGGTTATGAAGTTAGGTTCACTAATGAAGGAGTTTTTGTGGAAGACCCTAGCAATGGGTATAAAAAAATTGTTTAAGGGAAGAAAGAAGGAAGATTGTTCACATTGAAGATTCAAAGTAATGTTGGTCATGCCTTGTTCACCTATGGAGGACATAAGATCTCTAAGTTGGATCTTTGGCATAAAAGGCTTGGACATTTTAATGAAAGAGGTATTAAAGATATGGTTAACAATGGTTCAGTGCTTGGATTGCCTATGTTGCATGTCAACATATGACATACAGATGTGAGGCATGTGAATTAGGTAAGGCTCATAAGAAATCTTATTCCAAGCATGGTTTTATGTATTCAGAGAAGCTTGAGTTGGTACACACATTTGTGTGGGGACCATCAAAGGATTTTAGTATCAATGGTTCAAGGTATTAGGTAATTTATGTTGATGATTCTACCAGATGGATCACTATCTATGTGATCAAAGATGAATAATAGGTATTCAATACATTCAAGCATTATCATGTGTATGCAAAAAGAATCACAGGTCAAAAGTTGAAGAGACTAAGGTCAGATGGAGGGGGAGAGTATTTCTCTAATGAGTTGAGTGATTACTTGTGGAATGCAGGTATAAAAAGGGAGGTTACTTGTAGGTACTCTCCTCAAAAAAATGGTGTAGCAGAAAGGAGGAATAGAACTCTTGTTGAGTTTGCAAGATCCATGATGAAGGAGAAAAATTGTCCCAATTATTTGTGGGCTGAGGCTATAAATATAGCTACATATTTGGTCAATAGATTACCATGTAAAGATTTGCAGGGTATGACACCGTATGAAGCATGGTGAGGTAAGAGACCTACTCTAGATCATTGCAAAGTATTTGGATGTTTGGCATATGCATATGTGCCATCTCAATTGAGGACCAAATTGGAACCTAAAGCTGAAAAGTATGTATTCATTGGATATGATGATAAGCAGATGGGATATAGGTCGTGGAGTCCATCCACAAAACAATTCCTTGTATCAAAGGATGTTACATTTGATGAGCAAGGTACTTGGTATGCAAGTACAATCAATATTTATGCAAGTGATGAGGAAGTTGTGAATCAAAAGAAAGGTAAATCAAAGGTTCAGATATTTGATGAAGAAGAGAACAATGAAGTACAGGTTGAAGTTGAAGAAGTGCCAAGGTTTGATCCAAAATGTGATGAACCAGAAACCTCAAGGAGTGGAGAACTCAAAAGGTCATCAAGACACAAATGGCAACCTACAAGGTATAGCTATGACACTTCTTTTCTGACTACTAAAGATTATGCTTATATGGTAAAGGTAGATGAAGACCCTTCTACATATGAAGAGGCAAAAGGTAAGAAAAATTGGGAGAAAGCTATGCAGAAAGAGTATGATGCATTGATGGAGAATGACACATGGGATTTGGTTCCTAAACCAAATAGTCAGAAGATCATTGGATGCAAATGGGTCTACAAGACAAAGAGGTTTGCAGATGGAAGTGTGTCTAGGTATAAAGCTAGACTTGTTGTGAAAGGATTTGCTCAGACATATGGTATAGATTATGATGAGACCTATAGTTCTGTGGCAAAGATGACAACCATCAGGACACTCATAGCTATTGTTGCATGTAAAGGTTGGAAATTATGTCAATTATATGTGAATAATGCTTTTCTAAATGGTTATATTTCAGATGATGTTTTCATGGAGCAACCACAAGGGTTCAGAGACGAAAGGTATCTAGATCATGTGTGTAAGCTCAAGAGAGCTTTGTATGGTTTGAAGTAGGCCCCAAGGGCATGGAATTATAGACTTGTGAAGTTCTTTAAGGAACTTGGTTTTCAAGTATCTAAAGCAGATAGTAGCTTGCTTGTTAAAGCAAGTGATGATGGGTTCATTTACATGTGCATATATGTTGATGATATAATTCTTATAGGTACAGATGAGAAATGAATTCAAAGCCTAAAGAAGCAAATGGAGAAAGAGTTCAAGATTAGTGACTTGGGAGATTTCTCATATTTCTTGGGCATGGAGATCTCATACACTCAACATGGAGTGTATGTAGCTCAAGAAAGGTATTTGAAAAACTTGTTGATCAAGTTTAAAATGGATGATTGCAGGGTAGCACCTACTCCAATGGAGGTGAATATGGAGGAGAAGAATTCAAGGACATGAAGCTATATCAAAGTTTGGTTGGTAGTTTGATCTATGCTACATTAACTAGGTCTGACCTGTCATATGCCGTTGGAGTATTATCTCAATTCATGCATTGTCCTAGGAAAGAACATTGGGTTGCAGGACAAAGAGTGTTGAGGTACATTAAGGGTACACTCAAAGAAGGTTTGTATTATGGTTTTACATCAGATACAAACATCAAGATATATCCTGATATAGATTGGGCAGGTAATCATGATGATATGAGATCAACTTATGGATACTTGTGTTATGTGGGAGATAATCAATTTCATGGTGTTCAAAGAAGCAACATACAACTGCTTTATCATCCACAGAGGTCGAGTATAAAGGTATGGTTGAAGCTGCAAACGAAGTGATATGGCTTAAGACTCTTATGAAGAGTTTTGACATCATTCAGAGTACACCCACTATTCATGGAGATAACATGAGTTCATTGTATTTAGCAGCTAATCCTATTTTTCATGCCAAGACTAAACACATTGAGATTTAGTATCATTTTCTAAAAGAGAAGGTGATGGATAAAGAGATTGAAGTTATACATACTTCAACAAAAGATTAGATAGCTGATATGCTAACCAAAAGCTTGGATGGACCAAAGCTACAGAGATTCAAAGACATGGCAGTTATAAAGAAGATAGAGAAAACCTCAATTGATGATTGAGGGGGAGCTTTTGGTGCAAGACAATCAACAATTGAAGTTTTGATGAATTTCTGAAGCCGAGGGTTGAAGAAAAGATCAAGTCATGAAGCATGAAGAAAGTATATGTTCAGAGAATGAAGATATGTAGACATATGTACATTAACTTAGAGTTAGCTCACTTATATTTTTGTATGGTTATGAGCTTGTACATACTTGCCTATATATACAAGGAAAAATGTCGGGGAAAATATGAGCGAGTGTGAGAGAACAAGAATTGAAGAGAATTAGAAGTCATTAGACACTTGTGAAGTGAGTAAGATAGCTCTCTCATCCAGATGTAAACCTTTTGAGTAATGAAGAAAAGTTGTGCCTGATTTTCCTCCGTGTTCTCCTTCTGCGCTTGATCAATTCAAGAACCCTTTTGTAGGTGTCTAATTCCATAGTTAATGAGTCTATGATTAAAGTTTGAGGGCCTAATTGTAAACAGGCTATGAGAATTATGAGTAGGAACATTCATATGTGAGTTTAGCCTCGTATATGTAAGATTTGGTTTGTTATGTCACACATTTTCTACTTGGTAACTTGAATGTGTACACCTTGGATGATGTCCATAAATTCTTTTGAGTCATATATGTAGGTTTTAGTTTTTTGTTTTTGGTGACTAGAGTCATAGTAGTTGATTTTACATGTGTATACCTTGGTTGTTGTCTTCATACCTTGATTGATTGTTGGCATATTTGTACACCTGTATGGATTCCCATAAGTTTGTTTGTGCTATTTTTGGTGTACAAAGTCAAAATAATTGATTTTATTTGAATTGAAATGATTTTTCTAAGTGAGTTTGAGGTTCATACTATCTTATCTATGTTTCAAGGAATGTGTATAATTTTTTCTTTCATATGATGAATTTTTGTCTTTTGATAAAAATACACTTGATTAGGAATTTTCATCCTATTCAGTACCATAGTGTTGATATATTTAGGTAGTGATGTGTGTGAACACTCTAGGATCGCCAGGGCACTTTTTCCCTCTTTAGGAGGTTTTTTCCCTCAGCTTGTATATACGCTTATTGCCCTAGTAGGCTACTTATCTTTGTACATTCTAGTGGTAATACACTTAGTATTGTGTGTTGAGCTCCAAGCTTTTTCTTCTTCCTTGTGATGTTCGCATGCTTCTGTAGACATCTAACTCTAGCAATTTGTATTAGAGTAGGTCACCGCTTCATCTAGGGCATCGTTGGCACTCCTCTGGCTGCAGTCTTAGAATCACACAAAATTTGGTAAGCATACTCATGAAATCTGAGCTTGTTTCGGCCTCCGAATGCACTATCATAGTGCTTGTGCAGGCTATTTTGTCTTTTTGTGCCAAAGGTTTATACCAGTTTGGGTTCTCTATTAAAAGAATCTTGAAGTCTGCTACTGGTTTAGCAGAATTTGTCTAGGAAGTTCTGTTCAACTTTTTGAGATATAGTCATTTTTTTGCATCAAGATATTTTAGTCATCGGCCATGGCTGAAAGTAGTAATGTATTCCGTATGTTTGTTGTTGAGGATAAGTTGGATGGTACCAACTACCCGTTATGGGCTTATATGATGCAACATGTATTGGTTGCAAAAGGACTGTAGAATATTGTGTAGGGTGTTGAAAGACATCCTATTACACCTACGACTACAGGTACTGCAAATACAGGTGCTAGAGCTGATGGAGATGGTGTTGAAGATGATGATATTCTACAGATTCATGTTCGTGCTGCTGTTTCTGTTACACCTACTGTAGAACAAATTCGTTGGGATGGCAAAGATGCTCAGGCACATGCATTGATAGCTTTGTCTATCAAACGTGCCATTATTCCTCAGATTTTCTCTTATAGAACGGCTAAGGATGTTTGGGATAGGAATGAGGCTCGTGTTGCTTAACTCCAAAAACAATTGGAGAGTGAGCACATGAATGAAAATGGTTCTATGGACAGTTTTCTCACAAAGATCAAGGATTTGAAAGAAAAATTGATTTTTTAATGATGAAGTTATACCAGATAGCTCACTTGTGCAGATCGTTCTGAATGGTCTTCCTGACACATCAAAGTTTTGCTTCTACTCTTCGTTTGATGATGAAAGGCAATCCAAATGCCTTTTCATTTGAGGAGTTAGTCTCTATTGTGTTGCAGGAAGACCAGTCTAGGCAAAACATGTCTATTATGCATGTTGCAAATCAAGCTTTCCTAGCTACTCAGAAGGGCAAAGGTAAATGGAGCTCTTCTACTAGTAAGCAGAAATTTGCAAATGCTGCACATTTGAAGAAGGAAGACAAAGATGAGAAGAAATTAGAAAGGGAGATTTTTTTTTCAAATATTGTAAAGCAAATGATCATGTTATCAAGAGCTGTCCAAAACTGGCTGCTAAAGAGGCAAAGAAGAAAGAGGCTAGAATGGTTGTTGCAGAGTCCTCTACACTGAAAACAGAGTCTACTAATTTTGTGTAGGAAGAAGAATGAGCATTTACTACTGTTTGCAGTTTCGACCCATCTTTTCATGAGTAGTGCATGTCTGCAGTAGACTCAGATGTTTGGTCTTTTGATAGTGGGGCGACCAGCCCATCCCACTCCTAACCGGGAGGTTGTGGGTTCGATTCTCGACATTTAATGTCAAGAATCGAACCCACAACCTCCCGATTAGGAGTGGGATGGGCTAACCACTTGCCCCAAAAGCCATGGTTGAGGATTACTTGCTAATCCTCTCTCTTAGAGCATGGTTCAACCATCTCCTACTAGGATTATGTGACATTCCTTCCCCCTTAGACTGAGCATTGCCCTCAATGCTCACTTGTGGACCTTCCTGAATCTCTTGGAACCACTTTCCATGCATGAGCGCTTCCACCAACCTCAAAATCCAGCACATGGACCAAATTTGGACATATCCCACCCTCCGTGGGTGCCCAAATGCCCATGTACCTTCATCCAAGATTAGTTTCACACTCACCATGGATAAGCACTTCCAAGTGCCCATGGATGTACCCTTTCTGGATGTACCCTGGTAGGATGTACCCTGGCAGGACTGGGACTGGCAGAATGTACCCTGACAAGTGTACCTTGACATGCGTCACGTCGCGCCACCGTCATGCCCAATTTCGCAACTAGGCTCTGATACCAAGGTCAGGAATCGAACCCACAACCTCCCGATTAGGAGTGCAATGGGCTAACCACTTGCCCCAAAAGCCATGGTTGAGGATTACTTGCTAATCCTCTCTCTTAAGGCATGGTTCAACCATCTCCTACTAGGATTATGTTACACCAACTCTAGTAACATAGAAGAATTAGCAGAGCTAGTGGCGAAGAAGTTAGGAGTTCAAGGACAAAGGAACTACCAGCACCCTTCACTAAGAATACCCATGTTGCGAAGATGCAACTTATGTGGAGGTGATAATCCCACTCACATGTGTGTGTGAGGAGGAACAGGTGTACCTCAAGCTTACCCTTATAATAGGTAGCCCCATCAAGGAACCGCCTTGTATTGCCACATAGAACAGAAATACACCAACCATACCATAGAGAATTTCCCATTCAATAGGCAGACACGACCTTTACACCCACCTCAGTATTGACCATATGGATATCCACTTAGGGAGCTAGGCAGGGAAATGCCCAAGTACAATCCCTGCCCAGCACCACAGGGAGCACCTAGACCATATGACCAAGCACAATTTGGAAACCCTCAGCCACTGTTAGGACCACAACCACCACTTCCCCAACATGTGGTACCTGTCAAGTATCCTCAACCACAGGAAAACTTAGAAAGAGCGATGGTGCCAGCATCACCGATAGCCAGTGTAGAGTCAACAAACCCAGGATACAAGCAATGTCAAGGAGAGTACTACTCATATGACGTTAGTATAATGGAGTACGAGCAAGTTTATGACCCGCAATACTATGGATACAAAGGATATGACAATACCTATGGACGAGAGGTGGCGACATTAATGTACACCACACCTAAAGGCCAGGTGCCCGTAAGACCCCCCCCCCATCAGACCACCTGTGCCAAGAGGACCGTGTTATAGATGCGGAGGAGACCACTTTATTAGAGAATTCACTCGGCCATACAACCAACCCCCTCCTAGGACTTGGGAAGGGTATTGTAGTGATTGTGGAAAGGAACATCTTTTCAGAGATTTCCCAAAAAATCCCAATAAGGCTGAGGACACTGCGCATATTAATGTGATCAAAGTGATAGAAGCATTGGGAAGTGACAAGAAATAAACCGTACCATTAAAGGCCATTACACGAGCACGAACGAAGGAACAAGAAGGAAAACAAAAAGACCTTGAACAAGAAAACTGTAAAACCATAGACCCCAGAATTCAAATAATGGAAGATTCAGAAGACCCACGCGATAGTACCCAAGTAATCAAAAGCCAAAAGTGGGAAAGGAGAGAAAAACTCAAGGAAAAATGGATGAAAAACAAAAACAAGGAAGACGAGAAGCATACGCATAGCAATAAGAAATCTAAAAGACCTAAGGATCAGGAAGAAATTTCTATCCCAGTGCCTATCCGAGACTCAGAGAAACCAAGATCAATTCTAGCCGACCCAAAAACGGACGATTTGGATATGTGGTTGAAATCTTACCAAGCGAGAATAAAGAATGGACCGAATGTGGAGCAGGATGAAAGGATTTAACCACAAGGAGAGTTAGAAAAGGAGAGGTTGGTGATATGCAGAAAACTCATAGAGGTAGCTCAGGCCACTCTAGAGAAGACTGTCCCAGCTCTATCTGAGATGAGGATATCAGGAGATCAATACGAGGATTGTATTAAGGCCAAGATAGGGAACTAAAAGAGAAAGATGATAAACCAAAACTCTTGAAAGCCCAAGATGAACCTATGTCCACAATTCCGGACTTAGAGGCTGACTGGCCAAAGGAATTGTGGAATAGAGTTCGATGAGAACAATGGAAAAGGAATGGAGTTGTTAAACCTCCTTTTGAGGAATTAGATGTGGAAGATTATCAACCAAATCCCAACATGGAAGAAATATATGAGGAAGTATCGAGACTAGACCGAAATAGGGAAGAAGCTCAAAGCATTTCGACCCTACCAAATTACATGGGAGAGTACGAAAAAGAATCCATAATCTTTCGTGCGCCCACAGTACGAGGGAAAGTAAAAGGAAACTCAGATAAGAACTCACACAATCTAACAGAACTTAAAAAGACCAAAGTACAATGCCAATTGACCGTGGAAGAACTACTTCATGTTAAACCACAATTATGGAAACAATTAGCAAGACAATTGGAGTTAGAGTAAGAGAGGAATGAAAAAGAGAGCAAGGGAAATGAAAAACCATCTAATGTACAAATCCTAGTGGATAAGGTTGGAGAATTTAGTGAAGGAGGCAAAGGTAACACGTGTTTACCGGTCACCTACAATGGCTATATGACCAAAGCCATACTAGACACAAGAGTAGGAGTAGGGATTGCTACCAAAGAGATTTGGGAGAAATGGGGAAAGCCCACCCTGTGACCCACTCATATGAAGCTTCAATTAGCAGATGGTCATGTTGAGAAACCATTGGGAATATTAGAAAAGATCAAATTAACCACCTGTGGAGTTGAATTTGAGCATACGTTAGCCATCTGTCAATTTGGAAAAGCAAATAACTATTAGGATGACCCTTCATGAGACATCTTAGGGTAGTGCAAGATTAGGGACAAGACTCATTGTACCTTCAACATCAAGGAAATACCACCAAGATAAACTTGCATACCTTTGCGTACAAATATGTACCACCACTACAATGGAACCCCATACATAAGGAAGAGGATGATTTGTCTATCCATAGTGCTGGATCAAGCGATCAATCATGGATGCATGAGGATGCCCAATTATGGATGTGTAAAGAAGCCAAGAAAGAGGATAACAAGATGCAGTTATGGCCTATAGGACATCAAAATTATCGATCGGTAGAGGACCCAATGTACATGCCTCAAATCTTTCCTGATGAACCATTTGAACCGCACGGTTGGATGGAAATCCTAGCAACCTTGGATGTATGTGTGAATGAAGAAGTTCTGATGATGAATGAATGTATGGACGAAGAAGGCTACGACGTAAATTTGTACGTGGTTGTCCTTCAAGAAGTAGAAGTAGGAGAAATATTGGAAAAGGAGTGGAAAGAAGAATACAAGAGCATAGAGATGGAACCAAAATCTGATTCTAAAGAACGTTACCTAGAAGCCATTCGAACCAAAGACAAGTATGGAATGACCAAAGTGTTAGCAATAGAATCAGCCCCTATAGTACCAAAACAGGAGGAAAGTGTGAGTAAAATCGAACCAAACCCTGACCTTTTTGAGGTTTCGGAGCATTTCAAAAGGTATGAAGTAGAAGAGAGAAAAATAACTATTCAAATGCCTAAGAGAGAGGCAAGAGAAGGAGAAGCATACGACAACAAGGAACAAACAAAAAAGATCATAGTGATTGTAGAAGATGGAGAAGAAAGATGTACATACATAGGAAAGGATGTGTCAATCGAGGAGGAAGAAGAATTAATACAGTTGATCCGGGAATATTGAGATTATTTGCTTGGACCTATAAGGATCTCAAGGGGGTGGAACCCTCCATTTGTTCTCATAGAATACCAATGACATCGGAGGCAAAACCATCCAAACAACACCCTTACACCTATAACTAGGTCTATGCTGCTAAAATTAAAGAAGAAATAGACAAACTATTAGCAGCTGGATTCATTTATGAGATAGAACATACTGAACGGGTATCGCCATTAGTGGTTGTGCCTAAAAAGAACGGAAAACTCAGAGTATGCATTAGCTTGAAAAAAAGTCAATGCAGCCACGATCCGTGATAGCTATCCATTACCTATCACAAACCACCTATTGGAAAGAGTTGTAGGAAAAGAAGTCTATAGTTTTTTAGACATTGGATTCTCGGGATACAACCAAGTAGCTATTGCCTCACTAACGCCCCTACTACTTTCCAAAGGTTGACGTGTCATGTTTTCAAAGAATTCCTAAATAAAAGTATGGAAGTGTATGTAGATGACCTATGTACATATTCAAATCAAAGGCAAGAACACATTCCTGAATTGCGGAAGATATTTGATAAATGCCGACAATATAGAGTCTGCCTAAATCCCAAGAAGTGTGTCTTCATGGTAAGACAAGGGAAGATTTTGGGACACATAGTGTCTAGGAACGAAATATCTACAGATGAAGACAAGATCAAGGTCATTTTAGAAATTCCTAGACCAAATCATGCAAAAGAAGTGCAAGCATTTATGGGACATTGTGGATACTATTGCCGACACATGTACGACATAATTGCCAAACCCTTGTATGGATTGTTGACTCAATTCACTTGGACTGATGAATGCGAAAAGGCATTTAACGAGTTAAAAAGGCAACTTAGCATGGCCCCAATTCTGAAAACACTGAATTGGAACAAGCTTTTCCATATTCATGTGGACGCTTCAAATTATGCAATAGGATGCATCTTAGCTCAGCCGGCAGATGAAGGAAAGTTGGATCATCCAATTGCTTATGCAAGTAGACAACTGAATCAAGCCGAGAGAAACTATACAACTACGGAGCGAGAGGGATTAGGAATGGTCTACACTGTAAAGAAATTCATACACTATCTCTTAGCCAACAAGTTCAAGTTCTTCATAGATCATCAAGACCTATTGTACTTAGTCAATAATCCTTGTAACATGGGAAGACTTGTGAGATGGTTCCTGTTATTGATGGAGTTCGACTTGAACTAATTCTGAAAAAGGGAAATACCCATGTAAGAGCAAATCATCTCTCTAGATTAACACATGGAGAACCACCAAGTGGAGTACCAGACGATTTGCCAGACACTTACCTGTTTAATTTGGAAGTGTGTCCAAAGTGGGCAAAGAAGCTAATTCCAATACTCACTCATGGCCCACAACACTCAATTAATAAAGAAAGTAAAAAGTGAATTCTACAATCACGTAACTTGCACATTATTGCAGGAAGTGTGTACTATAAGGAACCCAACAGTGTACTGTCGAGATGTGTTGAGGAAGACGAACAGAAGAAGTTGATTGAACAAGCCCATGTAAACAAATGGAGGATGCACAAAGAAATTCATGGAACTCTAAGAGAATTAAAACGGCTAGGAGTATACTGGCCTGATATGCCTAAAGATGTCCATGATTATGTCAGTAATTGTGCAGAATGTCAGGAAACCATACCAGATGATCACACATCTTTACCTTTCTCTACAATAGCACCCAAATGGAGTAAGGCATTAGTAAAATTCCTAAAGACATGCGAACATGAGAAAGGAATCAGTTTAACAAGAAAACACTCCCTAGAGGAAATGAGTAAGGATTATGTAATCATGGGAAGACAATTGTTCAAGAGAGGAAAAGATAATCAATTACGGCTATGTGTGCATGAAGGAGAATACTTACCCATATTAGAGATGGCACATGCAAGTGCTGCGGGAGGTCATTTTTCAGCTAAGATAACTATAAAAATGATCCTCTTTGCAGGATTGTGGTGGCCAACTCTACATATGGATGTTGACACATATGTTCAAAGTTGCGAGACATGCCAAAGGGCCAAATATCCGATGAGACGAGATGACATGCCATTAAGACCTATGGTGTGCGCTAGAGCATTTTCCAAATGGGGTATTGATTTCATAGGACACATTAACCCACGAGCCAAAGGGTCACATGTTGAATATATAATAGTAGCCACGGATTATTTGACTAAATGGGTAGAGGCAAAGGCTACTAGAAAAAATGATGCTCAGACCACTGCTAAGTTTCTTTTTTTGCACATCTTCACTCACTTTGGATTACCAATTGAGATAGTGAGTGATTGAGGAACACATTTCATTAATGAAGTCATAGAGTACTTAATGAATGAATTTTTGGTGATCATTGATTGGAGAGTGATTGAGGGAAGTTAGCCTCCCAAGATCAACTATTAATACATGGTAGTCTTAGTCGTGGTTATGTGAAGACCTCCAAGAGCTGAGCTTTATGCCATATCAAGGTGTGATTACAAGGCACACATATGTATCAGTAAGTCCATTGTATTGTACAATCAATATACTTTCATTTTCATGATCATTTGAGTTCATATTTCCATGTTCTTGTGAAGTGTTCTACTCACTTCCATATCTCTCAGTTTTCTCAGTCAGATTGCAGAGATGGTTTCTCTAAGCTTGGTGCATCATTTTCAATGATGTAACTTGATAAAGTTAGCTCTGCAAGTCTACCATATGCTCAACTGTTTTCATTTCATTTGGTTGTCTCAATCTTAAGTTATGTTCAGTTGAAGTCAACCCTATCTATTCATTTTCACTTCTCTGTCAGGTACCCGACTTTTTTACTCATCTTGTCAGAGCTGTTTCTCAGTATGTACTTACCCAAATTCAATTATTGAAAATTTCTTGCAACATACTATCTAGTATAAGCATACAAATTTTCATAATCATTGGATTCTTAAATCTTGAGTTATGTTCGTTTTTCTACTCACTAGTCTCATTACTATAGCAGCCCGTGAAAATCGGGATGATGTCATCAATCGTTAAACATCATTCTCAGTGTATGGTTCATTATTTGTATGAGAATACTCTTGAAAGTTAGCTCTTTAAGTTAACTAGACTTCCCCAAGAGGAATTAAGCTAATTGTTGCTCTGCTCAGAGAATTATGCAAAACATTGGACAGGTGTATGAACCAAAATAGCAAGTTCTTCACCTCTGAGCTAACTCCAACTTATCTGTTTTGATCTATCTTTTTGAGAGTGATCTTCCAAGGTACACAGGGTGTCTAATACAGCCATTTGCAAACTAAAAGGGCCCACCATATACTCCTGGAGTTCATTTGGCTGGTGTAGATCAAGGATTTTGCAACACCTCTTCATCTTCAAGCACATACCTATCCATCTCTTCACAATGGTATCAGAGCAAGGTTGGACAACATGGAAGATGGATTTCCTTCATCAATTAACAAATTGGATAGAGGTAATTACTCAGCTTGGTCATTAAGGATTGAAGATTATCTCCAAGGTAGAAGTTTATATGGTTATGTGGCTGGAGATGAAGTCATGCCAAGTTTCAGGAACAAAAGTCAACCAACACAAGAAGAACAAGAAAGATTGAGCACATGGTGCTCCAAGGATGCACTTGCAAGGTCTTATCTCCTCAACTCTATCTTAGATTTTTTGTTGCCTCACATTAGAAGTTGTAAGACATCTTAGGAAGTGTCTAATGCACTTGAAGCTTTCTTCTCTTCAAGTACCAAAGCTAGGAAGCATCAACTATGGCTGGATTTCACAACTCTCAAGAAAGCTCCCAAACAAAATGTGACTGATTTTGTCACAAAGCTCAAGGACATAGCAGATCAGTTGGGAAGCATTGGAGAGGTAATAGATGAAGAGCAAATTGTAAGGCAGGTCATCAATGGCTTGAAGGCAGATGACAAGTGGGAAGCATTCACCACAGCTATGGATTTGTACATGGACATGCATGTACCTGATTTCAATACACTCATTGGACAACTACTTACTCAAGAGGCAAAGCTTATCAAAAATGGAGAAAGCTCTAAAGGTAATCAATCTTCAGCTTTATACACTGATAAAAGCAAGTCCAAAGATAACAAAGGAAAGGCAAAGAAAGTGGATGATGAAGCAGGTACATATCAAGTTAACTATGCAAGTAGAGGAAGACATGGTAGAGGTAGAGGAAGAGGAGGTAGACAAGGTAGGGGAAGATCCCAAGACTCCAACCCATGTTCTATTTGTGGACTAACTAATCATACAACTGAAAACTGCTTTAGGAATTCCAAGAATCAAAGAGGAAGAGGATACAATAGAGGAAGTTATGGCTACGCAAGAGGAAGGTTCAACAATTATCATGGCAGCTACAACAACTATAATCATTCAAACTATCAAGGAGGCTACAAAGGAAGGAGAGACTACAATAACTACATAGAAGACTCAAACAAAGAGGATTCAATATTGATCATGAACATGGCTATGCCACAAGGTAAATCTGATGAGCATGTTTTCTACATAGATTCAGGCTATTCAAATCATGTGGCAGGAAATGTGGCACTCCTATCAGATTTAGAAGATCCAAGGAATAAGCATGAGGTACAAACAAGAGATGATACAAGACATCATGTGGAGAAAATAGGCAATGTCAAAGCACCTGATGGAAACATCAACCTACTCAGTAAGGTACTCTATGTCCCTACCATTACAAAGAATTTGATAAGTGTTGGGCAGATAGTAGAGAAAGGGTTGCAAGTCAGGTTCACAAAAGCAAGAGCATTTGTTGAAGATCCAAGTCAAGGATTCAGAAAAATTGCAAAAGGTGAAAAGACAGGTAGATTGTTCACATTTGAACTACAAGACACTAGAAACATTGCTCTCTTTAATTATGGTAGTTAGACACTCACAGAATTGGAAGTATGGCACAAAAGGTTAGCACATATTGGTGAAAGGTCATTAAATCAAATTTGCAGGGACCAAAGTGTACTTGGACTCCCTAATTTGTCAAAACAACATATGATTTATAAGTGTAGTGCATGTCAATTTGGAAAGTCTCACAGGTTACCATTCATGAAGAAAGGTTATATGCATGGAGATCTCTTGGAGTTGGTTCATACAGATGTATGGGGACCTAGCAAGGAAGCTTCAATATCTGGATCAAGGTATTATGTCTCCTTTATGGATGATTGTAGCAGATGGACTATCCTATTCTTTATGAAACACAAAGATGAAGTTTTTTCATGTTTCAAAAGATATTTGGCTCTTGTGGAGAATCAAACAGGTAAATCACTAAAAAGGCTAAGGTCAGATGGAGGGGGAGAATAATTCTCCCATGAGTTTGATTCTTTTCTTCAAGAAAGAGGAATCAAAAGAGAGGTAACTACAAGGTACACTCCTGAGCAAAATGGAGTGGCAGAAAGGAGGAATAGGACAATTGTTGAAGCTGCAAGGTCCATGTTAAATGAAAAGCATTTACCTAATTATTTATGGGTTAAGGTTGTATCTACAGCCACTTACTTGATTAACAGGTTGCCTTCAAAATCCCTTGATGGGATGACTCCATATGAGGCTTGGAATGGAAGAAGACCAAGCTTAGATCATTGTAAAATTTTTGGATGTATTGGTTTTGCTCATGCTCCTTCACAAGTTACAGGCAAGATGGATCCAAAGGCAAAAAGGTGTGTATTTATTGGATATGACAACAATCAAGGGTTACATGTTATACAACCCTACCAACAAAGGATTCTTGGTAAGCAGAGATGTAGTTTTTGATGAAAACAATTCATGGTATGAAGATTCATGCAGGAAGGTCAATTTACCATATGATCTTGAAGAAGATTTTCCAAGACTTGGTAGAGAACAACCAAAGATTGAAGAACAAGACACCTCATAGGATGATGAAGAATCTCAGATGGAAAAGATCAAAGCATGGAAGTCTAAAGGTAAAGCAAAATTGCAGGAACTTGGACATGAGGCAGAATCATCACATCATGGCCTAAGAAGATCTATGAGGGAAAAGAAAAAACCAGAAAGGTATAGGTTTGACACCTCATTAGTAACTAAACATTCTATCTACATAGCACAGGACATAAACCAAGAGGAGCCATCATCCTTTGAAGAGGCCAAAGCAAAATCAGAATGGAAGCATGCAATGAAGGAAGAGATTGAAGCACTTGAGGAAAACAACACTTGGGATTTGGTGCCCAAGACTTCATCCATGAAGGTAATAGGCTCAAGATGGGTCTATAAACTCAAGAAGAATTCTAATGGTTCCATTAACAGGTATAAGGCAAGGCTTGTAGCAAAAGGCTTTGCACAAACTCAGGGAATTGATTATGAGGAGACCTTCTCTCCTGTGGCAAAGATGCCTACTATTAGGGTTTTGCTTAGTATTGCCTCTTCCGAGAATTGGAAGATACTTCAACTAGATGTAAAGAATGCATTCTTGAATGGTTGGATAACAGAAGAGGTATATATGGCACAACCACCTGGTTTTGAGAATCAAGTTCATCATGATTATATGTGTAAACTTAACAAAACATTGTATGGTCTCAACTAAGCTCCAAGAGCTTGGAATTTCAGGCTTGTTTCATTCTTGCAGGACAAAGGCTTTCAACCAAGCAAGGCAGATCCTTCACTCTTTATTAAAAAGAGTAATTCGGAGGTTATCTACTTATGTGTATATGTAGATGATATTATAGTGACAGGAAATGATGCAAATGGTATGAAGAAGATCAAAGATTAGATGAGAGAAGAGTTCAAAATAAGTGATTTGGGTTCACTTACCTACTTCCTAGGCTTGGAAGTTGTCTACAAAGATCATGGTTTGTTTCTCACTCAAAGAAAGTACATTAAGGACATGTTGGCAAAATTCAAGATGCAAGATTGTAAGATTGCAGGTACTCCAATGGAGGTCGATCACAAATTGAGCTCACATGAAGGTGAACTCATAGAGGACATCACATCATATCAAAGTCTAGTGGGTAGTCTCAAGTATGCCACATTGTCAAGAGTAGATATATGTTACAGTGTGAGTGTGCTAAGTCAATTTATGCACACACCAAGGAAACCACATATGGATGTTGCCAAAAGGATTCTTAAGTATCTCAAAGGAACCATAAATGAAGGACTTTATTATCCTTATGTATCTGATTTAGGTTTGAAGCTATTTTCTCATGCAGATTGGGCTGGCTCCAAGGAAGATAGAAGGAGCACTTCAAGTTATCTTACCTTTGTAGGTTCAAAGCTTATTTCATGGTCATCCAAGAAGCAACCTACAGTTGCCCTTTCTTCCACTAAAGCTGAATACAGAGGTCTTGCCATAGCTACACAAGAAGCTATGTGGATGAAGACATTATTCAAAGATCTTGGATTGGAGTTTGGAACTCCAACTATTTTTGGTGACAATATGAGTTCTATTCATTTGGTTGCTAATCCTATTTTTCATGCAAGGACTAAACATATTGAAGTTCATTATCACCATGTACGAGGGAAGGTTCTAAGCAAAGAGATTCAAATATCATATGTGTCCACTCATCAACAATGTGCAGATATTCTAACCAAAGCATTGGATGGTACAACACTTTGCAAATTCAAGGCTATGATTGGTTTGCAGGTAATCTTGGAAGATTGAAGACCTCAAGCATACTTGGCTTGAGGGGGAGCTGTTGGAGCAAATCTATGACAAGCCTAAGTATTGGCTTGAGTCCCACAAAGTCATAGAAAAAGCTTTAAAATGAAGACTATGTAAAGTTCACTTGTGAACTACCTCTTGTAACGTTTGAAGACTTTACTTAATGTAAAAGTGAAAGAATCTTAAGTGGTTGAGTCCACTTGATCAAAAAGGGAAAGAGGAGCCACGAATTCGTGATTTGTGGTAGATAGAGGATCAAATCAATCACTAATTGATTGGAGAGTGATTGAGGGAAGTTAGCCTCCCAAGATCAACTATAAATACATGGTAGTCTTAGTCGTGGTTATGTGAAGACCTCCGAGAGCTGAGCTTTATGCCATATCAAGGTGTGATTACAAGGCACACATATGCATTAGTAAGTCCATTGTATTCTACAATCAATATACTTTCATTTTCATGATCATTTGAGTTCATATTTCCATGTTCTTGTGAAGTGTACTACTCACTTACCCAAATTCAATGATTTACCCAAATTAAATGATTTGAAGCTTCTTGGATTCAGCATACTGTCTAGTATAATCATACAAATTTTCATAATCATTGGATTCTTAAATCTTGAGTTATGTTCATTTTTCTGCTCACTGGTCTCATTACTGTAGCAGCCCGTGAAAATCGGGATGACGTCATCAGTTGTTAAACATCATTCTCAGTGTATGGTTCATTATTTTTTATGAGACTAATCTTGAAGGTTGGCTCTTTAAGTTAACTAGAATTCCCGAAGAGGAATTAAGCTAATTGCTACTGTGCTCAGAGAATTATGCAAAACACTCGACAGGTATATAAACCAAAATAGCAAGTTCTTCACCTCTGAGCTAACTCCAACTTATCTGTTTTGATCTATCTTTTTGAGAGTGATCTTCCAAGGTACATAGGGTGTCTAATACATCCATTGGCAAGCTAAAAGGCCCCACCTTATACTCTTGGAGTTCATTTGGCTGGTGTAGATCAAGGATTTTGCAACACCTCTTCATCTTCAAGCACATACCTATCCATCTCTTCACAATTAACACTCTCCATCAAGCTTTGCATTTGAGATAGCCTAAGAATCTTGAACTACACATGCTAAATCATTCATAGATTTTGCATAGCCTATGAGCTTATACATCCCATGGCATAATAAGTTCATGAACATGAAGAACTATCAAAAGACCACCAAGGTACCAAGAACCTCCATGAAAGTTTTTATGAACAATGACCAGTAAAATTATCTCAAAACACCATCAACTGCAAGGCTGGGAGGCAAGGAAAATAGGGGTAAAGGGTGTACAAAGTGAGGAAGAAGAAAGGGTGGGAGGGTGGGAAAATGGGAAAAATGAAGCCCTAAAGAGAAAAATGATGGAAAAATGCTTCTCCAAACCCACCAAACGCATGCACCACCACCACTACAAAAATGGCCACCAAACACACCACCAATAAATGTGTAACTTCACATGGATTAGAAATGAGCTTGCGGAGAGCATGGAGTATGCTCATCAAGCTTCTAATCGAGTACAAATGGGGGAGCAGCGCCTCCTTATATAGATTTGGTAGGGGCTCTTCAAAGTACATCTCATGTGGGATAATTCCCCTTAAAGGAGAATGAATACAATGGTAGAAGAAAATGGCAAGTTACAATATAAAATGGAAATGGAGTGCCTCCTAGATACAAAATGGAGATGCACTCATGCACATACAAATGTGAATGATGTAGGATCAATCATGTTGTCAACAGTGATGTGTGTAAACACACTTAGGCCCAGGGGAACTTTTTTCCCTCTTTAAGAGAGTTTTTTCATCTGGCTTGTATATATGTGTCTAACCCTAGTGGGTCACTTACATTTGTACTTCACTTGGTAATTCATTCACTACCGTATTGAGCTCCAAGCTTCTTCTTCTTAGTTGTGCTATTTGTGTGCTTCCACAGACCTCAAACTCCAATAGTTCCTACTTGGTAGTTAGACTCCTCTCAACTAGATCTATCTATAGAGGCATTTCTCCAAGATGTTTAAGTTGTAATCCTACTCTTCTAACACTTAGAAATTCAATTTTTTGTTAATGTTTTGATGCTTTTTTTGGTAGCATTTTTGGGCATACTTTTGTTCTACATAAAAACTTTGGAGTTTTTTTGGAACCCCCCAAAAGGAGATTATGTGCAAACAATGTCCAATGGAGGACTTAGAGGTGTCAAAAAGTAGCCGAAGGAGGCTGGCACCTAGCATGTTGGAACATCAAGCTTACACTATGCTTGAGGCAGATGTGAACTACATCAAAAAATCTATGGTTTGGATTATGCCAAAATATCCATTGAAGCATTCTTTTTACCTATGCACATTTATTGCATTTTTTTAAAAGATTTTTTATGGATCATTAACCATTGTAAAAGCCTAGAGCTTACACATGTAAAAGGAGAAAAAGAGAGCTAAACTTCCACGAATTCAAGGTGGTTGTGTTGCAAGCAATGAATCAGAGGTGTCAAAAAGTAGCCGAAGGAGGCTGGCACCTAGCATGTTGGAACATCAAGCTTACACTATGCTTGAAGCGGATGTGAACTACATGGTGCTTACGCTTGAGCTACAAGCTTCCTTTTTAACTTTGGTTCCTTTCTTTGTCTTCTTACTATAGCTACTATGGTGATAAATACTCCTTTGAAATATGATAATAATGCAGCTTTCTTTATAAATACCATTTTAGTGTGAGCATTCATCATTTTTTCATGGAGATCCTCTTAATGCTCCATCTTTTGTTATGTCCAATCAATAGCTTTGTTAGTATAATCCTCTAGCATCTATTGGTATTGGGCCTCATAAGCTGCCCTCTTATCATTATCTTGCATTAAATAAGAATAAATATTTTCTATGCTAGTGTGAGGAGGATGTAGCTCTTTATCGGCCTGAACTTTCTTTTTCTCTACTTTGATCTCTTCCTTTGTAGCTTCTTTCACTTCCAACTCCTACTTCCTTGGATCCACCTTCCTTTTCCTGCTAGGTTGTGCTACTTCCATCACTACCTTTCTTTTTTTTACCCGCATCTTTTGTAGACACCTTCTTCATTGGACTTTTGATTCCTATCATTGCTGCTCTAAACACTTGAGCTTTTGGGGCCAATAGCAATTTATCTTCAATTCCAAGAACATGATATATGATTTTTGTAAGCAATTAGGCTCCATTCATGAATTTTATGGACTCCCAGTGCTTGGTTGCTTCCTTCAATGTCTCATGGATATATGGGGTCATATCTGCTACTCAAAAAGGTTTTGTTTTATCTTTATGATTCATCATGACCAAAGTTATTAGCTTATGTGGCATGGTATATCTTAATAGCCTTGGAAAACATAATAGTTGGAGGAAGATTCTGATAGCCAATTCTTCATTTTCTTTATCCTTGATGTATGAGGGCTTAAATATTGTATAAGTGGTTGCATTCTTTTTACAAAGCTAACATCAACTTTTTTCCCGTGGGATAGAAATGTAGAGGAGCTTTGATGTGATCTGCTTTGATGGTAATATGTACCATTTCATTTTCCCAATTCTTCACTTTGTAGATAAAATAAGGCTCTGAACCTCTTTTCAATTCTTATGAAGATGTCATGACATGTTCACACCGGTCGAAATGTATGAAAAACACTAGTTCTTCCAATAATTTGTGAGGATCCATTGCTTTCCATCTTTTGTAAGCAGCTACAGCTCTCTAAAAATTATAGAACTCCTAATAGAGCATCCTATACTTGTATTTTCCTTTCTTCATTGTGAAAATATGTTTGCTCACAATTTTGATGAATTCTTTCAACTCTTTCTCCACCTACTCTTGTTCAAATACTTCCTTTTGATTGGATTCCAACTCTACCACTTCCTCAGTGCCTTCACTATTCAGGAACCAATGTCCCCTAGATAAAGACAGAAGTTCTACATTTGTGTGTATCTAGTGAAGCTACTTGATTCTTGTTTGTTTTTGGTTGCTTTGGCCTCGATATCTGCTTCATTTTGTTGTGTTTATAGATTGGATGATATTCCAATCTTTCATTATATTTCCAAATTTGTTTCATCTTCTTCTTGATTTGACAAAATGGTTGTACTTTTGTGTTTTGATCTGATTTTGCTCTATATTCCAATGATGTATCTAATTGATCTTGTACTAGTTCCCTCTTCACAAATTGTTTCAGTCTTGTTAATTTTTCTTCTAATGGAAATTTGAAAGTTTCCATTTCCAACCTGTGTATGTCTTCTTCTAGTTCTTGCACATCATTTCTTACAAACAAAATTCTCATTTTCTTATTTTTAATTTTTACATTAACCACACACTTTTCAAAATTAATGGACACTTTATGTTTTTTCATCCAAGTTTGGCCTTAGATTAACTTTTTCAGGCATTAATTTATCAGGCCATTCCTCACATTCAATTATGGATTCTTCTTGTCCTATTTTGATAATATTTTTTCATGTTGATAATGTTTGAAGTATTTGTACATCTATTGTTTTAATGAAGGTGTTACTCTCTTTTTTCTTTCTTTGAAGTTGACTTAGGATTTTAGAACTAATTAGGTTTACTTGGGATCCTGAGTCTAGTCGAACCCTAATTTCACTTCTTTGTATTGCAATGCAATTATTGGCAGATTGTTTCTCTTTATCCTTGATTGAGAAGCTATTGTTCTAATGAAGGTATTAATCTCTTTTTTCTTCATTTGAAGGTGACTTAGGATTTTAGAACTAATTGGGTTTAGTTGGGATCCTGATTCCAATAGAACCCTAATTTCAGTTCCTTTGTATCGCATTGCAATTACTATCAGATTGTTTTCCCTATTATAGATTGATGCCATCATGATGTGGCTAGAAAGCATTCCCAATTAAAGTAAAAAACAATAAGAAGTACGTTAAGTGGCTTAATTATCCCTACTTTGTTGGAGCAATACAATCAACAATTGATGATTATATGAAGCTTAGGAGTGAAGACTTGAAGAAAAGATTGAAGTCTAAGAGCGTGAAGTGAAGTAGAGGTTCAGAAATAGATTATCTATATACACATGTATAATAGCTTTGTGAATATCATTTGATCAAACGGGTTATATTTTGTGAGAATCAACTGTTTAAAGTTGCATATGTAAAAGTCGCCTGTAGAAAGTGCTTGTTTCAGACACAAGTTTACTTATTCAATTAAATCTAAAGTTTAGTGAGTTCATTTGGATAACTTTAACTTGGAGTAGTTGCGCACGCACTAGAAGAGTATTGTATCAAATTTTCATATAAAACTTTAATCATTTCATCAATCAATGAGTGAATTTTGTGAGGCAAACTTTTCTGAGTGAAGCTAGTTTTCATAGAGAAGTTGAGTGTTCATATTTTGGTAAAAGATTTCAAAATTGGTGAAAGTTATGAGCTATACTTGACATAGAGGTGTTCTAAACTCAAGTGTAGCTTGTCTTTTGGAGATTAATCATCTCCATCAGTGGTATCAGAGCAGGAATTATCAGAATTGAAGGAAAAGAAGCCCATGACTATTGCAGACATACAGAATTCAACATTTGAAGATTCAAAAGGAAAAAGTGTGGAGGAAAAGCTAAAGGAAGACACACGAGAGAAATCAAAAGGATCAAAAGGAGTAAATTTTGAAGCTAAGGTACACTCATTACTCATAAGGTTGAATATTTTATAGTACAGGTGAAGAAAGGATGGGAGATACTTTCCGAATTGAAAAGTTAGAGAGATAGAACTATCCAGCTTGGTCTATGAGGATGGAAGCTCATCTTATGAGCAAAGATCTGATAGGATATATTACAGGAGAAGAAGAAAAGTTGGAGTTTAAAGATCCTTGTGTTCCTACTAGGGAAGAGCTTGCAGACTTAAAGGTTTGGATGAAGAAGGATGCTCAAGCAAGAAGCATTATCTACATGGCAGTAAATGATTACTTGCTTCTTCACATCAAAGGACTTGAAAGTGCAAGTTATATATGGAATGCTTTGGAGGAGCATTTTTTTAGAATACAAATAAGTCAAGGAAAGCATCACTATGGGCAGAGTTTACCACATTCAAGAAGAAGGTTTCACAATCAATATCTCATTATGTGACAAAGATGAAAGACATTGTTGATTCCTTAGGTGCAATGGATGAAGATATTGATTAAGACAAATTCTCATAGGTCTAAGAGGAGATGAGAAGTGGAAGCCTTTCATATCGTCAACAAAACTTTCATTGGATCATTTTACTCCTGATTTGAATCAATTGTTAGGACATATGCTAACTTTTGAGAATGATATCAAAGGAGATGTTGATAAGAGTGCAGGTCATGCAATGTGTTCCAAAGACAAGAAGAAAGCTATCAAAGGAAAGCAACAATCAGTTGAAGATGAAGGTACTCCAAGCCAAGCAAACCTCCTAAGAGGAAGAGGAAGTGGCAGAAGTAGACAAAGAGGCACAAATAACAAAGATAATGTCAAAGTTTACTGGATATGTGGTAAGACCAATCATCTATCTCATGAATGTTAGCATAATAATCAAAGCAATGGTAAGTTTAATCAAAATTTTAACCAAAGGAGAAGAAGTGGAAGAAATCAGAGAGGAAATTACATAGGTAGAGTGGTAGGAGTTTCTTTGGAAGAAATGGAGGAAGAAAATTCCAAAACCAATCCTACGATAACACCTACTACAATTATGCATCAGATCGTAAAGAAGATTCAACTCTTATTATGAATGCAATAGGTGAAGCTTCAAATGAAGACTTAAGGGTATTCTATATTGACTCATGGTGTAGCAATCACCTGAGTGGAAACATTGCTTTGATGATTGATTTGGATCATAAGGGAATCAATCATACAGTTCAAATAGGTGACAATACAAAGGACAAGGAGAAGCCAGTTGGATCGGTTAAAGCCAAAGATGGAAGTACTCTCTTGAGTATCGTTTTGTATGTTCCTACAATTCCAAAGAATTTGATTAGTGTAGGACAAATTGTGAAAAAAGGATATGAGGTGAGGTTCACTAATGATGGAGTTTATGTTGAAGACCCTAGCCAAGGGTATAAGCAAATTGTTACAGGAAAGAAAGAAGGAAGGCTCTTCATATTGAGGGTACAATGTAATGTTGGACATGCAATGTTTACATATGGAGATCAAAAGGTGTCTTAGTTGGATCTTTGGCATAAGAGGCTTGGACACTTGAATGAAAAAGGTATCAAAGAGATGATTAATAATGGTTCAGTACTTGGATTACCTAATGTTGTAGGTCAACACATGACATATAGATGTGAACCATGTCATTAGGTAAGGCTTATAAGCAATCATATAATGAGCATGGTTTCATGTATTCGTAGAAGCTTGAATTGGTACATACAGATGTGTGGGGTCCTTCAAAGGACTTAAGCATAAATGGTTCAAGATATTATGTCATATATGTTGATGATGCTACCAGGTGGATCACTATTTATGTGATCAAAGACAAGTCAGAAGTGTTTAGTACATTTAAACACTATCATGCATATGCAGAAAGAATTGCAAGATAGAAATTGAAGAGTTTTAAGATCAGATGGAGGGGGAGAGTATTTCTCAAATGAATTCAATAATTATTTGTGGAATGCAGGTATAAAGGCAGAAGTTACTTGCAGGTACTCTCCCCAACAAAATGGTGTAGCAGAAAGGAGAAATAGAACTCTTGTTGAGTTTGCAAGATCAATTATGAAAGAAAAGAATTGCCCTAATTATTTGTGGGTTGAGGCTATAATTAGAGCCACATACTTGGTTAATAGGCTACCATGTAAAGCTTTGCAGGGTAGGACACCATATGAAGCTTGGTGGGGTAAGAGACCTACATTAGATCATTGCAAAGTATTTGGTTGCTTAGCCTATGCTTATGTTCCCTCTCAATTAAGGCATAAGTTGGAACCAAAGGCTGAAAAATATGTGTGTATTGGTTATGACGATAAGCAAATGGGATACATGTTGTGGAGTCCATCTACAAAGCAATTTCTTGTATCAAAGGATGTCACATTTGATGAGCAAAGTACTTGGTATTCAGGTACAAATAATACTTATGCAGGTCCTGAAGAAACATTGAATCAGAAGAAAGGTAAATTAAAGGTTCAAATCTTTGAAGAAGAAGAGAACAGTGAAGCACTAGTTGAAGTTGACGAAATGCCAAGGTTTGATTCAAAATATGATGAACCAAAAACTTCAAGAAGTGGAGAACTCAGAAGGTCATCAAGGCACAAATGGCAACCCACAAGGTATAGTTATGATACTTCATTCTTGGCTACTAAAGATTATGCTTACATGATAAAAGCAGATGAAGACCCATCCACATATGATGAAGCCAAAGGAAAGGAGAATTGGGAAAAAGCTATGAAGGAAGATTATGATGCACTCATTGAGAATAAGACTTGGGAATCGGTACATAAAACAATTAATCAGAAGGTAATTGGATGTAAGTGGGTTTACAAAACAAAAAGATTTGCAGATGGAAGTGTGTCTAGGTACAAAGCTAGACTTGTTGTAAAAGGATATGCACAGACATATGGTGTGGACCATGATGAAACTTATAGTCCTGTTGCAAAGATGACAACCATAAGGACTCTCATAGCGATTGCTACTTGCAAAGGTTGGAAATTATCTCAATTAGATGTGAAGAACGCATTTTTGAATGGTTACCTTTCAGATGAAGTTTGCATGGAACAACCACATGGTTTTAAAGATCAAATTTATCCAGATCATGTGTGTAAGCTCAAGAGAGCTTTGTATGGCTTGAAGCAGGGCCCAAGGGCATGGAATTATAGGCTTGTAAAGTTTTTAAAGGAACTTGGCCTCCAAGCATCAAAGGTAGATAGTAGCTTGCTAGTCAAAGCAAGTGAGGATGGATTTATCTATGTTTGTGTTTATGTTGATGATATAATACTTACAGGTACAGATGGCAAATGCATACAAATGCTTAAGAAGTAGATGGAGAAAGAATTCAAGATCAGTGACTTGGGAAATTTGTCATATTTCTTGTGAATGGAGATTTCATATACACAACATGGAGTATATGTAACTCAAGAAAGGTATTTGAAGAATTTTCTAATCAAATTTAAAATGGAAGATTGTAGGATAGCACCAACTCCAATGGATGTGAATCACAAATTGAGTAGATATGGAGGAGAAGAATTCAAAGACATGAAGCTTTATCAGAGTTTGGTGGGTATCTTGATTTATACTACATTAACGAGGCCTGATTTGTCATATGTTGTTGGAGTTTTATCTCAATTCATGCATTGTCCTGGAAAGGAACATTGGATTGCAGGTCAAAGGGTGCTTAGGTATATCAAGGGCACACTTAAAGAAGGTTTGTATTATGGGTTTACTTCAGATACAAGGATCAAGAGTTATAGTGATGCAGATTGGGCAGGTAACTCTGATGATAAAAGATCAACACATGTGTATTTGTGTTATGTGGGAGATAAGCTAATTTCATGGTGTTCTAAGAAGCAACATACAATTGCTTTATCATCTACAGAAGCAGAGTACAAAGGTATGGTAGAATCAACAAAGGAAGTCATATGGCTAAAAACTCTTATGAAGAGTTTTGATATCATTGAGAGTACTCCTATCATTTGTGGAGACAACATGAGTTCTTTGTATTTGGTAGCTAACCCTATCTTTCATGCCAGGACCAAACATATTGAGAACATATTGAGATCCAATATCATTTTCTAAGAGAGAAGGTTGTTGATAAAGAAATAGAAATCATACATATTGCTACAAAGGATCAAGTTGCAGATATGTTGACAAAGAGTTTGGATGGACCCGAGTTGTAGAGATTTAAACATATGGCAAGGATAAAGAAGATGTAGGTAATCACAATTGATGATTGACGAGGAGCTATTGGAGTAAGACAATCAACAACTGATGATTATATGAATCTTAGAAATGAATACTTGAAGAAAAGATTGAAGTTTGAGAGCATGAAGTGAAGTAGAGGTTCAGAAAGAGATGGTCTATATACACATGTATATTAGCTTTGTAAATACTTCACAAATACTTGAAGTAATGAAGAATCCACACTCATATGTATATATACACTTGTATATTGTCGTGATATATATGAGAGATAAAGAATAGATAAGATAGAGAGGAGTAGATCATAAGTTGAATGAGAATTATCCGTCAGATGTAAGAAGAGTTGAATAGAAGAAGTTTTTTGAGAATTGCGCGTCGATTTTTCCTCCATTTCTCCTTCTATGCTTGATCATTTTAGAAATCCTTTTGTAGATGTCTAAGTCCATAGTTAATGCATCTATGGTCAAGATTTGAGATTCCAATTGTAATCAAGCTCAGAGAATTGTGAATAGGAACATTTGTATGTGAAGAAGTGATAAGTGTCTTCTGAAACAGGCACAAATTCCATGATCAAAGAATTGATCAGATGTCAGTGTATAGTGTAAAGTTTTACATAAATGAGGATTCAAAATCTAAGTTGGAAGGTAAGCCATCTATTTCTAAAAGAATTTTATTAAACGGGTTATATTTTGTGAGAACCAACTATTTAAAGTTGCATATGTAAAAGTCTCTTGTAGAAAGTGCTTGTTTCAGACATAGGTTTACTTATTGAAGTAAATCTAAAGTTTTGTGAGTTCTTTCGGAGAACTTTAACTTGGACTAGTTGCACAAACCCTAGTAGAGTATTGTATTAAATTTTCACAAAAAAATTAATCATTTCATCAGTCGATGAGTGAATTTTGTGAGGTAGACTTTTTTGAGTGAAGCTAGTTTTCATAGAGAAGCTAAGTGTTCATATTTTGGTGAAAGATTTCAAAATTGGTGGAGTTTTATGTTGGTCTTCCAAAGCTATGGGTACCTGATTGTATCTTGAAAAACCATCCAAAAAACTATAGACCTCCTTTCCTGCAACTCTTTCCAAAAGATGGTCTGTTATGGGTAATGGATAACTATCCCTTATAGTTGCAGCATTTACCTTTTTCAAGTTAATGCAGCATCCCATTCTTTTTTGGTACTACAACTATAGGAGATATCCATTCTGTATACTCAATCTCATAGATGAAATTGGCAGCCAATAGCTTGTCAATTTCTTCCTTTATTTTAGCAGTGTATTTTTCATTGAATGTGTAGTGTCTTTGTTTGCTAGGTTTGGCATCAGGTGTAATAGGAATCTTATGTTCACAGATTTTAGGGTCAATTCCTTTCAAATCCTCGTAACTGTAAGCAAACACATCCCTATAGTTTCTAGCCAAATTCCTTTATGCTTCCTCCTCTTGATTTGTCATGTCATCAGCTATTACAATATGTCTTTCTTCCCCTTCTTCCTGGGTGATCATTACCTTCTTAGTTTGTTCTTCATTGTCATATGCCTCTCCTTTTTTCTTTTCTCTCTTTGGTTTCACTTTGAGAAATAGTCTGTCTTCTACTTCATAAGTCTTAAAATTTGAAGGTACATCAAACTGTTGATCTTTGTTTGTTATTTTCTCATTTTTTTCTATTCCTTGATTTTTTTTCTATTTCCTTGTGTTTGTTATTTCTATATTTGCGTAAAATTTTGTCTTTTATTGCATCTGTAGCTTCTTCTTCTTCCAAATATTGTGTTTTACCTTTTTTCAATATTATTCTTTCCTCCTGGTCCTCTTCTGATTTTGACACTTTTATCATTTGTATTCCTATGTGAAAAATATCATATCTTTTCTCATTTTGGAATTTAACTCCCACATACTCATCATTAGCTAGATCCATGGTGGTCAAAATCTGATTCCAACCATAAGGTTCAAATTCTTCATCTTTGAATTTTTGTGGTATATAGCTCTCATCCTGTAATTTCCTTTCTTCTACACAATCTTCTTTTCTTAACCTTCTTTTTCTATCTATGAGATTCCTTATCACTTTGCATTTCCATATTGATGATTCTGTTTCATTCTTATCTTCAACCTCTGATTCTTCACTTAATTCCTGATTTTGATGTATTTTGAACCATTCTTGAGGGGACATGTCACAATATTGACCATTTCTTAAATTCACTCTGGTTATCCTTCCTTTACTTTGAAGATATAGGCAATCATTACCCCAATCTTGCACAATTTACATTTGTCTCATAAATGGTCTTCCTAGGATGATTTCATATGAAGTGGATTGTGGAAATTCAACTATGGCAAAAGTATGCTCTATTTCTATTCCACATATTTCCACAATCACCTTTTCCCATATTCCTTGGGGTTTTTGTATGTGTCCATCTGCAAGTTGTAATCTCATTTTAGTGGGTACTAATTCATTTTTTCCCCATCTTTCCCAAGTTTGTTTAGTCATGATAGCCACACCTGATCCACTATCCAAAATAGCTTTAGCATGATTTTTACCAAATTGTATTTTCAGAGTTGAGTTCCCTTCTCTCCTTCACAATATCCTCCTATTTTATCAATAGGAATGAACAACAACTCCTCCAATTCTTGTTGCTGTGGATCGAAATTCTCTGGTATTGCTTCCCACTATTTTCATATTGTGTTGCGAATGAGGATTTTGTTTTACCAATTCTTCCATTGTGGTGTGGTATAAAATTGTACATTGCTTGTCTATATTGAGTTGGAAGGTTATTTGTGCATTATCTTCGAGATCAATAGTTTTCCTTGTTTCTGTTGCATTTGCTTCCCCAACTATTGTTGGACAATTGTCAGGTTCCCTCATTTTAAGTTGTGTTTTTTGTATGATTTGTTTGCATCTTTGCATTCTTTCATGCTCTAAATCTGGCATAGGGTAAGCCATTACATGGTCTGTAGGATTTGGTCCCTCTTGAATTCTTCCCTTGTATGCTCTTATCAAAGTTTCCAAACTTTGTGAATTTTTTGCCTCTTGCTGAGTTGGTTTATTCTAAGGTTGACTATTGTTTGACTGTTCTAATCTCTTCTTCCAAATTTTTTCCCATTCTCATTTTTCTCTCCCATCTCCCTTTTTGTCTGTTTTTCTTTTCCTTTGGAAATGAATTCTTCTTTTGTTCGTTAGTTGTTTCCTGTTGTTTAGCTTGTGCTCTTGTTATAGCATTTACATTTACTTGATCATGGTCACAATCCTTGACTGTTTTTAATGGTATGTTATTAGATGTGTTTTGTTGTTTTTTAGGGTTTCTTGGACAATCGTTTATTAAATGTTTCCTGCCACAATCCTTGCAATAAGCTCCTTCTATTCTTAGTGTAGGAGGTTGTGGGTAGTCCCTTTGTACTGAGGTTTCTGATTGGACATGTAATTATTGGTTATGCACATGAATGTAGATGTATCCATTTCAATTCTCCCATTTCCTAAATCTAGGGCTTGCAGTTCTGGTTCTCTCAGCTCATATCCTTCCCACTCTTCCTGATATCCTTCATTCCAATGATAATCTTCTTTGTACGATGATCTTAGTCTTGAGCTTTCTTCTTCTATTGGTGTGTATTTGACTGATACCACATTTGTTGGTAATGGTGGTTGTTGCCCAAGTACAGGTCTTGGTTGCTCAATAAATCCAGAGTCTCTTTGTGACTTATGTTGATTCGCATATTCTCTTTCCTTAATGGGTTGTTTATTGTAGAAGCATTCTTCTCTGGTATGGTTTGTCCATTTTCTTTCTAGTGTACAATATTTGAGTGTTTTTCTATCTTGCAAATGTTGTGGTTTTTGATATGGACATTGTTGTACCAAATGATTTTCTCCACAATTATAGCATTTATTATTTGTTGCTATCCTGGTGTTTATAAAATTGGTTTTCGTATTAACTTCTAGGGCTTTAGCAATGGCTTGTGCCAATTCTTATGCTGGTGGGATTTTATCTTCATTTGTTCTACGTTGCTCAAATGCTAACAGATCTTGTCCTCTGTTATCCTCCAGATCTATTGCCTCTTTCACACATGCTCCTAGGTCAGGGCATCTCCTATAATACACCAGGGTTCTTAATTGGGCACTTCTCAGTCCTTCTATGAATAGAGATACTTGTCTTGCCATGGATGGTACCTCCTCTCTAGGGCATCTGTCAATATATTGCTTGAATCTCCTTGCTGCTTCTCTGACATTTTCATCTTTTTGTTGTTTAAAGCTATGTATCAAGGTAATTGTACTATGTTTTATTCCACTTTTTGAGAATTCCCCTATGAAAGCTTCAAGGAAGGATTCAATATCTGGATACATCTCCTTTCTCAAGGGAATGAACCAAGATAATGCAGGTCCAGTTAGGGTTAGACCAAATGCTTCAAATTGCACTTTGTAATCTTCTACTTCTTCTGCCCTAATTAATTGTCTAAATTCTACAGCATGAGCATGAGGATCAGAATATCCTTCATATTGGTTCTTCATGCATTTAGCTACTTGATAAGGCTTGAGCATTCTTCCCTGATTTTGCCACTGATGTCTCCTTCTAACTGCCTTAAATTGTGCTACTGGTGTTATATGTAGGGGAACTTCTAAGTTTCTCAACCTAATGAGAAACTTATGCATCCCATCCTGATACACATAGGTTCCAAAACTATTTGTATACATATATTTGAGAATATTTCTATAATCACTAGTTTCAGAAGGTTCATTGGTTTCATTTAAATTTTCCATGTTATTTTCTTGCCCTAAATATTTTTCTTGTATTTCTCCTATTACTGACTCTATCTCCTTTCTTTTTAGATCTTGTTTAGAAGGTGTGATCAATTTATTACCAGATCTCAAAATCATCCAATTTACTCACAATCCTATGAAGAGAATCATGTTTTCCACGATTCTGTGAACAGAATCGTGATTTTCACGATTCTGTGGAGAGTAGTGATTTTCACGATTCTGTGGAGAGAATCGCGATTTTCACGATTCTGTGGAGAGAATCGTGATTTTCACAATTCTATGGAGAGAATCGTGATTTTCATGATTCTGTGGAGAGAATCGTGATTTTCACGATTCTGTGGAAAGAATCGTGTTTTTCACGATTCTGTGGAAAGAATCGTGTTTTTCACGATTCTGTGGAGAGAATCGTGATTTTCACGATTCTGTGGAGAGAATCGTGATTTTCCCGATTCTGTTCCCAAACAATCGTGATTGCTCACAATTGTTAAAAACACGATTTTCTTATGAAAATTGCGTTCAGGGAATCGTGTTTTTGTGTTTAATTCAGAGAATCACGATTTTGTGTTTGACTACAGAATCGCGATTCTGTGCAGATTTTTAAAATTTTTTGAGGTTCTTGATTTTTAATATTTTGTTTCTCCAATAGAATCGCCTTAAAATTTTAATATGCAATAAAAGAGTTTAAACAAAATTATTATTTTTTCTCACTAAAACTCAAAAAATCTAAAAATCACGATTCTGTGTTTTTTACTATTTTCTGTGTTTTTGTGCTCTAATCATCATATGAAACTTGATATAATGCAAAAATTTATTGTAAATTCCTTACCTTGCTTGCTTGATCAAAAAGTATCCAAAATCTTTGTGATTGCAAGAAGTCGCGATTCTGTCCAACTCTCTCACTCTCTCTCTCCACTCAAATGAGCTATTTTTCAGAAATTGCATGCTTTTATAGCCTTCAGACAATCGCGATTTTGTGCAAATTTCTCAGAATTTTCACTTTTCACTTGTTTAATTCTTATCCCTCAACAATTTTATGGTTTTGATTCACAATTCCTAACTTTTCAACACAAGTTACTCCCTTTATCCCACTGGTGAAAATCGCGATTCTGTACCCAATTCTCAATTTACTCACTTGATGCTCAATTCTCTCTGATATTTTGAAATTTGCTTTTCCTTACCCACTCAACTTTATGAAACCTCTTACAATTACTTACATCAATACCCAAATGTGCAAAATAATTCAAATTCTTTTTCTTACAGAAAATCGCGATCCTGTAAAGAGAATCATGTTTTTCCTTAACTTCCTGTTTTTGCAGTTTTTGACTTTTCTTTCCACTTGGTCCCCTTCAATGTTCTTTACCAACTCCAGATCACTTGTCACCTGCTATTATACACCATCAAACTCATTAAAGAAATATTTTTTTTAGAAAAATTGAAGCAGCAACTTCCACTCTATATATTTTTTGTTTTCTCTCCATTTTCAGAATTCTTTTCCACTTTTTCTCCTCCACTTTTACCAACAATACTTCAATCCTACTTTTGGAACGAAAACAAAATTCGTTTGAATTTCTTACTAAATTTTATGAATTTTTTTAGTATTTTGCCCTAAATCAAGGTGTACACTCCACTTAGGGTTTTCTTGTTTCAAGATCCATTGATCTTTTGTTCATGATTGGTTATTCGCTTTTATGCTTGCAATCTAATCAGTTTATGAGCAAAGCTTCCCAAAGAAAATTGTGCTAAGAAGTGCAATTATCAATTCATGCAAAGATAAACTCAAAACATTCCTCTTTTCAAGATGCAAATAAATCTTTCCTCAAGATTGTTGCTTTGCCTTGGCTAAACAAGTGGATCTTATCTACTTGCATATAGCTACTTTACTTGACTTTCCTCAATGCAATCATGTCATCTTTCCCAAGATCAACAATTTTGCTTGGTACTTGGTCAAAAAGCACTCTACAAATGCAAAGATAGTCACATTTTACCTTATCTTCAGCTATCTTGATTCAGTTATTCACACACCTGCACTTTTACTCTAAAAAATGATATGAGCAACTATCAATTTGCAAGAATTTCACAACTTCTTTATCTCAAAAGGTTAACTCGTGCTTTCTTTTCCCAAAAGACAAACAAAGAAACCTACCTTTTCATGTTTCCTTCTCTTGATTGAACAGTAGTACCTTTTCAATGTGTTCAATACCATCAACAATGGAAGATCCAACAAGGTTCAACTTCAATGAAGCTTTTGCTTTACATCCCCGGCAACGGCACCAAAAAATGTTTGTTGTTACCCTTTGGAGTTGTCCTCTCCAATCATTTTAGCATAAAGAATCAACAATACATCTTACATTTGTCAATCCAGGAAGTATACAAAGACCACAACCCCTTCTAGTTAATGGAATCCAAGAATAAGAGGAAAATGACTGGATTTCTGAGAAATGATGAAGATGAAGAGAAATTTCTAGGGTTTTAATTATCTTGAGCTACACTACACCATTTTCAATGATCTTGGTGCCTAAAGTGTGTTATTTTCTCAGCAGAACACAATTATAAAGTCAAATCTCAAAAATGATACATGTAACCCTCAGACGAGACAATCGCGATTCTGTGAAAACTGATGATTTCCATCTCCAGCTTTATTCTTCAGCACTTCCTTACTCAATACATCATGAATCATCTCTCTTCATACACATTACTGAAGATAATGTTGAGGATAAGTTGGATGGTACAAATTACCCATTGCTTGAAGTTTTGGAACTGGAACATTTGAGTGTTGTCAAACAGAATGCAACTTACAATTTTGCAAAATGACTTGATTTTTCCATGGGCCTCACCTTACAGACTCAAAATGGAGGTTGTTTGTGAATCGCACTTTCTCAACACCCTTCTCACATACTCTTCACTATTGGCATTCTCCATGAGCTCTCTACAGCCACACTGGCTCTGATACCATGTCACGAGGAAGGAGATAAGGAAGAGATCTCACTCACACACTCTCACACTCAAAGAGGAGCACACACAAATTGAGGCAAGGAAGAAATATCTTCTTCTTCTTCTTCTTCTCTTACATAAAAGGAATGTACAATAATGACCTAATACAACAATATAGCTAGTGCAATATATAAAGAATGGTACATAAGGAAAAACCCAATGTCCGTGAATGAGTGAGCTAGCAAGAAACAAGTGTGACATCACTCTCAATAGACGAATCTAGTAAAGCTCATTAAAGTATCCATGAAATACACTCATGTAACCACTATACATGTTATAGAAATGAAAAAGTGGTATGTCTCATCCTCAATCATCACATGTTGAGCTTGATATCTCAACACTTATGATTCTCTACACATAGTTTTTCTATTGAGATTACATAAAGCCAAAATGAATGATTTATTAAATTGAAATATATGGTCCAAGAACTTACTCAAAATATTGGAGACTATTCTTTCTTGTTTCGAAGCACTTTACAGTAGATTCCAAACAAATAATGCTATCATGATGGTATGGTCTGAGGGGGTTTATTGAAGGTCTCAATCCTATGTTAAAGGAGAAAATATGTCTTTATGCCTTGGATGGTATGCAAAATGTTGGATCAGATTATTGATGCTACCAGACAATTGGAGTGGAACATAAAAGTAACTAACCCTTTGTTGCAGCAGACTTTGGAGTTTGCATCTTTGATCCCATCAATGGGGATAAATGATCCATTCTATCAAATGTATTGTACAAAATTCCAAACTGTAGGATATATTGCCGCAAATTGTGCATTAAATCAAGTGTATTTTGATATATGTAATTTAATGAACCATACTACTAGCATTGTATATACAACACATGGGATAAAGAAGTGTTAGCTAATCAGATACAGCCTCACCTACTGCAAGCTGGCCCATGGAACTAGAAGCCTTATGTAAATTATATTTGTACTACAAATATAGGCCATAATAAAGTATCTAATAATAAAAAATATTCATCTCCCTCTCGATAGAGTGGACCAAATTATCAAAGCTATAATTGAGGTTGACAGACTTTTAATCAAAATTGATAAGAGGCAAAACTTAACCAAAAGGTGGGAAGGGAATACAATGTTTATTTTGTATGGAGTTTGGACATATGAGATCAAACAACTTGAAAGCACAAGAATATGATCATTAGAAGCAATAAGCTAAGCTCAAAGATTGAATGGATAGTATGGTCACATTATCTTATGAGCATCCAATGATAACCATTATAACCAGATCCGGAAGACAACACCAACTAAAGGATTCATGTGTACAACCTAGTATTTGGGAGCAACATCATGTATACAACCAAGTGCCTAGTTGGGCTACTCATGCATCACCTTCATTTTCTTTGTCGGAGAAGAGTATGGCATTGAGTAGGGCACTAGTAAATTAGAAGCAGGTTGCACTCCCAAATACAACAATTCGAATTTGCTAATAGCCCTAGATATATCAATTTTGGAAAATTCAGCTATTATGAAGGAAAGTGTAGAAATTTAGCAACATGATCAATTTCCTATAGAACAAAGGGATTCACTACCATTGGAGATTGTCCCAAATTCTTGGAAAGTGTTTCGTAAGTTTACTATTTAGTTACCCTTGGGAGGTTTGTTAGCTTTGGTTCCAACTTTCAAGGAAACTTTTTTAGCCAAAGTTCGGAATCATAATCAAGAATCTACAATGAGACAGTGTTGTTCAATCAATCAAGTTGAAATGGTGAAAGAAATATTGGTTGAATGTGCTCTTCCTTTGATTATGGTCTCGTAGAAGACTAGAACCATTTCTAGAGTTTTGAAAGATAGAGGCTCTATAGTTAATATTACTACATTATCAATTTGTAGATAGATGGTCTTAAGAAATATTCAACCCGCTCCTTTTTACATTCGGATGGTTGATCAATCTCAGTTCCACCTATGGGGTTGATCAAGGACATTCCATCCAGATACAAGAAGTTACCTTTCCTAGTACATTTGTAGTTATTGAATTATTGGGGAAAGGGATGATTATAATTTACTTTTGGGTCGTCCTTGGCTTAGGCATGCTAAATTCAAGCAAGATTGGGGATCTCAAGCTATATCTTTTCATAAGGGACATGAAAGATATTATGTACCATTGGATGATAAACATGACTACTCCAAGCCTCAGTTACCACTATTGTGGAACCTCCACATATACTCAAAGGCCTGGAGAAGGATAAGGAGGCCCAATTTTTAGAAACTAAAAAATATATGTCATCCATTGTGTTTATTGATATTCTAGAAGTTTTAGCCCAATGTCAAGGTCAAGAACTTATCACAGCTACAGTCTGACTAGACATAGTTAAGGTAGATTTTTTCAACAAGGATAATGTTGGTCCACCACTTGAAGAACTTTTGGAATAGAATAGTGTTCATGTGCAAGAACTAAGTGGATTCCACTAATTTGAATCCCAGTGATAAACCTCAAATGGTTAAGGTTTGTGAGAGTTGTCAACACCTTTCCAAAGTGATTTCATTGAACTGTTAAAGGAATTTAAGGATGTTTTTGCTTTGGTTCACTTCGATATGCACGGGCTTGATCTTCAGTTGTATGATCATAAAATCCAATTGAAAGAACTAGAGGCAATCATTCCATGTCTTTTCTGGATGCATCCAATGTAGCTATTGGTAGTGTTCTAATGCAAAAATCTAGATGAACTTGGTACTGGCCTTTCTATTATGCACGCTGACACTTTAAAAGTGTTGTGAAGAACTATTCACTGACTGAACACAAATTCTTGGGATTAACATACTCAATTAACAAATTTCATCACTATTTCATCTTTGGACCAAATATTTTTTATGAGAATCCCTCTATCAATCTGACTATGAACATTGGTCATGTCCATACATTGATCCTTGCTGTAATCCATCAGAAAACTATCTTCCTATTCGCATTGACTTTCTACTTTCCTTTGAACATTTTCTTTCCTTTAAAGGTCTTCTTTCTCTTGATGGATAGTTTCCTATTGTGAACTATTTCCTCCTCTTCCGAAGTCTCCTGTGCCTTGCCTCCCTAGTTGCCGTCTCTCCCCTTTGCTTACTTCAACTATAGCAGCTACCTCTTCAACTTGGCATTGTTTTCTATGAACACCTCCTAAGGAACCTCTTTCACATCCCTTTGAAAAAGCAAGGTTCCTACCTAAGTAAGAAGATTTACAAAGACACCTACCTTAGCGTCAAGGGTTTGTGCCTTCTTGGTAATCCAAAACAACCTCTTGACCTCCTTCCTCAACTTGCAAATATAAATTTTCACCCAATTGATCTATCCATTTGTTTTTGTAGCTTCCATCAATAGGGAACACAAAGTTTGAGAGACTCCATGGGGTTTGTTGTGCATGTTCATTGCTAAGGAAGTCATCCACCCATCTTCACTAGCAAAGTCTCGGGAAGATGTGCATACTTTAATTCACGACAGCAAGGCTTACCAAATATCTTCTCCATCATTTCAACCAAACCATAGACATTGGAGTTGTGATGCCTTCATTACGAAGTTGTAAGGAGTTAGAAATCAAAGCAACATCTATGATAGCTTGGGTATTTGCATTAATTCAAAACTCAAAAATAAGTTGTTCTCATATCCTTGCTCCAAGTAGTCATGCATCTAAAGTAGGAAAGTTAGGGTCATTGGGTGTACTTGAATATGCTATCAATCTAGCATATCATATTCCAATAATCCCTTGCTTGAGAACTACTCCATGCGAGCTTGCAACAGTGGATGCCAAATATGAAGTTGATGCATATTTATGAACTTGATGGGATAAGGCAACATGATTGTCATCATCACAACGGGCAAGTTGTTGTAAGGTTGTAGAAAACAATATGATAATGCAACTAGAACTATGATCATTGAATAATTGTTAGAGAATGATACTTTTTCTTATATATAAAGACTCGCTCATATTCTCCTTTGGCTAGGTGCAACATCATCTATGAGCTGATCGGTCCTCAATCTACAAGAATTCATCATCATATGACAAGAATGCAAGTGATCCCTTGAGCCATCACCCATGATTCTCTTAACTCACATGGACGTTGCAATGAATTAGACTATTAGGACTACCATGTGCTTGAGGGAAAAAATGCCCCAAAGGTCCTAAGTGTGCTCACTAATCACTGCTAAAATAAATCCCCCTTGGGAGTGATGTAGAGAGCAAGGAGAGTGATGCAGTAAACAAGGAGCTGGCACTCATGTATAAGGAAGTGTCAAGCTATGTGGAAAGGTATCAATCCACAAATGGAGGTAATCCCAAAGCTTTGCAAAAAGCTTCAAACTTCTCCCTAGGAAGAGCCTTTGTGAAAAGGTCTCCAACATTATCCTGTGTGGGCACATAAGCCAAACTGATCTCTCTAATAGAGAACCTCTCCCTGACATAATGATAGTGCACCTCAATGTGCTTTGTGTGAGCATGGAACATAGGGTTCCTTGCAACTTCCAATGCACTCTGAATGTCAATGAAGAGGGTGGTCGAATATTTACTAAAACCCAAATAAGCCAAAAGGCATCTGAGCCATGCACACTCAATAGCCACTGTGAAAGATGCCCTATACTCAACCTCACAACTAGAAGTGGCCATAGTAGGCTACTTCTTGCTCAACCAAGATATGCATGAGCTACCAAGGATGAAGCAAAGACCACTAGTGAACACATGAGTGTCATAGAACCAACACAATCTAAGTGACAAAAACATGTAAAGTTAGCGATAATGATCCCTCCTTGGGATAAACAATCCAATTTATGCATAAGTAAATCAAGCATCTGATAGCCTGCTGATAGAGATCAAAGTCAAATGCATCTCCAACATCACGGAGACTCGATCATAAACTTGTTTCCATTTGGCCATCAACTTGCATAAATTGAATGCCAAAATATTGATGCAAATGCCCCAAATTTGACATCTCAAAAGAGGCATGCAAATCAACCTTAAATTCAGAAATATGCTTCTCATTAGGACAAGTTATCATCATGTCATCAACATATACAACAATTATCAGAAGTACATCATTTTAACCCTTAACATATAAGGTGCTCTCCATTGGATTGTTCTCAAAAATATGTACAAGAAATTAGGCGTGTATCTTTTCATAGCAAGCACATGGTGCTTGCTTCAAACCATATAATTCCTCTTTCAACTTACACACTTTGTTTTCATGCCCTTTCTACACAAAAGCACGAGGCTGAAATACATATACTTCTTCATATAAGTCACCATTCATAAATGCAATTTTATGTCCAACTAATGTACATTCAAACCATGATGAGCTGCAAGTGCAAAAATGTCATGAACAATGGTGATTTTGCATGTGAGATCAAAGGTCTCATCAAAACCAATGCCTCTTTCTTGGGCATAACCTTTTGCAACAAGCATGGCCTAATATCTATCAATTGTTCCATCAGTCTTATCTTTGAGCTTGTATACCCATTTAGTGGCAATGGCATTTTTGCCTGGAGGCAAATCACATAAAAACCAAGTACCATTCTTAATTATAGCATTATATTTTGATGCATAGTAACCATCCAATTTTTTGAATTTTGTGCTTCATCAAAATAAACATGCTCACTCTCATCACACAGACTAGAGACAATCATTGCATAACAATTTGATGCAAAGGAAGTGCTACGAGAGCCTGAATGAGTATGACATTACAAAGGTGCATCTAATCGGCTATCTCTCAAAGTCTGCACCATCCATTGAGGCATATTTTTAGTGTCTTTTATGTCATCCTTCTCATCAACAAATGCATCATGTAAATCTAAATAAAAAATGGAATGATCTTCATCATCATGTGGAACCTATAATGGTTGAGAAATTGCCTCCTTTGGACTAGCACTTGACTATCCACCTATAAAAAGAGGCAGAAAATTGTCATATATATCTTTAGAGCTAACTGATGTCTCCTTTATACATGAAGGTAATGGTTGAATTACATCTTCTTCAAAACAACATCATGGCTAACCAAAATGCATTTTGTAAATGGATGATACAAATGATAGCCTTTGCTTTCAAAACTATACTCAACAAAAAACACATTTCACTGCTTTATCATTGAATTTTTTTGCATTGTTTTTCAGGCACTGATGCATATGCCAAACAACCAAACACATGTAGATGAGCAACAAATGTCCTACAACCATTCCAAGCCTCATATGGAGTGATCAATTATAGTGTTTTTGTGGGACACCTATGTGTACCTAAGTCAAGAAGTCTTAGGGACTTGTGCCAAAGAGACTAAATCTCATTTGCCACACAAGTGCATATAGTGGGGAATTGACACATGCTTATTTTTCAATCCGATGAACCGACCTAACCAAGCGTATGAGGACATGTGCACACGTGATGGTAAGAGAAGTGATTCAGCTCTTATGCATGAGGAAAGACTAATCTATCTCTCAAACTCACTCAACTACTGAAAATGTCTGTCGCGATACCACTTACAGTAGTTTTCACTAAATCGAGGATTTCTCCTAGCTCCGAACTCTGAATATGGCCAATAGCGGGTTCGTTTCGAAGCTCTCGACGAGATGCATCTATTGGTTGTATTTCACTCAATTTTGACAACTTTGCTTCAAGTTATGACCAAAATAGTGAATGGCGGGAAACACACACACTCACTCCACAACTCGTACTAGCTCACACACACACTACAGTAGCTCAAAAACAGTGGGGAGGGGTAGACAATAGTCTTACACACACTTTCCAAGCATCACACACACATAGAATATCAAAGAGAAGATGAAAATCTGCAAGAAAGAAGCAATTCCGAAATTCAGGAGCTCTCCTTCTTCACAATGGCAAAAAGTGTTTACAAAGAGTCACCAAGTGACTTATATACATGTGCCCTAAAAATGGTCCTTTCACACAAAAGACCGACACTTTATTAACTAATCTCTATTTTCCTACTATTTTACAAGAAATATATTACAATGATTTGGGATTATGCATCTAGAGGACTCCTCTAGTGCATTTACATAGCTTGAGGGAATTTCCTAAGACTTTGAAGAAGAAAAATATGCCCATTAATTTGAAAATTTTGGGGCTCCCCTTTCGTGCCTCTTTGCTCTGCAACACTCTCCCCCTCTTTGTCTCTGTCGTCCCTTGACAGGCTTTTGCTTCTCGTTCATAGCTTGTCTGAGACTTCTGAATACACGCACCTAATGGTCGAAGAAGCGATGAGGACTGTCAGAGAATTTGTTATTTTATCCGAGGTATGTCCTTTGCTTCTGTTTGCCCCTTGGTATTCCATACATCACAAATCTGGGTTGTTGTATTAGGTTGGGCTGCCACGCACGCCGTCAGTGGCTAAGAATGTGATGTTCTTAGTCACCCTCTTCAACTTTTCAACCTCTACCTCTTTCTAGCTTTTGGTCTTCTGATTTGTCTTTATCTTCACACATCTGACCCTATTGTATTGCTTTGAGCATGTTTACTTTTTGCCACCACACGCAATCAGTGGAAGGATTATTACTTGCCAAATATCTTCTTGCACTTCTTGATGGATACTTCCTGGCCCTTGCCCGTCCATCTCTTCTACATGCTTTCCCTTATTGTGTTGCACTGAGCCTGTTTGCCTTTTGCCACCGCATGAATCCAGTGGACGAGGAGATACCTAGGACCTTCAAACAATTGGTTATCTTATCCGATGAAGCATCCTATGTGTTCTGTCTCTCTCCTCGACTTGTTTTGCTTCACCGCCAGCTCCTAGTGGATGAGGAAGTTGTGTGCAACCTCCCATGAAATGTCCTGGTTGTTATCTTTCTTTAATTTCACTCCTCAGGACCTGGGCCTTCGACGTTGTTGCCTAATGCGTGCCCCTGCGGGGCTTTGGGCAGAGAGTCGTTCTTTGTCTTGATGATCTTCATTCCTCATTGAGCAACTTTATTCTTTGATTTTCTTCTTCTTCTCTTTTTGCTTGATTCCCCTTCCACACATCCCTCCTTCTGAACTCTATCGTCCCCGACATGCTTTTTGTGGCGACGTGAGTACGTTTGTATTGCTGCCTGCTCTCGTTGATTAAGCAGATTGGCATGACATATCATGAACTCTTTCCACTAGCTTGACTTCACCCCATCCTCTGGTGCTTGTCAGTGATCTGCAAAGAAGCTTGTTTCATAAGCCACCAGCCGTGCATTAAGATTTAAAATCATTTTTACAAAAATTTCTGAATCAATTTCAAAGAAGCCAATGAAAAATGATTCTTCTTCAAAAGTTTGCATATATGTGCTTGGCAAGAACATAAGTCGCGAATAGTATGTCATAATTGTTAATCGGCTCGGGATAGTTGAAAGATAAAAAACAAGTGCTTCGGATCCCTGTGTAATGTCGATGAAGTTCAAAAATGTATATTTGGCATGTTGGAAGACTTTAATAACTGTAAGTAGCATGTTGAGAATCTTATTAGTCATTTTGACTGCCAATTAGTGGTGTATCAAGCAATCCAAAATTCCATGGTTTTCACCATGTATTCTTCCGTTGGTAGATAATTATGCGGTGGACTTGGTAAGAGTGGATAATTGAGCCATTGATTATTAATGCTACCCTGGCATTGTCCTTCCCAAGAATGCAACCAGGAGCGTTGGCGTGGTACTGGACAAAAAGATGGGTTTACCTGAAGGGCATAAGGCGATGATTCCCATTGTACCCGCAGTGTGGGGTGTTTTTCTAGAATTTTTCTCCTCCATACGGGGTCAACGCGTTCAAATTCCTCTTGAGTATAGTTGAATGTATTATTGTTGAACTGGAGGTTGTAGTCAGGCTCCTTACTTGTCGTGGTCTTTATGTATTGCCATGTTTGCTCTTTAAGGAGTCCATATGGTACATTAAATGGTTTCAATATCTGTTCTAAATTTTTGCTTTTAATATGAGCGTCCTTCATGACCTTTATTATTTGATCTTCAAATTTTGCAGTAAGCTGGGACACCAATAGTGCCCTCTCATGTCGGCTTAATTCTGGAATATCCCGATGAGTTCGTTCAGAGTGGATCTCCGTTTCCTCCCTTATTGGTGAATGATGTAAGGGGGGAGAGAGAGAGAGGAAGTACCTCAGTCTCCTCAGTAGCAGTTGTGGAGTGTGGAACTACTGGTGTCCCCTCTGTTGCCTTCTTTGTTTCCTTATATTTTTGGATTTCTTCTGCAACGATAGCGAGTTGATCAGTGTCTTCTTTACATTGTAACATATATCTATTTTTGGCCTTTTTCCATTTTGTCCTTAGATCCACGGAATCATCCATATATCTCTTCTCCCATTCTACAATGATGGTATGCTCCTGCTTGAGCTGATCTTCATACCTAGCTATCTTTTCCTCCAATGTCTGTGTGTCCTTTTCTGGAACTTCCTGAACTTCTATAGGTTGATTAGTTAAAAGAGCTATCATCAGCTCCTTGTTTCTGTTCCTTAAGTTATGTGCCTCATCCATGTATATTTTTATCTATGATTCCAATATCTTGCGTCTTGTGTTCATCTGTGTCTTCTCGGTCTCACTAGCCTCATACTTCTTCTGTAACTCCTGTAGTTATTCTTTTAATTTCTCATTTTCTATCTCTAAAGTTTTGCATTGATGCTTGGCCTCTTGAACTTCATTCTCTTTATGTGTTATGTGCTCCTGTGCTAGCCTTAATTGTGCTGAAAGGTTCTTACCCATTTCATGAAGTTCATGCTTTTCCTGCATCGCTTTGTCATAGTCAGCATCAGCCTCAAGCATCAATTGTTGTGTATCCATAGCAGTTTTGATCATATGTTGCACCACTGGCTTGAGTTGAGCGACGTCGACATTCAACCATGTTTTTGGAATGCTTGGAGCATCCCCTGTTTGTACGTCCTTTCCATGCTCCACATGAATAGTGTTGTTATGTGGTTGTCTAATTTGAAGCTGCACTTCCGGTTCTTTGCTTTCTTCCTCTAGATTGATGATCTTCGTGGCACTCTCTTGAAACGTAACATCCATGGGGGAGGGTTCTGCTACAACCCTTATTGGCGTGAATGGTTCGAATTCTTCCCCCATGGTTTTTTTTGGTTCTTCCTTTGGATTCTTGAATGAACCCTTTCTTGCAAGCTGAGCCTCATGGATTTGAATGTTAGATGTGTCATTTATTTTGATAACATGTACTCTTTCCTAGGATACTTCTTTGTCTGCGGTGTTTCGATTAGGGTTGATGGGAGTGTCATTTACCTTCATGTCCTCTTCTTCAGCATTGTAGTTCACTTCATTTAATTCCTTCCATTGTCCATCATCTTTCGACTCACTTCGAATGTCCGTATTTAGTAAGGAGTTGTCTGGTTCCTCTTGTTCCTTTGAAGATGAGCTTGAATTTACTAACCCTAATTCTCTGTACCGATGCAGCTTGATGAGCCTCTTTTTTACTTCCACATCTTGGTGGGCTTGCTGGTAGTGGTGCCCTTGCACTGGTAGATTAACTTGATCTTCAATGTATTTATGTGTGTCTTCCAGGGCTCTTGTTAATTCCTCTTCGATAATTGGTTGGTGCTCTTCAATTCTTGTTTTGGGGAGCACATGTGCCCTTTTTCTGCTTCTGCTTGCATCACCTCTCTTAGTCATTTTGTACCTCTCATTTTAGGTTGGGAGCTAGTTTCTGCCTCCTCAATGATTTTGACACCTTTTTTCTTTCTCGGGACTGTAACGACCTTTGCATATTTGGCCATGGCTTCTGAAGATGGAATTTCTTGCAAGTGCTCTCTAATGCCCAAGGCATGATATATCAATATGGTCAGAGCTACATTGCCGTTCAGGAACTTCTTGTGGTTCCACTGCTTCTTTGCTTCGAATAGCCTCTCTTGAATATAAGGAGTCGTATTAATTTGATTCCCAATTTGTTTAATAGCATGAGACAGCATTTGTACTATGATCTTCTGAGGGGCAGTGTACTATGCATGTTAGGGAAACAAAAGTGTTGATGAATAAGTCTTACTTCTTCTTCAATATCAGTGCGATTGATGTTAGATGTGTAAATTGGATTATGGCCCATTCACCTACTGCATCCATGACTCGTGCCTCTGTCACCAATGGATCGTGTAGCACTGGTTGTAACGTGTTCATAACTTGCATGCACCTTTGAAAGTCGGGTTTGTAGATTGGCAATTCAAAATATTTGTGGATGCCCGCTTTTTTCATGACGTCAATGGTAGATGGAAGCTCATGTACTACTTTAAAATCTTGGGACATAACTGGGAACTGATGATCCGTGTCCATGATCTTGATGGTCACTAGGAATAAATAATCCCCGACCGGTTGATCCTCTCTAAACCAGTGTCCCTTTGCTTCAGTCATGCTTTGTAGAGGAAATTCCATCACTTCCTCCTGAACGGTTGCTTCAAAATCTTCGGAGGCCATCTGCACTTGTAATGAACAGAGCATTAGCTTCAATAGAAGATATAGCATTAGTGTTGTGTATTGTTGTGACATGTCGTTCGTTTTGTCACTCCGTTCTCCTTGCTTGCATAAGTAAGATCTCTTACCATATATTTTTCATTTTTTATTTTTTTTCTGAAAGAAAACAAGGATTAGTATAGCCGAAGCATTTATTTATTTACATAGTAGGTCCATTCCTAGGAAGTAGAAGCTATGACCTATTCCCCATCAGAGAGTGTGCACCACTAATTCTCTTATGTACATCCTATGCCGAATGTCTGGCCTTGTATTCTGGCCCTATCATGCATACTTTAGGTGCATTGGAAGCTTCATGAGTGCACCAGAAATCTTTGTGGTTCTGGTGTTCCATTCCTTGTTGTTGCTTGGGTTTCCAGATCCATTTCGTAGTAGAGGTATTGAACCTTGTTTTTATCTCATTTTGACGTGCTCCATGTATATCTCTTCTCTTTCTGGTTATTGGAGGTGTGGGGTTTCTTCTCCTGAGGTATTTGTGACGAGGCTCACTAGTTCTTATGGTACTATTGTGTTGGTATAAAGTTTATTCGAGATTGTCTATCTCTTTAATGGCCGCTTGTCTGACCTTCTTGGGAATCCACATTTGTTGCCATGCTTTTTGAGCTAATTCAAAGTCTTAGGAAGCCATACTTGCAAGAGTTGTTTTGGTTCGGATTTTGGTGAAGAAGAATTCTTGTCCACCCTTTCCTCATTATGAGCTGGTTTTGCAATCTTTGATTCCTTCACTTGATCCTTGCGCACCCATTTGAAGTTGACGTTTCCTGAATGCGAGTAGTTGATGGTGGTTTTCCAAGTTGGTGATCGTTCTTTTGTGTGAGAAACTCTAAGAGTATTGATCTCCTTGGTTTCTTTCTGTTCATCAATTGAGTAGGATGAAACCACTTCTTCCTTGGATATGTTAGGGTTTGAAATTTCTTCTTCTTTCGGACCTACTTCTGAGTGATTGGGGCTGGAATCATTTTCTACGTGCTCTTCTTTGAGTTGTTCTGAACTTTCGATGGCTTTCGGTCTCCGTGAGGGTTTCTCCCCTAATAGACTAAAGATTTCCTTGTGCCCTATCTTGACTGAAATGTATCTTTGCACTAGGTGGATGCTTACTTCATTCTCAATGATCCAGTCTTGTCCTAGTATCAAATTTTCTATTAAGTCTTCATCTTTGCACACTAGAACTCGTTGTTCCATAGTTGAATTTCCTAGGTGGAGGGATACTATGGCTTCTCCAATGCATGTTATAACTTGACCTCTTACACCTATGTGCTTTTGTGGGTGTCATAATCGTTTGAAGATCTTGGGTGACCGTATTTCGTATGCAATTGAGTCCTGCTCCTGAGTCTATCAAGGCATGTATCAGCCGGTACTCCGTTGTTCCAATTCCTAGGTTTAAATAAGGCTCGGACATGTTGAAATTAGTCGTGTCAGACTTATGAACCTGGTAATTAGCCATGGGAATAGGCTCTTCTCCTTGGAGATACTGTTCATCTCTTTGCTTTAACCACTACTTCCGTTTCTTAATACGCTCCAAGGCTTCTCGCCGTGCTTCCTCTCTAATCCCTTCTTCTTCTTTCTTCCTATTTTGTGCACCTATGAGGCGTGCTAGCATTTCATCTGTCAATGGCTCCATAAATTGTTTGACTCGGCATCCACTTATGTAGTTACGAAGAACATCTCCATCTAGAGTAGCTAGATTAACTGCTCCACTCGTGGAAATCCTATTGATGATTAGAGGTCCATATCGACGTTTTTGTAATTTCTTGGCATGTTGCTTCAAGGTGTAGACCAGGACCAAGTCTCCTTCTTTTAGTCCCTTGTCTTTTATATGTGCATCATAATATGCCTTTTGTCTTCGCTTAACCGCATAAATACCTGTTACCGCTTGTACTCTAATCTCATGTAGCTTCTCAATTTGGTCTACTTGCTTGGATAATTCATGTCATGTCCATTCATACTATTGGGCTACTCTCAGAGTGGGTACTAAAAAATCAATTGGCAAGATTGTTTTATGTCCATATACTAGATTGAATGGGGTAGTTCCAATGGCAGTCTTGTACGCAACTCAGAATGCCCAAATTGCATGATGCAATTGTTTGTCCTAGTCAGACCTCCAATTATTGATTATTTTTGTCAATACTGTGCATAACACCTTACTGGAACTTTTCGCTTGACCATTGGCTTGGGGGTGGTATGGGGCTGATTTTTTATGGATCACTAAAAACTCATTCATTAAAGACTCTATTACTTCATTAATGAAGTGCGTTCCTCGGTCACTCACAATCTCAATTGGTAATCCGAAACGAGTGAATATATGCTCAAAAAGAAACTTAGCAGTGGTTTGAGTTTCTTCTAGTAGCCTTTGCCTCTACCCATTTCATCAAATAATGTGTGGCTATTATGATGTATTCGGCATGTGACCCTCTGGCTGGTGGATTAATGGGTCCTATGAAATCTATACCCCATTTGGAAAATGCTCTAGCGTAGACTATAGGTCTCAATGGCATGTCATCTCTCCGAATCGGGTATTTAGCCCTTTGGCATGTCTCACAACTTTGTACATAGGTTTCCACATCCATATGTAGAGTTGGCCACCACAAGCCCGCAAAGAGGATCATTTTTATGGTTCTCTCGATTGAAAAATGACTCCTGCAACACCTGCATGTGCCATCTCCAATATGGGTAAATATTCTCCTTCATGTACACATAGCCGTAATTGATTGTCTTTCCCTCTCTTAAACAAGTGTCTTCCCATGAGTACATAATCCTTGCTCATTTCATCTATGGATCGCTTCCTTGCCAAGCTACTTCCCTTCTCATGTTCTCCTGTCTTTAGGAATTTCACTAGTGCTTCACTCCATTTGGGCGCTATTGTAGAGAAAGGTAAGGATGTTTGATCCTCGGGGGTGGTCTCCTGGCATTCTATGCAGTTACTAACATAATCATGGACAGCTTTAGGCATATCAGGCTAGTATACTCCTAATCGTTTCAAATCTCTTAGAGTTCCGTGAATTCCTTTGTGTGTCCTCCATTTGTTCACATGAGCTTGTTCAATTAACTTCACTTCTTCATCTTCCTCAACACATCTAGATAGTACACCGTTGGATTCCTTATAGTACACACTTCTCGCAATAATGTACAAATTCCTTGACTGCAGAATATCCTTTTTACTCTCTTTATTGGTTGAGTGTTGTGGGCCATGAGTGAGTATAGGAATTAGTTTCTCTGCCCACTTTGGACACACTTCCAGATTAAACAGGTAAGTGTCTGGCAGATTGTCAGGTACTCCACTTGGTGGTTCTCCATGTGTTAATCTAGAGGAGGTGATCTGCTCTTATATGGGTATTTCCCTTTTTCACTATTACTTCAAAGTCGAACTCCATCAATAGTAGAAACCATCTCACAAGTCTTCCCGTGTTACAAGGCTTATTGACTAGGTACAACAAAGCTTGATGATCTATGAAGAACTTGAACTTGTTGGCTAAGAGATAGTGTCTAAATTTTTTCACTGCATAGACCATTCCTAATCCCTCTCGCTCTATAGTTATATAGTTCCTTTCAGCTTGATTCAGGTGTCTACTCACATAGGCAATTGGGTGATCTAACTTTCCCTCATCGGCTGGCTGGGCTAAGATACATCTTATTGCGTAATTAGAAGCGTCCACATGAATATGAAAAGGCTTGTTCCAAGAGTTCATACAAGGGTTTGGCAATTATGGCATACATGTGGATAAATCGACGGTAGTATCCACAATGTCCCATAAATGCTTGCACCTCTTTTGCATTCTTCGGTCTAGGAAGCTCCAAGATGACCTTAATCTTGTCTTCATCTGTAGATATTCCGTTCCTAGAGACTATGTGTCCTAAGATCTTCCCTTGTCTTACCATGAAGACACATTTTTCAGGGTTCAAGCAGACTCTATATTGTGGCACTTATTAAATATCTTCCGCAATTCAAGAATGTGGTCTTGTCTTTGATTTGAGTATGTACATAGGTCATCCACATACACTTCCATACTCTTCTTCAAGAATTCTTTGAAAACATGACACATCAATCGTTGGAAAGTAGCAGGCACGTTAGTAAGTCCAAAAGGCATCACTCGGAAAGCATAGACTCCCCATTCAGTCACGAATGCGGTCTTATGTTGACCCTTAGTAGCAATAGCTACTTGGTTGTATCCAAAGAATCCGTCTAAGAAGCTATAGACTTCTTTTCCTGTTACTCTTTCTAATAGGTGATCTGTGATGGGCAATGGGTAGCTATCACGTATAGTAGCTGCATTTACTTTTTTTAGGTTAATGCATACTCTGAGTTTTCCATTCTTCTTAGGCACAACCACTAGTGGTGATACCCATTCAGTGTGTTCTATTTCATAAATGAATCCAGCCACTAATAGCTTGGCTATTTCTTCTTTTATTTTAGCAGCATAGACCTCATTGTATGTATAAGGGCATTGTTTAGATGGTTTTGCCTCCGTCGTCATTGGTATTCTATGAGAGCAAATAGAGGGTTCCACACCCTTGAGATCCTTATATGTCCAAGCAAATACATCTCGATATTCTTGGATCAATCGTATTAATTCTTCTTCCTCCTCAGTTGACACATCTTTACCTATGTATGTACATCTTTCTTCTCCATCTTCCACCATTAATATGATTTTTTTTGTTTGTTCTTTGTTGTCGTACACTTCTCCTTCTCCCGCCTCTCTCTTAGGCATTTGAATGGCTATCTTTCTCTCTTCTATTTTGTACCTTTTAAAATGCTCCGAAATCTCAAAAAGGTCAGGATTTGGTCTGATTTTACACACACTTTCCTCTTGCTTCGGTACTATGGGGGTTGCTTCTATTGCTAACACTTTGGTCATTCCATACTTATCTTCGGTTCGAATAGCTTCTAGGTAACATTATTCAGAATCAAATTCTGGTTCCATTTCTATACTCTCATATTCCTCTTTCCACTCCTTTCTACGAGTTCCCCTGCTTCCACCTCTTGCAGGACAACCATGTACAAATTTACATCATATTGACCACAGCTGCCTTTTATTATCCTCTTTCTTGGCTTCTTTACACATCTATAATTGGGCATCCTCATGCATCCATGATTGATCACTTGATCCAACGTTATGAATAGATAGATCATCTTCCTCCTTGTGTATAGGATTCCATTGTAGTGGGGGTACATCTCGATATGCAAACGTATGCAAGTTTATTTTGGTGGTGTTTCCTTGATGTTGAAGGTATAAAGAGTCTCGTCCCCAATCTTGCACTACCCTAAGTTGTATCATAAAGGGTCGTCCTAATATCATCTCGTAATTATTTGCTTTTTCGAATTGACAGATGGCTAAAGTATGTTCAAATTCAACTCCACAAGTGGTCAATTTGATCTTTTCTAATATTCCTAATGATTTCTCAACATGTCCATCTACTAATTCAAGCTTCATGCGAGTGGGTCGTAAGGCAGGCTTTCCCCATTTCTCCCAAATCTCCTTGGTGGCAATTCCTATTCCTATGTCTAGTATATCTTTGGTCATATAGCCATTGTAAGTGACGGGTAAACATGTGTTACCTTCATCTCCTTCGCTAAATTCTCCAACCTCATCCACTGGGATTTGTACCTTAGATGGGTTTTCTTTTCCCTTCTTTTCGTCCTTCTCCTGCCCTAGTTCGAGTTGACCTGCTAATTGTTTCCATATTTGCGGTTTAACCCGGAGTAGTTCTTCCACAGTCAGTTGACATTGTACTTTTGTCTTTCTAAGTTCTGTTAGATTGTGTGAATTCTTATCTGAGTTTCCCTTTCCTTTTCCTCGTATTGTGGGTGCTCGGAATATCATGGATTCCTTTTCGTACTCTCCCATGTAATTGGGTAGAGTCGAAATGCTCTGAGCTTCTTCTCTATTTCGGTCTAGTCTCGATACTTCCTCATATACTTCTTCCATGTTGGGACTTGGCTGATAAACTTCCACATCTAATTCCTCAAAGGGAGGTTTAGTCACTCCATTCCTCTTCTAGTGTTCTTCTTGGATTCTATTCCATAATTCTTTTGGCAAGTCCGCCTCTAAGTCAGGTATTTTTGACATAGGTTCGTCCTGGGTTTTCACTAGCTCACATTTATCATTCTTTTCTTTAGGTTTGGTATCCTTGGCTTTGACACAATCCTTGTATTGATCCTCCGCTATCCTGGTCTCAGGGAGGGCTGGGATGGTCTTTTATAGGGTTGCTTGTGCTACCTCTATGAGTTTTCTGCATATGGCAAGCCTCTCTTTTTTCTAACTCTCCTTGAGGGTAAAGCTTTTCATGTTGCTCCACATTCGGTCTAGTCTTAATTCTAGCTTGGTACGCTTTCAACCACATCCAAGTCATTCGGTTTTGGGTCAGCTAGAATTGATCCTGGTTTCTCTGATTCTTGGATGGGCGATGGAATGGGAACTTCTTCCCGAATCTCTGGTTCTTTATGTTTTTTAGTGCTTTTTATGTGTTTCTTATTTTTTGACTTTTGTTTTTCATCCATTTTTCTTTGAGCTTCTCTCTTCTTTCCTTCCATTTTTGTGCTTTCATGTTTTGGGTATGGGTATTCTCACGTGGGTCCTCTGAATCTTCCACTATTTGAATTTTGGGGTTTAAGGTTCTATGGTTTGTTTGATCCAGACCCGGTTGTTTTCCTTTTCGTTCCTTTGTTTGTGCTCGTGTTATGGCCTTTAAAGGTACGGTGTACTCCTTATCACTTTCCAGTGCTTCTATCACTTCGATTACATTAATAGGTGCAGTGTCTTGAGCCTTGTTGGGGTTTTTCGGACAATCACGGAAGAGATGTTCCTTTCCACAATCACTGCAATATCCTTCCCAAGTCCTAGGAGGTGGTGGATTGTAAGGCCGAGTGCATTCTCTCATAAAATGGTCTCCTCCGCATCTATAACAAGATCCTCTTGGCATAGCTGGTCTGAGGGGTGGTCTTACGAGTGGCTGCGCTTTAGGTGCAGTGTACATTAATGTTGCCCCTTCTGGCCCATAGACATATTTGTATCCTTCATACGCGTAGTAATGTGGATCATAACTTTGTTCATACTCCGACATATTAGTTTCATTAGGATAGTACTCTCCCTCAGATGGCTCATAACCTGGGTTTGTCGACTCCACACTGGTCATAGGTGATGCTGGCACAATGGCTCTTTCTAGGTTTTCCTCTGGTTGAGCGTACTTAACCGGTACCACATGTTGGGGCTGTGACAGTTGTGGTCCTAACACTGGTTGGGGTTGTGGATATTGTGCTTGCTCGTAGGGCCTCGGTGCTCCTGGTGGTGTTGGGTAGGGATTGTACCTGGGCATATCTCTACCTGGCTCTCTAGGTGGGTACCCATATGGTCGATATTGAGGTGGTTGTAGAGGATGTGTCTGCCTATTGAACATAAAATTTCCTGTGTTGTGATTGGTGTATTTTTGTTCTATGTGGCAATACAGGGCCATTCCTTGATGGGGCTATCTATTGTAACGATATGTCTGCGGTACACCTGTTCCTCCTCGTACACACATGTGCGTGGGGTGATCTCCTCCACATAGACTACACCTTCGCAACATGGGTACTCTTAGGGGTTGATGTTGATAGTTTCTCTGTCCTTGGACTCCTAATTTCTTGGCCACTGGCTCAGCTAATTCTTCCACATCACTGGAGTTGGATGTAACTGTACTCCGAGAGTCTTCTGATTTAGTGGGGCTGGGTGCACTCTTCAGATCATCCGCTAGGTTGTCCTCTAAGTCAATACATTCCTGCATGCATTCACTCAATGTTTGTAGCCTCTTTACGTATACTAGCGTTCTTAAGGTTCCGTTTGTTAATCCATCCAAGAATAATGAAATCATTTTTTGTTGAGTGGGTCTCTCTGTTGTTGGACATCTATCAACATACTGATTGAATCTTCAGGCAGCGGTTTTCACGATTTCATTCGGGTTCTGTTTAAAACTATGGATGATACGATACTGCTATTGAGCCCGATACGATACTGGAAACTAAACGATACGATACCACTTTTTGGACGATATGATACCAAAAAGGGTGGCGATACGATACTGGACTTCTCACGATACGATACCAGTGCAGTTGGCGATATGTTGCTCTAGCACAATGGTGAGAACCACGTTAAGAAGCTTCACCTCCTTAATGTCAATCCGTGGGAGAGGTAGGAGTGATATGAAGATCGTGAACGTGAGATGATGTGAGAGTGAAGGTGAGAAGCACAAAGATGCACACACACATACACACACACAATGAAGAGACAAGCAAGACACAATGGAAGGTGGGAAATTAGCTCTATTACTCAAGAATGCTCTTACAAGCTCAAACTAGCTCTAAGCTCACACTAACCAAAATGAACCCACCTCAAAAATGAGCTCTCTAGCTCTTTTTATAGTTTCTAGACTAGTTTTGACCGGTTTCACATCTAGTGACCGGCCTAGTTAAAAAATAGGTCCTAGAGGCTATTTGGAAGGGTAAACGATGTCTAAAAATAACGAAAATTGGTACGCGCATTCTACCTAAGCTCCTCAAGCTCGAGGACTCCTCGGCTTGCACAAAATGGAGCTATGAATTACAAAATGGGGTTTTGTCTATATTACATATGTTACAAGAGTGATGAAAATCACTGTTGGATATTTGAAGAGGTAATAAAAACATAATTGTTTTGAAAAAATGATCCGACTGGCTCCCTGCTCCGTCTTTACATGCTTCCATGTCGTCTGTGCCTCTGACTATGCCTCTGACTGCTTCCAACACCCCCCTCCCTCTCGCTTCTCTCGTCCTCGACAGAACCTTGTTGTGCGGTCTGCCGGATGTAGTTTTGTAGGAGGTCGTGAGCGAGGGTGTGCTCAGATACTCGAATGCCTCGGGCCAGATCAGCCTCGAGCTTCTCCCAGTCGATCGGTTGCGGTTCGTCGGGTGGCGGGAGTTGATAATGCGTGGAATAAACCATTCGTTCACAGGCAAAAAGTTGCAATAAATGTGTGGGCTTGCTGATGAATACCTCGGAATGGTATTCCCAAAACCCGGTGGTGAACATCTCTTCAAAGGTTTGTTTGTAGCATGCCGGGAGGTATTTTATCCTACAGTGCCAGGCATAACACACCCGGAGCGATGGCGTTGTGCTCATGTCATATACTAGATCAAAGTTACCATGCTCAAATCCCGGGGTGTTTACATGCGGTGCCTTGACGCGTCGGAAGACTTTAAATATCATTTGCATCATGTCAAATATCTTGACAGTCATATGCGCGGCGATATCATCCATATGCTTCAGGCGAGGGAGCCAGTGACGGATTGTGGCCATCATATAGCCAACAGTGGGCAACTCGGTAGGTGGCTTGAAGTAGGGGTGATTCAGCCAATCCTGACACTGCCTATTGTTTTGTACTTTGATAGCGAATGCAGTCCAGGAGCGGCGTCGTGGTACTGGTCCCAGCAAGGATTATACTTTAAGTGTAAGGGCGCTTTCACCCATGTGCTCATCATTTCTGGGTACTCCTGTAAAAGACGTGTACGCCAATCTGGTTGATAAATAGTGCCTTGTTGCGCATCCAGTGGCAAGTCTTCAGGCTCGAACTGGGTTGCATGTGATGGCTTCTTGCCAGTTCGCTTTTCTATGGCCAGCTGGTATTCGGCCATTAGCATGAAGTAAGGTTTGTATTGAAGCTCATGCCCGGATATGTACCTGCGTGGGGCCAATTGAGCAAAGTAAGGAGATTGCAAAATTCGTTCTTTGATCATGGCCATAGCATGCAGCTGGGCCTCGACTCTAGCTGAGTGCGTTGTTCCAATCTCCTCCACAGTCTTCATCCATGCGGGGGTCGGAAGTTCGTACGTCATCTGGCCTTCAGCCGTGACTTGTCCGCCTGGGATGGGTGTGGGCTCGTATGCTTCTTCAAACGTTTCCTCCACCGGAATGGTTATGTTCTCGTCGTCAGCTGGGATCTCCGGTGGGGAATCAGGCCGTGGTGGTGCTTCGTATACATCTATGCGTGATTGGAGAGTGGTTACCTAGGCCCGTAATGCGTTTAGTTCCTCTATGAGTTCAGGAGAGGGGTCCACAGGTTCTGGTACTTCTGCTGCCACTGGTAGTTGTTGTGGTGCCGGTTCTCTGAGCTGTAGTAACTTGTGATCTTCTTTTAGCTTCTGATGCTCTTCGTTCATTCGATCGTAGTCCTCTAGCAGTCGAACGTGGTCATCTAGCAACATCCGCATCGATTCAGATGGGATTGCCTTGAATCTGCTCGGACTTAATGGTTGTTCAGGGTGGTCCAGTGCCGCTTCCAAATTTTCTCTATTCTGCGCTTGGAGTCTCACGTTCTCCTCCTGGGCTGCGGCTAGGTGCCTCCTGAGTAGGCCCATATTTCTGGTCAGCGTCGCGTTCCTAATTGTTTGGGCTCGAAGCAGGTTGTCTAGATCAGCAGTGGCTTCTTTTGTCTTCTCTTCACTTTCTAGCTCTAGCTTATGATATGCCTCTCTTAGTTCTTGGTGTCGCGTATTTAACGAGGCATTCTCGATCGATAATGAATTAAGCTGCGACTGTAATTCATTTGTCGTCCTCTGCAGCTGTTGATAGTTGTTGCCAAGAGATGCAAACTCATCTCGTACTTGTGTCATGCATGTGAACATTTGTTGAAGTGCAGTGTCTATGGTGGGCGATAATAGTAATGAAGTGTTAAGTGAGGATGCAGTGGAAGTAAATGCAACGGGAATGGGGAATGGGGTTGGGAAGGTGGATGCAGTGGTGATCGTGGAAAATTGTGACGTACCTAAATATGATGGTGCTGTGAGTGGAGTGGGTGCTGGTGCGGTGGGTGGTGAGATGTCCATGTCATTGGACGTGTCAAGTGCGGTGACTGTGAAAAGCGGTGTGTAAGTGGGTGGTTGTGTAGGTGTGAAGACGGGATTTACAAATGTAGAGTAATTTACAGGGGGGATGGCTGGAGTAGCTTGGTGAAAAGGGAATATAGGGGTTATGGTGGGTTGGGGAGGTGAAACTGGTGAGAAGGTTAGTGGGGTTAGAAAGGTGAAAGGGTGTCTTAAAGGTGGGGGAAAGGATGGGAAGGATGAAGGGGTGAAGGGGTTAACATGTAGACGAGGTGGGGTGGGTACGGGCATGGTGGCATGAATGGGCGGAGTAAAGGCTGTGGCTATGTTGCCATGGACTGGTGTGGATGTGGGAGGAGCAGGTGGGTGTGCTGGGGATACAGGATGGGTTGGTGAAATATGAGGTGAGAGAGGAGTAGATGGTGTGGATGTTATTTCAAGGATAGTGGTAGTATGTACAACGGTAGTACGTGGCGGGGAGTCGACTAGGATGGCTTCTTCGGTGAAGGATCTTTCTGGCCGTAGGCGTGCATCTTGTGCCTGGTGGGATGATTGAGCACCTACCGGAACTCGAATATATTCACCGGGTTTCGATAGCAGGCGAACTCTGCGAGGGTCATATTGGGGGAGTGGCTTCCTTTGTAAATACCTCAGTGCTTCGACCGGGCCGATGGATTGGACCAGTTCTCTGAACCCTCTGATGTAGACTTCTTCAAATCCTCCGGAGACTAGTTCTTGTTCGATTAGGGCCTGGCTCTCTGCTTCAGTCAATTTCTTCCGTGCCCAGACTTTCTCCATCGTACGATATAATTTCTTGATTGCCAGCGTGTAAGCTGCTGCTTCGAAAGTCTCCTCTTCGTGTGTGCTGGTGTCACCGTGTGCATCAGTTTGTTGGCCTTGGCCGTCTGTCTGTCCTTGTTCTTGGGAATCATGCGTGCCCTGGTTGGCTTCATCATCACCTTCGTCGTCGTCGGTGGCTGTTCTTTCGTCATCGGAGCTAGACACAACTTGTCCCTGTGGCAGATCCCGCGGTGTGGTAGAGTAACTGGGGCGTTCATATTCTTGGGAGAACATCTGTGCCTCTGAAAACTGGAATTCATTTGAGAATGCATCCGGCATCTCAAAATCGAATGTTGTGTTTATTGGTTCTGCCTCCATGTGTGGTATTGGGAAAGAAAAGGCTTCCGCACCAATAGTGGTGGGAGCTTCTGCTGAAGTGGTGGTGGGTTCTGTGGTTACAGCTGCCTGAGGTGCAGCGACACTAGTAGTGCCCTCCGTGACCACTGGTCTAGACAACCTTATGCGAATAGGTTGTACTGTGGGAGCGGCTTCGGTTGGTGATCGCTCTGGAGAGGGTTGTGGTGATGGTGACTCTGGCACTTGAAGGCAAGGAATGGTGCCTCTCATGCGCTTACCTGCCCGTGTTCTACTGGGCTTCCTGGCTTTCTTCGTCGTTCCTTTGAATGCTTTCAGCTCTTCTCCTGTTAATGCACGTTCAATTGGCAAGTCATAAGCCAAGCACATATAAACAATTCTTGTCAGCGCACAACATCCATTAAGCACTTTCTTGCATTCCCATCTGTGTTGTGCCAAATACATTTGATCAATGATCCAGCTCGCCAGATCAACAGTCTGAGGTCCCGTGCACGCTAAGTACAATCCAAACCATATTCTTTTATGGGGCATGGTAAATCTGTCCTGAGCGGGGAATGCGAAGTGTTGCATGCATATCCGTAGCGGCTTTGACAGCTCAGGTGTAATTGCTGAGATCTCCTCCCACTTAGTGACATCCCCACGTTTCATAGGGTCTGGAATTAATCTTTCTCGATCTGTGGGCGTGTGGGTGCCATGAATTTTGATGGCAGCTCTGATTAGATCCTTTGAGAGGTAAAACCTTTTGTAAGGTGGATCATCCACTAAAGAGGGAAAAATAAAAGTTCCTGGGATATCCTTATTCTCTGAGGCCAGCAAAGTAGTGATTAAATAATAACACCTGTAAAAGTCAGGTTTGGGCAGAGGATCACTGAAATACTCCGTGAAGCCTGCTCTAGCCCAAACGTGAGTTAAATCCTGGGTGTTCTGTAGGTCTTCGAATTCTCTGGAGAAGAATTGGTATTTTCCCCACGTGCGGTCATCAAACGTCAAATTGGATTCAAATATAAAGTCCACGTCCGCTAAGGGTCCTGCAAGTCCCTGAAACCAATGAGAGTTACGGTGTATCTTTTCTGTGTAGCCCATAGGTGGGTTGTCGATAGGCATGGGCCCTGGAAATCCTTGGAATTCTGGCGGTGGAGCAGTCGGGTGGGATTCTGCTAGTAACACGTTGAGGGGCACTGCCGCTACACCGGGGCCTGCTCCTGATGGTCCTTCGTCGGTTTGCATGATGACTGATGCGTTAATGAGAAAGATCTGCTACAAAAGATTAACACATTAGCATGGAAATTAATTATGATCCCATTAAAGTGAGACCGCAATCCCTTTCTATAACTGATGCGTAACCCGTGTAGCCAAGTGCTGTGATGTGATGGATGCAATGCTTCTTGCAGCACTAGTGCAGGTCTCTAGACACCTACACGTTTCAGATGATGCATACGTTCCTTGATGAGATGAGATTATGAGTGACGTGTGATGATGGTGGGTGAATTTATACAAGGTTTAAAGGTTAGTGATTTATTACAAGGTTGTATGTTAGTCGGGGGGTAGTTAGACAGTGGGTTAGGGGAAGACGATTGGACACGCTTCGGTATCCATTTCCTAAGAGTCCTTGAGTGGGTGGTGGGTTTCTGTTGAGGGGTCAAAGGTAGTATCGGGTGTGGTGGTGTTGAGGGATGGAAAGATTTGTGAGGGGTATGTATTACATGGCTTAAGGGTTGAGCTATGATACATGGTTTGGGTACCCAAATCTGCGTGGGTGTGGGTCTATGGGTAAGGTATTTCTTGGCGATCCAAATTTGTCGAATGCTCGGACCTGTAGAAGAAGGTCGAGGGGATGGTGGATACTGATTCTGTTTCTACCTTGCCTTTTTCTTGTCGATCTCTACATGGTTGGAGTTCTTCGGTGCTTTTTGTCCTTTTGGCACCCATATTTGTCTGGTGCCGCTTCCTTTGGGTGGCCTAAACTGCCTTCCTTGTTGTATCTTCTGGTACTGCAGTCGGTCTGGGTTCCTTCGTCGTGGTTGACTCTGTCGTGGTTGAGGTTGAGAGGTCGGATGGACACTCTGATTTGGAAAAGAAGGGAGATCCAACACTTGCGTGACCTGCCCATTAGGAAGTGATTCGTTCTTTAACTTTGATCTAGGCCAGTCCGCAACAAGTTTGGAAGGATGAGCACCGCAGGGTGTCGTGCTCATTTGGCCGCTGATGTAACCCACCTGACCGCTGATTGTGTCCATCTGCCCTTGCAGTTGGGTAACTGTCTCTTCTAGTTTGCAGGAAGTCCTAGGGAAGATCTCCTGTCGTCCTTCTGATTGACAATTGTCCATAGCCAAGCCCGAGTGGGTTGGTGAAGACGTAATGTGACTGGTCTGTTTAAAGATCTTCCGGTCTTCCGTCGCATGTATTTCATAGGGTCTAGGGTTACAAACCTCAGTCGGAATGCCGTTAGGGAAGTCAAGCGGTATCACTCGCTTCTGCTCTAAGGTTCCAATCTGTAAGGAGCCTTGTCTAAGATTTAGGTCCACTGAGTGATCGTATAGCCAATCTTGACCAAGGATTAGGGGTTCTATCAGGTCGTCATCATGGCACACTAGTAACTTTGCTGTCATGGTCAAATCCTTAATGAGGATAGGAAGGTCCACCTCACCCATGCAAGGGGTTTCCATGCCTCCTAGGCCTATGAGGTATGCCTCAAGTGGCCGCATTTCTATTCCTGAATCCTTATAGTGGGACCATCTAATCGCACTAGTCGCAGCACCTGAGTCAATTAAAGCCCTGAGTTCTTGGCAAGGGTTGCCGTGCTCTAGCCTAACTGTAATGAATGGTCTCCTGTCCACTATGCTAGGATGAGTGGTTGACTTTACTTGACACATGGCCATGGGATATCTGGGGGATGTTTCCAGATGGTTATAATATTCTCTCCCTAGTCCTTGTTTTCTTAGCTTCATGCGCTTAATGCGTTCTATGGCTTCTGCCTGAGCTTCCGCTCGTATTCTATTTTCTTCCTCCTTACGCTTCTTTGCCAATGTGAGTCGTCTAAGCATATCCTCAGTAAGAGGTTCCTGATATAGCTTGACTCTACAGCCACTAATGTAATTAGGCATTATATCTCCTTCTAAGGTGGCTAACTGTACTGCTCCACTAGTCGAAAGTCTGTTAATGATCATAGGTCCATAACCTCGCTTTTCTAACTTCCGTGCGTGCTGTTTCAGCGTATACACTAGAACTAAATCTCCTTCTTTTAGGCCTTTATCTTTCACATGTGCATCAAAATATGCTTTCTGTCGCTTCTTTGCTGCGTATATTCCTGCTGCTGCTTTCAGCCTGGTTTCTCCTAATCGTTCCAAGTCCATTATTCTCGCTGATAATTCATGGCCGGTCCACTGATGTTCTTGTGCAACCTTAAGGGTCGGTATCAAGAAGTCCAAAGGAAGCACAGCATTCTGACCAAAAACCATCTGAAAGGGAGTTGCATTGAGTACGGTCTTGTAGGCCACTCGATATGCCCAAACAGCGTGGTGTAACTGTTTGTCCCAATTTGAACGTTTGTTGTTCACGAGTTTCGTCAGTACGTTACAAAGTATCTTGTTAGTGCTCTCAGCCTGACCATTGGCCTGAGGATGATATGGTGCAGATTTCTTGTGAATCACCATAAAATCCTGTAACAAATATTCAATGACTTGGTTTACAAAGTGAGTGCCTCGATCGCTCACTAACTCTATAGGCAATCCATATCTTGTAAAGACATTTTCAAATAAGAATTTTGCAGTCGTGTGAGCATCATTCTTTTTTGTGGCTTTTGCCTCTATCCATTTCGTAAGATAATCTGTAGCAACAATAATGTATTCAGCATGTGTACCTTTTGCAGGGGGGTTGATGGGTCCTACGAAGTCTATTCCCCACTTAGAAAATGCACGTCCGCCCATCATGGGTTTCAATGGCATTTCATCTCTGCGAGTAGGAAACTGAGTTCTTTGGCACACGTCACATCTCTTTACATAGGTATGTGCATCCATGTGAAGAGTGGGCCACCATAATCCTGCAAAGAGGATGGCTTTGATTACCCTACCGGGTCCAAAATGACCTCCTGCAACACCTTGGTGTGCAGTCTCTAGTATGCTCAGATAATCGCTCTCATGAACACATTGTCTTAAATATCCATCTCGTCCTCTTTTGTATAGATTATCGCCAATAAGTGAATAGTCGTGAGCTTCCTGCTCTAGACTACGTTGTCGAGCTAAGGTCATGCCTTGAGGGAATGTGTTCGTCCTCAAGTATGTCACTAAAGGTTCACTCCAGTCTGGTGTGAGAGACACATGATATAATGTAGCATGCTCTACTGGTGGTCTTTCACAACAAACATGGCATTCTTTACACAACCTGTAGACATCTGCTTCCATCGTAGGCCAATATACTCCCAATCTATGCAGAGTCTGTAATGTTCGATGTTTTGAATGATGTTGCTTTAGTGCACCTATGTGTGCTAATTGCAACCAATTCGCATGTTCTGATTCATCTACAAAACAAGCAAGAATCTTTTGATTAGCCTGTTTATATATGCTTCCTGCCATTATTTGGTATCTCTGAGACTTGGTAATCTCTCCTTCTTTGATCTTTATCCTAGGATTCTTGGGTCCGTATGTCAGAATAGGGACTATAGGCTTAGCCCATTCTGGTGCTATCTCAAGGTTAAACAAGTATGCATCTGGTAATTCATCTGCTACTCCTTGAGGAGCTTCTCCTAAGGTTAACCTTGAAAGGTGGTCGGCTCTAAGATGCGTCTTTCCTTTCCTAACTACTACTTCAAAATCATACTCCATGAGTAATAGAAACCAACGTATCAGTCGTCCTGTGTTACATGGTTTGTTGACTAAATATAATAGGGCTTGATGATCTGTAAAGAACTTGAATTTGTTGGCCAACAAGTAGTGCCTAAACTTCTTTACTGCGTAGATCATCCCTAATCCTTCTCGTTCCGTCGTGATGTAATTTCTTTCTGCTGCGTTCAGTTGTCTGCTAGCGTAAGCTATGGGGAGATCTATGTTACCTTCATTCGTGGGTTGTGCTAACACACATCCTATGGCGTAATTGGATGCATCCACATGTACATGGAATGGCTTACTCCAATCTGGGGTAGTCAATATAGGTGCTGAGCACAAGCGTCGTTTAAGTTCATTGAATGAATTTTCACATTCATCTGTCCACTCAAAATTGGTTAAAAGAGAGTACAGAGGCTTGGCTATGATTGCATACATGTGTATGAATCTCCTATAATAACCACAATGGCCCATAAATGCCTGTACCTCTTTCACATTAGTTGGTCTAGGTAATTCTGCAATTACCTTCACCTTTTCCTCGTCCGTAGAGATTCCATTTTTTGACACAATGTGTCCTAGAATTTTGCCTTGTCTGACCATGAAAACGCATTTTTCTGGGTTCAAACAAACCTGATATTCTCGACATTTGTCAAATATTTGTCTTAACTCTGGGATATGTGTCTGTCTTACATTTGAATGAGCACATAAGTCATCGACATAAACTTCCAAGCTCTTGCGTAAGAATTCCTTAAAAACATGACACATGAGTCGCTGGAAAGTGGCGGGTGCATTTGTTAAGCCAAATGGCATTACACGAAATGCAAATATGCCCCATTCAGTGGCGAAAGCCATCTTGTGTTGGTCTTCTGGAGCAATGGCTACTTGATTGTAGCCTGAAAATCCATCAAGAAAGCTGTAAACTTCCTTGCCCGCAACTCTCTCCAATAGATGTTCTGTGATAGGAAGAGGATAACTGTCTCTAATCGTTGCGGCATTAACTTTTTTAAGGTTAATACACACGCGCAGTTTTCCATTCTTCTTGGGCACAACCACAATGGGGGATACCCATTCGGTATGTTCAATTTCGTAAATAAATCCTGCTTCTATCAAGCGATCTATCTCCTCTTTAATCTTCGCAGCGTAGTTATCATTGTACGTGTAAGGTTTCTGTTTTGTCGGTTTTGCATCTGGAGTCATAGGGATTCTATGAGAACATATATCTGGATCTACTCCTTTCAAATCTTTGTAACTCCAAGCAAAAACATCTCTATATTCGCGCAATAGGGCAATTAACTCTTCTTCTTCTTCAGTCGTCAAATCATGCCCTATATATGTGCATTTTTCTTCTTCTCCTTCTATGGCAACTATTACTTTTTTGGTTTTCTCTCGGTTATCATATACTTGTCCGTCATTCGCCTTTCTATTGGGCATTCGTACCATGATTCTTCTATCTCCGATTTCATATTTCTTGAAGTTCTCGGGTACTTCAAACAAAGATTCTTCTTTTTCTGTCATGGTGTCTTTCTTCTTTCTTTTCTTGCCTTCACTCTTGGTAGTCACTTCCGTGGCTAATCTTACCTCGTTCGTAATTTCCCTGTGTCTCTGAGTGTGAGTCTCTACTTCGTAGAAATATTCTTCCTCTGATGCAAAGGGTGGGTCCATGAGAATTGATTCTAAATCAAAATCGCTTGCATCCTCGAATGCATCAGTGTTCGGTTCACACTCTTCTAAGATTGCATCGCCCATGATTGGCTCTATCGTGAAAACTGAAATGTCATAGCCATCCTCGTCACAGTGGGGTGTCCATTGTTCTTCATTGATGGCTACATCCATGGTTGCTAGGATTTCCGCCCAACCATGGGGTTCAAACTCTTCGTCTGGGAATACTACAGGTGCGTAGGCTGGATCTTGAAGGGTTCGTGGATGTTGTTCCGCACCTAAGGTCCTGGCTTCTAACCGTTCTTCCTCTTGTTTGGCTACTTTACACATCCATAAATGGGTATCCTCATGCAACCAAGAAGGATCTGATTCTAATGAGTGCACGGATTCCGTCTCTGCTAGTGTCTTATGGATGGTATTCCATTGTATTGGGGGCACATCTCTATGTGAATAGTCTTTAAGATTGACTTTAGTAGTCACTCCTAAATGTTGCAAGTACAAAGAATTAGTTCCCCAATCTTGTACAATTTGCAACTGACGCATGAATGGTCGTCCCAATATCATCTCGTAAGCACGATTTTTCGCAAAGTCACAAATGGCGAAAGTATGCTCAAATTCTACACCACAAGTGGTGAGAGATATGCCTTCTAGTAAGCCTAATGGTTTTTCTATGTGTCCATCAGCCATTTGTAGCTTCATCCTGGTGGGTCTGAGGGCTGGCTTACCCCAACGTTTCCATAAAGCGGTGGTAGCGATGGCTACTCCGGCCCCTGAATCTAAGATGGCTTTCGTGGTGTAGCCCTGATGGGTTATTGGAAGATATGTGTTACCTTCCTCTCCTTTGCTTACGTCTCCAATCTTTTCCACGGGTATCTCTGGTACCTTCTTATGTGATCCTATTTGAGAGGGTGTGGTAGCTAGCTCAGGGAATTGATTTGCTACATGCTTCCACAATTCTGGTTTTACCTTTAACAATTCCTCCAAAGTGAGATTACACTGTACTTTAGTGTTCTTGATCACTTCCGTGTTCCTAGGGATCACTAATTCTTCATTCCTCACTATTATCGTGGGTGCTCTCATACTAATAGACTTTGCTTCCCAAGGTCCTGTGAACTGAGGTAATTCTTGTAGAGAATTAGATTCAAATCCTGTGGGTTCACTCAGTTGTTCCACCTCTACATCATCATATATAGAGGGGATGTCTTGGGGAAATTGTTCCTGCAAGTCGTTTATTTCTTGAATAGGAGGATGAGTTCCTTGTTCTTTTCTCCATTTCTCTTCTTGGATCTCCCTCAAAAATTCATGTGAGTACCTATGTATGGAAGACAAATTGTCTTGACTTTCTGTATTGGGTACTTGAGACAGGGATGGTGCATTCCTCTCCTGTGTCTCTGGGACAAGAGGGTTCCTAGGCTGATCCTTTTTCTCTTTGCTTTCTATCAAGTGTTCTAGCCTCTCCATTAGTCCTTGGAAGTGTAATTCCGGTTTTGCCATGTTATTCCAATTAAGATATCTAGAGGCTTCAAACAAAGCTTGTGCTAGTTCTACCATTTTCATGCAAAGTTTAGTTCTCTCAATTTCTAGATCAGCTCGAGGGTAGTTTTTACTCATTTCCGTTACTTGAGGTCCCTCTTTTATTCTAGCCTGATATGCACGAAACATCATGTCTAGATCTTCTGGTATGGTTTCTGCTAAAACCGATCCTGATTTCTGAGCTGGGTTTTCTTGATTTAATTCTTGTGAAGCCAATTCTTGTATTTTGGCTCTAGATTCCCTTAAACTTCCTTCCAACTCACTTGTTGATGTATAAAACACCACAAGAAATGAATTAATGTGACACTAGAACACCTCTATGGTCACCATTAACTCATTGCCACTCCAAACTTTGAGAAATGATAGCTTAAAGTGAGAACTTTGCTTCTACAGAAATTCCTAGTCACCGAAATGACATACCTTCAGTATTTTGCTAATTTCTCCTAGCTCAAGTATTATTTCTTGATGAAACTTTATAGGCTGAAACTAGAAGAGTAGAGCTTTCCAAAAAGCTATCATATGCATCAAACGGAGCTCTAGAACTCAAGTTATGGCCCTCACAAGATGACCCTGTATGACCTTCCAAAACTGGAAATCTTGCCTGTTTTAGTATTCCTGATGTCCAAAAATAAAAAATTCGATGCCTGGCATCGAATTTCAGTCCAAGTCGATGCCGGGCATCGACTTTGAGCTTTTTTAGGCCCTTTTTCTGCACCAGAAATACTCTCTTTTACACACACATGAAGAAGATCACTTGTATGCTAGAAGTCGATGCCAGGCATCGACTTTATGCTCAAACTCGATGCCAGGCATCGAGTTGCTCCACAAACTTCATATTTTTAAAAGATTCAACAATAGTTAACACACAGAGAATGAAAAAATGACTTTTGAGCCAAGATTCGATGCCAGGCATCGAATTGCTCAGAAAACTTGAACTTTTGAATTCATCACACAGTAGGTAATCATGGAGATGATGGAGAGAGGCTCATACACAGAACTTTACTCAGTTCTTCTCATAACTATAAAAAACTCAAAAGTTTTACAGATGCTTTCTCACTCAGAGAAGCCCAACTATACTCAGTCATACAAAAATGAGTTCTTCTCACTTTCTCATTGTCTTCCTCCTTCTTCTTCTCTCTCTCTCTCTCATCGCGTCAGTTAATACTAACTAACTTATATAGATTTTCGTATTCTCGTGATTTTAAAAAAAACTTCTAGAACTAAAGTGAACTAACTTTACAAGTATAATACAATTGTGAATTTGTCCCTTCACATAGGCATAGGGTTTTCTTCCTAAGATTTGACCTTCAAATATATGTCCAATTAGTGATTGTTTCTCCAACAGCTCCCCCTCAATCACTAATTGACATTCCCTGTTTCTTCATATCTTCTTCTTTTCTTTTACTCCTGCCATGCTTTTAAATCTGCTGGTCTTCACACCATCCAAGCTCTTTGTCATTATATCTGCTAACTGATCTTTAGTAGAAATGTATTCCACTTCAATCTCCTTCTCCATTACCTTTTCTCTAAGAAAATGATATTGGATCTCTATGTGCTTTGTCCTTGCATGAAATACTGGATTTGCTGCAAGATAAAGTGAACTCATATTATCTCCATGTATTGTTGGTGTACCTTGATCAATGCCTAAGCTCTTGAACAATGTTTGCATCCATATGACTTCCTTAGCTGCTTCCACAAGTCCTTTGTACTCTGCTTCAGTTGATGATAATGCTACTGTATGTTGTTTCTTTGAACACCAACTTACAAGCTTATCACCAATGTATATCATGTAACCATGAGTTGATCTTCTGTCATCTTGATTACCTGCCCAGTCTGAGTCACTGTAGGCTCTCAGCTTCAAATCTGATGTAAAAGGATAATATAATCCTTCCTTTATAGTTCCTTTGATATATCTGAGAACTCTTTGACCTGCAATCCAATGTGGGTCCTTTGGACAATGCATGAATTGTGACAAAACTCCCACTGCATAACTAAGATCAGGTCTTGTTAGTGTAGCATAAATCAAACTACCCACAAGAGATTGATACTTCCTCATATCTTTGTAGTCTGCACCATCATATTTACTGAGCTTGTGATTAACTTCAAGTGGAGTTGAAGCTTCTCTGCAATTTTCCATATCAAACTTCTTCAACAAGTTCAGAAGATACCTTTCTTGTGACACATATATGCCATGATCTGTATAAGTAACTTCCATTCCAAGAAAGTATGATAACTTTCCTAGGTCACTGATCTTAAACTCTTTCTCAAGTAATCTCTTTACCTCCTTGATTCCTTCATCTGAAGTACCTGTGATTATAATGTCATCTACATAAATACAAATGTAGATTGTACCTTCTTCTGTTCTTTTGATAAGTAGACTTGAATCTGCTTTTGAACTTTGATATCCAAGATCATTGAGATACTTCACCAGTCTATAGTTCCAAGCTCTTGGAGCTTGCTTCAATCCATACAATGCTCTTCTCAACCTGCAAACAAAATTTGGATACCTGGAATCTATAAACCCTTGAGGTTGTTCCATGTATACCTCATCTGATATGTATCCATTCAAGAACGCATTCTTTATATCCAATTGACTTAGAGTCCATCCTTTTGAAGCTGCAATAGCAATGATTGTTCTTATAGTTGACATTTTAGCTACAGGACTGAATGTCTCATCATAATCTATGCCATAGGTCTGGGCATAGCCTTTCACCACCAATCTAGCTTTGTATCTGGCTATACTTCCATCTGCAAGCTTCTTCACTTTATAAACCCATTTATTTCCAATTACTTTCTTACCATTTGGTTTAGGAACAAGTTCCCATGTCTTGTTCTCCTCCAGTGCATTGAACTCTTCCTTCATTGCTTCTTCCCATTGCTTTTTACCTTTAGCTTCATCATAGTTCTGAGGTTCTTCATCATCTTTGACCATATATGCATAGTTCTTCTGAGTTATGTAAGAAGTATCATAAGAATACCTTTCTGGTTGTCTCCTTGTCCTGCTTGACCTTCTTGGTTCACATTCTTCATAAGTTTCTGGATACACCTCTTCATCAAATATAGGAGCTTCTTCATTCATTCTTGTTAATCCACTTCTGGATGTACTTGCTTGCATATAGTCTTCATCTCTATTCACCTGCACAATTGATTTTCCTTTCTCACATCTTCTTACCTCTTCTTCAAATTCTTCAACTGTATGACTTTGATCTGCATACCAACTTTTCTGTTCATCAAATGTAACATCTCTAGAAACAATAAATTGTTTGGTTAGAGGATTCCACAATCTGTAACCCATCTGCTTTTCATCATAACCAATGAACACATATTTTTCTGCCTTTGGTTCAAGTTTATGCCTAAGTTGTGATGGCACATAAGCATATGCAATTGATCCAAACACTCTACAATGATCTAGTGTTGGTTTCTTACCCCACCAAGCTTCATATGGAGTCATTCCATTCAGAGCTGCACATGGTAATCTATTCACAAGATATGTAGCTGTATTTACAGCCTCAGCCCAAAGATAATTTGGACAGTACTTCTCCTTTAGCATAGCTCTAGCAAACTCAACCAAAGTCCTGTTCCTTCTTTCTGCTACACCATTTTGTTGTGGTGTATACCTGCAAGTTATTTCTCTCTTAATACCTGCATTCCAAAGATAATCATTGAACTCTTGGGAGAAATATTCTCCCCCTCCATCAGACCTCAGTCTTTTAAGCTTTTGACCTGTTACTCTCTCTGCATATGCATGAAAATGCTTGAAGGCTCCAAACACTTCTGATCTTTCCTTCAAAACATATAATGTTATCCATCTTGTAGCATCATCAATAAAAAGAACATAATACCTTGAGCCACTGATAGATCCTTCTTTTGTTGGTCCCCATACATCTGTATGAATGAGCTCAAGTACTCCATCATGTTTGAATCCTTTCTTTTGAAATGGTAACCTGTGTGCTTTACCCATTTGACATGCTTCACATTTATAAACCATATGTTGACTTTGCACATTTGGTAATCCTAGTACAGACTGATTAGCAACCATAGCTTTAATTCCTCTTTCATTGAAATGACCTAATCTCTTATGCCAGAGATCAAGTTCTGTAATCACTGCTTCACCATGTGTGAGCAAAGCTTGACCAATGTTCCCTTGTACTCTTAAAGTAAAGAGTCTACCTTCTTTCTTACCAGAGACAATCTGATTATATCCATTCTCTGGATCTTCCACAAATACTCCTTCATTTGTAAACCTGACTTGAAAACCTTTTTCAACTATCTGTCCCACACTAATCAAGTTTTTAGGTATTGTGGGAACATACAAAACATTGGTTAGCAAATCTGCTCCACTCTTGCATTTCACTTTTCCAATTGAATGTACACTATGTCTTGTATTATCACCAGTTTGAACTGTGTGACTCGAAATACCTTTTTCCAATTCTGACATCAATTCTATGTTTCCTGACAAATGATTAGAACATCCAGAGTCAATGTAAAATACCTTTAGATCTTCTTTATCTGATGTGTTGATTGAGTTCATCATCAATGATGTATGACTTTCATTCTGTGTGTCATTTGCATAGTTGTAGTAGGTGGTGTTGTAGGATTGATTCTGTCCCCAACTTCTTCCTCCACCTCTACCATAGCCTCCTCTTTGACTTTGTCTACCTCTTTGAAAATTACTTTGATATCTTCCACCTCGACCTCTGCTATTGTTGTTTTGATTCTGGTTTGATCCTTGTTGGTTGTGCCAACAGTCATGAGCCAAATGATTACTCAATCCACAGATCCAGCAAGCCTTCTTATTGTTATTCTGATTTCCTCTTCCTCTTCCAAAACCTCTTGCTCTTCCTCTGCCAGTGCCTTTACCTCTTGCATAATAAGCTTGAGAATTAGACTCCTCTTCATCCTTTGCTTTACCTTTATCTCCTTTCTTCTTATTCTTCATGTACATTGCAGAACTTTGACCTTTATCTCCATCTCCCTTCAAGTCTTGCTCATATGTGAGCATCAAACCAAGCAACTGGTTCAAATCTGGAACATAATGATTTAATGAAAGTTCTGTTGATAAGACAAAAGGTTTCCACCTTTCATCCCCTCTCAAGCCTGCAAGTAGTTGAGCAATCAATCTGTGATCTTCAACATCTTCATCTATGGATCCAAGACTATCTGCTAGATCCTTCATCTTAGTGACATAATCACTAATGGTTTGACTTGGCTTCTTCTTGAATGTTGTAAACTCTGACCATAGACTTGCTTTCCGTGCTTTAGTAGTGCTTTGGAAATGATATTCCAATGCATTCCATATATCTTCTGATGATTCCAATCCTCTGATGTGTGGTAGCAAATGATCTGAGATTGTATTGTAGATGTAGGCTTTTGCACTTGCATCCTTCTTCTGCCAATGCTTTAAAGCATCAAGTTCTTCTTTCTTTGGTCGGCTTTCATCTTCAAATACTGGCTTCTCTTCTTCACCTGTTACATATACCATGAGATCCTTACTCATAAGTAAGGCTTCCATTCTCATTACCCATGCGGGGTAATTATCTCTGTCCAGTTTGTCAATGGAGATATGATCTGCCATAGTTCTTTCCTTCTGCTGCAACCTGTGAGCTTAAAGGATAAAGGATAATACCTTTTGAAGTTCTTTGTGTATGAGGATACTTCGAAAATAATCTTTTGATGCCTTGTGTCTTCAAATGCTTCACCTTTCAAACTTTAATGGAAAACTTTACAAAACTTCTCGTACCTTTGTCGTCTTCTGCTCTCGAGAATCTTTCTGCTCTGATACCACTTGTTGATGTATAAAACACCACAAGAAATGAATTAATGTGACACTAGAACACCTCTATGGTCACCATTAACTCATTGCCACTCCAAACTTTGAGAAATGATAGCTTAAAGTGAGAACTTTGCTTCTACAGAAATTCCTAGTCACCGAAATGACATACCTTCAGTATTTTGCTAATTTCTCCTAGCTCAAGTATTATTTCTTGATGAAACTTTATAGGCTGAAACTAAAAGAGTAGAGCTTTCCAACAAGCTATCATATGCATCAAACGGAGCTCTAGAACTCAAGTTATTGCCCTCACAAGATGACCCTGTATGACCTTCCAAAACTGGAAATCTTGCCTGTTTTAGTATTCCTGATGTCCAAAAATAAAAAATTCGATGCCTAGCATCGAATTTCAGTCCAAGTCGATGCCGGGCATCGACTTTGAGCTTTTTTAGGCCCTTTTTCTGCACCAGAAATACTCTCTTTTACACACACATGAAGAAGATCACTTGTATGCTAGAAGTCGATGCCAGGCATCGACTTTATGCTCAAACTCGATGCCAGGCATCGAGTTGCTCCACAAACTTCATATTTTTAAAAGATTCAACAATAGTTAACACACAGAGAATGAAAAAATGACTTTTGAGCCAAGATTCGATGCCAGGCATCGAATTGCTCAGAAAACTTGAACTTTTGAATTCATCACACAGTAGGTAATCATGGAGATGATGGAGAGAGGCTCATACACAGAACTTTACTCAGTTCTTCTCATAACTATAAAAAACTCAAAAGTTTTACAGATGCTTTCTCACTCAGAGAAGCCCAACTATACTCAGTCATACAAAAATGAGTTCTTCTCACTTTCTCATTGTCTTCCTCCTTCTTCTTCTCTCTCTCTCTCTCATCGCGTCAGTTAATACTAACTAACTTATATAGATTTTCGTATTCTCGTGATTTTAAAAAAAACTTCTAGAACTAAAGTGAACTAACTTTACAAGTATAATACAATTGTGAATTTGTCCCTTCACATAGGCATAGGGTTTTCTTCCTAAGATTTGACCTTCAAATATATGTCCAATTAGTGATTGTTTCTCCAACATCACTTATCTTTTTACTCCACTTTCTCTTGATTCTTTCCCTAGAATCTTTCCAAGTCTTTGTCTTTTTACTGCTAGATTCTGCAACTTCGCTAGTTCCGGCTACTTTCTCATGATTAAGCTGTTGGTTTTGTAAGAGCGCCTAGGCTCTGGTTATTGCTTGGATAGGCACGTATGTAGGGTTGGATCCATCTGCGTTGTTTACAATACCTATCACGTTGATCGATGTCACATTTGAAGTGTTAACTGGGTTCTTAGGACAATCTTTGATTATGTGCTCTTTGCCACAATCGGCACAAAAGCCTTGAATGCTATAGTACTGTGATTGCCTTGCTATTGGGGGATGTGGACAATCCTTAATGAAGTGATCTCCTTGGCACCTAAAGCATGGTCCTCTAGGGCCCTGTGGTCTCTGTTGTCTCAATTGGGGCCGTGGGTTTGGGTTTGCGTACATCACATTAGTATAATCTGGCTCCCAACTAGGTTCCATTGGTGGACTATCATAATGATATGTCTCCACATGCTCTGGTGACTCCGTATAATAAGCGGGTGGACTAGTTACATGAGTAGAGTCAAAACTGTTTGAGTTCGGGTCACTTTCTGTGATCAAGGGTGAAGAAGGCACTAAGGCCCTACTTAGGTTCTCTTCTGTAGCAGCATATTTGACTGAGATGACATTCGCTGGTGGGGGTGGCTGCTGAGCCAAGACGGGTTGAGGTCTCTGTTGAGCCTGGTATGGGTAGTTCTGGGGAGGCCTATAGTAATAAGGCTGAGCATTGTATTGGCCTTGATACCTACCTGGCTGCTGGTATGTTTGCGGGTAGTTCTGTCTCACGGTTTGTTTGTTGTATGGGCAGTCCTGAGCCGTATGATTCGTGTATCTTCTCTCAATTGTACAATATTGGCCACTAGGGTTGGCTTGAGGTTGTGGTGCATTGGGGCACACATTTGCCAAATGATTTCCACCACAAGTGTAACAACGTACGTTTGTTGGTAGCTTGGGCACCTGTTTACTAGAAACTCCTAGTTTTTGGGCCACCTTTTCTGCTAGGTCCTCTATCAAATTAGACAATCTTGTGGATGCTAGAGAAGAACAGTCTGAATCCTTATAGACCTTTGAGAGTTCTAATTCCTCTCCTAGGTTGTCCTCGATGTCTATACATATTCTTACACACTCCTCTAGCGTTCTGGGTTCTTTTAGGTACACATAGGAGCGTAGTTTAGCGCTCAACAAGCCATCTAGGAACAGTGATACTTGTTTGGCTTGTGAGGGTAGCTCTTGCATTGGACATCGTTCAACATATTGTCTGAATCTACGACCTGCCAGTCTTACTGTTTCCTGAGGGGTCTGTTTAAAGCTATGAATCAACGAAGACGTGTCATGTCTAATCCCACTTTTAGAGAATTCAGTGATGAATGACTCTAAAAAGTGATGGATGTCTCTAAATTGCCTTTGTTGCAATGGTTGGAACCAAGTTAAAGCTGTATTCTTTAACGTTAGTCCAAATGCGTTGTATTGCGTGAACATGTCCTCGACTTGTTCTGCTCGTAGTACTTGCTTGAATTCTGCGACATGGTCATAGGGATCTCCTGTCCCATCAAAGTAATTCTTCATGGATTTTACTAATTGAGTGGGTCTCAAAACTCTTGCGTGTTCGCGTGGTCTAGGTAGAGGAAAATCATCTCTACCACCTGGTATTCCATGATCTCTTTGTCTCTCCGCTCTATTAGTGTTCGTGGTTGTTCTATCTCTCCCTATGGGATGAGTGAAGCTTACTTCCGGTCTCTCATTATTTCCTTCTCTTTGATTTCCATGGGCTGAGGAGGTTCCTGCCCCTTGTTGACTTGCATTTATGTTCGTTCTAGATGGAGGGAATATCAATTCACCTCTCCATGTGTATGTGTTTTTAGCGCGCTCAGGCACCACGAAGACTCTTTCTGAAGTCTCATCCAGGTATACAACCTTTCCAGGTGTATCTGGGTCCTTGAATTCATAGATTGTAATGATGCCTATCTCACCAGGGTGTTCCTTTCTGTACCTCCAAAAGGCTTCATCTGTCTCTTTATTTACATACAACTCAGTGCTCCTGTTATCTTGAGGGATCCACTCTGGGATGAGTACTCTTGTTAATACGGATTTCCCTCTCGGTGTTCTAGGTTCTTCTAACGGTTCTTTTCCTTGAAATTTCACTTCCGTCTCTAATTGAATTGTGCCAAACTCATTAGTATCGTTTGGTTGCGTACTTAGGACGTACATGGTTCCTTCTTTGTCTATGTAAGCGTCTCTCTCAAATTTCACCACTGGTCTTTCCAATCCAATGGGTTGATCAGGGTTGTGCAGCTGCACCACTTGCCTTTGCAAACCATCCTCATAGATGTGAGCACCTAGTCGGTTGGTTCGGAGAAACTCTAATTGCGTTCTATAGGGTCCTTCTGGTTTTTCTAGGTATGCTACATGAGACCCTCCTTCTGGTCTGTCTGTGCTAAATGCCATTTTTGATTCGCTAGTATCTGAGCTCTCGTAGGGGTAATTGCTATTCAATTGTTGAGCCCAAGATCGAGCGGTAGTTCTTACACTAGCCTCTGATGATCTAAGGCTTCTTCGGTCCGACTTACCTATGTGTCTCCCTGATCTAAGGTTCATTAATTTTCTTCCTTGCACGCTCAATTACACACTTAGATCGTCAATGGTCCTTTGTGATTACTTTCTTGATTCTTTTTAATTTTTCTTTGGATTCTTGTCTTAATTTATGCGTCAGGAATTCGACTTTCTGTTATAGTTTTGAGTTCTCGTTCCGTCAGACTTATGTTCTTTTCTTTAGGTTTTCGTCACACACACCTTTACTTTAAGTCTTAAACTTGAAAGAATTAAGTATCTTGAACTTGAGGCGTTCCTATCGTCTTTAATCCACAACTACCGTTTAGCCTAAGCTAAGAATTGACTGAGGGGGTTGAGTAATCTTCCAACCTCGAGTCGGCTTTTCTGGTTGCTCTGATGCCCTGTTGCCCAAGAAGCCGCGCTTCCCAAGCTCTGCTGTCTTCATTGCCTTACTTGCTTGCCTTTGATTGCCCTTGCTAGACCTGGAAAAATTCCACTATTAGACCCATTCACAATTGGATGATCAAACACTTGAGTATATACACCTTTTAGTCCCTTCCCTTTTTGCCCAAATTTTCAATGTGTGCCCCCTGGCTTCTTAGTCCCCAAACTAGGTGAACCTCAAAATAGCCTATCCAAAAATAGATGTATTCTTTATGAAAAAAACAGTTGAGGTCACGTAGTACTCGTCACGAGCTTTCTAACGAGCTATTAAGCTCAAAAAACGGACTTTGGATGAAAAAGTTATGAGCGTTCAGGCCCTGGGGGGTAAAAACTGACAATCAGGTTTTCCTTCAAATGTGAGCTAAGGGGTCTCCTATGAGTCTAATGGTCCAAAAATTTCTCAAAAATACCCTCAAAATTGGTCAAAAAATGGAACCCTAAATTTGCGATGGGGGTGCACAATCGCGATGGTCTGGGACCGTCGCGATGGTCCAAGCGAACCGTCGCGATGGCGTGGAGTTTGGGCAATCGCGATGGCGCAAAAAAGTGAACCGTCGCGATGGCCCGAAGTGAACGATCGCGATGGCGTGGAAATGGACCGTCGCGATGGTCCGAAGTGAACGATCGCGATGGCGTGAGGTCGAACCGTCGCGATGGTCCGAAAAAGTGAACCGTCGCGATGGCGTGGAGTGAACGATCGCGATGGCGTGAGGTCGAACCGTCGCGATGGCCCGAAAAATGAACCGTCGCGATGGCGTGAGGTCGAACCGTCGCGATGGCCCGAAAAACGAACCGTCGCGATGGCGTGATCAGGCGGACAATCGCGATGGCGCGGTCAACGGTCAAAGGTGGACAATCGCGATGGTCCGAAGTGAACCGTCGCGATGGTCCGCGATGCGATGGCTTGAGCCAATCGCGATGGTCCGAATTTTTGAAGTGTCGCGATGGTCCGAAAAACGAACCGTCGCGATGGTCTAACTTGACACGTGGCACTGTCGTGGCGATGGCGTGAGCCAATCGCGATGGTCCGGGGTCAGCTGAACAATCGCGATGGTCCAAGTGGACCGTCGCGATGGCTCAAGTGAACTGTCGCGATGGTCCGAAAAAGTGAACCGTCGCGATGGTCCGGCCGAGCCGTCGCGATGGCTTGAGCCAATCGCGATGGTGCGACACAATCGCGATGGTCCGAGCCAATCGCGATGGTCCACCAAACAACGAATTTTTGAAATGCAGCTGTGGTTTCGTGTATACGTAGGGATCGCCTACCTCGTGGTGTGGTCGCCTACCTCAAAATCCGAACTTGGCGGACCATCGCAATGGTCTGACACAGTCGGAAATTTCTGACAGAAAGTACATTTTTTACCTTTTGGAAGCTTTCCTGATGCTCTGAAGCTCTGTACCTGCAAGAAAACTCAAGAAAACGCAAGCGCACACAAGCACAAAAATTCTCTCTCGCTCTCTCGCATGCACAAATGAGGGGAAATGAGGTGAATGGGTGGATATGGTGAATTTTCTGATTTTTTTGGAAATGGAGATGATGATGCGATGATGAAGATGGAGTGTGGGGAAGGTGAAAAACACTAAAAGCTAAGTAAAAACAACAACAAAAACTGAAATTTTTACCTTCCAACGCCACTTCTTGCTATACTCTTACCATCACACATTCGTCCTAGACTCGATCCCCGGCAACGGCGCCAAATTTGGTGTTGCTCTAGCACAATGGTGAGAACCACGTTAAGAAGCTTCACCTCCTTAATGTCAATCCGTGGGAGAGGTAGGAGTGATATGAAGATCGTGAACGTGAGATGATGTGAGAGTGAAGGTGAGAAGCACAAAGATGCACACACACATACACACACACAATGAAGAGACAAGCAAGACACAATGGAAGGTGGGAAATTAGCTCTATTACTCAAGAATGCTCTTACAAGCTCAAACTAGCTCTAAGCTCACACTAACCAAAATGAACCCACCTCAAAAATGAGCTCTCTAGCTCTTTTTATAGTTTCTAGACTAGTTTTGACCGGTTTCACATCTAGTGACCGGCCTAGTTAAAAAATAGGTCCTAGAGGCTATTTGGAAGGGTAAACGATGTCTAAAAATAACGAAAATTGGTACGCGCATTCTACCTAAGCTCCTCAAGCTCGAGGACTCCTCGGCTTGCACAAAATGGAGCTATGAATTACAAAATGGGGTTTTGTCTATATTACATATGTTACAAGAGTGATGAAAATCACTGTTGGATATTTGAAGAGGTAATAAAAACATAATTGTTTTGAAAAAATGATCCGACTGGCTCCCTGCTCCGTCTTTACATGCTTCCATGTCGTCTGTGCCTCTGACTGTGCCTCTGACTGCTTCCAACACGATACGATACCGCCAATTTGCACGATACGATACTAAAATGATATCACGATACGATGTTGGAAGTGAGATGATATGATACCAATGCAGTTGGTGATACGATACCGCCAATTTGCACGATACGATACTAAAATGGTATCGGGATACGATACTGGAAGTGAGATGATATGATACCAAAAGTGGACCATGATATGATACCACTTTGGTAAAGTGCGATCGCGATACCAACCAAGCGATACGATACCAAAATGGTATCGCGATACCACGGCTGGTAATCGACGATACGATACTTTGGCGAGTATCACGATACAAGGGAATTTTTGGTATCCCGATACCAAAAACTCAACCAATCGCGATACTCAAGCCAAAACACCTCCAAATTCAGAAATTTTTTCACCCCCTTGCTCTTCTCTCAGCCCTCTTCACTCCTACACTCCTGTTTCGCAAAAAGAGATCCTCAAAACACTTTGTTGTCCCCCCCCCCCCCCCCGCGATACCGATCGGGACTTTAATCACGTGGAAATGCAAATTTTCAGAATTCTTGAGATTAATGTTTGATTGTAGCTTACCTTTAGGTTGCAATGCTCAAGACTTGAGGTCACTAGGTAAGTATGAGGGCTCAGTTTGCATGATACCAACTCGGCAATACTCGTCACTGTGCTCAGACGATACCAAAATGAAGCAAGTGTCAAATGAACTTCAAATTTTTTGTTTTTATACTTTTTGATGACTGAAGCTTAACTACACTAATTTGGAAAAATTTTTTGGAATTTTTCTTGGTAATCTTGGCTCATTCCTGCTCCACTTCTCTTCCTAACCTAACCCTAACTCTTTCTTCTCTCCCTCTCTTCTAACCCTAAACCTAAAAACTCATTACACACACCTCTGGGATGTGAAGTAACAAGTGGTGAAGTATTTGATTACTTGCCACTGAACAAATTCACTTCTACAAGTACGATTTCGTCACTCTAGAGCTATAACCATCACAAAGGCACCTTGGTTGAGTGTGTTCCCCAGCAACGGCTCCAAAAAACGTGTGTACCTAAGTCAAGAAGTCTTAGGGACTTGTGCCAAAGAGACTAAATCTCATTTGCCACACGAGTGCATATAGTGGGGAATTGACACACGCTTATTTGTCAATCCGATGAACCGACCTAACCAAGCGTATAAGGACATGTGCACACGTGATGGTAAGAGAAGTGATTCAGCTCTTATGCATGAGGAAAGACTAATCTATCTCTCAAACTCACTCGACTACTGAAAATGTCTACCACGATACCACGTACAGTAGTTTTCACTAAATCGAGGATTTCTCCCAGCTCCGAACTCCAAATATGGCCAATAGCGGTGTTGCAGAGTAAAGAGGCACAAAAGAGGAGCCCCAAAATTTTGAAATTAATGGGCACATTTTTCTTCTTCAAGGTCTTAGGAAATCCCCTCAAGCCATGTAAATGCACTAGAGGAGTCCTCTAGATGCATATTCCCAAATCATTGTAATATATTCCTTGTAACTTAGTAGGAAATTCACCTTTTAGTTAATAAAGTGCCAGTCTCTTGTGTGAAAGGACCAATTTTAGGGCACATGTATATAAGTCACTTTGTGACTCTTTGTAGAGACTTTTTGCCATTGTGAAGAATGAGAGCTCTTGATTTTCGAAATTGCTTCTTTCTTGCAGATTTTCATCTTCTCTTTGATGTTCTATGTGTGTGTAATGCTTGGAATGTGTGTGTAGGGCTATTGTCTATCCCTTCCCACTGTTTTTGAGCTACTATAGTGTGTGTGTGAGCTAGTAGAAGTTGTGGAGTGAGTGTGGGTGTTTCCCGCCATTCACTGTTTTGGTCATAACTTGAAGCACAATTGTCATAATCGAGTGGTTTACCTCCCATAGCTGCGCCTCGTTGAGAGCTTCGAAACGAACTTGTTATTGGCCATATTCGGAGTTCAGAGCTGAGAGAAATCCTCGATTTAGTGAAAACTGTTGTAAGTGGTATCGCGACAGACACTTTTAGTATTTGAGTGAGTTAGAGAGGTGGATTATGTTGGAGCAAGTCTATGACAAGCCTAAGTATTGGCTTGAGTCCCACAAAGTCATGAAAAAAGCTTTAAAATGAAGACTACGTAAGTTCATTTGTGAACTACCTCTTGTAACTTTTGAAGAGTTTACTTAATGTAAAAGTGAAAGAATCTTAAGTGGTTGAGTCCACTTGATCAAGAATGGAAAGAGAAGCCACAAATTCGTGATTTGTGGTAGGTAGAGAATCAAATCAATCATTGATTGATTGGAGAGTGATTGAGGGAAGTTAGCCTTCCAAACTCAACTATAAATAGATGGCAGTTTTAGTCGTGGTTAGAGAGACCTATGTGAAGACCTCCAAGAGCTGAGCTTTATGCCATATCAAGGTGTGATAACAAGGCACACATATGTATCAGTAAGTCATTGTATTCTACAAGCAATATACTTTCATTTTCATGATTATTTGAGTTCATATGTCCATGTTCTTGTGAAGTGTACTACTCACTGCCATTACTCTCAGTTTTCTCAGTCAGATTGCAGAGATTGTTTCTCTAAGCTTGGTGCATCATTTTCAGCAATTTAACTTGGTAAAGTTAGCTCTATAAGTCTACTATATGCTCACAAATTTTCATGTCATTTGGATGTTGCAATCTTCAATTATGTTCAGTTGAAGTCAATAGTGTCTGTTCATCTTCACTTCTCTGTCAGGTACCCGATTTTTTCACTCACCTTGTCAAAGCCATTTCTCAGTGGTTACTTATCCAAATTCAGTGATTTAAAGCTTGTTGGATTCAGCTTACTATCTAGTATAACCATACAAATTTTCTGCTCACTGGTCTCAAACTGTAGCAGCCCGTGAAAATCGGGATGATGTCATCACTTGTTAAAACTTATTCTCAGTGTGTGGTTTATTATTTTTGATGAGATTACTCTTAAAAGTTAGCTCTTTAAGCTACCTAGACTTCCCCAAGAGGAATTAAGCTAATTGCTGCTGTGCTCAGAGAATTATGTAAAACACTGGACAGGTGTATGAACCAAGAATAGCAACTTTTCACCTCTGAGCTAACTCCAACTTATCTGTTTTGATCTATCTTTTTGAGAGTGATCTTCCAAGGTACATAGGGTGTCTAATACATCCATTGGCAAGCTAAAAGGGCCCACCACATACTCCTGGAGTTCATTTGGCTGGTGTAGATCAAGGATTTTGCAACACCTCTTCATCTTCAAGCACATACCTATCCATCTCTTCACAGTGGTATCAGAGCAAGGTTGGACAACATGGCAGATAGATTTCCTTCATCAATTGACAAATTGGACAGAGGTAACTACTCAGCTTGGTCATTAAGAATGGAAGCTTATCTCCAAGGTAGAAGTTTATATGGTTATGTGGCTGGAGATGAAGTTATGCCAAGTTTCAGGAACAAAAGTCAACCAACACAAGAAGAGCAAGAAAGATTGAGCACATGGTGCTCCAAGGATGCACTTGCAAGGTCTTATCTCCTCAACTCTATCTCAGATTTTTTGTTGCCTCACATTAGAAGTTGTAAGACATCTCAAGAAGTGTGGGATGCACTTGAAGCTTTCTTTTCTTCAAGTACCAAAGCTAGGAAGCATCAACTATGACTGGATTTCACAACTCTCAACAAGGCTCCCAAACAAAATGTGACTGATTTTGTCACAAAGCTCAAGGACATAGCGGATCAGTTGGGAAGCATTGGAGAGGTAATAGATGAATAACAAATTGTAAGGCAGGTCATCAATGGCTTGAAGGCAGATGACAAGTGGGAAGCATTCACCACAGCTATGGATTTGTACATGGACATGCATGTCCCTGATTTCAATACACTCATTGGACAACTACTTACTCAAGAGGCAAAGCTTATCAAAATGGAGAAAGCTCTAAAGGTAATCAATCTTCAGCTTTATACACTGATAAAAGCAAGTCCAAAGATAACAAAGGAAAGGCAAAGAAAGTGGATGATGAAGCAGGTACATATCAAGCTAACTATGCAGGTAGAGGAAGACATGGCAGAGGTAGAGGAAGAGGAGGTAGACAAGGAAGGGGGAGATCCCAAGACTCCAACTCATGTTCTATTTGTGGATTAACTAATCATACAACTGAAAATTGCTTTAGGAATTACAGGAATCAAAGAGGCAGAGGATACAATAGAGGAAGTTATGGCTACTCAAGAGGAAGGTTCAACAATTATCATGGCAGCTACAACAACTACAATCATTCAAACTATCAAGGAGGCTACAAAGGAAGGAGAGACTACAATAACTACACAGAAGACTCAAACAAAGAGGATTCATTATTGATCATGAACATGGCTATGCCACAAGGTAAATCTGATGAGCATGTTTTCTACATAGATTCAGGTTGTTCAAATCATGTGGCAGGAAATGTGGCACTCCTATCAGATTTAGAAGATCCAAGGAATAAGCCTGAGGTACAAACAAGAGATGATACAAAACATCCTGTGGAGAAAATAGGCAATGTCAAAGCACCTTATGGAAACATCAACCTACTCAGTAAGGTACTCTATGTCCCTACCATTACAAAGAATTTGATAAGTGTTGGGCAGATAGTAGAGAAAGGGTTGCAAGTCAGGTTCACAAAGGCAGGAGCATTTGTTGAAGATCCAAGTCAAGGATTCAAAAAAATTGCAAAAGGTGAAAAACAGGTAGATTGTTCACATTTGAATTACAGGACACTAGAAACATTGCTCTCTTTAATTATGGTAGTCAGACACTCACAGAATTGGAAGTATGGCACAAAAGGTTAGCACATATTGGTGAAAGGTCATTAAAGCAAATTTGCAGGGACCAAAGTGTACTTGGACTCCCTAATTTGTAAAAACAACATATGATTTATAAGTGTAGTGCATGTCAATTTGGAAAGTCTCACAAGTTACCATTCATGAAGAAAGGTTATATGCATGGAGATCTCTTGGAGTTGGTTCATACAGATGTATGGGAACCTAGCAAGGAAGCTTCAATATCTGGATCAAGGTATTATGTTTCCTTTATTGATGATTGCAGCAGATGGACTATCCTATTCTTTATGAAACACAAAGATGAAGTTTTTTCATGTTCCAAAAGATGTTTGGCTCTTGTGGAGAATCAAATAGGTAAATCACTAAAAAGGCTAAAGTCAGATGGAGGGGGAGAATACTTCTCCCATGAGTTTGATTCTTTTCTTCAAGAAAGAGGAATCAAAAGATAGGTAACTACAAGGTACACTCCTGAGCAAAATGGAGTGGCAGAAAGGAGGAATAGGACAATTGTTGAAGCTGCAAGGTCTATGTTAAATGAAAAGCATTTACCTAATTACTTATGGGATGAGGCTGTATCTACAGCCACTTACTTGATTAACAGGTTGCCTTCAAAATCCCTTGATGGGATGACTCCATATGAGGCTTGGAATGGAAGAAGACCAAGCTTAGATCATTGTAAAATTTTTGGATGTATTGCTTTTGCTCATGTTCCTTCACAGGTTAGAGGCAAGATGGATCCAAAGGCAGAAAGGTGTGTATTTATTGGATATGACAACAATCAAAAGGGCTACAGGTTATACAACCCTACCAACAAAGGATTCTTGGTAAGCAGGGATGTAGTTTTTTATGAGAACAATTCATGGTATGAAGATTCATGCAGGAAGGTCAATTTACCATATGATCTTGAAGAAGATTTTCCAAAGCTTGGTAGAGAACAACCAAAGATTGAAGAACAAGACACCTTGGAGGATGATGAAGAATCTCATATGGAAAAGATCAAAGCATGGAAGTCTAAGGGTAAAGCAAAATTGCAGGAACTTGGACATGAGGCAGAATCATCACATCATGGCCTAAGAAGATCTATGAGGGAAAAGAAAAAACCAGAAAGGTATGGGTTTGACACCTCATTAGTAACTAAACATTCTATCTACATAGCAGAGGACATAAACCAAGAGGAGCCATCATCCTTTGAAGAGGCCAAAGCAAAATCAGAATGGAAGCATGCAATGAAGGAAGAGATTGAAGCACTTGAGGAAAACAACACTTGGGATTTGGTGCCCAAGACTTCATCCATGAAGGTAATAGGCTCAAGATGGGTCTATAAACTCAAGAAGAATTCTGATGGTTCAATTAACAGGTATAAGGCAAGGCTTGTAGCAAAAGGCTTTGCACAAACTCAGGGAATTGATTATGAGGAGACCTTCTCTCCTGTGGCAAAGATGCCTACTATTAGGGTTTTGCTTAGTATTGCCTCTTCCAAGAATTGGAAGATACTTCAACTAGATGTAAAGAATGCATTTTTGAATGGTTGGATAACAGAAGAGGTATATATGGCACAACCACCTGGTTTTGAGAATCAGGTTTATCTTGATTATGTGTGTAAACTTAACAAAGCATTGTATGGTCTCAAGCAAGCTCCAAGAGCTTGGAATTTCAGGCTTGTTTCATTCTTGCAGGACAAAGGCTTTCAACCAAGCAAGGCAGATTCTTCACTCTTTATTAAAAAGAGTAATTCAGAGGTCATCTACTTATGTGTATATGTAGATGATATTATATTGACAGAAGATGGTATGAAGAAGATCAAAGATCAGATGAGAGAAGAGTTCAAGATAAGTGATTTGGGTTCACTTACCTACTTCCTAGGTTTGGAAGTTGTCTACAAAGATCATGGTTTGTTTCTCACTCAAAGAAAGTACATTAAGGACATGTTGGCAAAATTCAAGATGCAAGATTGTAAGATTGCAGGTACTCCAATGGAGGTCAATCACAAATTGAGCTCACATGAAGGTGAACTCATAGAGGACATCACATCATATCAAAGTCTAGTGGGTAGTCTCAACTATGCCACATTGACAAGAGTAGATATATGTTACAGTGTGAGTGTGCTAAGTCAATTTATGCACACACCAAGGAAACCACATATGGATGCTGCCAAAAGGATTCTCAAGTATCTCAAAGGAACCATAAATGAAGGACGTTATTATCCTTATGTATCTGATTTAGGTTTGAAGCTATTTTTTGATGCAGATTGGGTTCGCTCCAAGGAAGATAGAAGGAGCACTTCAGGTTATCTTACCTTTGCAGGTTCGAAGCTTATTTCATGGTCATCCAAGAAGCAACCCACAGTTGCTCTCTCTTCTACTGAAGCTGAATACAAAGGTCTTGCCATAGCTACTGAGGAAGCTATGTGGATGAAGACATTATTCAAAGATCTTGGATTGGAGTTTGGAATTCCAACTATTTTTTGTGACAATATGAGTTCTATTCACTTGGCTGCTAATCCTATTTTTCATGCAAGGACTAAACATATTGAAGTTCATTATCACTATGTACGAGAAAAGGTGCTAAGCAAAGAGATTCAAATATCATATGTGTCCACTCATCAACAATGTGCAGATATTCTAACCAAAGCATTGGATGGTACAAAGCTTTGCAAATTCAAGGCTATGATTGGTTTGCAGGTAATCTTGGAAGATTGAAGACCTCAAGCATACTTGGCTTGAGGGGGAGCTGTTGGAGCAAGTCTATGACAAGCCTAAGTATTGGCTTGAGTCCCACAAAGTCATGAAAAAATCTTTAAAATGAAGACTATGTAAAGTTCATTTGTGAACTACCTCTTGTAACTTTTGAAGAGTTTACTTAATGTAAAAGTGAAAGAATCTTAAGTGGTTGAGTCCACTTGATCAAGAATGGAAAGAGGAGCCACAAATTCGTGATTTGTGGTAGGTAGATGTTGGAAGATGCATTTTTGGAAACCTTTTTGAAGGAAAATAATTGTAAAATGATAGAAATTTGTAGAAATATTTATGAAATTGTTGTAAAAATAAGGAAGAGTCTTCCTTATGTAGGATAGAATCTTATGTATTTTTTCTAGAATTTTTGGAAACCCCTAGATAGAATATTTTTAGAATAATAGAGGAAAGGACCAAAATCCAAGTGTGAAAAGGGACACTTGAAAATGTATATAAGCTAATTTCCTCTATTATGAGGGGGTTGGTTAATCATATGGTGTACATGCTATCCAAGTGAATAGAGAAGGAATTTCTGCTGAAAATCGTGTTTCTCCTCTTCTATGTGGTTTCTTTGATTTGTGAGTCTAGATCTTGTGTATCCATGGAGATTTGTGAGCTTTTATTGTGTAAATCTGTTGAATGTGTATGAAGAGAGTTGAATACTGTTGTGTTGAGTGATGAGTTGATGAAAAATGGTGCTAGAGCTGAAAATCATCTGTTTGCACAGAATCACGATTGTCTCGTCTGTATGATCTAGGTGATATTTTTTTATTTTGACTTCATAATTGTGTTCTGCTGATAAAATAGCATGGAATAGACACCAAGATTGTATAAAATGTGGTGTAGATTTGCTCAAGATAATCCAAACCCTAGAAATCTCCTCTTCATCTTCACTATTCTCAGACTTCCAGCCATTATTCTCTTATTTCTTGGATTCTATCATCTTGAAGGGGCTGTGGTCTCAAGAATACTTCCAGGATTGACAAAATAAAGATGTCTTGTTGATTCTTTATGCTAAATGATTGGAGAGGACAACTCCAAAGATCAATAACAAACAGTAGAGAATCAAATCAATCATTGATTGATTGGAGAGTGATTGAGGGAAGTTAGCCTCCCAAACTCAACTATAAATAGATAGCAGTTTTAGTCGTGGTTAGAGAGACCTATGTGAAGACCTCCAAGAGCTGAGCTTTATGCCATATCAAGGTGTGATAACAAGGCACACATATGTATCAGTAATTCATTGTATTCTACAAGCAATATACTTTCATTTTCATGATTATTTGAGTTCATATGTCCATGTTCTTGTGAAGTGTACTACTCACTGCCATTACTCTCAGTTTTCTCAGTCAGATTGCAGAGATTGTTTCTCTGAGCTTGGTGCATTATTTTCAGTAGTTTAACTTGATAAAGTTAGCTCTATAAGTCTACTATATGCTCACAAATTTTCATGTCATTTGGATGTTGCAATCTTCAGTTATGTTCAGTTGAAGTCAATAGTGTCTGTTCATCTTCACTTCTCTGTCAGGTACCCGATTTTTTCACTCACCTTGTTAGAGCCATTTCTCAGTGGTTACTTACCCAAATTCAGTGATTTAAAGCTTGTTGGATTCACTTATTGTCTAATATAACCATACAAATTTTCATAATCATTGAATTCCTACATTTTGAGTTATCTTTATTTGTCTGCTCACTGGTCTCAAACTGTAGCAGCCCGTGAAGATCGGGATGATGTCATCACTTGTTAAAACTCATTCTCAATGTGCGGTTTATTATTTTTGATGAGATTACTCTTAAAAGTTAGCTCTTTAAGCTAACTAGACTTCCCCAAGAGGAATTAAGCTAATTGCTGCTGTGCTCAAAGAATTATGTAAAACACTAGACAGGTGTATGAACCAAGAATAGCAAGTTTTCACCTTTGAGCTAACTCCAACTTATCTGTTTTGATCTATCTTTTTGAGAGTGATCTTCCAAGGTACATAGGGTGTCTAATACATCCATTGGCAAGCTAAAAGGGCCCACCATATACTCCTGGAGTTCATTTGGCTAGTGTAGATCAAGGATTTTGCAACACCTCTTCATCTTCAAGCACATACCTATCCATCTCTTCACAGATTAGTCTTTTCTCACACATATAAGCTGAACCACTTCATTTCCCATCATCTGTGCACATGTCCTCATACACTTGGTTAGGTCATTTCATCGGATTGACAAATAAGCGTGTGTCAATTCCCCACTATACGCACTTGTGTGGCAAATGAGATTTGGTCTCTTTGGCACAAGTCCTTAAGTCTTCTTGACTTAGGTACACACGTTTTTGGTGTTGTTGCCAAGGAACATCTCAACCAAGGTGCCTTCGTGATTGTTATAGCTCGAGAGTGACGAAATTGTACTTGTAGAAGTGAATTCGTACAGTGGCAAGTAGTCAACCACTTCAGCACTTGTTACTTCACATCCCGGAGGTGTGTGTAATGAGTTTTTAGGTTTAGGGTTAGTAGGAAGGGAGAGAAGGAAGGGTTAGGGTTAGGTTAGGAGAAGAGGAGTGAAGTAGGACTAAGTCAAGATTACCAAGAAAATCCCAAAAATTTGCCAAATTAGTGTAGTTCAATTTCAGTCACCAAAAAGTATAAAAACCAAAAATTTGAAGTTCATTTGACACTTTCTTCATTTTGGTATCGTCTGAGCGCAGCGACCGGTATCTTCAAATCAGTATCGTGCAAACTGAGCCCTCACACTCACCTAGTGACCTCAAGGCTTGAGTAGTGCAACCTAAGGGTAAGTTACCTACAAACATTAATCGCGAAAATCTTCATTTACACGTGATTAAGGTTTCGATCGGTATCGCGGGGTGGGGCAAAGTGTTTGGAGGATTTCTTTTTGTGAAAGAAGGGTGTAGAAGTGAAGAGGCGTGAGAGAAGAGTAAGGGGGGAGAAAAAAATTTTATTTTTGAGGTATTTTGGCTTGAGTATCACGATCGGTTGAGTTTCTTGTATCGCGATACCAAAAATTCCCTTGTATCGTGATACTTGCCGAAGTATCATATCGTCGGTTACCAGCCTTGGTATCGCGATACCACTTGTGGTATCATATCACCTGGTTGGTATCGCGATCGCACTTTCCCAAAGTGGTATCATATGGCGGTCCACTTTTGGTATCATATCGTGTATTGTCCTAGTATTGTATCGTGATACCATAATAGTATCGTATCGTGCAAGGTGGTGGTATCGTATCGCCATTTGCATTGGTATCGTATCGTGTAGTTTGTATCGTGATACCATAATAGTATCGTATCGTGCAAGGTGGTGGTATCGTATCGCCATTTGCATTGGTATCGTATCGTGTAGTTTTGCGGTATCGTATCACGTGACTGCTAGTATCGTATCGTGCATTACTCAGGTATCATATCGTCTCTCTTTTTGGAATCGTATCACGATACCATTTTAGTATCGTATCGTGCAAGGTGGCGGTATCGTATTGCCACTTGCCGAGGTATCGTATCACGTGAGAAGTCCAGTATCGTATCGTACCAAGCTCAGGTATCGTATCAAGGGGAAACCTAGTATCGTATCGTCCTCATAGTTAGTATCATATCGTGCAGAATCTCGTATCGTATCGTCTGTAAAAGTGATATCATATCGTCAGTAACCACAGTATTGTATCACCCAATTTCTGGTATCGTATCGTGGACCCCATAGGTATCGTATTGTGATGGGGCTTGGTATCGTATCGTCTACTCTTGAGGTATCATATCGCCAGGATAGCCAGTATCATATCGTGCTCGACATTAGTATCGTATCGCCTAGGCTTCAGGTATCGTATCGGGGACAGCTTGGTATCACCTAAAGCAGTATCGCCTAGTGCAGTATCGCCAAAAGTGGTATCATCTAGAGCATTTGAAGCATTTTGAAGGACAAAATTGAGGCTTTTGGAGAGCCACTTAGGGAGAGCTTTAGAGATCTAGAGAGCTCCAAAGGGTGAATGAACTTGAGGTCAGGAAGGGTGCTAAGTAGCCGGAGAAGTGTCATATCTTCTGTTGGAAGTGCCGCTCAGGTCATTCACTGCTCAGTCTATTCAGACACCTTGAGTGACTCAGAGGAGGAGATACCCATGGCTTCAGAAGACATGCAGGGTCCCACTCCAAGTAGAAACTTCATGAACACTGTGGAGGGAGAATATCACACTTCTTTATAGTACGTTTCTACTAATGCCCAGGAGATTCCCATCTACCTGGATGGTTTAACCAGATTTGTGGCTAGGATGGTGACTTCCATGGATGCCACGATTGTGCCCAGACCGGTTGTTAAGTATGAGGGAGGAGCATACGTGGACAAAGTGGGTCACATATACATAGTGACTGAATTTCCCGATTTGATCAATGAGAGGGAAGAACTAGTGGGACAAGAAAACTCAGGGAGACCAAACCCTGAGGAGTTAGTGACGACTCCTAGAGGCAAGTCCCTGGTGACACAAGTCTTGAGAGGAGACTTGATACCTCAGGACAACTACCTATTGGAAGTCTATTTGATCCATGGAATGGACCTGTTGTTTCAAACTGACTCACCGGCCCAAGGAAGAGAAGAAAGCCCAATGACATTTTATGAGCTAAAGGATCCGGAAGACGAGACTAGAATAACATACCTAGACAAGAACCAGAGAAGATATTGGTTGGTAGATGCCATAGATAGGGCTCGATTGAAATACATGGGTTTGCTTGTATTCCCTCAAAGAGAGCAGGCAACCACCTCTCAGAACCCCTTCAGAACCCAACAAGAGGCAAAGCACACCATGTCGGGACAAACTAGCCAACGGAGTGTTCCAAACCAAACTCATGTACAATTTGCGACTCCAGGAGTGCAACCACACAATCAGACCCACCCTGGAGTAGGTAATCAATACCGACCACCGGTAAGACCACGACCACCAATAGAAGTATAGCTTGGAATACCCCCAGTTGGACCAGCAGTTCCTGCCTTCCCTGTAATGCCTAGATAGCCAAAACCAATGAGAAGATTGAGACCGATTCACGTAGCCAAATGCATGAGAAATCATTATGACGGATTGGGAGAACCTTATGATCACATTGTTGAATTTAAACAAGTCCTTAGGGCGGAACAAGTAGACGACTTCTTCGTGCAGTATGAGTCTTTTGGACTCACCCTCACAGGAACGGCTCTGACTTGGTTCCATCCATTAGACCCCAACCAATTTGGAAATATGGAGCAATTTTTTCAAGAATTCATTGGGGACTTCACTAAGAGAGGGATTAAACACAATTCTGTGTCTTTAATCCATAGCTTTAAATAGAACCCTAATGAAACTGTGAAAACGGCCATCAGAAGATTCAACCAGTATGTTGATAGATGTCGAGCTGCAGAGAAACCCACTCAGCAAAAAATGATTTCATTATTTTTGGATGGACTTACGAATGGAACCCTAAGAACGCTAGTTTACGTGAAGAGGTTACAAACCCTGAGTGAGTGTCTTCAAGAGTGCATTGACCTAGAAGACAATCTAACTGAGGATCTCAAGAGCACGTCTAGCCCCACTAAATCAGAAGACTCTCGGAGTACTATTACATCCAACTCCAGTAATGTGGAGGAATTAGCGGAGCTGGTAGCAAAGAAATTGGGAGTCCAAGGACAGAGAAATTACCAACACCCAACCTTAAGAGTGCCTATGTTACGAAGATGTAGTCTATCTATCAGAGCAAATCGAGGGTTCCACACCCTTGAGATCCTTATAACCTCAAAAAGATCTGGATTTGGTCCGATTTTACTCATACTTTCCTCTTGCTTTTGTACTATGGGGACGGCTTCTATTGCCAGGATCTTGGTCGGTTCCTGCTTATCTTTAGTTCGAATGATGTCTAGATAGCTTTCCTCTGAATCAAATTCTGGTTCCATTTCTATACTCTCATATTCCTCTTTCAACTCTTTTTCCAAGATTTCCCTTGCTTCTGCTTCTTGAAGGACAACCATGTACAAATTTACATCATAGCCTTCTTCATCTATGCACTCATTCATAGTTAGAACTTCCTCATTCACACATACATCTAAGGTTGCTAAGATTTCCATCCATCCATGCGGTTCAAAGGTTTCATCAGGAAAGATTTGAGGCATATATATTGGGTCTTCTATAGGTCGATAGTTAGGATGCCCTATTGGCCACAATAGCCTTTTATTATCCTCTTTCTTAGACTATTTGCACATCCATAATTGGGCATCCTCGTGCATCCATGATTGATTCGATTGATCCAGCGCTATGAATAGATAGGTCATCTTCCTCCTTGTGTATGGGATTCCATTGTAGTGGAGCGACATCTCGATATGCAAACGTATGCAAGTTTATCTTGGTAGTATTTCCTTGATGTTGCAGGTATAATGTATCTCGTCCCTAGTCTTGCACTATTCGCATTTGTCTCATGAAGGGTCATCCTAATATCATTTCGTAATTGTTAGCCTTTTCAAATTTACAGATGGCTAATGTGTGTTCAAATTCAACTCCACAAGTGGTTAATTTGATCCTTTCCAATATTCCTAAGGGTTTCTTCACATGACCGTCTGCTAATTGGAGCTTCATGCGTGTGGGCCGTAAGGCAGGCTTTCCCAATTTCTCCCAAATCTCCTTGGTGGCAATTCCTACTCCTGCCCTTGTGTCCAGTATAGCCTTGGTCATGTACCCATTGTAAGTGACAGGTAGACAAGTATTACCTTCGTCTTCTTCACTAAACTCTCCCACCTTATCTACTGGGATTTGTAGCTTACATGGGTTTTCTTTTCCCTTGTTTTCCTTTTCATCCTTCTCTTGCTCTAATTCCAGTTGACCTGCTAATTGTTGCCATAACTGCGGTTTAACCCGAAGTAATTCTTCCACAGTCAGTTTGCATTGTACTTTCATCTTCTTAAGTTCTGTTAGATTGTGTGAATTCTTATCCGAGTTTCCTTTTCCTTTTCCCTATACTGTGGGTGCTCGGATTATAATGGATTGCTTTTCGTATTCTCCCATGTAATTTGGTAGGGTTGAAAGGCTCTGCGCTTCTTCTCTATTAGTCTTGATACTTCCTCATATACTTCTTCCATGTTGGGATTTGGTTGATAAATTTCCACATCTAATTCCTCAAAGGGAGGCTTAGTCACTCCATTCCTCTTCCATTGTTCTTCTCGGATTCTATTCCATAATTCCTTTGGCCAATCAGCCTCTAAGTCAGGTATTGTTGACATAGGTTTGTCCTAGGCTCTCACCCGCTCACACTTGTCATCCTTCTCTTTTTAAGTTATTTATCCTTGGCTTTGACACATTCCTTGTATTGCCCCTCTGCTATCCTTGTCTCTAGAAGGGCTGGGATAGTCTTTTCTAGGGTTGCTTGTGCTACCTCTATAAGTTTCCTACATATCGCAAGTCTCTCTTTTTCTAATTCCTTGTGGGTAAAGCTTGTTGTGTTGTTCCACAGTTGGTCCAATCTTAATTCCAGCTTGGTACACCTTCAACCACATGTCTAAATCATCCGGTTTTGGGTCAGCTAGAATTGATCCTGGTTTCTTTGCTTCTCGGATAAGCGGTGGAGTGGGAACCTCTTCTCGATTCTCTGGTTCTTTAGGCTCCTTACTGCGTCTTGTGTGTTTCTTATTTTCTTGAATCTTGTTTTTCATCCAATTATCTTTGAGCTTCTCTCTTCTTTCCTTCCATTTTTGAACTTTTATGTTCTGGGTACTCTCACGTGGGTCTTCAGAATCTTCTACTATTTGAATTTTGGGACTTACTATTCTATTGTTTTCTTGTTCCCGTTCTGATTGTTTTCCTTTTTGTTCTTTTGTTTGAGCTCGTGTAATGGCCTTTAAAGGCACAGTGTATTCCTTATCACCTCCAAGTGCTTCTATCACTTCAATTACATTAATAGGTGCAGTGTCTTGGACTTTGGTGGGATTCTTAGGGCAATCTCTGAAAAGTTGTTCCTTTCCGCAATCAGTGCAATATCCTTCCCAAGTCTTAGGAGGTGATGGATTGTAAGCCCGAGGACATTCTCTAATAAAATGGTCTCCTCCGCATCTATAACAAGGTCCTCTCGACACAGGTGGTCTAATGGGTGGTCTTCCAGGTTGTTGTGCTTTAGGTGCAGTATACATTAAAGTTGCTACCTCCGTTCCATAAGCCTGATCATAGCCTTCATATCCATAGTATGCAGAATCATATGCTGGTTCATACTCGAACATATTGGCTTCATAGGGATAGTAATCTCCTGGGGGTAGCTCATATCCAAGGTTTGCTGATTCTACACTGGTCATCGTTGAGGTTGGCACTATGGCTCTTTCCAAATTTTCTTCTGGCTAGGCATACTTCACAGGTACCACATGTTGAGGATGCGGAGGTTGTGGTCCTAACACTGGTTGAGGGTTTCCAAATTGTGCTGGTTCATATGGCTTGGGAGCTCCTGCTGGTGTTGGGTAGGAGTTGTATCTGGGCATATCTCTACTTGGCTCTCTAGGTGGATATCCATATGGTCGATACTGAGGCAGTTGGAAGGGCCATGCCTGCCTATTGAATGGGCAGTTCTCCGTGGTGTGGTTGGTGTATTTTTTTTCTATGTGGCAATACAAGGCAGTTCCTTGATGGGGCTGTCTGTTGTAAGGATATGTCTGGCTGAGGCAAAACCATCGAAACAATGCCCTTATACATACAATGAGGTCTATGCAGCTAAAATTAAAGAAGAAATAGACAAGCTACTAGCAGCAGGATTCATATATGAAATAGAACATACCGAGTGGGTATCGCCATTAGTAGTTGTGCCTAAGAAGAACGGAAAATTAAGAGTTTGCATTAACTTGAAAAAGGTCAATGCAGCCACCATACGTGACAGCTACCAATTACCCATTACAGACCATCTATTGGAAAGAGTTGCAGGAAAAGAAGTCTATAGCTTCTTAGATGGATTCTCTGGATACAACCAAGTGGCTATTGCTGCCGAGGATCAACATAAGACCGCATTCACGACTGAATGGGGAGTCTATGCTTTTCGATTGATGCCTTTTGGACTCACTAATGCACCTGCTACTTTCCAACGATTGATGTGTCATGTTTTCAAAGAATTCCTGAAGAAGAGCATGGAAGTGTATGTAGATGACCTATGTACATATTCAAATCAAAGACAAGACCACATTCCTGAATTGCAGAAGATATTTAATAAATGCCGACAATATAGAGTCTGCCTGAACCCAGAGAAGTGTGTCTTCATGGTAAGACAAGGAAAGATCTTAGGACACATAGTCTCTAGAAATGGAATCTCCATGGATGAAGACAACATTAAAGTTATTTTGGAGCTTCCTAGACCTAAGAATGCGAAAGAGGTGCAAGCATTTATGGGACATTGTGGACACTACCGTCGATTTATCCACATGTATGCCATAATTGCCAAACCCTTGTATGAACTCTTAACTCATTTAACTTGGACAGAGGAATGCGAGAAGGCATTCAATGAATTAAAGAAGCGGCTTAGCATAGCCCCAATTCTGAAAACACCAAATTGGAACAAGCCATTTCATATTCATGTGGATGCTTCTAATTACGCAATAGGATGTATCTTAGCCCAACCAGCAGATGAAGGAAAGCTAGATCACCCAATTGCCTATGCAGGTAGACAATTGAACCAAGCTGAGAGGAACTATACAACTACGGAGCGAGAGGGATTAGGAATGGTCTATGTAGTGAAAAAATTTAGACACTATCTCTTAGCCAACAAGTTCAAGTTCTTCATAGACCATCAGGCTTTATTGTACTTAGTGAATAAACCCTGTAACACGGGAAGACTGGTAAGATGGTTTCTACTATTGATGGAGTTCGACTTTGAATTAATAGTGAAAAAGGGAAATACCCATGTAAGAGCAGATCACCTTTCTAGGTGTTGAGAGCAATATGGGCACCCAAGGACTGACTAGACAAGGAAGCCAACGGAGAGAGTCAAAGCGAGGTGAAGGATTAAGTAGACAAAGCAGTCGACGCAAATCTGGCAGATAGGCCCTTCAAATTTTTCCAAATCAACATCTTTATAACAGTGATTTTTTATCACTAACAATCATTGTAAATACCATTTCATATTTTTGTAGCTCCATTTTGTGCAAGCCAAGGAGTCCTTGAGCTTGAGGAGCCTTAGAAGTACCTACATATCAATTTTTGTATTTTTTTAGACTCCGTTTAAGCCCTCAAATTGGCCCTGGAACCTAATTTTTAACTAGGCCGGACACTAGGTCAGGACAGGGCCAAAACCTAGTCAAAAACTATAAATAGAGCTAGAGAGCTCATTTTTGGGTTAGCTTGTAATTGAGTTGAACTTGTAAGAGCTTTTTGAAAGTAATCTAAGATCTCCATTGCTTCTCACTCTTTGTCTTACTGTGTGTGCGCGTGTGTGTGCATGTTAGTGTGCTTCTCACTCACGCACTTGTGCCTTCACTTGCTCAAGGTCTTCATACCATCCTCACGTCTTCCCGGATTGACATTAAAGGAGGTGCTACTCATCACTGAGCTACACCAGATTTTGGCACCGTTGCCGGGGATCAAGCTTTGAGGACGAGCGTGTGATGGTAAGACGTAGATTTGAGACGTTGGCATTGTAGGTAATTTCTTTACTCTTCTTATTTTTCTCTTCCTTACCTCACCACCATCATCACTATCATCATCATCATCTTCCACCTCCATCTCCATCATCGCAAAAATTTCAGTTTTTTGACTATATCTCCTTCCTCCTTTCATTTCCCTCATTTCACTTGTGAGAGAGAGCGAGAGAGCGATCTTGTGTGCACTGTTTTTGCATGTTTTTTGAGTTTGCTTGCAGGTATTGGCCATCCCATCATCTCCAGCACGTCGCGCAGGTACGGAAATGTGCAAAACTGTCTTTGTGTCACAAGCTTCTGTCCATCGCGATTGACAGAAAATTTCATCTATTGGTAAAATTAAGTGTACCACAGTAGACTAGAGACCTTGCACATCACAAATCCACAAAATTTTTTTGAAAATTTGCATTTTTTCAGTCCATCGCGATTGATAGCCAGTCAATCACGATTGACACTGTCCATCGCGATGGACAGCCAGTCCATCGCGATTGACAGACCCCGACGGACACGTGTTCATCGCAACGGATACCTGTCCATCGCGATTGACACCAGTCCATCGCGATTGACACCAGTCCATCACGATTGACACCAGTCCATCGCGACTGACACCAGTCCATCGCGATTGACACCAGTCCATCGCGATTGACACCAGTCCATCGCGATTGACACCAGTCCATCGCAATTGACACCAGTCCATCGCGATTGACACCAGTCCATCGCGATTGGCACCAGTCCATCGCGATTGACACCAGTCCATCGCGATTGACACCAGTCCATCGCGATTGACACCTGTCCATCGTGATTGACAGCCAATCTCGGCCAATTTTTTAGGGTTTTTTAATTTGAAGATTTTGGATAATTTTGGACATGGATCATGGACTCTAGAGCACATAAGGAGGCTATAGGCAAATAACCCGAGGAAAACCTGTTGCCCTGTTGGCCTGTTTGAACCCTGTTTTAATCCCTGAAGCCTGAACTGACATAACTTTCTCATACGAAATCCGTTTGCTATGATTCTTGTTTTGTTGGAAAGCTCGTGAGGAGTACAACCAAAACTTCCACTGGTTATGTGAAAATTAATATCAGGATTATTAGATAGGGTATTTTGAAGTTGACCGTACCCCGAGGTAGGAAAACTGAGGGATCCTTGGGATTGTTTTCCATAAAGGCAAAGGATAATTTGGTCTGTGAGTTACATGCATGAAAGTGGTCTATTGTGTCATTTGAATCTAAGTATTGAGCTAACCGTGGGACTTTTACAGGTCCAGTAAGAGCACTTGAGGGCATTCTAAGCAAGAGTAAGTGCAAGCTTGGGAACACGCATCCTGGGCACGCCAGGGCAACAACACAAAGAAGGAAACTCAAGGTTGGAAAATCCTCAACACCCTCTATCAATTCCTAGCTTAGGCTAAGAACGACTAGTGCTAGGAGTAAGTCAGGGCAACGATAGGCATCAATCAAGTTGAAGACTACCTATGCACTCAAGTTCAAGATTAAACATAATTTCTTCGTGATGCGATAACCTTAAAGGAAAGAATCTAACGTGGAACGATCAACTTACAGTGCAAAAATTAACTCAAATATTCTTGATGATGTGATTTCTGACAAGAGCGTAAACACGATAATCGACTAAAAAAGAATCAAGTGACTGATACAAAAGAACTCAGCAACGAGGTTGTACTTGGGAAAATTTGGGCTATTCAATTAGGCTTATGAACCTTAGATCAGGGCGACATCTAGGGAGAGATAGACAAAGTCTTAGGTCTTCAGAGGCTAGTGTCAACCACACTGCTAGGTCTTGGGCCCAGCAGTTAAGCCACCACTCATACTACCCTAGCTCTGAGACCAGTGAATCAGAGATGTCTCAAGGCATGGACCGACCTACGGGAAGTTCAGGAGTGCCATACTTGCAGAGGGTAGAAGGCCCATACAAGACGCAGTTGGAATACCTTAGGACCAACCAATTAGGTGCTAGCATCTATGAGGACGGTCTAGGAAGATCCGTGGTCCATATTAAAAACCCTGACCAATCCATAGGACTAGAACACCCAGCTGTCAAGTTTGAAAACGGAGCATACTTGGACAAAGAAGGAACCATATACGTGGTCACAAGTCACCCGGAGAGGATAGATGAATTTGGGAATGTGATCCTTGAGACGGACATAGATGACCTAGAACAAGGGAACGTAGGAGGGGAGCCCAGGACCCCTCGAGGGAAATCTGTTCTTACTAGAATCCTCAATCCCGAGTGGGTTCCCCAGGACAACAAGAGCATAGATCTGCTTCTGAACCGAGAGACTAACGAAGCCTTTTGGAGGTATAAATCTGCTCGGCCAATTGATATAGGAACAATCATGATCTATGAGTTTAAAGATCCAGATAGCCCAGGCAGAGTGACCTATCTAGATCACGCTTCAGAAAGGATCTTATTGGTTACAGAACATGATAGGCATGCTTATAATTAGAAGGGTGAATTCGTTTTCCCCCAACCAAGATCGAATGTGTCCTATGGCCATCCGGGAGCGGGAACGTCCCATGCTCATGGAGTTCAGGGAGACATAAAGAGAGACAGACCTGAGGTAAGCTTTGCCAACTCAGGGGGTAGAGAAAGAATGAGGACGGAAACAAATAGAGTAGAACCTGAGGTACTTAGAGCTCCCAGGAATCAAAGACATGCGGATGAGTTCCCTCTACCACGACCTAGAGAGCACACAAGGACTTTGAGACCGACTCAGCTAGTCAAGTCCATGAAAAACTACTTCGATGGCACTGGAGATCCCTACGATCATGTGGCTGAGTTTAGGCAAGTCTTGAGAGCTGAACAGGTGGAAGATCTATTCACGCAGTACAATGCCTTTGGTCTAACCCTTAGGAACACAGCCCTTACGTGGTTTCAACCATTGAATGAGAGGCACTTCAGGAGCATAGACCAACTCCTAGAGGCTTTCATTATTGAATTCTCTAAGAGTGGCATAAGGCATAATACCTCCTCATTGATTCACAGCTTCAAGCAAACCCCTCAAGAGACCGTGAGACTTGCAGGAAGAAGATTTAGGCAATATCTAGAGAGATGTCCCATCCCTGAGCTACCCACACCAGCTAAGCAAGTGGCTTTATTCTTGGATGGATTGCTAAGTACCAAATTGAGATCTTATGTGTACTTGAAGGACCCTAGGACCATAGAAGAGTGTGTATGCATGTGCATTGACATCGAGGATAACCTAGGGGAGGAGTTAGAGCTTTCCAAAATATACAAAGATTCTGATAGTGCCTCTAGCCTCTCTTCCACGCAATCCACATCAATTGAGGAACTCGCTGAGAAAGTGGCACAAAAACTAGGTGTCTCTAGCAAACAAATCCCAAGGTTTGCCCCAGTGAAAAGATGCTATACTTGTGGTGGCGACCACATGGCGAATGTATGTCCCATTATGGCTCAACCCCAAGTAAATCCTAGTAGCCAGTACTGCACCATAGAACGGAGGTACACCAATCACACCGCACAAGATTGCCCCTACAATAAGCAAGCCGTTAGGCAGACGTACCCACAACCATACCCTCAACAAGGAAGATACCAGAACCAGTACCCACCTCAGCAGTATGCGAGGCCTCAACAAACCTACCAACCCTACCAAAACCAACAAAGGCCTCAGCCTGTGCTAGCACAACAACCCCCTGCTCCAGCTAATGTGATCCCAGTAAAATATGCAGCTGCAGAAGAGAACCTGAATAGAGCTATAGTCCCTGTAACACCATTGCTTTCTGAAAGTGACCCGAGTGACCACAGCTTTGATTCGATGCATATTGACAGCCCCCAGGCCTACTACATGCAATCTCCGGAACATGGTGAGTCCTATTACAGTGAAGAGCCAAATGAACCTAGTTGGGAGTCAAATTACACAAACGTCATGTATGCCAACCCCAACCCTAGACCTCAACCTAGGCAAGTAAGACCTCCATTCCCTAGAGGACCATGCTACAGATGTCAAGGAGATCATCTCATTCGTGATTGTCCCGTGCCTCCACCTACACAACCCCAGTCAGTGACGATCCAGGGCTTTTGCCAAGAGTGTGGAAAGGAGCATCTCTTACGAGACTGCCCTAAGAATCCTAATAATATGCCAAAAATCACTCCTATTAACGTTATTGGGTTAGTAGTAGACTCTACAGGAAGCGTGACGTCCACTGCACCAGTACAGGTAGTCACTAGAGCTCAAGCATTGCAGCAAAACCAAGGGGTAGGCCAGGAAAAGAGCCCAGATGTTAGTGAAACAGAGAGCATAACCAAGAAAAGGACTAGAGCTTGGAGAGATAGTCGTGAAAGAATGAAAAGGCAATGGGCAAAAAAGATGAGTGAACTCGAGGAAAGCCTCAGAGAAACAAAGGCCAGGATAACTGAACTCACATCTCAAACTCCCTCTCACACTACCCCACCACCACCATTCCCATCTCCATCCGACCCGCCACCTTCCAACCCACCTCACACAATTCCATCACCCCCAAGAGTAGGATCAGTCCCAGCAGATCCCACTCCCGAGGACTTAAACATGATGCTTAAAGCATATCAAGCCAGAATCCAAGAAGGGCCAAACGTAACTGATCATGAAAAGTGTTACCCTAGAGCAGAACTAGAGCTAGAACGAACCAAAATTTGTGCTAAGATGGTGGAGTTGGCTCAAACCATGTTTGAAGCCAGCCGCCTCTTTAACTTATCTAGTTCAGCTAAGACGCAGCTGCACTTTGAAGGACTGTTAGAAAGAATAGAGAGACTAATTGCACAATCAGAAAAGGAACCCGCCTCTCAACATAAGGACAAGGCAAGTGAAAGAGTAAGCATTTCTGCCCAGGAAGCCTATGTGCCTAACTCTACGGAGCCAGACACATCATCTTCTATTAATCGGTTCACACCAAAATTCCTACGAGAGATTCAAGAAGACAAATGGGCTAAAGAAAGTGAAGTCCCTCCTCCCATTGAACTTGTGGATGATGCACATGACCAATTCCCACAAGACATCCCATCCATTTATGAGGAGCAGGAGAGCACCCAATCTCAGGAAAGATTAGACTTTGAGTCTAACTCTCTACAAGAATTACCCCACTTCATAGGCCCATGGGAAGCTAAGTCTACTTGTATGAGAGCACCCACGGTCATGGTAAAAAATGAGGACTCAGTCATACCTAGGAACACAGAGGTAGTGAAAAACACTAAAGTACAGTGCAACCTCACCTTAGAAGAGCTACTCAAAGTAAGGCCAGAGCTATGGAAACACGTAGCCAAACAAGTACCAGAGATAGCCAAACCTCGTTCTCAGGTAGGATCTCATAGAACAGTGCCTAAAATACCATTGGATAAGATAGGAGATATGAGTGAAGGTGAAGAGGGAAACACTTATCTTCCCATTACACATCAAGGATACACAACCAAGGCAATTCTCGACTCAGGTGCAGGAGTTGCAATTGCTACCACTTCCCTATGGAAGCGTTGGGGCAAGCCAGCACTCAGGCCCACGAGGATGAAATTGCAGATGGCCGATGGTCACATAGAAAGACCCTTAGGCTTGCTAGAAGGAATAACTCTCACCACATGTGGTGTTGAGTTCGAGCATACATTCGCTATATGTGACTTTAGCAAAAATCATGCCTATGAGATGATTTTGGGAAGACCATTTATGCGACAGTTGCAAGTGGTACAAGATTGGGGAACCAATTCCTTGTACTTGCAACACTTAGGTGTTACGACCAAAGTGAATCTCAAAGATTACTCTCATAGAGATGTCCCTCCTATCTAATGGAATCCCATCCATAGAGCCAAAGATGATACGGAATCGGTGCATTCCATAGGATCAGGATCCTCATGGATGCATGAAGACACCCACTTATGGATGTGCAAAGTAGCAGTAGAAGAAGAGAAGAGAGAAAAAGCCAGAGAGATAGGTGCAAAAGAAACCCATAGATCCATTCAAGACCCAGCCTATGCACCTGTAGTATTTCCTGATGAAGAATTTGAACCCCATGGCTGGGCAGAAATCCTAGCAACAATGGATGTAGCCATCAATGAAGAACAATGGACACCTCACTGTGATGAAGATGGTCACACACTATCCCCATGACCTCAGATGCCAAACCCTCCAAGCAAAAGCCATACACATACAATGATAACTATGCTGCCAAGATCAAAGAGGAGATAGATAGACTGGTTGAAGCTAGATTTATCTATGAAATTGGGCACACTGAATGGGTGTCCCCCATTGTAGTGGTGCCCAAAAAGAATGGTAAATTACGTGTATGCATTAACTTAAAGAAGGTCAATGCAGCCACAATTCGAGATAACTATCCGCTTCCCATCACAGAAAATCTCTTAGAAAGAGTAGCAAGCAAGGAAGTGTACAGCTTCCTTGATGGATTTTCGGGCTACAATCAAGTAGCCATAGCTCTAGAAGATCAGCATAAGACAGCTTTTGCCACGGAGTGGGGCATATTTGCCTTTCGGGTAATGCCGTTCGGGCTTACCAATGCACCTGCTACCTTTCAAAGATTGATGTGTCACGTGTTTAAAGAGTTCCTGAGGAAGAACTTAGAAGTCTATGTTGATGACCTTTGTGCTCATTCCAACATCAGGCAAACCCATATTCCTGAACTCAGACAAATCTTTGACAAATGTAGAGAATATCAAGTCTGCCTAAACCCAAAAAAGTGCATTTTTATGGTCAGGCAAGGCAAGATTCTAGGACACATAGTGTCAAAGAATGGCATATCCACTGATGAAGAGAAAGTGAGAGCTATTGCCGAGTTACCTAGGCCTAAGAATGTCAAGGAAGTACAAGCTTTCATGGGGCATTGTGGTTATTACCGACGTTTCATTCACATGTATGCCATCATTGCAAAGCCTCTGTATGGACTTCTGACAAACTTTGAGTGGACTGAGGAATGTGAGAACTCTTTCAATGAGCTCAAACGGCGATTATGCTCAGCACCAATATTGACCACACCAGATTGGAATAAGCCCTTCCATGTGCATGTGGATGCATCCAATTATTCCATTGGATGTGTGCTTGCACAACCTACTGGTGAAGGTAATATGGATCTTCCCATTGCCTATGCAAGTAGACAGTTGAACGTAGCTGAGCGAAACTATACCACTACCGAACGAGAGGGGTTGGGCATGGTGTATGCGGTTAAAAAGTTTAGACATTATTTGCTTGCAAATAAGTTTAAATTTGTTACTGATCATCAAGCTCTACTATACTTGGTAAACAAGCCATGCAACACAGGTAGATTGGTGAGATGGTTCCTCTTACTAATGGAATATGACTTTGAGGTAGTGGTGAGAAAAGCCAGGACTCATTTGAGAGCAGATCATCTCTCTAGGCTCACATCGGGAGAAGCCCCACAAGGAGTATCGGATGATCTTCCCGATGCTTACTTGTTTAATTTGGAAGTAATACCTCAGTGGGCTAAGCCATTAGTGCCAGTATTGACATACGGGCCGAATCACCCAGTCATAAACACTCAAGATAGAGAGGTAATAAAAGCCCAAAAGTACCATATCATGGCAGGAAGCATGTACAAGCACACAGATCAAGGGATATTGGCTTGTTGTGTAGAAGAGGACGAGTACACTAAATGGTTGCATTTAGCACATGTAGGTGCATTAGAGCAACACTACTCAAAGCAACGAACCTTACAGACACTAAGGAGACTCGGAGTGCATTGGCCGACTATGGAGGCTGATGTCCAAAAGTTGTGCAAGGAATGCCCAATCTGCTGCACTAAACCACCTGTGGAACATGCCACTCTTTATCAAGTGTCCATAGTGCCAGATTGGAGTGAACCACTAGTATCCTTCTTAAGGACGAAAACAGTCCCTCCAGACATGACTCTGGCTAGGCAAAGGAGTTTAGAACAAGAAGCACAGGATTATTCACTCATTGGTGATAATCTATACAAGCGTGGTAAAGATGGTTACCTGAGACTATGTGTCCATGAGAGTGAATTATCTTAAGATCTTGGAAACTGCTCACCAAGGTGTAGCAGGAGGACACTTTGGACCAGATCGGGTGATCAAGGCCATACTATTTGCGGGCTTCTGGTGGCCGACCCTTCACATGGATGCACATACCTATGTGAAACGGTGTGATGTCTGTCAGCAAAATCAGTATCCTATACGCAAAGACGAGATGCCACTGAAACCTATGATGGGTGGACGTGCATTCTCTAAGTGGGGAATAGACTTCGTAGGTCCTATTAATCCCCCAGCTAAGGGTTCCCATGCTGAATATATCATTGTTGCCACGGACTATCTAACCAAGCGGGTAGAGGTAAAAGCCACAACGAAGAACGATGCTCAAACAACTGCTAAATTCTTGTTTGAGAATGTATTCACAAGATACGGGTTACCTATAGAGCTAGTCAGTGATAGAGGCACTCACTTCTTGAATGAAGTTATTGAAAATCTGCTCCAAGAGTTCTTGGTAGTACATAAAAAGTCTGGCCCCTACCACCCTCAAGCAAATGGCCAGGCTGAGAGCACCAATAAGATCTTATGCAATGTACTGACGAAATTAGTGAACAATAAACGCTCTGATTGGGACAAACAGCTACACCATGTTGTTTGGGCATATCGAGTGGCCTACAAAACGGTACTCCAAGCCACCCCCTTTCAGATGGTATTTGGCCAAAATGGAGTGCTACCGTTGGATTTCTTAATACCTACATTGAAAGTAGCACAGGAGCATGAATGGATAGGTCATGAACTCTCCTCTAGGATCTTTGACCTAGAACGATTAGGAGAAACAAGACTGAGGGCGGCTGCAGGGATATATGCAGCTAAGAAACGACAGAAGGCATACTTTGATGCCCACGTTAAGGATAAAGGTTTGAAGGCAGGCGACCTAGTACTAGTATACACGTTGAAACAACATGCGAGGAAACTGGAGAAGAGAGGCTACGGACCCATGATCATTAATAGAATCTCAACAAGTGGAGCAGTGCAACTAGCCACATTAGAAGGCGATGTTCTCCCAAGCTACATAAGCGGATGCAGGGTCAAGTTGTATCAAGAACCTCTCATAGAGGAAATGTTAAGTCGACTCAATACTGCTAAGAAATGCAAAGAAGAAGAAAAGCGAATTCGAGAAGAAGCCCAAGCAGAAGCCTTAGAGCGCATACGAAAAATGAAATTAAGAAGTCAAGGTAGAGAGCAACCTAGGCCAGATGCCGATGCAGATCAAGGATATCACATGGCTATGTGTGAAGTTTCAGGTATCAGCTCCCATAGGATAATTGATCGACGTCCTTTTATAACCTTAGATATAGGACAAGGAAAGGGTGCAAGGACTGTAAGAGCCTTGATTGACTCCGGTGCAGCCACTAGTGCTGTTAAATTGTCTTACTGTCAAGAGTTGAAATTAACTGTCAATCCTATTGAAGCATATCTCATAGGATCGGGAGGTGTGGAAACCCCTTGCATGGGTGAGGTGGAACTTCCCCTCTATATTCAAGATGAAGCAATGACAGTCAAAGTACTAGTGTGTCAAGATGAGGACCTCACTGAGCCTCTTGTCTTGGGTCAGGACTAGATCTATGATCATGCAGTCAACCTAAACCTAAGAAGCGGACTTCTTCAGGTATGGGTAAATCATAGTCGAATTACAGTTGAACTGGAAAATGAGACACTCAAGGAACTAGGTAAGGCACGAACTCCTGGTCCTTCCAGGGGTGCACATGAAGTTGACCATGCTATTCTTGTCCAAAAATGTATGATGCAGAAAGAGGATTGTCTCAACAACGGAGTCAAGGATAAGACGGTACTCCCTTCCGTTCCAAAGGCTAGAGGGATGCAGCAACCAAAGGCAGATTGAATACAGAAGAAGCAGAACACTACCTATACTGGAGGCCAAAAAAAGGAGCAAAGCAGATTGTTTCAGCCGATGAAACAAGTATGGAGGCGAAAAGGCGAACACCCTGTTCCGACCAGGCCAACACCACGGCCAAAACCTCTTATTAGTAATCAACAACACGACACTAATAAGAAGTCCTTCATAAATTCTTTTGCGAATGTGAAGTCTATTTGGGCACCCAAAAAGTCAATGAAGGCCAGCCCACAATCACGACAAATCTGGGTGCCTAAGGCTTGCTTGCGGGCTCAAATAGCTACACCAAGGCCAAACCTTGTACAACATGTTTCACTCACGCGAACATCTGAGGCCCAGTCTTACACATCACACACTAACACGTATTCTTCCATGAGCACAAGTAGAATCACTTGTAAATGGGTCCCTAAAAAGCCCCATTTTTCAAGTAAATACCCTATCACACTCTCCAGAGCCTCCACAAAGTCAAAATCAAAACCTATCTATTGCATTTGGCAACCTAAAACTTGTAATAAACCCCCGGACCCCAATTGTAAATCCATGTCCACCTACTAACTACTTCACTCTCACACCACATCATTCCGCTTAGCTCTTAGGTCTACCTAATTCCTAACTACACACACAAGCACCGAGCACTTACTAACCCCCTAACCTCTCCCGAACCTCATGTTAATGTTGTAACAGGGGACACAGTGTCATTTTTGTGTCCATTGCAATGTTAACATTTATTCATATATTCTCACAGAACCAGCTGCAAAGTTTTCAACATGGCTGAGGCAGCAGGAACTAGCTCTCAAACAGAAACAAGCCAGCAAGTGGTGGACTTAGACAGTTTACCCGTTTTGCCTGAGACAAATGAAAGACCAGAAGAATTGCAGGCCATCAAAATCATACCTATAGCGGACCCTCCCAGTGGCCATACCATGCCCGTAGGAAAAACTTCCCACTGGTTTAGTGAAGTGGCAGGACCCTTGGGAGAGGGAACGTACCTATGGGAATCAGAGTTGGACTTCAATGGGAAGCAAGGTAAATACCATTTCTTTACAAGAGAATTCGAGAAGTTACAAAATGCAGAAGGTCTACGTTTGATATGGGAGAAGGCAGGATTGGATGCATATTTCAGTGCACGGCTCCCAAAGCCTGACTTCATGCGATGCTACTATCTCATCAACACCTTGACTCCAAACAAGAACCCAAAAGGTGCAAGCTCATTTGTGATTCCATCTCTGACAAAGGGGAATGAGCTCAAGAGGTTCATGCTATCAAAAAACTTGGTGAGAGAGGCCCTAGATATGTGCAGAATGCATATTCCTACAGAGAAGGAAACCCTAGTACCGGATTACATGAAGAATCAAAGCCTCACCAAACTCAAGGACATGGTGTCCATGACGCCTAATATTGCAATACACCTTCGCATGTGCATGCAACACTTTGCTTTTCCTGCACAAGATAGATTCACCATGCCGCCCAAAAAGATTTGGTTTAGTTTGTATCTGGCAGAGACACAGAGCCTCACCATCAACTTACCCCACTGGATAATTGATCAGATACACCTGGCTCACAAACGATGGCCGTGGAAACAGGTTTTATATGGATGTTGTGCTCTGACGAGAATAATTTATAGGTGTTTGGCTTATGACATCCCTATTCAACGGGCCCTAATGTGGAATCGTGCAGAGCAGTTTAGAGGCAGGACATCCACTGGACCCCCTTCTAAGAAGATGAGAGGCACTGTCCAAGTCCCATGTGCTCAACCACATGGAGCCACCCTAACACCAGACGTCACCCCTCCACCCCGAAGAGTCCGACCATTCACACTCCGACTTCCAAGACGCAGCGCCGATGGTCCTAACTTGATATTCCCTCCCATCCCAACCGATCTTGAATTTCCCAATGGTGCACCTTTGGAAGAACTCGCGAATGAAGACTTTGAACAATTATTACAAGATGTAGAGCTGGAGGCAGAAGAGGCACAAGTGGAGAATGTGCAAACGCAGGCAACAACCTCCCAAGTACCTGTCACCACAGTTGAAGTGGATGAAGAGGATGATGAAGATGAAGAACAGGAGGAAGATGAGGAGGATTATGATCAAGAGCATCATGATGAGCAACAAGAAGTGCCAGAACTTGTAGGTGCACCTGCATATACAGCTCAACTACAAAGGTTATACGACACAATCAAAGCAGTACAAGAAAGGCATCAACTCTTTCTTGTATCAAGTCAAGCTTTAATGCAAGAAATGCTATCAGATGATGGGGTGGATCAACATTTCATTGACACCCTCAAATTAGTGTCAGAATCTTTAGGAGTTCCGGAGGCTGTCCACACAGCAGTCCGCCAGTCCGTGAGGTATGACAAACGCAGAGTTGACACATTACCACGCGCAGGTAAGACTATCAGGATACCCGTCACAGAACAAGAAGTACCCATTGAAACCACAGCTACCCCCACCACCACCATTGACCTCTCTGCTGAAACCTTCATTCAGACATCACCCATCTCACCCCAGCATCCCCCATCACCACCTTCTCCACCCCCACCACCACCTCCCACCATGGAAGAAATGACAGTCATCACCTCTACCTTCACTTATAACCCATCCTCATTCACATCATTCTCATTTCGAGAACCCACCTCACAAGACACCCTCTTCTCTTTCATCACCAATCCCTTGTACACTTCAACCCTTCTATCCTCTGAACCCATAACTGGCCATCCCATAATTCCAAGTGCGGTTGGAAACCCGGCACCCACAGAAGGCACCCTGTGTTTCCCAGCCTATCCCCCAATACGGGTACCTCCATTCCATGACCCTCACTTCCCATCTGGCCCCTACACCTCTTTCAACCTGACCTCACCACCCCAATACCCGTCCTTTGTGGAGCAGTTCATCCGCTCTCCAATGTTTCAGAGGCACATTTCCCCGATGCTCGCAACGACATCAATTTACACGAACACCACACTCACTTCACCTTCCATACCCACCTACATGGTAGCCCCTATACACACCACTCTATCTGACCCAATGGATATTTCACCCACCACAACACCTCTCCCCACAATTCCACCCTCTTCCCCTCCACTACCCCCCACCTCACCACTCACCACATCATTGGCACACACAGCATTCACTACCCCCCCCCCCAATCCCACCTCCCCTGCATTTCAAACTTTTCCCCTTGCATCTCATCATGTAAATAGCACGTTCAATACATTACTTCAGTGTGCACATCAACTACAACAAGAATACCATCAATTGGAAGAACGCATTGCTGCCCTCCAGGCAGAATCTCAGCATCTGCAAGCTAGAGTCAACACTCTTGAAGCTGATTACCAAACTCTCCTAACCGAGCATACCACCTTACAGTAGGCTCACTCCGAATTGGAATCAAAGACATCGATAGTAGATGATCAAGCAGTCAAGGAACTAGAAACAGTGCTCCAAGCGCAAATGCTATCTAATGCTACACTCAGACGCAACCTTGGGCTATTAAGGAAGCATATGGCAGCAGCACTAGAAGAGAACAAGAGGCTTCAACAACAAAACCAAGACAACTTTGAAGCGGCTATGGAAGGAACTGCAGGAGCAACCATTAGCCCTACCAAGTATAGAGCAGTCCCATCGGAAGACATTCGTATCTTACTTGAGGAGCATGCAAATTTCTTGGAGTCATATGAAAAGTTAGAGACTAAATGTGCAGACCTAAAGAAACAGATAGCCAGTGCCCCCACAGCTCAACAGGAGCCGATAATCTTGCAACATTCTACAGAAGAAGTAGAGACCCTCTGAAAACAGGTGGCAGAACTCCAAGCACGCCTCTTACCATATGAAAGGCCACCCTCGCCCAATGAAGAACCAAAACCTGAAACAGTAGTGGAAATCCCCGTCGATGATAGCTATGAAGAGCCGTACGAGCCAATGCCAACACCCGGTGGTCGGACTACAGAGGAAGGACAGGACACTTTAGAAATTCAAGTTCCAGATTGGGTCAAAAGGGTCGAGAAAGTGGGTAAGACACATGATGATCGCGTTGCCGTGCAAATGCAATCTCTCACAAATCTGGAAGAAACTGTCCTTAGGTCTTCTTACTTTCAGAACCTATCCCACCAATGGTTAATCACAACATCAGAGTCGCAATACATGCCTTATTTTGTCTTGCTACATGATTATAATGCAGAAGTTAAAAGACATACAGGGAGGGAGCCCACATTTGCCACTCAATTTGAGCCAGAGGACTTACCCACAGATGCGCGTGCGGGCTCGATTTTCCAGCCTAATTGGCGTGCACGTCTACTAACCGATTACCCTGAGATGATGAGCACCTGGGCAACCATGCCACTGTATATCAAGTATAATCCATGTTATTGTCCAATGGTACGTCGCAGATCTTGGCAAGCATTTGCGATCAAGGTACGCAACAATAAAGAATGCTCGGCTTGGGTTAACTATCCATATTTTGCTCCACCTCGAGGGACCCCAACCGTAGCCTACATGGTATCAACAATTCGGCACTGGTCTACACATCTAAATAATGTACCCGACATAGCAGCGAAAATGTGTATGAAAATATTCGAGCTCATGACCATTGTCTTCAAAACCTTTCGGATGGTACAAGGTCCATACATCTCTGCCCCTGGATTCTCCCAAAGTAACAAGGATTTAGTCTACGACATGAGCCAGACTCCCTCAGTCACTATAATCTTTGTCTGGCATGCACGAATAAAGTACTTACCCGCATGCTTCAAGCAGACATTTGAGGAAATGTTCTCTATGGGATTCTGGGAATATCATTCAGAAATTTTCATTCCCAGACCCACACATTTGCTACATCTATTCGCAGTAGAACAAGCGATCCATGCAAATCAGTTACGTCTGCCACATCCGGACATTCCAAGACCAATTGATTGGGATCGTATGATGACAGACTTGGCCAGAGGACTACGCATACAAGAACATCAGCTTGCCACTCAGGTTGTGGAATATTACATCCAACACTCCCAGCAACAAGGGTCTGTCAGGGACGACAGACGCGAGAGAGGGGGGGGGTGTTGAGAGCAATATGGGCACCCAAGGATTGACTAGACAAGGAAGCCAGCGGAGAGAGTCAGAGCGAGGTGAAGGATTAAGTAGACAAAGCAGTCGATGCAAATCTAGCAGATAGGCCCTTCAAATTTTTCCAAATCAACATCTTTATAACAGTGATTCTTATCACTAACAATCATTGTAAATACCATTTCATATTTTTGTAGCTCCATTTTGTGCAAGCCAAGGAGTCCTTGAGCTTGAGGAGCCTTAGAAGTACCTACATATCAATTTTCGTATTTTTTAGACTCCGTTTAAGCCCTCAAATTGGCCCTGGAACCTAATTTTTAACAAGGCCGGACACTAGGTCTGGACAGGGCCAAAACCTAGTCAAAAACTATAAATAGAGCTAGAGAGCTCATTTTTGGGTTAGCTTGTAATTGAATTGAACTTGTAAGAGCTTTTTGAAAGTAATCTAAGATCTCCATTGCTTCTCACTCTTTGTCTTGCTGTGTGTGCGCGTGTGTGTGTATGTGTGTGCATGTTAGTGTGCTTCTCACTCACGCACTTGTGCCTTCACTTGCTCGAGGTCTTCATACCATCCTCATGTCTTCCCGGATTGACATTAAAGGAGGTGCTACTCATCACTTAGCTACACTAGGTTAACACACGGAGAACCACCAAGTGGAGTACCCGATGATCTGCTAGATACTTATTTTTTTAATTTGGAAGTGTGTCCAAAGTGGGCAGAGAAACTAATTCCGATACTTACTCATGGCCCACAACACTCAATCAACAAAGAGAGTAAGAAGGAAATCCTACAGTCGAGGAATTTGCACATTATCGCAGGAAGTGTGTACTATAAGGAACCCAATTGCGTACTACTGAGATGCGTTGAGGAGGACGAGCAAAGGATGCTGATTGAACAAGCTCATGTGAACAAATGGAGGACACACAAAGGAACTCATGAAACTATTAGGGAATTAAAACGATTAGGAGTATACTGGCTTGACATGCCTAAGGATGTCCATGACTATGTAAGTAACTGTGCAGAATGCTAGGAGACTATTCCTGAGGATCATATGTCCATACCTTTCTCAACAATAGCACCCAATTGGAGCAAAACATTGGTCAAATTCCTGAAGACAAGGAAACATGAGGAAGGAGTTAGCTTAGCGAGAAAACGATCCCTAGAGGAAATGAGCAAGGAATATGTACTTGTGGGAAGACATTTGCTTAGGAGAGGAAAAGACAACCAATTACGACTATGTGTGCATGAAGGAGAATATTTACCCGTATTAGAGACGGCACACATAGGTGCGGCAGGAGGTCATTTTTCAGCCGAGAGAACCGTGAAAATGATCCTCTTTGCGGGCTTGTGGTGGCCAACTTTGCATATGGATGCGGAAACCTATGTACGAAGTTGCGAGACATGCCAAAGGGCCAAATACCCAATTCAGAGAGATTAGATGCCATTGAAACCTATGGTTTGCACCAGAGCATTTTCTAAATGGGGTATAGATTTCATAGGACCCATTAACCCACTGGCCAAAGGGTCACATGCTGAGTATATCATAGTAGCCACCGATTATTTGACCAAATGGGTAGAGGTAAAGGCCACTAGAAGGAACGATGCTCAAACCAGTGCTAAGTTCCTTTTTGAGCATATATTCACTCGTTTCGGATTACCAATTGAGATTGTGAGTGACCGAGGAACGCACTTCATTAATGAAGTGATAGAGTCTCTAATGAATGAATATTTAGTGATCCATAAAAAATCAGCCCCATATCACCCCCAAGCCAATAGTCAAGCGGAAAGTTCCAATAAGGTATTATGTACAGTATTGACAAAGATTGTCAATAATGGTAGGTCTGACTGGGACAAACAATTGCATCATGCAATTTGGGCCTTTCGAGTCGCGTACAAGACTGCCATTGGAACTACCCCATTCAATTTAGTATACGGGCAGAACGCAAATCTACCAATTGATTTTTTGATACCCACCTTGAAAGTAGCCCAACAGTATGAATGGACAAGGCATGAATTATCCCAAAAACTAAACCAAATTGAGAAGTTGCATGAAACTTGGTTGCAGGTTGTCGCAAGAATCTATGCGGCCAAGAGAAGGCAAAAGGCATAGTATGATGCTCACATAAAAGACAAAGGCCTAAAAGAAGGAGACCTAGTCCTGGTCTACACCTTGAAGCAACATGCCAAGAAGTTACAAAAACGCGGATATGGACCTCTAATCATTAATAGGATCTCGACAAGTGGAGTAGTTAATTTAGCCACTTTGGATGGAGACATACTTCCTAACTACATAAGCGGATGTAGAGTGAAACGGTTCATGGAGCCATTGACGGACCAAATGTTAGCATGTCTCGTAGGTGCGCAAAATAGGAAGAAAGAGGAAGAGAGGATTAGAGAAGAGGCATGCAAGAAGCCCTAGAACGTATTAAGAAACGAAAAGAGTGGATTAGGCAAAGAGATTAACTTTATCTCCAAGGAGAAGAGCCTATCCCCATGGCTAATTATCCAGTCCATAAGTCTGACGCAACTAATGCCTACATGTCACAGCCTTATCTAAACCTAGGAATTGGAACAATGGAGTATTGGTTGATAGATGCTTTGATAGACTCATGAGTAGGACGCAGTTGCATACGTAATACTGTCATCCGAGATCTTCAAACAATTATAATTCCCACGAAAGCTCATATGATAGGTATCGGAGGTCAAATCATAGAATGCATTGGCGAAACTAATGTATCCCTCCACCTAGGAAATTCCTCCATGGAACAACGAGTCTTAGTGTGCAAGGACGAAGACTTAATAGAAGACTTGATCCTAGGACAAGATTGGATCATTGAGAATGAAGTAAGCATTCACCTAGTGCAAGGCTATATTTCAGCCAAGATAGTGCACAAGGAAATTTTTAGTCTATTAGGGGAGAAGCCCTCACAGAAACCAGAAGCCATCAAGAGTGCAGAAGACCTCAAAGAAGAGCACTTAGAACAAGATTTCAGCCCCAATCCCTCAGAAGAAAGTCTGGAAGAAGCCGAGAGTTCAAACCCTAACATGTCCAAGGAAGAAGTGAATACATCCTCTTCAATTGATGAACGGCAAGAAACCAAGGAGATCAACACTCTAAGAGTTTCTCACAAGACAGAAGGATTACCAAATTGGAAAACCACAATCGAATACTCGCATCCAGGAAAGGTCAGATTCAAATGGGTACGCAAGGATCAAGTGTAGAGACCAGAGATTGCTACACTAGCTCATGAGGAGAAAAAGATGGGCAAGCATTCTTCTTCACCGAAATTCGAGCCAAAAAGACTTTTGCAGGTATGGGTTCCTAGGCCTTTGATTGAAGCTCAGAAGGCACGACAACAGATATAAATTCCCAAGAAGGTCAGACAAGCAGCCAATCGAGAGATAAGCAAACAGGAGGACACATTACACCTACACATTCGGACAACGAAGCCAAGACAGACTCATCATAGAAACATGAAGAGAAAAACCTCTATCACTAGGACATTAGAAGAAACAAAAGAAACATGTGCAGCTCGAGGAACCAAAGAAAAGGCACGACCTATCAATGCGACCACGAAATGGATTTGTAAACCAAAGCAACTGCGAGAAATGGAACACCAAAACAGCGAAGATTCCAATTGCACTCATGAAGTATCGAATGCACCTAAAGTATGCATAATAGGGCCACATTACAAGGCCAAGCATTTGGCACTTGATGTACATAATCAAATTAGTGGAGCACAGTCTCCAATGGGGAATAGGTCATAGCTTCAATTTCTTAGGAATGGACCTACTATGTACATAAATAAATGCTTTGGCTATACTAATCCTTGTTTTCTTTCAGAAAAGAAATAAAAATATGTGGTAAGAGATCTCACTTATAGAAGCAAAGGGAACGGAGTGACAAAACGACAACATGTCACTGCAATGCACCGCACAATTGCTATATTTTCTATTGAAGCTAATGCACTTTTCATTACAAGTGCAGATGGCTTCTGAAGATTCTGAAGCAACGATTCAGGAGAAAGTATTGGAATTTCCTCAACAGAGTGTAACCAAAGCAAAGGGACATTGGTTTAGAGAAGATCAACCAGCTGGGGAGTACCTCTTCCTAGTGACCATTAAAATAATGGACACAGATCATCAGTTCCCGATAATGTCCCAAGAATTTAAAGTGGTGCATGAGCTTCCGTCTACAATTGACATCATGAAGAAAGCGGGTATACACAACTATTTTGGATTACTGATCTACAAACCGGACTTTCAAAGATGCACGTAGGTGATGAATACATTACAGCTAGCACTACATGATCCATTAGTGCCAGAAGCCAGAGTCATGGACGGAGTAGGTGAATGGGTAGTCATTCATTTTACACATGATTTGATTAAAGAAGCTTTCGGATGGGAGAAGGACGGAATTACTATCTTGAAGGAAGAAAGTCGAGGGGCAAAGACCAGAACATTCATTGACATCAATCGAGTGGATATTGAAGAAGAAGTACGACTAATCCATCAACACTTCTGCTTTCCTAACATGCATCGATACACGGCCCCTCAGAAGACCATTGTCCAACTACTCTCACATGCTATCAAACAGATTGGAAATCAAATTAATCTGACTTCATACATATAGGAATGGCTATTCGAGGTGAAGAAGCAATGGAATAACAAGAAGTTCCTGAACGACAGTGTAGCTTTGACCATATTGATCTACCATGCTTTAGGCATTAGAGAGCACCTCCAAGAAATGCCATCATCTACTGCTATGGCTAAATATGCAAAGGTTGACACAGTCCCCAAAAAGAAAAGAGGAGTCAAGTTTGTTGATGAGGCGGAAACTAGCTCTCAACCCAAAATGAGAGGAACAAAGAGATTAAGGGAGGTAAAGCAAGTAGAAGAAGAAGTTCCAGCCATGAAAAGGGCACAGATACTTCCAAAAACAAGAATTGAAGAGCCAAGGACAATTACAGAAGAAGACTTAACTAAAGCCCTGGAAGATACACACCAATATACAGAAGGGCAAGTTAATCTAGCAGTGCAAGGACACCATTATCAGCAGACCCAACAAGACAAGGAAGCTAAAAAGAAGCTCACCAAAGTACATAGATATAGAGAATTAGGGTTGCATAATTCAAGCTCATCTTCGGATGCACAAGAAGAACCCGACACATCTTTATTAAATGTGGACATTCAAAGTGAATCCAAGGATGATGGACAATGGGAGGAACTTAATGAAGTAAACTACAATGAAGCAGAAGGGGACATGAAGGTGAACGACAACACCATCCACCCCAATCAAGACACCGCAGGCAAGGAGGCAAACCAAGAAGGGACACATGTCATCTGAATAAATGAGACTTCCAAAATTCAAATCAAAGAGACAACGCTTACAAGAGAGGGGTCAATCAAGAATCCAAAGCAAGAACCAAAAGAAGCTTCAGTGGAAGAATCTGAACCCTTCACTCCGATAAGGGTTGTGGCAGAACCCTCCCCCATGGATGTTACATTTCAAGGGAGTGCCACTAAAATTATTGATTTGGATGAAGAAAGAAAAGAACCAGATATACAACTACAAATCAAACAACCACATAACGAAACTCTCCATGTGGAGCACAAAAAGGATGTACAAACAGGAGAAGCTCCAAGCATTCCAAGAACGTGGTTGAATGTCAACATCGCTCAGCTCAAGCCGGTAGTACAAGATATGATCAGAACTGCTATGGATACGCAAGAGTTGATGCTTGAGGCTGATGAAGACTATGACAAAGCGATGTAGGAAAAGCATGAACTTCATGAAATGGGTAAGAACCTTTCAGCACAATTAAGTCTAGCACAAGAGCACATTACACACAAAGAAAATGAAGTTCAAGAAGCCCAGAAGCAGTGCAAAACTTTAGAGATGGAAAATGCAAAATTAAAAGAACAACTACAGGAATTACAGAAGAAATATGAGGCTAACAAGGCTGAGAAGACACAGATGAATGCAAGAAGTAAAATAATAGAATCACAAATAAAGGTATACATGGAGGAGGCAGAAAACCTAAGGAACAGAAACAAGGAGCTAATGACAGCTCTTTTGAGTGATCAACCGATTGAGGCTAAAGAAGTGACAGAAATAAACATAAAGGAAATGGAGGAAAAAATAGCCAAGTATGAAGATCAGCTCAAGCAGGAGTAGGCAATCATTGCCGAATGGGAGAAAAGATATATGGATGATACCGCGGCTCTAAGTGTTGAGATATCAAGCTCAACATGTGATGATCTAGGATGACACATACCAATTTTTTGTTTCTCTGACATGTATAGTGGTCACACCGGTATATGTAAGGGACACTTCATTGAGCTTTATTAGATCTATCTACCGAAAGTGATGGCACATTTGTTTCTTGCCAGCTCACTGATCTTTATATATTGCACTTGTTGTATTCTTGTTTTTAGGTCATTCTTGTACATTCCTTTTATGTAATAGAAGAAGAAGAAGATCATTCTTCCTTGCCTCAATTTGTGTGTGTGTGCTTCTCCTTGAGAGTGAGAGTGCGTGTGTGAGCTCTCTTCCTTATCTCCTTCCTCGTGACATGGTATCAGAGCCAATATGGCTGTAGAGAGCTCATGGAGAAGGCGACAGTGAAGACTACGCAGCAAGGCATGGAGAAAATGCAATTTCACAAACGGCCTCCGTTTGCTACGAAAATCGGCATGTCAGATCGAAGTTTCGGAGCCATCTCGACCTCCATTTCAAGCCCGCAAGGTGGGGCCCACAGAAAAACCAGGTCAGTTTTAGAAATTGTAACTTGCATTGTGTTCAGCGACACTCATATATTCCTGATCCATAATTTCAAGCGATTCCGTGTACTATTGGTACACGAAAACTGTGTTTTTCTAAGATCGAATTGTCACGTCATAGTGCGACAATGTTAAAGCAGAAGTGCTGCTTGTAGTGTTTTGTAGTGTTGTGAATTGTTGCAGAAATGGCAAACGCAGATGGAATGAGTCAGCTTATGAGCGATAAGTTGGACAAGAATAACTTCCATGCTTGGAGATTCAGAATGATGAATTTCCTGATGGGAAAAGGCTACTGGAAGTACATCGAAGGAGAGAATGAAAATGCTCTGCAGTTACCAGAAAGGAATCGAATTGTAGACCAGTTAAGAGCATATGAGGAATGGAATCAAGAAGCACGAAAGGTAATGTATTGGCTATTTGTTAGCATATAGGATAGCATGATTGGACACATACAGGATGCCAAGACTCCAAAAGAGGCTTGGAACAGTTTGGTCACTTTGTATGAGACTAATACAAAGGCACGAAAATTGCAACTCAAGAACGAGCTGCATACATTGGAAAAGAAGAGCATGTCGGTAAGTGACTACACTCTAAAAATCAAAAGCATATGTGAGTCACTTACATCTATTGGCATGAATATAGATGATGATGATAAGGTGGAAGTGTGCCTTCGTGGTTTAGGAGCTGCATATAAGCAGTTGAGAACTTCCATACAGACCAAGGAAAATATTCTGAATTTTGCTGATCTGGTATCTATGCTGATTATTGAAGAAAAGAATCTTGGTGAGGATTCAAACTCCCAAGGAAAGCCCAGTTCTAAGAAGGTATTCTACTCTGGCAGAGGAAGAGGCAGAGGTAGAGGTTTTGGAAGTGGAAGAGGAAACAGTAACCAAGACCAAGGTCAACAACAGAATCATGCAGGAGGAAGAGGACAGTTTCGAGGCAAGGGGAGCCAAAGAGGTCGCAGAAATTTCCAAAGAAATGATTCAGGTAATGATAGTAAAGGATGTTGGAATTGTGGTAAACCTGGACACTTTGAACGTGATTGCAGGTTGAAGAATCAAATAACAGAAGGTAGCAAAACAACTATGCATCCACAAGTGAAGATGATTCTGAGAAGCTGTTTATGGTTCAACATCACATGATGAATACGATGTCTGTTGGTGTTTCAAAATCGAATGATAATTTCTGGTATGTTGATTCAGGTGCTTCAAATCACATGTCCAGTCATGCAGAATGGTTTAGTAGTTTGCAAAAAATGCCAGTTCCTGGATATGTTGAAACAGGTGATGATACATCACATCCTATTGAGCATACAGGAAACATAGCATTGTCTATGGAGGACGGGAAGGTACAACATCTTGCTGATGTGTTGCATATTCCAAATATAACAAAGAATCTGGTTTCTGTTGGACAAATGGTTGACCAAGGATTACAAGTCAGTTTCAATGCTGATGGATTATATGTAGAAGAGTACAAGCAGGATGGACGATTGGTTGCCAAAGGAAACAAAGTGGGTATGATGTTCACCTTAAATGTGAAGATTCCTGAAGTTAATGCAGCCATGTTTGCAAAAGGTGCAGGAGTTATTGCAGATATAGAGATATGGCACAAACGGATTGGACATGCAAACTTGCAAAGGCTAAAACTGATGCAGTCAAAGGAGATTGTCCATGGACTACCAAATTTCAAAGTTGCAAAAATGCAAAAGGTATGTGCAGCATGTCAATTTGGTAAACAGCCTAGAGCATCATTTCCACATGATAAACATGTTAGTGAGAATGTACTAGAAGTAGTACATACAGATGTTTTGGGTCCAGCAAAGACCACATCTATGGGCGGTTGCAGGTTTTATGTTACTTTCATTGATGACCATACACGCAAAGTATGGGTATATTTCATGAAAGAGAAGAGCGAGGTGTTCACTCACTTCCAAAATTTTAAAGCTATGGTGGAAAAGCAGATAGGGAAGTACATTCAGACATTAAGATCTGATGGAGGAGGTGAAAACATGTCAAATGAGTTCAGCAGTTTTCTAAAAAATCATGGAATTCGGCGTCAGTTTTCATGCAGGTACACACCACAACAGAATGGCATTGCTGAATGCAAAAATAGACATATTGCAGAAATAGCAAGGGCCTTGATGGCTGAGAAGAATATGCCTCATTGTTATTGGGCAGAAGTCGTGCATACTGTTGTATACATCATGAACAGAACTTCGACTGCTGCTGTACATCAAGTTACACCTGAAGAGAAGTTTACAGGTAAAAATCCAAACTTATCACATCTGAAAGTTTTTGGTTGTATTGCATATGAACATGTTCCAGATGAGTTGAGGATGAAGCTTGATCCAAAAGCAGAAAAATGTGTCTTCATTGGATACTCCCTTGAGCAAAAGGGCTACAAATGTTATAACCCACTCACACGACAAGTGAAGGTGAGCAGAGATGTGGTATTTGATGAAATGTCAAGCTTCTATGCAGATGCCAAAGAAGGACTGAATCTTGAACCAAATGACAAAGAAAATGTTGAAAAAGCAAGTGCAGAATCTCAAGTTTTGAGTGGACCAGATGCATCACCAAGCAATAGTTCCAACTCAAATCCATGGAGTGGAAGATTGCGTGGAAATTTCAGTCCAGCAAATTCATCAAATACATCCAAGAAAGGTAAAGAAAAGCTTTCTGCTAGTAGTAAAACATGTGCAGGTTTTGAAGATGTTGATGGAGATTCAAGTGGTTCAGAAAAGAGTCTTGATGAGGAACTTGCATTGCCCTCTGTGAAGACTCCAGGAGTAAGAAGGGCACATGCAGATGATACAAGGAGAAGTGACCCAGGACCAAGAAGATCTGGGAGGATGCATAATTCAGTGCAACGATTGACATATGATAGTTACATGGCTCGCCATTGTGCCTACATGACAAAGGTAATACAAGATGCTGAACCTTCTTGTTTTGAAGATGCAATTGGTAATGCAGATTGGGAAAAAGCTATGGATGAGGAGATGGCTGCACTTTATGGAAATGATACATGGAAGCTGGTTCCATTGCCACAAGGAAAGAAACCCATAGGCTGCAAATGGGTTTACAAGGTAAAGCATAATGTTGATGGTAGCATAAGCAGGTATAAAGCACGATTGGTAGCTAAAGATTATGCACAGACATATGGCATTGATTATGAGGAAACATTCAGCCCTGTAGCTAAAATGTCTACTGTCGGAACACTTGTTGCATTAGCCACAACAAAAGGATGGAATTTGCATCAAATGGATGTGAAGAATGCTTTCCTACATGGTGAGTTACAGGAAGAAGTATATATGGACCAGCCACAAGGATATGAAGATTCAAAGCATCCAGAATATGTTTGCAGGTTGCAAAAGGCCTTGTATGGAGGGCATACTATTCAAGACTTATGTTTTTGCCGAGCACATATATGAAAACTTTTGAAGAAGCATTTTTTACTGGTTTCTTCGAAATTGATTCAGAAATTTTTGTAAAGATGACTTCGAATCTTAATGCACGACTAGTTGCTTATGAAACAAGTTTTTTTGCAGATCACCGCAAGCACCAGAGGATGGAGTGAAGTCAACCCAGTGGAAAGAATTTATGATATGTCACGCCAATTTGCTTAATCAACGAGAGCAAGCAGCCATACAAACGTACTCACGTCGCCCCAAAAAGCTTGTCGGGGATGACAGAGTTCAGGAGGAGGGATGTGTGGAAGGGGAATCAAGCAAGAAGAGAAGAAGAAGAAAATCAAAGACCAAAACTGCTTAGTAAAAGAATGAAGATCAAGATCATAAAGCAAAAGATCCACCCTCTGCCCAAAGCCCCGTAGGGGCACGCATCAGGCAACAACGCCAAACATCTAGGTCCTGAGGAATGGAATTAAAGAATATCAACAACCAGGATATTTCATGGGAAGGACGGACCAGGGCCAAGAAGTATCCATGAAGAAGTGCAAGAAGATACTTGGCAGGTAATAATCCTCCCGCTGATAGCGTGCGGTGGCAGAAAATGAACAGGCTCAAAGCAATACAACAGGGTCAGATGTGTGAAGACAAAGACATATCAGAAGAACAAAAGTTAAAAAGAGGCAAAGGCTGAGAAGTTGAAGCAGGTGACTAAGAACATCACATTCTTAGTCACTGTTGGCCTGCATGGCAGCCCGACTGAATGCAGCAACCCAGATTTGTGATGTACGGAATACCAAGGGGAAAACAGAAGCAAAGGACATACCTCGGATAAGATAACCAATTGTCTGACAGTCCTTGTTGCTGCTTCAACCACTGGGTGCGTGTATTTAGAACTCTTAGACGAGCTACAAACGAGAAGCAAAAGCCTGTCAAGGGACGATAGAGACAAAGAGGGAGAGAGTGTTGCAGAGTAAAGAGGCACAAAAGAGGAGCCCCAAATTTTCAAATTAATGGGCACATTTTTCTTCTTCAAGGTCTTAGGAAATCCCCTCAAGCCATGTAAATGCACCAGAGGAGTCCTCTAGATGCATATTCCCAAATCATTGTAATATATTCCTTGTAAATTAGTAGAGATTCACCTTTTAGTTAATAAAGTGCCGGTCTCTTGTGTGAAAGGAACAATTTTAGGGCACATGTATATAAGTCACTTTGTGACTCTTTGTAGAGACTTTTTTCCATTGTGAAGAAGGAGAGCTCTTGATTTTCGAAATTGCTTCTTTCTTGCAGATTTTCATCTTCTCTTTGATCTTCTATGTGTGTGTAATGCTTGGAATGTGTGTGTAGGACTGTTGTCTATCCCTCCCCACTGTTTTTGAGCTACTGTAGTGTGTGTGTGAGCTAGTAGAAGTTGTGGAGTGAGTGTGAGTGTTTCCTGCCATTCACTGTTTTGGTCATAACTTGAAGCACAGTTGTTAGAATCGAGTGGTTCGCCTCCAACAGATGCATCTCGTCAAGAGCTTCAAAAGGAACCTGCTATTGGCCATATTTAGAGTTTGGAGCTAAGAGAAATTCTCGATTTAGTGAAAACTACGATAAGTGGTATCGCGACAGACACTTTCAATATTTGAGTGAGTTAGAGAGGTGGATTAGTCTTCTCTCACACATATAAGCTGAACCACTTCATTTCCCATCATGTGTGCACATGTCCTCATAAAGTTGGTTAGGTCATTTCATCGGATTGACAAATAAGTGTGTGTCAATTCCCCACTATACGCGCTTGTGTGGCAAATGAGATTTAGTCTCTTTGGCACAAGTCCTTAAGTCTTCTTGACTTAGGTGCACAAAGGGGTTTGTTCTCGATGAGATGCATCTACTGGTGGTAGTTTCTCGATTCTAACAATTGTGCTTCAAGTTATGGCCAAAACACTGAATGGTGGGAAACACATACACTCACTCCACAACTCGTGCTAGCTCACACACACACTACAGTAGCTCAAAAATAGTGGGGAGGGGTAGAGGACAATCTTACACACACTTTCCAAGCATCACACACACATAGAAAATCAAAGAGAAGATGAAAATCTGCAGGAAAGAAGCAATTTCGAAATTCAGGAGCACTCCTTCACAATGGCAAAAAGTGTTTACAAAGAGTCACCAAGTGACTTATATACATGTGCCCTAAAAATGGTCCTTTCACACAAGAGACCGGCACTTTATTAACTAATCTCTATTTTCCTACTATTTTACAAGAAATATATTACAATGATTTGGGATTATGCATCTAGAGGACTCCTCTAGTGCATTTACATAGCTTGAGGGAATTTCCTAAGACTTTGAAGAAAAATATGCCCATTAATTTGAAAATTTTGGGGCTCCCCTTTCGTGCCTCTTTGCTCTGCAACAATCTGTTAAGTACATATGTTGCACACATAACATCATCAAGCCAAAAGCTATGTGATAAATCTTGATTTTTGACCATACACCTCACCATCTCCATGATAGACATGTTCTTTCTTTCAGCAACTCCATTTCATTGAGGTGTATATGGCACTATACATTGATTTTTTATCCCACGCTCAGATAGAAATGCATTAAAATCAAAAGACATGGATACTTTTAAATTTTCTTTCAATGGATACATGCATGAATTTCAAAAGGTGTTTTCATAGGACCACAAACATCATTATGAATGTTGTATTTTGCCCAAATGTTGCAAGAAACTCAAATTGAACCATGTTTTGGCAAGGAGGAATGCTACATTTTGCCCAAAATTCAACCTTCATAAATGTAAAGAACTAACTATTAGGACCACCATATGCTAGAGAGATGACTCTCCTCCCTACCTTATGTGTGTATATATAGCTATTGAGGACTCAACCACTTTGATTCTAAGCCACTCTTCAAAAGAGAAACTTTACTTGAGAACCACTCTTTTAGAAAAGTAGCATTAGTTGAGAATTGTCCTTTTCTAAATCAATCCACACCAGTCTTTTGTGGATTCATTCTCTACCACCCTTTATCTAGAAAGGTGCCAGTTAGAAAGAATGGTCCACAATGCTCCGGCTCATGGAGCTCTTGGGAAAAGCCTTGCGCCTTGAAGGACTTAAACCCAAGACCTCCTCCTTGCATACCTTAAGACTTGACCACTTAGCTAGGTGGATTCCTTCTCTTAAAGATTATATGAACCTTTTCTTAAGTCTAGTCTCAAGATTTTTGGCCTTACACATGAGTGACCAAACGGTGTCCAATTTCAAATATGTCTAAACTGGCCAGACACTCATATCATAGGCTTACTTTACTACATTATTTCCCCCTTGGGAAATATTTTTGCCCTCGAAAATAAAAAACTATATAGTAACTAGAGGGATACCCCTGAGCCTAGTGTTCCAACCTTGAAGAACACGTTTCACCTCTGTTCTAGGATCCGTGCCCAAATTATTCAAAACACCATCAAGATTTACACTTTGATAAAGTGATCCGAGTGCAAAGTAGTTAATGAATAATAAGGGTGGATCAAAAAACATTCCTAGTCAGTTCACTATTTTCAATATGTGATATCTGAGCACTAACATTTGAAATGGGTGGATTCAAATTACTATTCCATTTTTGGGCATCAATGGTGCATGGACATTGTAACTAAGATGGGACTTCTATCCCTATTAAAACTTTGAGAGTTCTTGATTCACTTGAATTTTATCTAGAAAACTAGAAGTATGGTTATCCCAAACATCTAGCCTGGATTTTTGTACTATGGTTCACTCCCAACCAAAAATACTCAATTTTTTCACCCAAGTGGAGGACGACTTTGTCCTAATAGGCTTTAAAAATCCTACGTAGAATGTAGGAGAAAGCTTACCATTTACTTTTGATCAATCTTACTTTAACTTGACCAAGACAAATCCAAAATGAAAGTTATCCAACTTAGGAAAATTTTCTCAAAAACTTTAGCTAAAAGTTCTTAAGAATTGTCAATCTTTATGAGCAATTCTTAACTTCTCTTTTCAAGAGTGTACTACACTCTATGAAAGTCATTAGAGTTATGCTATGTAACTTGAATCAAAATCAAATGAATAAATGAACTTAGCATCTTTTGAAGATTGAAAGTGTTCGTGTATAGAACATCTATCTAGGATGTATAATCTAGTTACATGGTTCCAACCAACTAACCCTAGACTTTCGTGAAAAGAATCAAATACCCTTTCTATCAGTGTGTCAACCCACTAATGTTCTATTGATGATATTTTACTCACAACAAATGCTTCACTTGAGACTAAGTTACTATTAAATCTCTTAAGACTATTTACTAGCCCTAGAACCTAATTTTTAACTAGGCCGGACACTAGGTCTGGATAGGGCCAAAGCTACTCAAAAACTATAAATAGAGCTAGAGAGCTCATTTTTAGGCTAGCTTCTTGTAGTTTTGATCTTGTATGAGAACTTGGTTGCAATAGAAGTGATTCCATTGTCTTACTCTCTTTGTTCTTGCCGTGTGTGCGCGTGTGTGTGCATGTTTGTGTGCTTCTCACTCACACACTTGTGCCTTCACTTGCTCGAGGTCTTCATACCATCCTCATGTCTTCCCAGATTGACATTAAAGGAGGTGCTACTCATCACTGCGCTACACCAAATTTTGGCGCCGTTGCCGGGGATTTGAGCTTTGAGGACGAGCGTGTGATGGTAAGACGTAGAGAGGATGCGTTGGAATGGTAAGTAGTAGGTAATTTTCTTGTTTTTTTTTCTCCATCTCCATCTCCATCTCCACCTCCATCTTTGTCTCCTTCTCCACTTCATATTCCCTCTTCCTTGTCATTCTCCTCATTTGCTTTGTGCGAGTTTGAGAGAGAGTGAGTGTGCATTGTTGTTTTTGTGTGTTTTTGCATGTTTCTTGCAGGTTTCAGCATCCTCACCATCTCCAGCAAGCTCAGCAGGTACGAAACTTCTCTGCGCAAGCCCCGAGGCATCGAGCTTGAGCTATCGTGACACACCAAAAAACTGACCCTATCACGATTCTGAGTGCACCACGACACTGTGCAGGCTGAGAGCTCTTAGAATCACTAGGTAGATCAGAAAAATTCACCATATCCCGAGGTATCATGACACACCGAGGTATCGTGACACACCGAGGTATCGCGACACACCGAGGTATTGCGACACACCAAGGTATCGCGACACACCCACCTATCGCGACACACCGAGCTATCGCGACACACCGAGGTATCGTGACACATCGACCTATTGCGACACACCGAGGTATTGTGACACACCTGCCTATTGCGACACACCGACCTATCGCGACACACCCATCTATCGCGACACACCCATCTATCGCGACACACCGACCTATCGCGACACACCCATCTATCGCGATACATCCACCTATCACGACACACCCGTCTATTGCGACACATCTATCTATCGCGACACACCGACCTATCGTAACACTCCCATCTATCGCGAAACATCGACCTGAGCTATCACGATACACCGGCCTCACGAATAATTTTTTGGAGTGTTATAATTGATTGACTTGGGATAATTTTTGGGCTTGATTTCTAACACATTGGGACTACCTTAGAGCCTTAGAAGTGGGCAAAATACTGGAAAATCATAAACAATTCTGGAACCCTGAGATCCTGTTTTGAACCCTAAATACGTGAACAGTCATAACTTCCTCATACGAAATCCGTTCGAAGTGATCTTAGTCTCGTTGGAAAGCTCATGGGGAGTACTACCAAAACTTTCACTGGTTATAGTAAAATTAATACCAGAATTATTAGATATAGAATTTTTAAGTGGACCATACCCAGGGGGAACCAAACTAAGGGATCTATAGAATTGTTTCCATAAAGACACAATGCAAATTGATATCTGAATTACATGAATGAAAGTGATTTGTTCTGTCAATTGAATTTAAGTCTTGAGCTAACTTTGGGACTTTTACAGGTCCATCGAGAGCAATCAACGCATCCAAAGCAAGCTAGCAAGGGTGAGTACCAAGCTTGGGAAAAGGCTACTCGGGCTTGTGCAGCGGTCTGAGCAACAAGTGAATTGAGGTTGGAAGTTCTCTCAACCCTTCTTCGTCAATTCCTAGCTTAGGCTAAGCACAACTTAGATGAGGTGATTGATTAGAGTGACGCTAGGCAAGAATCAAGTCCAAGAGAACTAATCAACTAAGTGCAAGCATTAAGTAGGACTTAAGTGCGAAAATCCTAAGGGACAAAAGTAAGCTTGAATCGATCACTTATCAAGTGCAAAATTCACTTAAGTACTCTTGACGACCTAATTTTGAACAAGGGCTTAACATAATATTCAACTAAAGAGAACAAAGTGATTGGTATAAATTAACCTGAAACGAGAGTGTACTTGGGACCAAGGGGGTAGAGAAACCAGGCATATGAACCTTAGGTCAGGCAAACACTTAGGCCGAGACCGACAAAGCCTCAGATCTTCTGAAGTTAGTGTCAATCACACTGCTAGGTCTTGGGAACAGCAGTTGAGTGATTACCCATACACCCCCAGATCTGAAACAAGTGACTGTGAGATGTCCTATAACATGGAGAGACTAGTAGGTGGCTCAAGGGTGGCGTATCTAGAAAAGCCAGAAGGACCTTACAAGACTCAATTGGAATACATCAGGACTAATCGTCTAGGTGCTTGCATCTACGAAGATGGCCTGAGAAGATCCGTGGTCTAGTTTAAGAACCCCGATCAACCCCATGGATTAGAACATCCAGTAGTCAAGTTCAAGAATGGAGCATACCTAGATAAAGAAGGGACTATTTATGTAGTCACCACCCTTCCAGATAGAACATACGAGTTTGGTAATGTGCTCGCAAAGACCGACATGGGTGATATAGAGCAAGGGAACTTAGAGAGAGAGTCGAGGACTCCCCGTGGTAAAATATTCTTGACCAGAATCATGACTCTAGAGTGGATTCCCCAGGATAATAAAAGCATAGATTTGCTTTTAAACCGAGAAACCGATGAGGCTTTTTGGAGGTATAAGCCTGACCAGCCCCATGAAGTAGGTGCTCTCACAATTTATGAGTTTAAAGATCCTGAGAGCCCAGGTAAAGTGACCTACTTAGACAATATGTCAGAGAGGATCTTCGTGGTCACTGAGCATGGCAGACATGCCTACACATGGAAGGGTGAATTTGTTTTTCCCCAACCTCGATCCAATGTGTCTTACAGCCACCAAGGAGCGGGGACCTCCCAAGCTCATGGAACTCAAAGGGATAGAAGTAGAGACAGACCTGAGGTAAGCTTTGCCAACTCCCTGGGAAACGGATAGAGAAGAAACCGAGAGACCTAGAACCCCAAGGAACCGAAGAAATATTGACGATTTCCCCTTGCCAAGGCCGAGAGAGCACACTAGGACCCCAAGGCCAACTGAGCTGATGAAGTCCATGAAGAATTACTTCGATGGCACTGGAGACCCTTACGACCATGTTCTGAACAGATTGAGGACCTATTCACACAATACAATGCTTTTGGCCTAACTCTTAGAAACACAGCTCTTACGTGGTTTCAACCACTACATGAGAGGCAGTTTAGGAGCATAGACCAACTTTTAGAGGCTTTTGTCATTGAGTTCTCTAAGAATGGCATATGGCATAATACCTCCTCCCTGATTCATAGCTTTAAGCAAACACCTCAAGAGACGGTCAGACAGCAGGAAGACGGTTTAGGCAATACCTAGAGAGGTGTCCGATGCCTGAGTTACCACACCAACCAAGCAAGTGGCTTTGTTTTTAGATGGATTGTTGAGTACCAAGCTCAGGTCATATGTGTATCTGAAAGACCCCAACACCATAGAAGAATGTGTACGCATGTGCATAGACATTGAGGATAATCTAAGAGAGGAATTAGCACTTTCAAAAATCTACAAAGATTCAGATAGTTCTACTAGCCTCTCTTCCTCGCAATCCACATCTATTGAGGAACTCGTTGAGAAAGTAGCTCTGAAGCTAGGAGTCTCTAGTAAACAAATACCAAGATTTGCGCCAGGAAAATGATGCTATACTTGTAGAGGTGACCATATGGCGAGTGTATGCCCCATTATGGCTCAACCCCAGGTGAATCCTAGTAGCCACTACTGCACCATAGAGCGAAGGTACACCAACCACACCGGACAAGATTGTCCTTATAACAAGCAAACTGTCAGGCAAAACTACCCTCAGCCATATCCACAACAGGGCAGAGTCCAGAACCAGTACCCACCACAACAATATGGTAGGCCCCAGCAACCCTACCAACCACCCTATCAAGGGTAGACTAGACCTCAACCAGTCCTAGCACAGCAACCCCTTGCTCCAACCAATGTAATTCCAGTGAAATATGCATCTGCTAAAGAAAATCTGAATAGAACCATAGTCCCAGTAACACCATTGCTATCAGAAAGCGATCCAAGTGACCATAGTTTTGACTCCACACATATTGGTAGCCCATAGGCTTATTACATGCAGTCACCCAAGCATAGTGAGACATACTATTATGAAGAACCCAGTGAATCTAGTTGGGAGCCAGATTATACTAATGTCATGTACGCAAACCCCAACTCTAGACCTCAACCTAGGCAGATAAGACCTCCATTCCCTAGAGGGCCATGCTTTCGATGTCAGGGAGATCACCTCATCCGTGATTGCCCTCTACCAGCACCTACATAAACCCAATCTGTGACAATTCAAGGATTTTGCCCAGATTGTGGAAAGGAGCATTTGATATGAGAGTGTCCCAAGAACCCCATCAATATGCCAAAAATCGCTCCTATCAATGTTATCGGGTTAGTAGTAGATTCTATAAGAAGTGTAACATCCACAGCCCCAGTGCATGTGGTCATTACAGCTCAAGCCTTGCAGCAAACTCAAGGAGTAGGGCAGGAAAAGAGTTCTGAGGTTAGTGAGACAGAGAGTATAACCAAGAAAAGGACAAGAGCATGGAGAGATAGCCGGGAGAGAATGAAAAGACAATGGTCACGGAAAATGAGCGAACTTGAAGAAAGCTTGAGAGAAACCAAAGCAAAGATAAGTGAACTCGCATCTCAAAACCACTCTCACACTACTCCACCACCCCCCTTTCCATCTCCCTCCAACCCATCCCCTTCCGTTCCCCAACCTTCTAATCCACCACACATAACCCACCCACCACCCAGAGTAGGATCAGTCCTAGCCAATCCCACTCCTGAGGATCTAGACATGATGCTTAAAGCATATCAGGCCAGAATCCAAGAAGGGCCAAACGTGACAGATCATGACAGAGGTTACCCTAGAGCCAATCTAGAGATAGAGAGAACAAAAATTTGTGCTAAGATGGTAGAATTGGCACAAGCTATGTTTGAAGCCAGTCACTTGTTCAATGGCTTTAGCCCCACTAGAACACCATTGCATTTCGATGGTCTATTAGATAGATTGGAGAGGTTACTCGCAAAGTCTAGAAATGGAGCCATCTCACAGTCTAAGGAGAGGGCAAGTGATAGAATAAGCATTCCTCCCCAGGAAGCTTATGTGCCGAACTCCACTGAACCAGACACCTCTTCTTCTATGAATCGATATTCACCTGAATTCCTGCGAGAGATTTAAGAAGAGAAATGGGCTAAAGAAAGTGAAGATCCACCTCCATTTGAACTTGTGGATGACGTGCACGATCAATTCCCACAAGACATCCCTTCCATTTATGGAGAGCAAGAGAGTGCCCAATCTCATGAGAGGTTAGACTTTGAGTCTAATTCCTTGCAGGAATTACCCCATTTCACAGGGCCCTGGGAAACTAAGTCAACATGCATGAGAGCGCCCACAGTCATGATAAGAAACAAAGATTCGATCATACCTAGGAATACGGAGGTAGTAAAGAACACTAAAGTGCAGTGCAACCTCACTTTAGAAGAGCTACTCAAGGTTAAGCCTAAATTGTGGGAACATGTAGCCAAACAAGTGCCAGACGTAGCAAAATCGCGTTCCCAGGTAGGATCTCATAGAACAGTGCCAGAAATACCATTGGATAAGATAGGAGACATAAGTGAAGGAGAAGAAGGAAATACCTATCTCCCAGTTACCCATCAGGGATACACAACCAAGGCAATTTTGGACTCAGGTGCAGGAGTTGCAATTGCTACAACTTCCCTATGGAAGTGTTGGGGCAAGCCAGCACTCAGACCAACAAGAATGAAATTGTAGATGGCCGATGGTCATATTGAGAGGCCCTTAGGATTGCTAGAAGGAATAACTCTCACTACGTGTGGTGTAGAGTTTGAGCACACATTTGCTATTTGTGACTTTAGCAAAAACCAAGCCTATGAGATGATTCTGGGGAGACCATTTATGCGGCAGTTGCAAGTGGTACAGGATTGGGGAACCAATTCTTTGTACTTGCAACACTTAGGTGTTACAACCAAAGTCAATCTCAAGGATTACTCTCATAGAGATGTCCCTCCCATCCAATGGAATCCCATCCATAGAGCGAAGGATGACACAGAGTTAGTGCATTCCATAGGATTAGGATCCTCATGGATGCATGAAGACACACACCTATGGATGTGCAAGGTAGCATTAGAAGAAGAGAAGAGAGAAAAGGCCAGAGAGGTAGGTGCTAAAGAAACCCATAGATCAATTCAAGAGCCAGCCTATGCACCTGTAGTATTTCCTAACGAAGAGTTTGAACCTCACGGTTGGGCATAAATTTTAGCAACAATGGATGTAGCCATCAATGAAGAACAATGGACACCCCACTGTGATGAGGATGGCTATGACATTTCAATCTTTTCAATAGAACCAATCATGGGAGATGTCGTTTTAGAAGAATGTGAACCTAGCCCTGATGCATTTGAGGATGCAAGTGACTCCGACTTAGAGTCAATCATTATGGACCCACGTTTTGCATCAGATGAAGAATACTTCTATGAAGTAGAAGCTTACCCCCAGAAACATGGAGAAATCACGAATGATGTTAGGTTAACCACACAAGTGGCCATCAAGAGTGAGGGCAAGAAAAGGAAGAAGAGAGAAGTCACACCAGAAGAGGAAGAATATTTGTTTGAGGTCCTCGAGAACTTCAAAAAATATGAGATAGATGATAGGAGAGTCATGGTAAGAATGCCTAAATGTGAGGCACAATCAGGAGAGGCCTATGATAGCAAGGAAACTACTAAGAAAATAGTGGTAGCCATAGAAGAAGGAGAAGAAAGATGCACCTACATAGGGCATGACCTGACGAAAGAAGAAGAGCAAGAGTTGATAGCTTTGCTAAGAGAGTATAGAGATGTATTCGCTTGGAGCTACAAGGACCTGAAAGATGTAGACCCTGACATATGCTCACATACGATCCCCATGACCTCAGAGGCTAGGCCCTCTAAACAAAAGCCATACACATACAATGACAACTATGCTGCCAAGATCAAAGAAGAGATAGATCGCTTGGTTGAAGCTAGATTTATCGATGAAATTGAGCACATTGAATGGGTATCCCCCATTGTAGTGGTGCCCAAAAAGAATGGAAAATTACGTGTATGCATTAACTTGAAGAAGGTTAACGCAGCCACTATCAGTGATAGTTATCCGCTTCCTATCACTGAGCATCTATTAGAAAGGGTAGTAGGTAAGGAAGTGTACAGCTTCCTGGATGGGTTCTCTGGCTACAATCAAGTAGCCATTGCACCAGAAGATCAGCATAAGCCGGCTTTTGCCACTGAGTGGGGCATATTTGCTTTTCGAGTAATGCCGTTTGGGCTTACCAATGCACCTGCAACCTTCCAGAGATTGATGTGCCATGTGTTTAAAGAGTTCCTGAGGAAGAATTTGGAAGTCTACGTTGATGATCTTTGTGCTCATTCCAACATTAGACAGACCCATATACCTGAACTCAGACAAATCTTTGACAAATGTAGAGAATATCAAGTCTGCCTCAACCCATAAAAGTGTGTTTTCATGGTTAGGCAAGGCAAGATTCTAGGACACATAGTGTCAAAGAATGGCATATCCACGGATGAGGAGAAAGTGAGAGCCATCGCAGAACTACCTAGGCCAAAGAATGTCAAGGAAGTACAAGCTTTCATGGGGCATTGTGGGTACTGCCGACGTTTTATACACATGTATGCCATCATTGCAAAGCCTTTGTACGGACTTTTGACTAACTTTGAGTGGACTGATGAATGTGAAGACTCTTTAAACGAGCTCAAAAGAAGATTGTGTTCAGCACCAATCTTGACCACACCAGATTGGAACAAACCCTTTCATGTTCATGTGGATGCCTCCAATTATGATATTGGATGTGTACTTGCACAACCTACTGGTGAAGGTAATATGGATCTACCAATTGCCTATGCTAGTAGACAATTGAATGCGGCTGAACGAAACTATACCACCACCGAACGAGAAGGATTAGGGATGGTGTATGCGGTTAAAAAATTTAGACACTATTTGCTTGCAAATAAATTTAATTTTTTTTACTGATCATCAAGCTTTACTATACTTGGTAAATAATCCATGCAATACAGGTCGATTAGTAAGATGGTTCCTCTTACACATGGAATATGATTTTGAGGTGGTTGTTAGGAAAGGCAAAACTCATTTGAGGGCGGACCATCTCTCTAGGCTCACATCCGGAGAGGCCCCACAAGGAGTGTCAAATGACCTTCCTGATGCTTACTTGTTCAATTTGGAAGTTGTACCTCAGTGGGCTAAGGCATTAGTGCCAGTATTGACATATGGGCCTAACCACCCAGTAATAAACACACAAGATAGGGAGATAGTAAAAGCCCAAAAGTACCACATAATGGCAGGGAGTATGTACAAGCATACCGATCAAGAAATCTTGGCTTGTTGTGTGGAAGAGGATGAGTGTGCAAAATGGTTGCAACTAGCACATGTAGGTGCATTAGAGCAACACTACTCAAAGCAACGAACCCTACAGACACTAAGGAGACTCGGAGTGCACTGGCCAACTATGGAAGCTGATGTCCATAAGATGTGCAAAGAATGTCCAATCTGCCACACTAAACCACTAGTGGAACATGCCACTCTTTATTGAGTGTCTCTAATGCCAGATTGGAACGAACCATTAGTAGCCTTTCTAAGGACGAAAACATTCCCTCAAGAGATGACATTGGCTAGACAAAGGAGCTTAGAACAAGAAGCTATACACTATGCTCTCATTGGAGATAATCTATACAAAAGGGGAAAATATGGGTATCTTAGATTCTGCATCCACGAGAGTGAATATCTGAATATCTTGGAGACTACTCACTAAGGTGTAGCAGGAGGACACTTTGGACCAGATTGGGTGATCAAAGCAATTTTATTTGCAGGTCTTTGGTGGCCAAATCTTCACATGGATGCACATACCTATGTGAAGAGGTGTGAGGTTTGTCAGCGAACCCAGTACCCTATACGAAAAGACGAGATGCCATTGAAACCTATGATGGGTGGACGTGCATTCTCCAAATGGGGAATAGACTTTGTTGGTCCTATTAACTCCCCAGCCAAGGGTTCTCATGCTGAATATATTATTGTGGCCACTGATTATCTAACAAATGGGTAGAAGTAAAAGCTACAACGAAGAACGATGCCCAGATGACTGCTAAGTTCTTATTCGAGAATGTGTTCACCAGATATGGGCTGCCAATAGAGCTAGTAAGTGATAGAGGTACGCACTTCTTGAATGAAGTCATAGAAAACCTTCTCCAAGAATTATTGGTGATACATAAGAAGTCGGCCCCCTATCATCCACAAGCTAATGGACCGGCTAAGAGCACAAATAAGATTCTATGCAATGTATTGACAAAACTAGTTAATAATAAACGTTCTGATTGGGACAAACAGCTACACCATGCTGTTTGGGCATACAGAGTGGCCTATAAAAGGGTACTCCAAGCCATTCCCTTTCAAATGGTATTTGGCCAAAATGTAGTGCTACCATTGGACTTCTTGATACCTACATTGAGAGTAGCACAAGAACACAAGTGGACATGCCATGAGCTCTCCTCTAGAATCTTGGATCTTGAACGATTAGGTGAAACAGGATTGAGAGCTGCAGTAGGAATCTATGCAGCCAAGAACCCTCCAACAATCGAATGCAGAGCTTCAAGCCAAGTATACGGAGACGGGTAAGGATATGGAAGAACAACTCAGAGATCAACTAGCCCGCAATGCTAGACTACAAAGAAACATGGCTTTGCTTCGCCGCCACTTAGCAGCTGGTCAAGAAGAGAACAGAAGACTACAGCAACAGAATCAAGAGAATTTGGAAGCAGCCATCGAAAACACCCCAGGGGCACCTATAGATCTTGCCAAATTCCAAGCTATTCCCTCATAACACATTCAGCAGGTATTGGAAGGCTATGCGACCCTTTTGGAAGCACACGACCAACTGGCAGACCAGGTAAAGGAACTCCAAAGCTCCCAAGTGCCCCCACCACTCCCAACAAAACCTAAAGAGATGGTCAATGCTGCTACTTCTCTAGAGCCCAAATCTTCAACGGCCAATGAGGTACTTGAGCTGTGCCAACAACTTGCAGAATTAAAGATTAAGTTGTTACAATATGAACGACCCCCCTCTCCACCCGATCAACCAATAGAAGAGGAGGCCATTGTCATTCCAGTGGAGGAAACATTTGAAGACAACTATGAGCCTCAACCCCTTCCAGGAGGCAGAATCAATGACGAGGGACAGGACACATATGAGGAACCCCCTCTTGCGTGGATGAAGTAGGTAGAAGAGATGGGCCACACTCGCGACGAGCGCATAACAACTCAAATGCTGGCCATGAAAACCATTGAGGAGACCATACTCCAATCAGAATTTTTCAAGCACGTGGCTCCTAGGCGCTTAATAACCAGCTCAGAGTTACAGTATAAGCCCTATTTTCTACTATTGGCAGACTACAACGCTGAAATAAAAGGAGTCACCAATAGGTATCCTTCTTTTGCCACACAGTTCCAACCAGAGGACATCCCGGAAGAAGCTAGAAAAGGTGCCATATTCCAACCCATTTGGAGGCAAAAATTACTTGAGACCTATCCGGAGATGCTACGAACATGGGATCATGCTCCCATGCATTTGAAGTATAACCCTTGCTTTGGGCCAGTGCAACGCAAAAGATCATGGAAGGCATTTGCCATAAAAGTTCAGAACAATAATAATTGCAAACAATGGCTAAATTACCCCTCCATCACACCCCCAACACGCACACCGACGGTAGCCTACATGATGGCTACCATCAGACATTGGATGCCACGTTGTGTTGACCTAAGTATCAACTTAGGGACTTGCGGAGAAAGAGACTATACCAATATTCATGTGCTCTGTGTCTTCCTTACACTGTCGCAGGTAGTTATTCTCTGCTTTTTTCCATTTCGTTCTGAGGGCAGCTGTGTCCTCCATGTATCTCTTTTCCCAATCTGTAATGACAGCTTGCTCCTGTCTGAGCTGGTCTTGTAATTTAGTGATCTGTTCTTCCAGGTTCTTGATATTTCCTTGTTGGTCATCAGTAATTGTCAGTGGCTGATCGCTAATGAGAGCTGTCATTAATTCTTTATTTCGTTGTCGCATGTTGTCAGCTTCCTCCATACTTACTTTAGGTTGAGACTCTAAGATTTTACTGCGTGCTTGAAGACGTGTCTTCTCAGTCTCACTCATCTCTACTTTCTTTGTTAATTCGTGGACTTGTTCTTTCAGTTTTGTCTGCTCTGTCTCTAGCATGTTGTTTTGTGTTTTGACCTCTTGAATTTCCTTTTCTTTATTCAGAACTTGTTCTCGCACCTTGGATAATTCTTCGGAAAGATGTTTACATTCTCTTTCAAATTCTTTCTTGTCTCGCATGGCTTGATCGTAATCTTCATCAGCGTCAAGCATTAATTGTTGTGTATCCAGAGCCGTTCTAATCATATCTTGCACAACAGGCTTGAGCTGAGCTATGTCTACATTCAGCCATGTCTTTGCTATTCCTGGAGTCTCTCCTGTTTGCACATCTTTGCCTTCTGCCACCTGGACTGTCTCGTTATGCGGTTGTCTAACTTGCAATTGTATCCTAGGTTCTTTATCATCTCCTTTTGCTTCATTCTTTTTAGTGGCACTCCCCTGAAACGTGACATCCATTGGGGAGGGTTCTGCCACAACCCTGATTGGTGTGAAGGGTTCTTCCGTTTCTATAGCATTATCCTCATTTTCCATTCTTGACATCTCCACATCTGTTTTTGTGCTTGTGGCTTTCCTATCCTCTTTCATTTCTTGATCGACTGGCTTGGGGCCTTCTGGTTCTTCATGATAGTCCACTTCATTTAACTCGGTCCATTGCCCATCATCCTTCGATTCGCTTCGAATATCAACATCCAACAATGATGTGTCCTTTTCTTCTTTGTCCTGTGATGAAGAGCTGGAATTATCTAATCCGATTTCGCGGTATCGGTGAACTTTAGTGAGTCTTCTTTTTGTTTTTAATTCCTGTTGTGACTGCTGATAATGATGACCTTGCACTGGTAAGTTTATTTGTCCTTCCGTGTATTTGTGCGTCTCTTCTAGTGCTTTAGTCAATTCTTCTTCCGTGATTTGTTTCTGTCCTGCAATGGTCACTTTGGGAAGTATATGGACTCGTTTTGTCATAGGTTCTCCTTCTTCATCTTGCTTGACTTCTCTTAGTCTTTTTGTGCCTCTCATTCTCGGTTGAGAACTTGTTTCGGCTTCTTCTCCGCTGATAGCAACCTTCTTTTTCTTAGGGACCGTGGCTGGTTTTGCATATTGAGCTAGCTTCTCTGAAGTTGGCATCTCTCTCAAACAATTCTTCATATCCAAAGCTTCATATATCAGTAACGTGAGAGCCGAACTACCATTCAAAAATTTCTTCTGGCCCCACTTCTTCTGGGCTTCAAATAATCTTTCCTGAACATAGCCTGTCAAGTTCACTTTGTTCCCAATTTGTCTCATGGCATGCGATAGTAATTGTACGATTATCTTCTGTGGAGCGGTATACCTATGCATGCTTGGGAAACAAAAGTGTTGATGCACCAATCGGACAGCATCTTCTATGTCAATTCTGTTTATATCCAAAAATGATCTCTTCTTGGGATCATGACACTCCTCTTTGACACTAGTAATTCCTGCTTGATTCCATCCAAAAGCTTTATTGATTAACTCATGTGTGAATTGGATTGTCTTCCAAACTCCGACTTTATCCAAGACGCGTGCTTCGGGAACTGATATCTTTGTTGCGGCAGGTTGCATGGTATTCATGACTTGTGCACATCTTTGAAAGTCTGGAACATAGATCGGCAACTTAAGAAATGCCTCTATGCCTGCTTGTGTCCATACATCTTCAATATGAGGTAGCCCCTGTATGATTGTTTTGAAGTCTTGTGACATGATAGGAAAATAATGATCTGTGTCCATAATTTTGATTGTTGCCATGAAGATGAGCTCTGCCACTGGTTGGTCATCCCGGAACCAGTGACCTCTTGCTTTTGTAATGGACTCGAGTGGGAAAAGCTGGACCTCTTCCTGTTGCGTAGATTCTGAATCAGTAGACACCATCTGCACTCAATATAGAGTATGAATTAGTTGCCATATATTATCAGAAATCCTCCTTTATTTGTTTGTCATAAGCTCGATATTGCTCCGAGTGAATGGTGTCGTCCCTTTCCCGTGGGTGTGAGAAAGGTAATACCTGGATTCTTCACATTTTTAGGAATTTTTATATTTTCATCTGAAACGGAAAACAGAAAGGTTAGGTTATAGCCAAAGCGATTATTATGATTTTTTTGGAGTAATTTTCTTAATATATGTACAAGTGCTCTCCTATTTCCCCATGAGGAAAATGTGCTCGACTATCCTGAAATAGAAGAAGGATGTGCCAAATGCTTGGCCTTGTAATGTGGCCCTATCATGCATACTTTGGGTCTCGAAGGCTCCATATGTGTGCAATTGGAAGTAGTTGGTTGATGCATGTCATTTGTTCTGTCTTTAGGTATCCAAATCTGCTTCATTTTGCTGGGCTTTGTTGTACGTTGCCTAATTCCGATGAATGTGGCTCTTTTCTTGTTGTATGTCTGCTCTATCTGCTTTGTAAATCTCGGAATGGTTCGGGTTGCCATTACAGACTCCTTCCTTCTCCAGTAGCTCCTTTTTTGTGGCTGTTTTGCCTGTGGACCATATTGGTTCTTCTTGTGCTGAGGATCATCATTTTGGTTTGGTTTCTTTGGAGCGCATGACTTAGGAATCCAGATTTGTAAACGATCCTGTTGAGCGGCTACTACTTTCTTTGGAATCCATATTGTAGCAATTCGTCGATGACTTCATTGTTTCGACTGAGTTGGTTTCTCCTTTGATTGTTTGTTCTGATGTCGGTTGTGCTTCTATCGTCGAAGATATTCCTCCACTTCATCTTTCTTTATCCATGCTTGGTTAGAGTATGGAACAGGGTATATTTTAATGGGTGCAGATTTTGAATTACTCAGAGGACTAGTCTCTCTTATGCATGGTGCCTCGGTGAGGTGGGTTTCAGATAGATTGACACTCTCATGACTTGCTAGACAAGAAGATTGTGTGCAAGCAGAATTCAATGTGTCCGCACTTGATGAAGGTGCTTCTATAGTGCTAGTGATCATACATTCAGGACTTTGTTCCTTAGAATGAACTTTTTGCTCCATGCTCACAGATTTGATTGGTCGTTTGTCTAGCAGACTGAATACTTCACGATGTCCTATTCTGGCTGAGATGTATCCTAACGCCAATTGAATGGTCACCTCATATTCGTAAATCCAGTCTTGACCTAACACTACCTCTTCAAGTAAATCCTGATCATGACACACTAATAGCTTTTGTTCCATAGTGTTGTTGCCAAGATGCAACGGTAGGGTGATCTCACCTATGCATTGAGTAATTGTTCCTCCTATTCCTATCAACTGGGCCATCGATGGGCGTACTTCCTCCTTGAGTTTTTGGGTCAAAGAAAGCTTGATGCAGCTTACAGCGGCTCCTGTGTCAATGAGAGCATTCACCAAGTGGTACTCCGTTTTACCTGCTCCCAAATTTAAATATGGTTGTGATCTTTGCGATCCTAGGTTTTGAGTGGCTCTAAAATTAGCCATTGAGATGAGTTCTTCTCCTAGTCGATATCTTTCATCTCACTCTCTCATCCACTCTTTCCGTTTCTTTATTCTTTCCAATGCTTCCTGTCTCGCTTCCTCTCGTATTCTTTCCTCTTCTATGCGTCTATTCTTACCTTTGATTAATCGAGACATTGTTTCTTCGGTTAATGGTTCTAGATATTTTTTCACTCTACATCCACTGATGTAGTTTGGTAACACGTCTCCATCTAAGGTTGCTAAGCTAATGGCTCCACTTGTAGATATGCGATTAATAATTAATGGACCATATCCTCTCTTCTGCAACTTCTTAGCGTGTTGTTTCAAGGTGTATACCAAAACTAAATCTCCTTCCTTCAAATTTTTGTCCTTAATGTGCGCATCAAAGTAGGCTTTCTGTCGTCGTTTAGCAGCATAAATGCCTGCTACTGCTTGTAACCTAGTTTCGTGAAGCTTTTCAATTTGATCCAATTGAGCTGATAGTTCATGTCCTGTCCACTCATAAGTAGTTGCTACTCTCAGAGTGGGAATTAAGAAATCAATTGGCAAAATAGCATTTTGTCCATATACTAAGTTAAAAGGAGTAGTGCCTATGGCGGTTTTATAAGCTACTCGAAATGCCCATAAAGCATGATGTAACTGCTTATCCCAATCTGATCTACCATTGTTAACAATTTTGGTGAGAACTGTACACAAGATTTTATTCGAACTTTCGGCTTGTCCATTGGCTTGTGGGTGATAAGGAGCTGATTTCTTATGAATTACCAAGAATTCATTCAATAAAGCTTCTATAACTTCATTAACAAAGTGCGTACCTCTATCACTCACAATTTCTATTGGTAGTCCGAATCTAGTGAAAATGTTTTCAAAGAGAAACTTGGCTGTGGTTCTTGCGTCATTTTTCTTGGTTGCTTTGGCTTCAACCCATTTGGTCAGATAGTCTGTGGCTACAATTATATATTCAGCATGGGATCCTTTTGCTGGTGGGCTAATAGGTCCTATGAAGTCTATTCCCCATTTCGTGAAAGCTCTAGCACTCATCATGGGTCTAAGTGGCATCTCATCTCTTCTAATTGGATATTTTGTTCGTTGACATGTATCACACCGTTGCACATATGTTATGGCGCCTTGGTGTAGAGTTGGCCACCACATTCCAGCAAAGAGGATCATTTTTGCTGTTTTATCTGCAGAGAAGTGTCCTCCTGCAGCTCCTGTATGAGCCATCTCTAAAACAGAAAGATATTCGTTTTCGTGAATGCACATTCGTAATTGGTTATCTTTCCCTCGTTTAAAGAGTTGTTTTCCTACAATGGCATAATCCTTACTTTGTTCTTCAAGCGCGCGTTTCCTTGCAGAAGTAGCTCCTTCGGGGTATTCTTGAGTTTTCAGGAACTTTACCAGAGGCATGCTCCATCTTGGTGCTATTGTAGAATAGCATAAAGTAGAGATCTCATCTGGGATTTGTTCTTGACAGGTTTGACAGGTTGACACATAGTTATGTGCATCTCTTTGCATGGTTGGCCAATATATGCCAAATCTCGTGAGTGTTTGCCACGTTCCATTTGCATTCACATGAGTTTTCCATTGGTTTATGTGTGCTTTCTGAAGCCACATTTCTTGTTCCTCTTCTTCCACACATCTCATTAATAATCCACTTGAATCCTGGTGATACAAACTTCCCGCAATGATGTGAAGGTTTTTAGTCTTCCAGAGGTCTTGGGTTTGGTTTGGTGTGATCCCATCTTTAGGTCCATGTGTAAGTATAGGGATCAACTTTTCTGCCCATTGAGGACATACTTCCAGGTTAAAAAGGTACGTATCTGGCAGATCATCTGGTACTCCTATAGGTGGTTCTCCATGGGTCATTCTTGATAAGTGATCTGCTCTTATGTGTGTATTTCCTTTCTTGACTACTACCTCAAAATCAAATTCCATTAGCAATAAAAACCATCGTACTAGTCGTCCTGTATTACAAGGCTTGTTGACTAGGTACAGTAGGGCTTGATGATCAATGAAGAATTTGAATTTGTTTGCCAGCAGGTAATGTCTGAACTTTTTGACTGCGTACACCATCCCTAGGCCTTCTCTCTCTGTGGTGGTATAATTGCGTTCTGCTTGATTTAATTGTCTACTGGCATAGGCTATAGGGTGGTCTAATTTTCCTGTGTCAGCAGGTTGAGCTAAGATGCACCCAATGGCAAACTTGGAAGCATCCACATGAATGTGAAACGGCTTATTCCAGTTAGGGACTCGAAGGATTGGTGCTGAACTCAATCGATTCTTTAACTCGTTGAAGGCTTTTTCACATTCTTCGGTCCAATTAAATAGAGTCAATAATGCATAAAGAGGTCTAGCAATTATGGCGTACATATGTATGAATCTTCGATAGTATCCACAATGTCCCATAAATGCTTGAACTTCTTTAGCAGTCTTAGGTCTTGGTAAATCCAGAATTACTTTAATTTTGTCTTCATCTGTTGAAATCCCATTCTTAGAGACAATATGTCCTAAGATTTTTCCTTGTCGAACGATGAAGACACATTTTTCAGGATTGAGGCATACTCGATATTGTCGACATTTAGCAAAGATCCTTTCTAGTTCAGGGATATGCTCTGATCGTATATCTGAATAAGTACAAAGATCATCCACGTATACCTCCATACTTTTCCTCAGAAATTCCTTGAACACATGACACATCAATCTTTGGAAGGTAGCTGGGGCATTAGTCAGACCAAAAGGCATGACTCTAAAGGCGTATACTCCCCATTCAGTTGCGAATGCTGTTTTATGTTGGTCCTCAGGAGCAATGGCTACCTGATTATACCCTGAAAAGCCATCCAGAAAGCTATAGACTTCCTTCCCTGCTACCCTTTCCAAGAGATGATCTGTGATTGGTAAAGGATAACTATCCCTTATGGTAGCGGCATTTACTTTCTTCAAATTGATGCACACTCTTAACTTTCCATTCTTTTTCGGTACAACCACCAAAGGTGACACCCATTCCGTGTGCTCAATCTCATAGATGAATCCAGCATCTAGTAACTTGTCTATTTCTTCCTTTATTTTGGCTGAATACACATCATTGTAAGTATATGGTCTTTGTTTAGAAGGTTTGGCTTCGGATGTCATGGGGATTATATGCGCACATATAGATGGATCTACTCCCTTTAAGTCCTTATAGGTCCAAGCAAAGACATCCCGATATTCTCTTATGAGACGAATTAACTCTTGTTCTTCCTCTAATGAGACATCCTGTCCTATGAAGGTGCATCGTTCCTCTCCTTCTTCTACAGTTACGACTATCTTCTTGGTTTGTTCCTTATTATCATATGCTATTCCCGGCTGTGCTTCTCTTTTCGGCATTTGAATAGCAATTTTTCTCTCCTCCACTTCATATTTTTTAAAATGAGCTGGTACCTCAAATTGGTCTTGGGGTTTGTTTCCTTCATCTTCTGATTCTCTTTCAAATTCTAATTCCCCCTTCTGTATGAGTTCCTGGTGTTTCTCTTTGGCAGTGATATTTATGTTGGTGGTACTATTCCCTAGATCCATTGGTTCGGGCTCCATTTCAATGCTCTCGTAGTCCTCCTTCCAGTCTTTCTCGATCACTTCTCCTTCTTCAGCCTCCTGAAGGACTACCATATACAGGCTAACATCATAACCCTCCTCATCGATACATTCGTTCATGGTCACTACTTCTTCGTTTACACAAACATCGAGGGTCGCCAAAATTTCCATCCAACCATGAGGTTCAAATTCTTCATCCGGAAATACTTGTGGCATGTAAGCTGGATCTTGTACAGACCTCGCTATTCCTAGTTTTTGCTGCCAACCTTTCCTTCTCTCCTCTTCCTTTTTTGCAGCTTGGCATATCCACAGATGAGTGTCCTCGTTCATCCAGGATTGATCACTAGAATCTACACTATGAATCGATTGATCATCTTCCTCCTTATGAATTTGATTCCATTGTAGAGGTGGAACATCTTGATAAGTGTACGTATGTAGGTTTATTCTAGTGGTAGTTCCTGCGTGTTGTAGGTAAACCGCATCTTTTCCCCAATCTTGTACGACCTTTAGCTGTCTCATGAAAGGCCTTCCCAGGATCATTTCATAATTGCTTGGCCTTTCGAAGTGACATATTGCTAAAGTGTGTTCGAATTCCACTCCACACGTAGTGAAGATTACTCGCTCCAATAATCCTAAGGGTCTTTCCGTATGTCCATCTGCCATTTGTATTTTCATGCGTGTTGGTCTTAATGCTGGTTTTCCCCATTTCTCCCAAATTTCTTTGGTAGCAATACCAACACCAGCTCCTGAATCTAAGATGGCTTTGGTAGTGTAACCCCTATAAGTGATTGGAAGGCAGGTATTTCCTTCATCTCCCTCACTAAAGTCTCCCACTTTATCCACTGGAATTCTCACTGTGTTTACTTCGTCTGCTATCTCGTTCTTTTCCTCCTTGACTTCCCATTGATTGATTAATTTCTCTTTCAAGTGTGGTTTCACCTTCAACAGTTCTTCGAATGTTAGGGTACAAGGGATTTTTACCTCTCTAAGGCGTTGTATGACCTCAGATGTTTGGACTGATGGGTTCGTTTCTCGTTTCCTCATTGAGGGAATGCGATACAATTCTGAATTGTGTTCGTACTCCCCTGTGTAATTGGGTAGTTCCTTTGCATCTTCCTCTCCTTGGTCACTTGCATCCATTGGAAAAATTTCCTCTGAATTTAGTTCAGGTATTGAAGCATCTATTTCGTTTTCTGCTTCTAGTTCTTCAAAGGGTGGTTCAACTCCTTCCACTTTCTTCCATTTGTCCTCTTCAACTCGTGCCCATAGATCCTTAGTCCATTCTCCTTCTACTTCGGGAACTATGGATCCTTCCCTTCTCTCAACACCACATTCGTTATTCTGTGTTCTATTTACTTCAGGCTTTCCATGAATGTTTACACACTCTTGGAATGCTCCTTCAGAAATTTGGGTGTTAGGTAAAGGCGATGCTGGTTTTTCTAAGGTTTGTTGTGCAACTTCTATCAATTTCTTGCAGATCTCCAGTCTTTCCTTTTCTAAGTCGCCTCTTGGATATTCTCTCTCGTGTTGCTCTATGGTAGGTCCTGCTCTTATTCGTGCCTTGTATGCCTGAATCCACATGGCTAATTCTTCAGGCATAGGATCTGCTAAGACTGATCCAACCTCTTCTTTCTTATTCTTTTCATTTTTAATTTCTTCTTTCTTTTTCTGTTCCTCTTTTGGATTCTGTTCGTTCCTTTCATTTTCCTTTTTCTGCCGTAATCTCTTTTCTTTTATCCTATCTCTCCGGTTTTTCCATCTCTCGGACCTTTTACTTGCAATACTCTTCTCCGACTCTTCTGAGTCTTCAACTCTCTGTGGCATGGGTGTGTCCCTCTCCTTGTCACTTTGGTTGTTCTCCTCCGTTTTATCAGGGGTCTCTCTGGCTTTGGCTCTCGTTATTGCTTTCAATGGCACTGTGTACTCTTTATCACTCCCTGATGATTCAATTACTTCTATTACATTGATTTGTACATTAGATGTAACCTTGTTGGGATTCTTGGGGCAGTCTCTGAAAAGGTGTTCTTTACCACAATCATTACAGTAGCCTTCCCAGACTCGTTGTGGTGGTGGTGGGTTTGGCAATGTGCATTCTCTGATATAATGATCACCTCCACACCTGTAACATGGTCCTCTGGGTACAGGCGGTCTGTTCATGGGTCGGGGTGGTATGGTTGCTCTAGGAGCTGTATACATCAATGACACATAGTCCTGCTCATATCCGTATGAACTATCTGATGCTTCCATGCCATAGGCATATGGTTCATACAATTGTCCATATTCCATCATTGAGCTTTCATAATTGGGATACGCTCCTTGACTATTGTCGTAAGATGAGTCATATGGTTCGTTACCAACCAAAGGTGTGGCTGGGACTATTGCTCTCTCTAGGTTTTCTTCAGGTTGGGCAATCTTGACTGGGACAACGTTCTGAGGATAGGGCGGTTGTTGTCCTAGTACGGGCTGTGGTTGGGTGTATCCCTGATAAGCATATGGTCGTGGCGCTGGTACCTGCGGCTGATAAGAGGGATATCTAAAAGCGTCACCTCCCTGATCTCTCTAAGGGTATCCATAGGGTCTCATGTATGGCTGTGCTGGTCTCGCTTGCCTATTGTAGGGGCAATTTTCTGTGCTGTGATTCGTGTATTTTTGTTCTATACTGCAATATTGTCGAGGTCCAGGGACAGTAGGTCTATTATAGGTATAAGCCGGTGGTTGAACTACTCCCCTAGTACACAAGTGAGAAGGATGATCACCTCCGCACTGCATACATCTTCTGAGCATCGGCACTCTTATAGGGTTATTGGGGTAGTTCCTCTGTCCATGAACGTTCAACTTTTTCGCTAACAATTCGGCTATTTCCTCTACATTGTTTTTAGGAATTGATGAGTTACTGGCCGAATATTCACTTTTCAAGCTTCCTTGAGGTATTTTCAGGTCCTCTGCTAGGTTGTCTTCTAAATCTATGCATTCTTTCATGCATTCTTGCAAAGTCTGGACCCTTTTCACATACACCAATGATCTTAAAGATCCGTTTAGCAATCCTTCCAAAAATAATGACACCATTTGATTTTGTGTGGGTCTTTCTTCTACTGGGCATCGGTCTACATATTGCTTGAATCTTCTTGCAGCCAATCTCACTGACTCGGTAGGGACTTGCTTGAAGCTATGGATCAATGATGAAGAATTGTTTTTAATTCCTGATTTAGTAAATTCCTCAATCATTTCTTGGTATACTTGCTCCATGTTCTGTTTGTCCCTAGGGGGAACACTGGGATGTTCTGGTATTTCAACTCAGCTCTTTCAGCTTCTGTTATGGGCCAATATCTTCTCTGATTTTTATCCAGATATGTGATAATGGTGGAAAAATCAGGATCCTGCAACTCATAGATAGTGACTGGATTAGGAGCAGCTTCCCAAATTGAGGAATGTGCTCTAAGGAGATGCTCCATCCCATTGATCAAATATACATCCATTAAGGTGTCATCTTGGGGAATCAGATCTCCTCTCCATATCCTCGCAACCGTAGATCTCCCTCTAGGTGTAGTTACTTGCTCTTCATTCCCTCCTCCATTTAAGTTTGAAGCATCATTTTCTTCACCAATTTCATTAATGTTTTCTGGATTTTCCGTGACAACATACTGGATATCTCTTTTGTCCATGTATAGTCCTCCTACGTACTTGACTGCTGGTCTAGGCACTATGTAAGCCTCTGACGCTTTCTTTAACCTGGCCACTGATCTGTTTAGACCATCCAGATAAATAGGGACCTCATTGTGGTTGGTGTTCACATACTCCAAGGAGGTTCTGTACTCTCCCTCAATGATCGACATCATGCCAATCATGGGTACTGTGTTCTGCATATCCTCGGAAGCCATGGGAATTTCTTCCTCTGACTCGCTGGAGGTCTCAGAATAATGTGAACGGTTACTTGGCTCTGCTACACTACCTACAGAAGAGATTACACTTCTTCGGCTTCCTAGGGTTCTTCCGGATCTCAGGTTCATCCACTTCTAAACTCTGATCAGTCTTTGCTAACCTTGGGCCTTTGGCACTCTTCACTCAAGGTCAAAAAATTTTTTAGAAGACTTTGGCTGAAAAAAAATGACTGAAAGAGAATTTTTCCCAGAACACGATACTTGTCTCCAAAATTCCACGATACACGATCTCTGGGTTTAGACGATACTCGATCCCTGACAAATATCGCGATATCTGCTAAACGATACCGATCGCTTGAGTGAAACGATACCGATACTTGGAAGAAAACGATACACGATATGTGGGCACAGGCGATACTCGATCTTTGGGAAGTATCGCGATCTTTGATCTAAGTGATCTCTGGGCCAAACGATACTTGGCTGAAAACGATACACGATACTGATCAAGTATCGCGATCTCTGAAGACCAGACGATACACGATATTTGATGGAAAACGATACTTGTCCCTTGGGAGGAAACGATACACGATCTTTCAATCCCGACGATATTCGATACTTGAACACAAACGATATACGATACTTGCAGCAGACGATACACAATCTCTGGTAAGTATCGCGATCTCCGATAAACGACACACGATACTTAAGCCCAATGATACACGATCTCTCACAAACGATCGCTGGCAAAGCGATACACGATACTTGTTAGGTATCGCGATCTCTAAAGACCAGACGATACACGATCTCTGAGGGGTATCGCGATCTTTGATCAAAACGATACACGACACACGATACTTCTCAAGTATCGCGACCGGCACGAAACGATACACGATTAACGATACACGATCGACGATCGTTGGCAAAACGATCTCTGACCAAGTATCGCGATCGATATGAAACGATACACGATCGGAGGGAAATATCGCGATACTCAACCACAGGAGCAAAACGATACTTGCTAAGTATCGCGATACTCGACCGCGGGAGTAAAACGATACTTGACCCTTAGACAAATTTTGAGAAATGTTTTTTAAGTTTTGTTTTGATGCCCTTGTTTTCCTAGTTCCTCTCTCCTCTCCTCACTCTCTGTACCACTCAACTCACTCCTTTTTACCCTCTGAAAGTCTCAAACGATACCTGACGCAGATCGTCTTTCTCTGCAGTCTAGATTTACTGAGAAATCAAAAGTGAGGTGGGTTCTGCTCACCTTGATAGTTGCTATGATCTCTTTGTCACTTCCCCTAGCTCTGTGCAACCCCAGATTGCTCAGTTCCTCGTCCGCGATCTCTGCCACAGCTCACGCGATACTCGACAGCTCTCTCACGATACCTGCTCAAAAACAAGTGATTTTCACAGTAACTTTTTTTGGCTTTTATACTTGGTTTTTTTCCTATCTACTGAAAATGAAACAACAAGACAAAAAGTGAAAGCTACTCTAATCTACTCCCTCACTCTTCCTACTCTCCTCCTACTACTCACTTCCCTAAACTAACAACTCACTACACACACTCCAAGAATGAGAAGTAGCAAGTGCAGCTGAAAATGACTTACCAAAGAAGAGAAGATTTCCACTCCTCCACTTACTTCAATGCAAAAAGCTACTTACCATCACACGAATGCCTCAGTTTGATTCGTCACTCCCCGGCAACGGCGCCAAAAAGTGTGTTGACCTAAGTATCAACTTAGGGACTTGCAGAGAAAGAGACTATACCTCAATCCCCTCACAAGTGCATATAGTGGGGATACACGCTTTTAATTATCAATCCAAAGAGTATACAAACCTAGCCGAGTGTATGAGGACATGCAATCCTGTAATGATCAATGCAAATGAACTACTCAAAGAGTGTAAATAAGGTAAAGACTTATCCAAACAAGCTCCAACTGTTGGTCAAGGCGAAACGATACTTGGTGCAGCAGCCGTCAGTATTTTGGACTTTTCTCCCAGCTCCGAACTCCAAATATAGCGAATAGCCTATGCGTTTCGAAGCTCTCGAGAAGACGCATCCAATGGCAGTGGTTTCACTCAATTCTGACACTCCTACTTCAAGTTATGAGCAAAATACTGAGTTGCAGGAATACTTTCCTACACTTCAGCACTTCCTACACTTCGCACACACCTTACCTACAGCAAATAGACACTTTCATGGATAGACAACACTCACAAGCACTCTTTCCAAGCACTACACATGCATACAAGCTCACAAAGAAGAAGATACAGAGTGAAGAAGACACAAATTCGAATTTCTGTGCTCTCTGTTCTCGCAATGGCAAAAAGTTCTTTACAAAGAGTCACATTTGACTTATATACTAGTGCCCTAAAAATGGTCCTTTCACACAAGAGACCGGCACTTTATTCACTAAAAGACTAATTTCCTATTATTTTACATGGGTAGATCTCTAATCTTCTGTGGGGATGCATCTAGAGGACGACTCTAGTGCATTTACAACGGGAAATATATTACAAGAATGAGTATGATACAAAAATATGATGTCCAAATCGGAAAAATTTTGGGGCCCGTCTTTTTCTCTGCTTTGTACTCTCTTTAGCTCTGCAACACACGCCTACACCCATGCCTGATGTCGCTGTGCAGATGATGCTCAAAATCCTGGACATGATGCAAGTAGTGTTAAAGACTTTCCGCAATGTACGTAATATCCAGCCTCCAATTCGGGGCTTCATAAATGGTAAGTATGATTTACTTTATGATATGAGCACGACCCCGAGTATTCGAGTTTCTTATGCATGTCATGCACGAATAAGATATCTCCTTGCTTGCTACAAGCAAACTTTTGATGACATGTTCACCACGGGGTTTTGGGAGTCACACTTAGAAGTGTTCGCACCACGCCCAACCCACCTGCTACAACTATTCGTGTGCGAATAGACAATGCACTCAGAGCTCTACACCACGCCACAACCTGACATGCTTGGCGCAGTTAATGGGGATGCCCTTCAAAGAGACTTGGTCAGGGGACTACGGATCAGAGAACAAGAGTTAGCAACCGACATACTACAGCACTACATCGATCAAACTGTGGAGCAAAGGTCTGTCAGAGACGATAGACGCTAGGGGGGGGAGAGCGTTGGCATCATATGGGAAGAAGCAGGTACGGGCATACATGCAGATCTAGCATTGAGGCAACCTATTAAAATTTTTCCGATCCCTACATCATTTTAAAAGTGATTCTCATCACTAAGAACCATTGTAAATACCGTTTCACCTTTTTGTAGCTCCATTTTGTGCAAGCCGAGGAGTCCTCGAGCTTGAGGAGCTTTAGAAGTAATTTCCTACCAATTTTCATATTTTTTAGATCTCGTTTGAGCCCTCAAATAAGCCCTAGAACCTAATTTTTAACTAGGCCGGACACTAGGTCTGGATAGGGCCAAAGCTAGTCAAAAACTATAAATAGAGCTAGACAGCTCATTTTTAGGCTAGCTTCTTGTAGTTTTGATCTTGTATAAGAACTTGGTTGCAATAGAAGTGATTCCATTGTCTTACTCTCTTTGTTCTTGCCACTCTCTTTGTTCTTGTCGTGTGTGCGCGTGTGTGTGTATGTGTGTGCATGTTTGTGTGCTTCTCACTCACACACTTGTGCCTTCACTTGCTTCAGGTCTTCATACCATCCTCATGTCTTCCCAGATTGACATTAAAAGAGGTGCTACTCATCACTAAGCTACAGTTGCCTATGTGACTTGTCGAATTGGCATGCTCCACATTTGTAAATCATGCGTTTCTTGGACACATTTGGGATGCCAAGCACACTTTGATCCCTACATATTTTCTTCAATGTCCTTTCACCTATATGTGCTAGCATCTTATGCCATATCTCCAATTCAAATAAGGTTTGATCCTTATAATTGAAGAGAGCAATATTTCTTGTATCTTCAACTTCAAAGGTAAAAAGACTACCAGATTTCTCACATTTTGCAATCCTCTTGAACCGTTCTTGAGGGTCCTCCACATATGCTCCATGCCTAGTGAATCTAACTTGTAAACCCTTCTCAATAATATGTCCAACATTGATTAGATTATCGGTTATAGTTGGCACATACAATACCCTGCTTAGAGGATTCATGTTACCATTAGATGCTTTAACATTTCCAATCTTCTTTGCTGAGTGCCTAGTGTCATCACCTATCTGAACTTCATGCTTTCCTTTGGGTTCTTCAAGGTCAGACAATAATGCTACATCGCCTGCTACATGATTGGAGCAACCAAAATCAATATAAAAAATAGGTACTCATCATCTTTACCTTGCTTGGTTGTCATATTCATGAGTAATAGGGAATCCTCTTGATCATCTTTATAGTTGTTGTAGTTTCTTCTTCCTCAGAAGCCTCCTTGATAGTTTTTTGTTGTAGCCTTGTTTGTAATTGTGATGGTAATTGTTTCCTCCATTATTGTACCTACCTATTGATTGTCCATAGCCTCCTCTATGGAAGCCTTTTCCTCTCTGATTCTTTGTGTTCCTAAATCATTCATCTGTGGTATGATTGGTCAAACCAAAAATGTTGCAAGGTGAAGATTTGTATGGTCTCCCCTTGCCTTTATTTGCTCCTCTGCCCTTTCCTCTACTACCTCTTCCTCTACCTATGAAATTCACTTGGGAGGTACTTACATCTTCTTCATTTCTCTTATGTTTGCCTTTATCTTTACTCTTATCTTTATCTGTGTAAAGGGCAAAAGATTGATTACCTCTAGAAGTATCTCCATTCTTTTTGAACTTTGTCTCATGTGTGAAGAGTTGCCCCATCAATGTATTGAGGTCAAGTATCTGCACGTCCATATATAGGTCCATTGTTGTGGTAAAGGACTCCCAATTGTCATCAGCCTTGATGCCATTTATGATCTGCCTTACTACTCCAATTCTATTTCTTCTCGAATACTCCCAAGTTGATCAAGTACATCCTTCATCTTGGTCACATAGTCAGCTACACTTTGCCTTGGTTGCTTTTTCAAGGTTTTGAACTACATCCAAAGCTGGTTCTTTTTGGCCCTTGTATTTGATGAGAAGTATGAAGATAGTACTTCCCAAGTCTCTTAGGAAGTCTTAGAATTCCTAATATGAGGTAACAAAAATCAGATATTGAATTGAGTATGTAAAACCTAGCTAGAGCATCCTTTGCACACCATGTAGCTAGTCTCTCTTGCTCCTCTCTTATACATTCATCATTTCTTTTTAAAAGGCTATTACAAAAACTACATCATATTACTACTATTTATAAGTTTTTAACCTATTTTTTGTTGGTTCAATTACTCCAAGCCTAAATTCTTGATCACTTACCCTAAAGTTCATATGTTCATTCATGTATTAGCACATGGATGATCTCTTGTAAAAGATTGATTTTTCCTCTTTGTAAAAGTGCATATATGGAAACACTTGCAATCACAAGTTCTTAGGAGAATCTTTCCACAAATTATTTGGTGAGCATTTATGGAAAATTAAGTTGGAACACTTTTAGGTAAAGATTTGAATTCAAACTTGAATCTTGGTTCCAACAAAAGGCTAAAAATGAGGACTACCTAGTCGTGTCGAATAGAGGGAGATATAGTAGAGATTTCAAACGAATTTGTGTGGCATATTGAGCTCACATTATAGCTTTTCTTTTTCCCTCACATTGTGCAATCATTAATTGCCAATGTCAATGTAATTTATGTGCATTAATACATATAAACTTCCCATGTCTCATCTCTTCTACTATGTCATATACTACTCAAAATAGTGAGCTTCTCTCATCTATTTCTCAGTGTGTACTTGATCCTTTTTAGTGATTTAAGTTGGTATAGATTCATTAAGTAGTTTCTTTGTATGTTACAAAGTTTCATGTCAATTGCATGAGCCATTCTTGAGATATGTTCAAAACATTGCTCTCTGATCTGCATACTCCCTAAAATGTCAGGATGCATCTCCGTTTTGCTAAGCATAATTCTCTGAGCATAGTTGATCATTTCAAGTGAAACAACTTGTGAAAGTTAGCTATATTAGTCAACTAGATATTCCCAAAAGTATTTTTCCCAATTGTTACCAAGGGAAGGAGTACTGTTCATTTCTTTGAACAGGTGTAGTGACCAAAATAGCAAGTTTTTGGCTCATAGTGAAACTCCAAGTTATCTGTTTTGATCCAATGATTTGAGGATCATCTTCCAAAGTACTTGGGTGATTATTTGTGCTTCAAATTTGCTGGCAACATATGTTTTTGTGAAGCTTTTTTTATAGCACCTATGGATGGTAGCACATCATTTTGTTTTTGATTTAATTGCTTTTCATGGTGTCGATTTCACACAATAGTTTTTTGAAAGGTGATTTTCTCAAGGGCACAATTGCTATATAAAAAAGTTCATGGGCTCACTTTAGATCATCATCTCATGCATCAATCAAGGAGTTCATCAACTTGAGGAGACCTTGGAGGAGATCTTGGAGGAAGTGTTCTTACACTCTTGGAGGAGTCGTGCTCTACATTTGAAGACATATGGAGTTTGTGTCAGCCAATATACTATGAGTAACAAGTCTTCATCTATCCTCACTTGTTCATTCACTAGTTTTTTATTTAGGTTAATCAAATTTTGGGTTTGTTGTAAAACAGTTCTAAATTGTTCATATTCTCCATTCTCACACACACACTCTTCATACCTCTTAGGCACACAATTTCTTCTATCTAGTTCTTATTTCTGCACAGATATTGTCAGTTTGTATCATATTCACACATTGTAATTTGACATTGGAATATAAGATAGTTTAGGCAAGCATCCGTGACCATTGTAGATGGTAATGATTTGGATGTTGTTGGTGTTGGATAAGTAAACCTAAAGTCAAGAGCAACTCGAAATTTCACAATTTCGAGTGTTCTTTATGTATCAAAAATGAAGAATAATTTTCTCTGTATTTCTAATTTCTTGTCAGATGGTTTTAAAGTTGTTTTTAAGAAAGATTCATGTGAGATCCTCTCATTTGATGAGGAGCACTATCTATTTCAAGGTGAAAAAAAAAGTAGCATGTTTGTGTTATCTAAAATAGTCATTCTAATATTGCTAGGTCTTCTACATCTAAGGAGAACATGAAGTTATGGCATGCTAGATTCGGTCATGTCACTTACACAACTCTCAAGCACATCAAAGATCAAGGAATGGTGGAGAGTTTGCCTACTTTTTCTTTATTGGATGATGTAGAATCATGTGAAGGATGTCTTGAACGAAAGCTTAATAAACTTCCTTTCAAAGCATGGATACATCACCACCATAAGGAAGTTGCATATCAGAATATATTTTATTCAAGGTTTCAAGTACTTTGTTACTTTCACTGATAATTTCAAGATATTCATGGATTTATGATTGTAAAGTGAAATTAGAGGTTTTTCCTACTTTTAAGAAATTCTTAGCTATGGTCGAAAATGAGAGTTAGTCAAAGACCTAGATTTTGAGAAGCAATAGAGCAGGAGAGCACATGTCTAAAGACTTTACGTCTTTTCTTGAAGACAAAGGTATCTCTCATCAACTCACTATTGCTTACATGCCATACCAAAATGGTGTTGTAGAGAGAAAGAATAGGATACTTGTTGAGATGATGCATAGCATGATGTCATCCAAAAAGCTTTCTCCTAAGTTTTGGTTTGATGTAGTACATAAAGGTTATCAAACCTTATGAAGCTTATTATGGGAAGAAGCCCAATGTGAGTTACTTCAAAATATTTGGTTCTCGAGCTTATGTTCACATTGAGAAGAAGGATCATGGTAAGCTTGATGTAAAAGCCATTAAAGTGGTCTTTATTGGTTATGCAATTGAAAGCAAAGGATACAAATTCTATGTTTGAGTTATAGTTGATATCCCACTCTCACACAATGCATATATTGCAGAAAGTTAGATTTATGATAAGAAGGAAGAGATTCTAGAACTCATAAAAGCATATGACTATGCATTTTTCAAAGGGAATTGGATTCTTATATTCAGCCATACAAGGGGGTGATGAACCTTCTCAAACCCTAAGAGATGCACTTGATAAATGTGAAGAGAGAGCTACATTACCTACATAAGTACCTAGTCCATCACCATTACCTCTTGAAGTTCTGAACTATGAAGTTGGAGAAGGTTCTAGAGCTCTCGAAGAACCAAAAAGGATTCCACCACTTTTTAAGGATATGCCAAAGTGGTTATATCAAACCAAGAAGGATAGTGGTATAAAGGAATACACTGGAAGAACCAAAAGTCAAACAAGGAGACAACAAATAGAAAAGGTAAATTATGCACAACATTTTGAGATTCATAAAATTTTAGCACTTACTTCAGTTGAGAATGAACCACCTAGTGTTCAAGATGCACTAGATATTCCTATATGGAAGAAAGCTATGCAAGAAGAGATTGATTCTATTTCAATATAATCAAACATGGAAGCTATGTGATTTGCCAAATAAGAAAGTTATTGGTGTTAAGTGGATCTTCAAAATCAAAAGAAAATCATATGGTACCATAGATAGGTATAAAGCAACATTAGTTGTCAAAGGTTATGCACAAAAGAAAGGTATTGACTATGATGAGACTTTTTCTCCTACATCTAGAATGAAAATATTCATAGCAATACTTTCTTTAGCTGCATTCTTTGGTTAGAATGTATACCCATTAGATATCAAAATTTCATTTTTAATGGTGATCGATATGAAGATGTTTACATTCAGTACCTATAAGGTTTTGAAGAGACAAGTAAAGAGCATTTAATATGCAAGCTTATTAAAGCTTTGTATGGACTAAAGCAAGCACCAAGAGCTTGGTATGAGAAGATACATGACTATCTTATCTCTATTGGTTTTGAAAAAACAGATGTAGCTCCCACTCTTTATGTTAAAGTTGAGAAATATGTTTTGATTATTATTATCAAATATCTTGATGATATGATCATGACAGGTCCCAAGGGTTCAGACCTTCAGTATTTTAAAGCACAGCTTAAGCATACATTTGATATAAATGACTTAGGTATTTTGCATTATTATCTTGGGATTGAGTTCAAATACAGAAATGATCGTATCTACATAACACAGCGAAAATACATTGAGAAATTATTGAAAAGGTTTGAGATGGTGGATTCCAAGTCTATGCAAATGCCTATGGATGTCAATGTGGCATTACAATCGAATTCAGATTTAGAACCATTTGATGCTACATCATAGATTCAAGCAGTTGTTTGCTTGATATATCTATGTAATACATATCCGGATATTTAGTTTGTAGTTTCTCTAGTATCCAGGTTCATGCACAGTCAGCTCAAGATTCAGTGGAAATTAGTTAAGAGATATTCATAGATATCAGAAGTTTTGTAGGTTATTGAACCTTGTACCTTTATGAAATTGAAGGGCGGATTGTTGGAAACAATGTCTAAAATAGGTTCAAGACTTGTCAATGGTAGTCATATGATGTAATTTTTAGGTATAGGGCAGCTTTCATAGCGACTGTTGAGTGTGTGTGGCTCAGGCGCCTTATGGCTGATTTGGGTGTTGGTCAAACTTCTGCCACCATCTTCACTGACAGTCAAAGCGCATTGGCAGTTGCGAGGAACCCTGTGTTCCATGCTCGCACTAAGCACATTGAGGTGCATTATTGCTATGTCAAGGAGAGGTTCTCTACTGGGGAGATCAACTTGGCATATGTGCCCATGCAGGAGAACATTGCAGACCTTTTCACGAAGGCTCTACCTAGGGAGAAGTTTGAAGCTTTCCGCAAAGCTTTGGGCTTACTTCCTTTTGTGGAGTGATTTCCACATAGCTTGGCACTTCCTTATACATGAGTGCCAGTGCCTTGTTCATCGCATCACTCCCAGGGGGGATTTGTTGATATATTTAGGTAGTGATGTGTGTGAACACACTAGGACCACTGGGGAACTTTTTTCCCTCTTTAGGAGGTTTTTTCCCCCGGCTCGTATATACACCTATTGCCCTAATGGGCTACTTATCTTTGTACATTCTCTAGTAATACATTCAGTATTGTGTGTTGTGCTCCAAGCTTCTTCTTCTTCCCTGTGTTGTTCGCGTGCTTCCGCAGACGTCCAACTCCAACATGTATCCTAAAGTCTAAACATATTTTTATAGAGTACCTTCTCACTTCAATCCTTTAAAAGAATTTTGAAGTTTCAAGCATTACCTCTAACTTGATATTCTAGGTTTTGATTCCTTTGCACGGTCAATTCACGATCTCGTGTTTCACCTTGGAAACTTAAAAATCTTTGGATGGAATATCCATCCTTCTTTGCTAGGGTTTTCAAAAGAAAACCAATTATAATTCCAAGTTCTTGAATCTTTAAATTCAAGTCCAATTGGTTATACTTGAACAATTTGTAGTGACTAGAGCTGCTTACTTCTTTTCTTTAGATTCCTTTCTTACTGAAGCTTTAAATAACTACCCTGGCTAGGAATTTATAGGAATCTCTCTACTGCTTAAGTATCTACTCATGCATTTCGGACTTTATCAAAGTCCCTTTAAGGATAGGCAAACATTATGTTTTACCTTCCGCAAACTTAATTACCATCATCATGGTTGCAAACTACATACTTGAAACATTTTACTCTGTTTAGCTCACTCTTTTCACACTTTCCATTGGATAAATGGAACTTGAGTGCAAATTGTCCCAAAAGGAATTTGATTGCCACTACTTGGGAAAATTTTGGAGTAGTTCCAATTGTTAGTTCTTGGACAAACATTTCCAAGCTTAATCAAATCTCGTTGACCTCACGACAAGAATAAAGACTTAGTCTTTATCGTTAAGATCTCTTGAACTATCAAAAGCTTATTTGCTTACCCATAGGATTTTAGAGATCTTTTCCTCAACTCAAGTCCAAGCATATGTCAATGCCTTTTAGATGTTAAAATAAAGTATGTCAATTCCATGTTCACTGTAATAAAGTAAGTCTATGATCTAAGGGTGTGGCCAGTTCATACGGATCTGAAATCGGACATCGTTTGGTCATCCGTATGTATGACCAAAGATCTCGAGTCTAAACTTACTAGAAGGTCAATTACTCTTGTAACCAAGTGATCCACTTAGCCTAGTGGTTAAGACTCAAGGACGTGAAGGAGGAGGTCTTGGGTTAAACCCCCATGGGGTACATGGGGAGAGTGTTTTGCCAAAAGAGCTCTAGGACCTTCTAGAAGCATCCACTTGAGTTAAACACTGCTTAACTGGGACACTTGGTGCACATGCAGTTACATGGCCGACACATGGATGATTAGTATCCACCTGCCCAAGAAGACAGTCCCCTAGAGAGACCTATATATAAAGGCATCTGGCTATGAGGATAGTCATCTCTCTAGCACATGGTGGTCATAATTTGTAAGTCTCATGCATTGATTCTCAGCAAGAGTCATTCTCCATCCTTTGGTCATGAGAAAAACTACATACTCCTACTTGAATACCTTTGCTTCCTCTTGTCCTCTTCTTTGAAGAAATGAAGCCTCCCTTGCCTTTAGATGATGTGTGGAGATGCTTCACTTGAACTAGGCATGAAATGAAGCAAAAGGACTCAAAAGGCAAAGCTCTTTAGAGGCTAAATCATCGAGGAGCAATCGACTCCACTTGGCTTCATCAAATCAAGCTCACTTTTGGATATAGCACCAAATTAAAAGTGTCCAACACCCTTTGGTGTATTGGTTAGGGTGTTTACAATAGGTCGATACCTCAGATTCTCCATGCTACACCTATGCTAAGATCAAACATTTTTTATCAAACCAATGATGGATCGAATTTGTCTGCCACACACACGATGAGCTTCTGCTATACTGAGTCCGGTGCATTGCAGGCACTTACTGCACGTTGATTTATGCTTGATAATTATATCTGTTGTTTTGCTAACATCCAAGATAGGTAACCAAATGGAATTAGATGCGATTTTGTACTTCTATTTTGGCTGCTATGGGTTCAAATCCCCTGCCATATGTTGCACAAACACTTTTGTTTTGGGTTAGAGCATTGGGATAAATGAATATTGCTAACAATATAATCTGCAAGAACATATCACAAACAAGTATGGCTACAATCATATGAGCAGATGGCGAGCACACACGACTGAATCTGGAGCCACTCGAGATGAAAATTCATAGGTCAACAATATTACAAAAAAAAACATCATGTTGATGCAGAGAGCATCTGTTGATAGCGAACATGAAGAAGAAAAGAAACGCTAGTGGAGGAATTCAATCATCTGAATGATGCACGCAATCTTCGAAACTTGTTTTGTAGCGTAGTGGTAAATTGACATAAAATAAGAAAAGAAACAAACATCTGATCTACAAAATCATGAGATCGAAATCCATGCCCTGAAGCATAGTGGTGAACGACACAAGATTTCATGAGCGAAGTAGTTGAATGTCGAATGCCCAAGTATTGGCAATACAATAGCTATTCCAAGTCTACACAGAGAGAAGAAATTCCAAGAGTGTAGTTTGCAACCGTGAAGATGGTACTTAAGTCTGTGGAAAGTAAAACATAATGTTTGCCTATCCTTAAAGGGATTTTGGTACAAATCTAGAAAGCATGAGTGGATGCTTAGGCTTAAGCAGTAGAGAGATTCCTATAAAGTCTCGTCCAAGTTAGGTACCTAAAGCATCAATAAAGAAGGAATCTAAAGCAAATAAGTCAAAAGCTCTTGTCACGACAAATTGCTTAGGAATAAACAAATTGAACTTGAATTTGTGAAAAAATTCAAGTACTTGGAATTTTGATTGGTTTTCATTTGAGAATCCTAGCAAAGAAGGGTGGATGTTCCATCAAAAGGTATTCACGTTCCTAAAGGAAAGCACAAGATCGTGAAACAATCATGTGAAGGAATCAAAACCTAGAATATCAAGTTAGAGGTAATGCTTGAAACGACAAAAACTCTCATAAAGAATTGAAGAAAGAAGGTACTCTATCAAGAGATATTTAGACTTTAGGATAAGTATCATCCACACATTAATGTGAATATAAAATAGGGTAGTATGGGACACCACACTTTATACTCAGATTGATCTAGGAAAGATGGTATGGGACATCAGACTGTGGAATGATAATTATCTTTTAGTCCTAGATTGGATCTTGAAGTTAGGTTTGATCTTCAAGGGAATTAAAACTTCAAAGAAGGAGTTTAAATTCAAGGAGGATAGAAGTACTATCTCAAGATATTTCAAGGAAACAAAAGATATGAAGTAAGTAACTTCCAAGATCTTCTTGAAACACTTCAAGATAAAGTGTTGTTGATTCAGAAATATTTGATAAAATTTATGAAGAAGTGGATTTTGATATTGAAAAGATCCTTTCAACTAAGGAATAGACTGACTAAGTGAAGCAAAAAGTTCCTAGTGTAACTTGGTAAATTCAATCCTTTGACTTGAAGAAATGCACAAGAATTGCATTCCCATTAAGGAGTCATAAGGATTGAATATAGGCATGAACTTAGTCTCAAGTGAAGCATTACTTGAGTTAAAAAAAAAACATCAATAGAACCTCAGTGGGTCGGCACATTGATGTTGGTTACCACACTAGTATCTTGTGGTTGGATGATGTTTTAGATTTGCTATGAATCTTTTTGAGAATCCAGCTTATTTCTCTTAAAGATAGAAAAAATGCTTCAATATCCTGTTGAAACAGATCTTTGAGAAGTTAAAGTCATGAGTCATGTAGACTTTGACTCATAGAAAGCTTATGTATCTTTGAAGTTTGAATTGGTTGTATAGAGGTTTAGTTCTTTCGTTTTGCTTTCCAAATCTTTTGGATCTCAATCAAATATGGTATCTGATTCTTTTCACAAAAGTTGAGAGTTAGTCGGTTAGAACCAAGTAACTAAATTAAACATCCTAGATAGATGTTCTGTACAAGAACCTTTTCAATCTTCAAAAGATAATAAGTGTAAGTGGACTTATTTATTTGAGTTTGCTTCAAGTTATAGCATGAATGATTTCCTAGAGTCCGGTATACTCTAGGATAGAGAAGTTAGGAATTGCTCATCAGATTGACAATTCCCAAAGAACTTCTAGCTCAAGTCTTTGAGAAAAGTGTCCTAAATTGGATAAAATTTTCATTTTCAATTTGAATTGTTCAAGTTATAGTACGATTGAATCAAATTAAATGATAAACTTTCTCCTGTAGTTTACATAGGATTTTTAAACTCATTAGGACAAAGTAGTCCTCCAGTTGGGTGAAAAAAATCAAGTAACTGTTGGATAGGAGTAAATCATTATACAAACATCCAAGTTAGATGTTTGGGACAACCAAACTTCAAGTTCTCCAAACCAAATTCAAAGTGAATCAAGACTTCTCAAAGTCTTGTGAGTGATAACAATTCTGCCTTCATTACTAAGTCCATGCACCAGACATGCCCAGAAATGGACTAATAGTTTGAATCGACCCAGTTCACATGTTTGTGCCTAGATTGCACCTAGTAAAAACTATGAATTGGCAAGGGATGTTTTTAGATCCACCACTACTTTGTATTTTGATCAAATTATCAAAGTGCAAATCAAGACAGTGTTTTGAATCATTTGGGCAGGGATGCCACCACAGAGATGAGACATGTTCTTCCAGGTTTTAGAGCATGAGGCTCTGGGGTTGCCTACAATAGTTATATAGCTCTATTTTTTAGGATGAAAATATTTTCCAAGGGGGGAAGGAATGTAATAAATTAAGTCTATGATCTAAGGATCTGGCCGGTTCAGATAGATCTGAAATCGAACATCGTTTGGTCATCCGTATGTATGATCAAAGATCTCGAGTCTAGACTTACTAGAAGGTCATTTACTCTTGTAACCAAGTGGATCACTTAGCCTATTGGTTAAGACTCAAGGATGTGAAGGAGGAGGTCTTGGGTTCAATCCCCATGGGGTACATGGAGAGAGTCTTTTGCCCAAAGAGCTCTAGAACCTTTTAGAAGCATCCACTTGAGTTAAACTCTGGTTAATTGGGACACTTAGCGCACATGCAATTACATGGCCAACACATGGATGATTAGTTCCACCTACCCAAGAAGGCAGTCCCCTAGAGAGAAACATATATAGAGGCATTTGGTTGGGAGGAGAGTCATCTCTCTAGCACGTGGTGGTCATAATTTGAAGTCTCTTGCACCAGCTACTAGGGAGCAATTTATTCTTCCAATACCTGGAATTCCTTATAAGGAATCAAATAACCTAAGCAAATGATTCACCTTGGAATCTTTTGCACTATTGGAAGGATGTTTGAAAAGATTCTAGAGTTTCAAACAATATCCATAAGCTTTACTACTTTAGTTGTGTTCGTTTCCTGAGTATCAAACTAAAGATTAAATATCACTTTTAAGATATGGTTTCCCATTCCATTATGAAAGTTTATCTTGAACTTCCATTGATGTGATCCGTATTCCTATTCTTGAGGTTGAAAAAAAAATTATTATCATTTTTCAATCTTTAGATGTTACTAGAGTACTCAAAACATATTGCAACAATCCATTATGATTGCATAGTTTCAAAGTGCAAACATCTTTTGGTGATTGAACCAATGTATAATAATTGTACTATGAACACTTCGTCATCTTCTTTATCACTTAAGAATCATTGGGATTCTTTCCTAGAAGTGATAGCTTACCAACATCTTGGAAGACCTTACTGATTGAGCTTTACAAATAGCTTGTCTAAAGATACACTTTTTCAACCTAAATTAGTGCATGCGTATTGGAGTGTTCATAAAGCTAATGCTTTGCTCCTCATACAAGGTAAAAATTGGGCATTCTACAACTACAACCACGTTCAGGGTTAGGTATACCACCCTTTTCTAGACTTAAGCATGCCAAAAAGTTATTTTCTAGATAACTTTCTTGATGAAAATTCTATATCTTGAATATGTTTACCTTTTTTTACCTGAAGTTAGGTTTAATGGTTTTATCCCTTTTTATGCCCTAACCTTAATTCAAGCAATTTTTTATCTTGCAATGCATGCATGCTATGCATCCATGCACAATCATATTATCTTCCTATCTTTCAAAAAGATATAAACATGCATGTGCACAAACTTTAGTGCATCAAAAAAAAATTAACAAGAAGGAAGTGTGTTTTGTGCATGAAAACATACTTTTAGAAAGAGAAATGCACAAAAAATATTTTATTTATGTGCATGAACTCATCTTTCCATGTTATGCACCAAGTGCTTCTAATGCTTCTCATGCTTGAAATGATAAGCTACTTTCATCACCTTGGACTAGATTTAAACTTAATCTATAAAAGTCTTTGCCCTACTTCAACTTTTCTTAAGATGAAGTGCAAGGTAATTAGAAAAAGGTCAAACATGAATTAAAAAATCATCAATTGGAAAACACTTATCTCCAATTTGTGTTATGTCCTTCCATTGTCCAAGAGAAGAGTCTTTCCATGCTTTACAACTACCTTTGGATCTCCTTGTGAGGATCTAACCGTCATAGCCATGCTCACATCTTTGTTGAAGGATTAGTGTTTCTAATGATGATCTCCATTGTCTTCATGATTACCCAAAAGGTAGCCACTCCACCATAGATATCTTCTAGAGGTCCCTTTGCCATAACACCTCAAGGAGGATTCAAGCACAAGTAGTCTTATACAAATTCCACTTTACGTGCTTGAAGAATCTTTGTGAAAACTTGAATAACATAATCTTTATGATTAAGAAGTTCATGGTTCGGATGCGATCTTCCATGCATGCTATAACAACAAATGATATTATTTGCATGTTATACAGCACAAGCTGTGTTGTCAATAAATGCAGAGGATAAATCTAGACAACCAAATGGGGTATTCTTCTTGGATACACCCATGCTCTCATTGTTTGAGATTAGAATTTTGAAAATGGCTTCTATTGAACATGTTACTCAAAGAACTGCTTTGTTTTGCAATTATTGTAGAACATAGGAAGGAATGAGTTGCAATTAGGTCCATGAGAATCTCTAGCTCAATGTACAGAGAACATATTTACTATCAAGGCCACATCTCCATGAGGTTAAGGGACGAAATCCTATCGACATCTGGTGCTTTTAGCAATACTGTGGAGGCAATGCCCTGAACCATCCAAATGATAAATAAAATTGAGTAATTGTCTTCAACAAAATCTTTTGATCTCATGCTTAGACCAGATTCGAGAGATTGATGAACTCAGAAGTTCAAATCCTATTATCTACAAATGTGCATGGAGGCTAACATTTTACTTCACCATAATCACATGTGTAGACTATGATGCATCAAATTAACAAAAGATATGTTGAAAAAAATCAGGCCCTCGATGTGAAGACTGTGGCACAGTGGCTTGAGCTATCTTCCCTACCCAAGAGGTTGTGGGTTCAAAAATTATAGTTGTCCATGTTAGGATAACTTTTCTTTGTGTTATGAAATCAACATATATGGGCCACTATGAATAAATATCTCCAGCTTCAAACTCTGCGTCATGAGCATCCTAGCGTAGTGGATACAATATCATGTTTCCTAGCGCCCACTTGAGTTCTAGTCCTTGGAATTATGTCATGCATCCTTCAAGCTTGAGAAATAGGCACTCTTTTACATCAGATAATTATACTTTTTAATGATCATTTAGACCACCAATGAGACATAGCTCAAGTGGTTTAGTCCTTCTCCACCAATCAAAGGTCGCAAGATCAATTCCTTGATTCAGGCCTTTGCTCTGTGTACAAGTGGACAGTATTTTACCCTTTTTTTGCTGCCAAAAATGGAAGTAGGAACTTTGTGTAAACAATTAAGTTTAATATGTTGCATATTCTCTCTATAGATATGTTTTGGGTAGGATAGACACCACACATCTCTCTCGAGTGATATGTCAAGATTTCAAGTCTTGGATCCCCTCATTCCTGGATGGTGACTCTCCCATTCCTTTTGAATAAGTATTACCAGCCTGCTACATCTTCTGCAGGTAGCAAAAGTAGCTAAAGAAGCTCCTTATGTTGAGTGAAGATTCTTTTTCCTTCAAGCTTGTTCATGGTAGCATGAGCAATGATAGCTTGGGAAGAAGATGATGAATCCTACAAGGACTCCATGAGAGCTTAAGGAAGATGATGAGCCATCAAAGTCACCATGAAAGCTTGCTCTAATACAAATGCAAGAGAATGAAGGTTATGACCACCACATGCTAGAGAGTTGACTCTCCTCCCAACCTTATGCATATATATATAGCTACTTGAATCAACGAGGACCACAAATGTAACTAGAGTCCACAAGTGCATGTGCAATCTCCTCTGCTCTTTTGATATCTTCAACTAGAGTTTATTAGTGGTTGGCGTGATCTCAACCACTGCTTTAGTACCTTCCACTAGAGTCCACTAGTGATTGGTGTACTCACCATGTTAAGACTCCCCCTAGACTCAAGTTAACTCATGTTAACTTGAGTTAGAAGGCTTTAGAGCTCTTTGGGAAAAACTCTCTCCCCATGCTCCCCATGGGGGTTGAACCCACCTCCTCCTTCACAACCTTGAGACTTAACCACTAGGCTAAGTGGATTACTTGTTTAAAAGAGCACATGAACTTATGCTTAATTCTAGTCTCGAGATCTTTGGTGTTAGCAAGCTTCTTTGAGATTCCATTCATCGTCTTCCATTGCCTCCTCTAAATCAACACATCTTTAATCTGATTCCTCCATAAAGCAAAGTTTGTGCCATCAAATTTTTGGATCTCAGAATGGTCTTTGCCCTCCAAGTTGTAGCTCCTCTTGGGTCCAGTTTGGCAGTCCAGATTTTTCTGGTGGATGTTCAATCTAGTGGTTTGCTCAGTCCCATAATTACGTAATTTGGGATGTTTAAAAATTATAGCTGATATCGACGGTTATGCTGATAATTACGTAGTTTGGGATGTTCAGAAATTACAGATGATGTTCAAAAAACATAGCATCAGGCAGTCCTAGAGATCATGCCTAAATCAGCATATTAGGTAGGATCGGATTACACGGGTGGACAATATCATCAGCGTATATACATTACTATAGACAATTTGAGATTTTTTCTTTTGTGTTCTCTCTCTATATCTATGGCTTTTCTTTTTGTTAGTATGTTGTGCTTCTCACTACTCTACCTTTCGATCTTATTTTGTTGCATTATTCCTCTTGATCATCACTCATTTTCTAACATGATATCAGAGCTTAGGAGGTTTTGAGTATCACAGAAGCAAAAACATAGAAGTTGCAAAAGACTCTTTGAACGACTTAAAGAGAGAAGATGTCAAGGAGTGTGTCATCATCTACTGTTGGGAATCAAGGTGACTCATCAGAAGGAGCTTGCGGAACACAAACTGGAGCAGCAATGATGTCGGCCATGCAAAACATTACAGTTACGACCACCAACCTTCACAGAAGGTAAACTCGATGGTACTAATTAAACCTTGTAGAAGCTTAAGACCACCTCTATCCTTTACTCTTATGAGCTACTCGAGATTGTACTTAGGAATGATTGTGAGCCCTAAGAAACACTTGATTCAAATAATCATGGTTAAATGATTCCTCTCGATGCTGATCCTTTACAAGCTTGGAAGTATATGAATGCAAATGCACTCTGTACTCTAGTTACAAGTACTTTTGATAGTGTTTTGGCTCTTATTCAGCACACCACAAAGGCGTGTGAGGCTTGGAACATATTGAGAAACCAATATGAAACTCGAAATTAGACACGGATTCAAAACTTGGAGAATCAACTAGCAACAATAAGGTTTGTTGATGGGGAAATTGCTGAAGTGTTCATCACTCACATAAAGAATCTATGGGATCAAATGGCAAGAGTAGGTGTACCAAAGTCAAGTGAGGAGATAGCTTGGTGTTGTCTCCAAAATTGTCCACCAAAGTTTGATGGTATGGTAACTACCCTTAATACCCAGATCAGACCACAACCACTAACCTTTGAAGAATTCAATGCCTAAATTATGGAGGAGGAGCTACAACTCAAGGCAAGGAATGTCAATGGTAAAGGAGAAGCTACATTCATGGTAAATGCCAAAGGTACCGAAATTGAATCTTCAAAAGATGGGGACAAAAAGACGAAGGACAAGAAGAAGTTGAAGGGAAAGTGTTTCCACTTCAAGAAGAAAGGCCACAAAATCCAAGATTGTTGCATTAAGAAGGCAGAGGAGAAGAGTGGCTCTTCAAAAAGTGGCAAGGGCAAGGAGGTTGCTAACACTATCAAAACGGAGCTTGAGTTTTTGTTATAGTAGAGGAAATGTGTTCCTCGGTTGAAGATTCAACTATACATGACTCATGCGTATTGGATAGTGGTGCCCCTCATCACATGACAAGCAAAATAGACCTTTACAGTTCCCTATAGCCTCTAGAGGTACCCATCATGGTAAAGGTAGGTAACAATCCAAGATGTCCTATGAAGGGCAAAGGTACGGTGTCTTTCATTAACCATAACGAGGACATTAGAAAGCTTTTAGAAGTATTGTATGTTCCACAAATCAAATGAAATCTAATTTCAGTAGCTTCTATAATTGATCAAAGTCATCATGTGTCTTTCAACAAGATAGGAGCTGAGATTCTGGATTGGAACAACAATGTTGTTGGGACTAGAATAAGGAGGAACAACCTGTATGAGTTGTCTACTCTTATAGCCACGATAAGTGTGGGAACAAGTAAGCTTTGGCATGAGAGATTTGGCCACATAGGGTACCTGGTAATGAAAGGGATGCACCAGAAAGGTATGGTTGCTCACCTCCCTTTGGTTGCAGAGATGAAAGAATCATGTGAAGCGTGCATGATGGGCAATCAGTGGAGGAAGGCATTTCCACAAGTAAGCATGAATAGAGCATGTGGTCCTCTTGAGTTGGTGCATGTTGACTTGTATGGAAAAATTCCTACACAAACCTTGGGAGGATCTTCCTATTTCATGTTACTCATCCATGACTACAACATGAAGATGTGGGTGTACTTTCTTTGTGATAAGGCTCAAGCTTTTGGTAAGTTTAAAGAATGGCTTCAGGTTGTTGAAACTGAAACAAGGAAAAAGATGAAGAAGTTCATGACGGATGGTGGTGGTGAATTCAAATCAATAAGATTCGATGATTTCTATAAGGGCAAAAGAATGAAACATGAATTCACAACGATGCATAGCCCTCAATAGAGCGGCGTTGTTGAATGCCGGAATTGAACCATCATGGAAATGGCAAGGTGCATGTTTAAGGGAAAAGGATTGCCTAATCATTTTTGGATAGAGGCCATAAACATGACTATTTACATCCTAAATCATAGCTACACTAAGGCACTTGATGGAAAGACTCCACAAGAAGCCTTCACTAGTAGAAAGCCTTCTGTTTCCCATTTCAAAGTGTTTGGAAGTGAGTGTTATGTACACATTCCAGACAAAGAGAGAAACAAGCTTCAACCAAAAAGCACCAAATGTATCTTCTTAGGGTACCGTGAAGAGAAGAAAGCTTACAAGCTTTATGACCCGGAGGCAAAGAAGATCATAGCAATTCGTGATGTGATGTTCAAGGAGAAGCAACCACATGCATTGGAAGAGGCTAAAAGATCATCCACTCTATCAGACGAAGAAGTAATTCACTATGAACTTGGTCCAAGAGCTAGCCCTTCTACAGAAGAGAAGGAATCATCATCCTCAAATGATGAGACTGAAAGTCACCAACCTACTATCACTCAAGTGGAAAATCCATTGCCATGGCGGGTGAGGTAGCTCTATGATTCTGCAAATCCCATCCCACAATCAATTGAATAGGTTGTGGATGGTCCAATGCAGTCATGAGAATAGAGGAGCAAACACATGCAGAATTCCATATTGTAAACTCAGCATTGATGGTTGAGATTATCCGCAAACAAGCAAAGGATGCGATAAGTGTGAAAGAAGCACTCCGAAATCTGGATTGGAGAACTACTATGCAAATAGAATACAACAATATCATGAAGAATGGAACTTGGGAGCTACTGGAGCGACCTCCAAAGTGGAAGGTCATTGACACCAAGTGGATCTGGAAAGCTAAAATATAAGGCTGATGGTAATTTGGAAAAGTACAAAGCTAGACTTGTTGCACAGGGCTATTCCCAAGTCGAATGTATTGACTTCGATGAATCATTTTCCCCGATAACAAGGATGACTACTATTCGGCTAGTACTAGTTGTGGTTGCACATAAACGATCGGCAGTATACCACATGGATGTCAAATCAGCATTCCTAAATGGAGACCTCAAGGAGGAGATATATGTGTCTCAGCTACCAGGGTTTGAGGCTTCCCATTTAGAGAACAAAGAATGTAAGCTGAAAAAGGCATTGTATGGGTAAAACAAGCCCCAAGAGCTTGGTACCAGTAGATAGATAGGTATCTTTTGGATATAGGATTCAAAAGATATGCTTCTGAAGCTAATTTGTATGTTCTAAAGATAGAAGGGAAGACAGTAGTGCTTGTACTCTATGTAGACGACCTTGTAATCACCATAAATGATGATTCACTTCTCAAACAAACAAAAGATTCCTTGAGTTCAGAATTTGAAATGACGGATTTGGGATTAATGCATTATTGCTTAGGTCTTAAAGTCGCATAGGAACTAGGGAAGATCTTTATCTTGCAACAAAAGTATGTGAGGTAGGTGTCAATAGTGCGTCTACTCTATATAGATGACCTTGTAATCACTGGAAATGGTAATGCACTTCTCAAACAAATGAAAGATGCCTTGAGCTTGGAATTTGAAATGATGGATTTGAGATTAATGCATTATTGCTTAGGTCTTGAAGTCCCACAGGAACCAGGGAAGATCGTTATCTACAAAAAAAGTATGTGAGGCAAGTGTTGAAGGCATTTGACATGGAGGATTGCAAAGAAATCTCTACACCGATGGAAGTCAACACAAAATTATCTATTGAAGATACTTCACCTTTGGAGGATATTGGAAGATACAAGAGATTAGTTGGAAGTCTCATTTACTTGTGTAATAGCAGACCGGATATCTCTTATTGGCATAGTAAACAGGTTCTCTAATAAGCCATGTCTAACTCATTGGAAGGCATGCACAAAGATACTCAAGTACATCAAAGGAACCATTGAGTATGGTATTATTTACGGTGAAGGATCGTCTCTAAGTGGATAGTGTGACTCAGTTTGGGCAAGGGATATTGATTCCAAAAAATAAGTTTTCGGATATTGCTTTTCTTTAGGTTCAGGGATTGTTTCTTGGATCAATAAGAATCAACCGACCGTAGCACTATCTTCTACCGAAGCTGAGTACAAAGCAACATGTTTTGTTGCATGTGAAGCAGTTTATTCTGTTGCGTTATTCCTCTTGATCATCGTTCATTTTCTAACAAAAGAGCACTCTTCTTGATGTTCTTGAGCCTGTGTAAAGAGAACTATGTGCAAAAGTACTCCAAAATGGCTCCAAAAATCACCCCAAAAATGCTTCAAGATTTTAAAGCAAAGAATGAAGCTTTGAGGGCCCAAAACATGTTCAAGGTAATATGAAACTTAGTCTTTCCCCTTCTTCAAACACCACAAGGGTGTAGCTTAATGGCAAGAGATTGCCAGTTAACCAAACTCTAGGGGGAACAATATTGGGATGGGTGACCTCTTGAGTAGCACCGGGAACATAGAGGTCCTCCCTTGCACATAACCAGTGGTGCCAATAGTGTCGATGGTGACTTCAGTGACTTGGATGATAAGGTATGCCTTGGTCACCACCTTAGTCATAAGCCTTGGGTGGGTGCATGGGTGCTCACTTCGCACGCACAAAATCAACAAAGCTTTTGCATCAAAATGCTTTGATACTAGTGAAGTATTTTGTTGGCAATCCATCACAGTGGACTCTCCTTCTTAAGAGCTCTATGATGATACCCTCACAGTAGAAAGTTCATCTCTGGATGCCACACACAATACTCCACACAAGCTTGCAGAGTACACAAAAAAACACAGTACACATAGAGCATGAACATGATTTCTTAGGTGTTACAAATGCGATTGAACGTATAGTTTGTAGCTGACAAAGGGACTATATGTTTTATTAAAGAACATATACAAAAGTGTATGACCTCCATTTGGCCTTTCACATGGACACCAACGATAACATCTACGATCCTAACATGTTTGGGAGTATTCTTGAGTTGGTGGACATATTGCCACTTCTCTAAGAATGTTAGGATAGCATCCTCGTTCCAATCCCTATCTTCACCCAAAAAGTAAGGGGGTTGAAGATCTTTTCCCAAGGAAAGATCTAAGGGATGAGTTACAACTATTGCTTGTCTTGAGGTGTTGGCAAATAAAGGAGTGGTGAGAGTCATCAAACTAACATGACTCATAGTACAAGTCAAGGGGAAGAGATCTGTTTGGGAAATGGGTAAATCCTTTTCCACAAAGTCAGACATTGGCATGGTCACAATCGTATTAGTGTGGCTACCTATAGTAACCCCACCTACATCTTGAGGCCTTTGGAGTAATCCCAAAATGGCCATAAGCTAACCTTGAACCTCATCAAAAGATTGACAAAACTCCACAACTTTCAATTGGACATAGGACAAATGTCTAAAGCCCTCCTTTAATTTCAACAATCTAGCTTTGAGTCCTTGCCCCTCATTAGAAGTGGTGTTGAAGCATGAATGATGAAACAAATTATAAAGGTATTGAAACAAACATGTAGTCACTAGTACTACTCATTCTCGTCATGTGGCTCGTTGATCCCTCCATTGCACATAGATCATTCTTAACTTTTTGGTATTCCTAGCATGAAATGGTGCATGCAAAAATAAGAGGGTGATGTACACAATCCCCCAGAGATACTCCCCAAAAAGTGATTTGCTTTGGGATAGACTAAATTCTAGTTGATAGTGCTAGAATTATGATGTGGAAAACTCCAAGATTAGCCCTTCACTTAGTTGAAAATCTTCAAGAGCTGTTGAAGTTTGATGCTTCACCTCTTGTGACCAAAGAACTTCTTGGAACTCCATGGAATCCTTGTTGAAATAATTGAAGTCCTTCACTTTGAAGTAGAAGGGTTCCCTCCTTTGAACTTGATGCAAAAAAGAGCTTGCTTGTGGCCTCCCTTTGAGGATCAAAGAAGAAGATGAAGAGGTTAATAAATCTTAGCTTCGATGGGGTGAATGAAGGCTCAATGAGTATCTCTTCTTCCTCCCTTATGCTTCCTCTCTTGGTAATCAAAGAGCACACGATGAGATGTATGGTATCGATTTTGATATATATGTAGAGATAGATTTGAATCGGCTTAATAAAGATGGAGAGGGAACAATTTGGCATAGACATGAAATAAGGGATTCGGATTGCTTTTCCCATATGAGGCATAGATAGGCTTGCATGCAGATATAATTGCAACTCTTAAATTTGTCTCTTCACATAAAGAGAGCTAAAGGCTTCTCTCTTCTTCTAGTCGCAGGCAATGTGCTAACGGGTGGGTAGGGGCTAAGGACTTCAGCTAGCCTCATGTTTACACCAGAAGGCTAGTGGCATGTAGGTAAGATTGTTGTAGGCACGCAAGGAGTTCATTTTTTACTTGTAACCTTCTTTGCAATGGTTTCGACATAGTGGCACTTCTCTAGAATATAATGGCTTATAAGCTCCATGCATGGACAGTCTTGGGATGGTGAAGGGATGGATTAGAACCCCAAAAACACGAGGGAGAGGATATGAAGCAACAAGAACCTCCAGATAGAAGGGAAGCGAGATCAACATGATATAATTGTCCTTAATTTCTAGAATAACAAATCTTGCTCTAGATGCTGAAACCAAGATGAACATGAAAGCTTTGATACCAATGCAACCGAGCTTTCACCTCGCTCTCGAATGAATGTTTTCCCTACACCCAAACAAGCCTTGTATATATAACTATTGAGGACTCAACCACCTTGATTCTAAGCCACTCTTTTCAAAAGTAGTTTTCCCTTAGAACCACTCTTTTGGAAAAGTAGCGTCAATTGAGAACCATCCTTAATACTCCTTGACTTATTAGATTCATTGCTCAGTGTATGGTACACATAAATTGATGAGATAACTTGCTTTAGTTAGCTAAACTCTTTAATTAGATGTGTATAAAAGCTATCTAGTCAATTCATACCACGTTGTGAGCTATGAGCAAAAGTCTGAGACCTTCTATTCCCAAAATATAAGGTTCTTCACACTTCATGCATATTCTAGTTATCTATTTTGATGTAAGCAATTGAAATTGATGCTATAAAGACTTGGTGGTTCTAAATGCATCACTGTGAAGCTAAATAGGTCTATTATGCATCCCTAAAGTTAGATTGGCAGGTGTAGAGTAGGTTTTGTGTAGCACTAGCTCATCTCTAGAACCTAATTCACCATCTTCTCACAGTGGTATCAGGGCAACAACAAATCAACATGGGAGATGGATTTCATTCATCCATAGACAAATTGGATTGAGGTAACTACTCAGCCCGGTTACTTAGAATGGAAGCTTATCTTTAAGGGAGAAACCTCTATGGTTACATATATGGAGATGAGATGATGCCAATCCTCAAAATCAAGGGCCAACCAACTCAAGAAGAACCACTACAACATATGAGGGGCATACCAATGCTGTTCATATTAACGGTCACCCCTCGACATCGATATGATCATTGGAAATGCCTGTAGAAATCTTGTTCGACATACCGATGGTCACTTGACCATCAGTATGACCGTCATCGGTATCCATTGCTATCGTCGATATAGGTGTCGGTATAAGCGTCAGTATAAGCATCGATAAATTACTAGAGATTATCGATGCTCATACTGGCGCCTATATCGACGCCTATACCGACACCGTGTTTTAAACATACAGGGACTTGAGAGCAAAAATTCAATTTTGTTGCATGTCTTTTGAATTGAGTAGTGCTTTTGTCAAACTTGCACGTGCGAGCTGAATTGTGACCTGCATTGTCTTGTGCACACACACACACAAATCTCTCTCTCTACACACAAACACACACACTCTCTCTCTCTCTCTCTCTTTCTAGATCCTACATCTTGGTAAGTGGTGCACGTACTCTTACCCTTTCTCTTTCTCTATGTTTTCCATTTCATAATTTCTCTTCTTTTTGGTTTCGCAGGAGTTTTTTGGCATCGATTCTCTGGAATTCGACGAGAGACGACATTCATTAGGCTTTGACAACAAGGATCCAAAAGAGGGACATACCTGTAAGTGATTGTCTTATTCTTTATTGATAGAGAGTGAGAGAGAGAGAGATGAAAAAGAGAGAGAGAGATCTAGAGAGAGATAAAGAGAGAGAGAAAGAGAAAGAGAGAGAGATGAAAGAAAGAGATAAAGATAGAGAAAGAGAGTGAGATAGAGATACATACACATAGTCATGTATATGCATGCATACATACACACACATAAACACAAATGCATACATACACACACATGCATACATAAACACACATATATACACATGCATACAAACATTCACACACATACATACACAAACATATGCATACATACATTCACATACGTACACACATGCATACATACACACACACATACACACATGCATACATACACACACATATACACATGCATACATACACACACACATGCACACATGCATATGTGCACACATATACACATGCATATACATACATTCACACACATATACCACACACATATATACACAAACATATGCATACATTCACATATACATACACAAACATATGCATACATTCACATATACATACACAAACATATGCATACATACATTCACACACATACGTACACACACATACATACACATACAATATTACATACACACATGCATATATTACATACTTACATATATATTGCATACTCACATACACATTCATGCATATGCATGCATGCATACACACGTATACATACACACTCACATACATATACACACACATTCACATATATACATACACAAACATATGCATACATACACAAACATATGCATACACACACATATACATACACAAACACATGCATGCATACATTCACACACATACATATTACATACTCACATACACATATTCATGCATATGCATGCATGCATACACACATATACATACACACTCACATACATACACACACACACACTTACATATATACATACACACTCACACCTATACACACACACTCACATACATATTACATACACATATTCATATATATACACACACATATGCATACACACATGCATATTCATACATACATACATACATACATACATACATACATACATACATACATACATACATACATACATACATACATACATACATACATACATATATACATACATACATACATACATACATACATACGTACATACATACATATGCATACACACATATTAAATATATAAAAAATAGTTTCATTCAATTTTTAGGTTTTTTACATATATATAATCAAATATATAAAAAATAGGGATTTATAGTTTTTTAATTAAATTAAAAAATAGTTCTGTATGATTTTTATATTTTTTACATATATAATCAATATATATAAAAATAGGGTTTTATGGTCTCTAATTCAATTAAATTTATATAAGAAAAAAATCAAGAAAAAAATTAGAATATATAAATAAATATATATAAAAAATAGGATCATTATATAGATAAATAAACATGAAAAGAGATAGTGTTTTAAATATGCAAATTAAATATATAAAAATAGGATTTTAGGGTTTTTTTATCAAATTAGAAGAGAACAAAGAGGGAGGTAGAAAGTACAAGGTACTAGTAGCATTACACAAAATGAACACATGGAAGAAATGCTTGAAGCGTTTTGTGAGATGGACGAAGATCACGATGGTGGAGAAAATGTCGTGGGTTCCATGGAAACAACATAATTTCAATTACCAGAAGTGAAGAATACGAGAACATGCGAAGACTAGCCCGTTTACCACTGTACACTGGGGCAAAGATATCTATACTACATGCAGCACTCATGATGCTCAATCTTCAATCCATTTATCGATGGTCAGATAGTAGTGTCTTTGAATTGTTCAAGTAAGTGGAGTTGAAATAAACTTTCATTGCTGTATCAAAATAACTTTATTTACTAATATCATTCTAATTTCTTATTGCAAGATTCTTAAAGATTAGCTTCTGCCAGATGGCAACGACATGCCTCCAACACATGGAGATGCAAAAAAACTTTTACAATCCATTGGAATTACTACACCAAGATTCATGCTTGTCCGAATGATAGCATTCTCTTTTGGAATGAGTATGAGCATCTCCACATATGTCCAAAGTGTGGAGCGAAAAAGTTTAGAGAAGACCTTGTGGGCGAAGCGGTCCCCGCAAAGGTTCTTCGCCACTTTCCTATCATTCCAAGAATCAAGACCATGTTTAGATGTAAATCCATAGCTGAGTTAATGTCATGGCATGTAAAGAGCAGGTTTATAGATGATGTAATGCGAGTGCCTGTTGACTCTGATGCTTAGAAACAAATAGATAGTAAGTGGCCAGAGTTTGCTAGTGAGCCTTAGAATTATCGTCTAGGCCTAGCTATGGATGGAGCAAATCCATTTGGTTTACATAGCTCTTCATGGAGCACATGGCCTGTATGTTTGGTCAATTATAAACCTAACTAATCACATTACTGAGAATTGTTTCATGGATCCTAGAAATCAAAGAGGAAGAGGTTACAATAGAGGAGGCTATGGAAGCTCAAGAGGAAGATTCAACAACAACAATGGTTACAATAACAACTCATACAATAACAACTACTACCAAGGAGGATATAGAGGAAGGAGAGACTAGAACAACTATGCAGATGATCAAACTCAAGAGGATTCATTACTTCTAATGAACATGACCATGAAACAGGGTAAAGCAGATGAACATGTATTCTATATAGACTCAGGTTGCTCAAATCATGTGGCAAGGAATGTAACTCTACTCTCAGACTTAGAGGATCCAAGGAATAGACATGAAGTCCAAACAGGAGATGACACAAGGCATCCAATGGAGAAGATATGCAATGTGAAGACTCCAAATGGTAATATGAACCTATTGAGCAAGGTATTGTATGTGCCAACTATCATCAAAAACCTCATAAGTGTAGGTCAGATTGTTGAAAAAGGTTTGTAGGTCAGATTCACAAAGAATGGAGCATTTGTTGTGGATCCACATCAAGGATTCAAGAGGATAGAAAGAGGAGAAAAAAATGGTAGATTATTTACACTTGAGCTCCAAGATACTAGAAACATTGCATTGTTCAACCAAACAACACATGATCTACAAATATAGAGCTTGTCAATTTGGAAAGTCTCACAGACAACCATTCACAAAGAAGGGATACATTCATGGAGACCTATTGGAATTAGTCTATACAGATGCATGCAGACCAAGCAAGGAGCCTTCAATATCTAGATCCAGGTACTATGTGTCATTCATTGATTATTGTAGCAGATGGACAATACTATACTTTATAAAGCACGAAGATGAAGTGTTTTCATGTTTCAAGAAATACCTAGCACTTATGAAAAATCAAATAGGTAAGACTTTGAAGAGGCTAAGGTCAGATGGAGGGGGAGAATATTTCTCCCATAAATTTGATTCTTATCTCCAAGAGAGAGGAATCAAAAGAGAGATCACTACCAAATATACTACACAACAAAATGGAGTGGTAGAGAGAAGAAATAGGACAATTGTGGAGGCTGCAAGGTCAATGCTAAATGAGAAGAAATTACCTAGCTATTTGTGGGTAGAGGCTGTTTCCACAACCACATGCCTAATCAATAGACTCCCATCAAAAGCATTGGATGGGATGACATCATATGAAGTATGGAATGGAAGAAGGATTTTTGGGTGCATAGCATATGCACACATACCTTAACAAATCAAAGGCAAATTAGATCCAAAAGTAGAGAAATGCATATTTATTGGCCATGACCTTAATCAGAAAGGTTACATGCTATATAATCCAAGCAATAAATGTTTCATTGTAATTAGAGATGTTGTGTTTTGTGAAAACAAATCTTGGTTGGAAGATGATTGTAGGAAAATCAAATTTCCCTATGACCTAGAAGAAGATTTTCCTACATTGTCAAAGAGAAATGAGCATACACTTGAAGCATCAAGTGATTTTGATGATGATCAAAAGAATCTAAGAAGGGAAATCAATTCTTGGAACTCCAAAGGTAACGTCAAAGTGTAGGAGTTGAGAGATGCAGTAGAATTATCTCAACAAACTATAAGAAGGTCTAGTAGGGAGAAAAGGAAGCCAGAAAGGTGTGGTTATGACACTTCTTTAGTCACTAAGCATTCAATATACATAGCACAAGACTCAAATTTTGAAGAACCATCAACATATGAAGAAGCTAAGAAGAAGCTAGAATGAAGGAATGCCATGGAAGAAGAAATAGAAGCTCCGCAAGAAAATCAGACTTGGGAATTGGTACCCAAGAAACCATCTATGAAGGTCATTGGCTCAAGGTGGATATACAAGGTGAAGAAGAATTCTGATGGCTCAATTAACAGGTACAAAGCAAGGCTTGTAGCCAAAGGGTTTGCACAAACTCAAGGTATTGATTTTGAAGAAACATTTTCACTCATTGCAAAAATGTCTACTATTAGAGTACTCATGAGTGTTGCATCTTCCAAGAATTTGAAGATATATCAAATGGATGTTAAAAATGCTTTCTTGAATGGTTGGATTTTAGAAGAGGTATATATGGCTCAACCTCCTGGGTTTGAAGATCAAACCTACCCTGAATATGTGTGTAGGTTGAGGAATGCTTTGTATGGCTTGAAGCAAGCTCCTTTGGAATCATAGACTTGTCACTTACTTGCAGAATAAAGGTTTTATTGTAAGCAAGGTAGATCCTTCCCTCTTCATTAAGAGGAATCACTGAGAGGTCATATACCTTTGTGTATATGTGGATGATATAATCATTATAGGAAGTGATGCAGATGGAATCAAGAAGATCAAAGCTCAAATGAAGGAGTTCAAGATCAATGATCTTGTTTTGCTCACTTACTTCCTAGGATTGGAAGTGGTATATACAGAGAAAGGTATGTTCCTCACTCAAAGAGATTACAGTGGAGACATGCTCTCTAAGTTCAAGATGGAAAATAGAAAGGCTACAGGTACACCCATGGAGGTAAATATGAAGCTAAGTGCTCATGAAGGTGAGCTAATTGAAAATGTAACTAGTTATCAAAGTCTTAAAGGAAGCTTAAATTATGCTACTCTAACGAGAGTGGATATATGATATGGAGTTAGTGTGCTTAGTCAGTTCATGTACACTCCAAGGAAGCCTCACATGGAAGCAACCAAAAAAATTCTAAAGTACTTGAAGGGCACAATCAATGAAGGGGTATACTAGTACATCTGGTTATCTTACTTTTGCAGGTGCAAAGTTGATTTCATGGTCCTCAAAGAAGTAACCCAGTATTGCTCTTTCATCAATAGAGGAGGAATATAGAGGACTTGCAAATGCTACACAAGAAGCTATGTGGATTAGAACCCTATACTCAACACTTCAACTCCACATATATTTTGAGACAATATTAGTTCATTACATCTTGCTACTAACCCTATCTATCATGGCAGGACTAAACATATAGAAGTTCACTACCATTATGTCAGAGAGAAGATCATGAGTAAGGAGATACAACTCTCATATGTGTCAACTCATCAACAATGTGCAGATATGATGACAAAGGTATTCGTGGAAGCAAGTTAAACAAATTCAAATCGATGATTGGACTGCAGGAGATCATGAAGGATTGAAGACTCAAGCATCTTAGGCTTGAGGGGGAGCTGTTGGTGCAATCAGCAAGCCTAAGCACATTGCTAAAACCTTAGGACTACACATTCATTTAGCTCTTCACAAGAGAGAACCACATGTGAATTGATGCTTGTCAATTTGAGCATATTTACTTTGGATAATTGTAAAAGCCAAGAGAGTAAGGAATCTCGTGAATTTAGGGAGCTACCCACAACTCATGTGGTAGGAAGAATCAATTCAAATCATTCCTTAAGTGTAGGATCACTTTTAGGTGAGGGAAAGTTCAAATTCAAACTCTTCACATGTGTATAAATACACATACTTTTAGTCATGGGATAAGCGAGCCATTTTGAGAGGCATTGAGATACTTCAGTGAGCATACATTGAGCTCATACAACCTATGTGTAGTCCACTATACTTCCCTTGTATCATATGTTCATTAACATATACATTTTGATACATTTCTTCCAGTACATTTCTATCTACTGTTTACTGTTGCATCTTCATTATTATAGTTATTTTGTGGAATCAATTTCTTTGCATGTACTCATTCATTTGATATAGTTTGACTTGGGATAGTTAGATTAAAGCGGCTACTACTTGTATATCAACTTCTCTTCAAGTTTTGTTTAGTGCAACTTGAGATATAAAGCATAGGGACTATGTCTGCACACCTTCTAGATCCTTAAAAGTTAGGATGACCCCCCTGACTTCTTAGATTTATTTCACAGTGTATGGTATAGCTAAATTGACAAAATAACTTGATTTAGTTAGCTATACTCTCCAATTAGCTGTGTACAAAAGCTGTGTGGTCAATTCATACCAAGTTGTGAGCTGTGAGCAAAAGACGACCACCTTCTATTCCCAAATAGAAGGTTCTTCACACTTCATGCATATTCTAGTTATTTGTTTTGATGCAAGCAATTGAAATTGATGCTCCAAAGAACCTTGTGGTTCTAAATGCATCATTATGAAGCTAAAGAGGTCTATTATGCATCCCTGAAGTTAGATGGGCAGGTGTAGAACAGGTTTTGTGTAGCACCAACTCATCTCTGTAACCTATTCACCATCTTCTCACACTTGGGAACATGCACATAATCTTCAAAGAGGACTACTCAAGGTTTTTGAGTTCCCTTAGAAGAATCCAATGAAACCCAAGCCAGACAACATGGTGGCTAATCCTCATGGAACTCGTGGCTTGAGGGCAAGGTGATATCATGGACACAATGGAAACCATATTGAACCTTAGATTTCATTTGACTTTCTATATTTCATGATTGGCTAAGAATTTGGAGAAACTAATACTACCATCACATCAAGAACATGATAAAACTCTAAGTTTGACTATCGACTTTCTTGATTCTAACATCCAAAGGTCTTGTTTAAAATTTTTGGCATCATTGATGACATCATCAATTTATAATTGCCCTTGAAAGTAAAGGGAGCTTGGTCACATACATCCTATGTCTTGTGGATACCAGTCTTGGGAGCTCAAGGAGTCATAATCTCCAAGTACTTTCTAAGGTCAAGTTTCATATTCTTGTCTTGCTCCTTGTTCTAGTATTGTCAAGGCTAATATTCTCAAAATTTTTTCTTGTCCTTTTGTAATCTCATAACACGAGGTCCTATCTATTTATTTCTTGTACTTATTTCATCTCCCTCAATGGGATTCTTCTAGTTGAGATATCTTGTTTAATAGCTATGATCCCGAGTTGTGGGGTCTTTTGTATTCTGTCTCATCTAGTTATCCATACCTATGAGTCCCGAGTTATGGGACTTCTTGTAACAGTTATATATTCTTGTATTATTTCCCTCACATGGGTGATCTTGTAATTATAAGCATATTTCCAAAATGTTGTTCAAGTCTAGTGACACAATCTAGTGATTCCTTGATGAAACTCACGCATGCATAAAAAATTCATCGATGAAAGTCACAAAGTATAGGTAATTCTAAAATGAAAGTTCTTGCATAGGAAAACAAACATCACATTGATCAAGCTGCAATTTACACATAGCTCTAATTGAACCATATTTGGGGAAGGAAGAATGCCAAATTTTACCCAAAATATATGTGGAGAATGAGTTCTCCTATGTGCAACGGAAGTGTGTAGTGAGCCCTTGTATGTCCAACACTTAGACAAACATCTGCACCTTAGATAGCTTGCTGCTCTCAATACAAAACTCAAATGGACTTGAGACTTTAGTCAATCAAAGTAGACAAAGAGAGATTTCTAACAAGCTATAAATGACTTAATTTGGGCAAGTTTTGATTAGGAAACACAACTGTCAAAGATGAACTACCTGTCCACACAGATATGCTAAAGAACTGAGCTTCACTCTTGGACTGATAACTCTCTGAATATATACCCTTTGAGAAAGATATTTGGTATAGAGAAAGTAGACACAAATATCTTTCCAACAATATAAAACCAAGTAATTTGGATGAGTTTTGATCAAGAAACTCAACTCACCAAGATAGACCACCTGCACACATAAGTACACTGTAAAACTGGGCTTTACTATCTGACAGATATCTCACAGAATATAAACTATCTCTATGAGATATTTGGGATAGTGAAAGTAGATGCTAAGAGCTTTCCAATAAGACAAAAATCATGCAATTTGGATATGTTTTGGTTGGGAAACTTAACCGACCAAAATAGACTACCTATCTACATAGGTATACTAAAAAACTAGACTTCACTCTTTCACTGATATCTCACAAAATACATAAGTTTTCAAAGAGATATCTGATATGAAGAAAGTACACAAGATAATCTTTCCAATGAATGTTTAAACACACAAAATGGTTACATATGCACTGAGATATGAGCTCTGCAACAGAGCTGTGTACAAACTGACGTGCGACTGGAAGGAGTCTAAGGGAAGCCAAAATGACAAAATGGCCAGATTCGACTACTGGGAGCTCTTGCCTCTTTCTCTCCTTATTTTGAATGTGCTCCCACTTCACTTTTATAACCAATAAGCATGTGCAGAAGTTTGTGCCTTCTTCTTAACTCACCACTTTCTCCACTACATGCTACTAACTACAAGGCAAGATATTGTATCTCTTACTCATCATGAATTTTGACTAGACTTTTTCCTTTTATTATTTTTTTCTTTTTTCCTCTACTTTTTCTTTATCTTTATATTTGGTAAATTTATCCAAGCATGGATCATATGAAAATGAGCTTGTACATTTATCTTCAGCAATATAGCCCCCATAGACATGCTTAAAAAGCACCTCAAGTTTGGGCAAAGAGGACACCATTTTAGATTTCTATAGGTGAAGCAAATTAGTGAAATTCAATTGATTGAAGCGTGCACGTCAAAGTTTTGCATCTGGAACATCCTAAGAATCATGAATTGTACATTTGAATCATTCTCAAATTTCACATAATCTATGAAATTATACAACCCATGGCATAAAATGCGAGAAGCAATGGTATTATCATTGTTTGAGAGATCATGAACTATACTTCTGCCATCAACAAATTTGACAACCGAGCCAATTTTGGATAGCACTAAAACTGATAACATATTTTTATTGATCCCTGACACATATAAGGCATTTATTTGATAGTGTGAGAGCACTACCATCAATAGTAGTAATAATGATAATTCCAACTCCCATGATAGGGATGATTTCCTATAGGGGTACACTCGAATGAAGTGAAAAGGCTACACTGCAAGGTAATATGTTTGTTTGCACCACTATCAAAATATCAAACATTGGAGTCTACTAGAGACATACATTGCTCATGAGAAGATGGGTCATAGTTGCAATGAGTAGTGAACACCCATTCTTTATTCTAAATAAGGTTAGCAAATTGAGTTTTAGGTGTAGGAGTCTCTGTAGCAACCATTCCAATGTCTTTTTTCTTTGCCTCATTTGTAGCCAGTTTAGGCTAACTGTTAACGACATGATCATTTGCCTTACAATACTTGCAAAACTGTTTTCACTTTTCCATTTTCTTGTAATCTTTATCTTCCTTCTTTGATGGTGAAGCATTAGGAATTTTCCGCTTACCAATAGATGATCTCCGTTTGCTTTTGCCCTTCTGACTAGCTAAGAAAGCTTGCTTTCCAACACACATAATTGACCTAGTTTGACTATATTGATCTTCTTGTAGCATAACAAAGACTAACTCATCAAACATTAAGGCATTTGGATTTCCTTTCATCATGAAACAATGAGTAAAAGCATAACTCTAATAAGAATCTAAAAGATCATTAAGGACAATCTGCACAAGTGAACTCTTGACAATATTTCGTTGGTAAAAATCAACTCCTCTTTTAAATCCTTGATCTTTGAGAGAAAAGAGTCCATTGAATCTCCTTCATTCATTTGTTGACTCTCCAATTATTTTTTTTCTTTAATGCTGTCCCATAAGTTCTTTACGTTTTGTTAATGGTCAGTCTTATGCTAATGGTGAGACAAGAAGGTATGCGGGGGGGGTCCGGATCCAGCTCCAGCTCCAGCACACTGCTTGCGAAGTTGCGTCGCTGTAAAGTGGAGCATAAAGAAGGTCATGATCAATCACTCTCTCTTCAACAAGGGCCGGGCCAGGTAAGCAGCCAGCAGTCCTCGTGTCGTGATGTCTCCATGTGATTCCGGTGGCCTCACGCTCAAGCCTGCCAGCGTCGCCGTCACATGCTTTCTAGCTACCCTATGATTATCAGCCTGGCGAGCTGGATATCAAATTCCAATTTCCAAGACTCGGGAAGCTCCCCGTTACACAGAAATGGAGGGACTCGTGGTCCGTGGAGATAGAGCAGCTACTGGTAGAGTGCACGAATTCTTCTCCTTGAGGCTTGAAAGTTGAACTCTATTCTTCTCTTCTCTCCTAGTTGTCTATTTGTGCCTTGCCCCCTCTGCATCCGACACAGCCTAGCAACGCTACACATACATGTGCGCGCCGCACTCTCTGCCACGCGCGTACGTCTTTTCCAGGACAGCCTGCACAAGCACATGGTGGCCCGTGGGTTACCTGACTTACCTCCAATTGCCATCGCCAACAGAATTTTGGTAGTTGTCTGCTTGCGTCCTTATCGCCTTTTGTCAGTACGAGCAAATTGACGTCTCTTTTCTGTTCTTTGAATTCTTGAATTTCGATGAGAGAGAGAGAGAGAGAGAGAGAGAGAGAGAGAGAGAGAGAGAGAGTAATATGGCCATTGGCAACGGAAAGCAACTTTTCTTTTACATTGGAAAAATGAATTTTTCAATGCGCTGCCAAACACTTCATGGGAAGGAATGCTGTGCTGTTGAAGGATCCGCAAGTCGGATTGAGCGAAGCTTCTCTTACTGTCTTTTCTTGTTGGGTGGTTGGATATTGTGCTCCTTAATCTTGAATGAGTATCACTTTGGCGAATCCTGTCCCTTGCACGATGCCCATGAGTTTTGCTGAATCTCGATTCATGTGCAGATGGCGGCGTATGTGCATTCGGTCGCGCTGTGGACGGAGTGAGAACATAACCACTCTTCGGCCATAGTAGAGTTTTGTTTCAAGACACAAGAATGCTGTGCATGAACGGGGATACACCAGAGCAAATCGATTGTTGCATGAAGTCTCTGATCATGTGTAGATTCGTAACGTGAACACTCAGAAAACCTCATATGCTTAGTCGTTGGCAATGCTAGCGGGAGCTACATACGATCTTGGTAATTTCATGAGGAGAGCGAGAGATCTTTGCGGCAGATAAATACATTGTGTTGTGAGATACACAAGCAGCTTTTCAGGAAAGAAAGATGGGTCCAGGGAAAGGAGGCAGGGCTACAGAGGCAGCAAAGAGGGCCTTCAAGACGATGTTCTTCATGCTATTCATGTTAGCATCTTTACTGGTTTCATGCGCACCGTTGCTGATCTCAGTTGTGGATATTGCTATGCCCTGTATTTTGCTTTCTGCATTTGCGTGCTGCAATTCATGCTTCAGGGGTTGGACCTCATATAATCTTGGTTCATCTGTTGCAGACATCCCACTACTGTCTCTGATAAGGTCACTTGCAATACTATGTAAGTACGATTCTGATGGATTAGGATGCATTCAATGGTATTATTGTCTTTCCTCTCTCATTGTTCTGTGTAATTTATCAGGTGTATATTTGTTGTGTGGAATGCCTAGCTTGACATACGGATTGTATGTGAACACTGCTACCGTTTGTGGAGGGGTTTCAGCACTCATGCTGGTAATGAAAACATGTGCTTTCTTTCATCATGCAGATGGGTTTATTCATACAAGACATGTTTCAGCAGTAGAGGCACTTCCAGTGAAGAAGCAAGCTGGCTTGATTATATGCCTCTTTGCTTGTTCAATGGCTCTTGCGCTAGGACACATTGCAGTTGCCATCAAGGTCAAGTCCCAGGCGCAACGGAAGATGCATATCCATAGATTGGATCCTGAGGCAGTGTATGGGCTCAACACCTTTTTGTATACAACACATGAGGTAAGCGGGAAGAAGCAAACACGGCAACTGAGCATCTGACGAGACCCCATTATATAAGGGTTTGTTTTGATGGACTTGGACCCAAAGGGATACTGATTTAGGACTTGGTGCCTTCTGTTCTTGGAAGCACTGATGGGTGTCCAGAAAAGATGAATTAAAATGTATATAGTCCTTGATGGAACCCTTTCTTGGAGGTCCTACACCGAATGGTCTGACTGGTTTCAGGAGGAGAACAGAGATTACTTGTTTACATGTGTGATTATGAACCTACCAGCATAGCCTTGTGTGCTGCCATAGGAGTGGGTCCTGATTATTCATTCATATACAGATTCAATTCAGGTGCAGCTCTTTATCCAATGGGAAGAATCCTATCCTCCTGAAACACTAGTTGCATCACATGCTTCATAATAATCAAACAGGGGTTTCAAAGATGTTTGTATGGTTTGCTAGTTTGTACATGGAACTCAGGGGAAGCTTGTACATGGATGTCAAAGAGACCATATCTTCACTTGGGACTAGTGTGGCAGCAGGCATCATCCTATGGTGACATTGTCTTACATGTCTTCTTCTTTGTGCATGTGAGAAGCAGCAGTTGCAGAAAGTAGAGTGCCGTTTTTGGTACATGTACACAGTATAGTCTTTGTTATCTCGTGCCATTTATCTTTCATTAAATACTTTGTGGTGGCCTCTTAGTTCTGGTCTCCCAATGCTGATTGTATGTGTTCTACATTCCCCGATCCCTTTGCTTCTTTCATTATCAGTGTCTTCTCTTGGATGTACACTTCACTGAGCTGCCAAAATTTTGGAGTTCAATTGAAGCTGCACCAGTTTATTACTATTTAGCTCATCTCTTATTCAAGCATGGCTATATGAATCATTATATAAATTATTGCAGATTTTATAATGAATGGCTAAGTTATCAGTCATCATTCTCTGACAGTTCACTGCATGGCTTATATAGCAACCAGTTTTTCCTACTTGTCTTTAAGTGGCAACTTCCCTTACAATTTGATGATTTGACAACTTTGTCATTTTTTTGCGGGATGGCACATTCATTTTTATTTTGCTTGGTTACTTCTATGGTCATAGGGAATACACTAGTTTCGTAATCAATAATATTCTGCTGACAACTAAGGGGTCCCCTACCTAATTATTGCTTGCAGAAATGACTGAAGATCTTATGGATTATGTGTAATCAATGGGTATTCTGCTTAAAATTTTTTGTAGAACTAATAAGTTTCCTACCCAATCCTGCCAAACGTGTTGCATATCTAATGATAGGTTTCCTACCCAATCCTGCCAAACGTATTACATATTTAATCCAATCAATGCATGCAGGAATGCCTATAGACCCATGAATTGCAGAAAGCAAGTAATGAAAGTACTCAGTATAGGTGTGGGTTGTGCAGGTGTTTTTTTTTTTTTAATAAAAGGAAGTTCGGCCTTAGCCTATTCTCCCGGACTTTAATTAAAATAAAGAAGAAAAGTTACAAGTGAATGGGTTGTGCAGGTGTTTCATCAGGTTTGAGACTCTGTATTAAAGGGAGAAAATTAGCACTGTTGGGTTCTTTCAAGAGTTCATAAATGTATTTACAGTGGAGCACTGTTGGGTTCTAAATGTATTTACAGTGGAGCACTGTTGGGTTCTTTCTAAAGTTCACTACATTTCCATGGGCTTCTCCTGTAATCGCTCTTCAGATAACGACCTCACACGACACAACTTTGTGTTTGATGGAGGCTTGCTCTTGTAACATCTAATGTCTAATCTAGAGAAACAAGATGGTGGTTCGTAGAAAAAGAAGGGGGGGGGGGGTCTATTGTGCTCTGTCCAAATTTTGGTTCTTTTCAAAGTTCTGTTTTCTTTGTAGGGGGCATTTTTGATAACATTCTATAGTTGCAGCAAGCTACAATATCGTCTTTAAGTAGTGTTTGTTGTCAGGTATATGTTTTATTTAGGGGCCGGAGTTGAATCTATGGCTGAGCTTTAGAAGTAGAAGGGCATTATTTCCTATGTCATTGTTCCAAATGTCATTTTGGAATACCTTCCATGGCAATATTTCTTGTCTTTTCCAGAGTGTCCCCTATTATACATCTCGAGTGGCAGAAAAGAGTAAGTCTGAACTCTATCCATTGAGCCATCTTGTTCCTCAGTATTCAAATGAATCATTAGCATTGGGTTGACATCCTCAAGGTGAATCCGCATTCATGTTTTGTTTATTCCACCCCTTTCTATTTAAGAGAACCTTGATCAAAATGCCTACTTATTGTTGGACCCAAGACTCCTGGAGGCTCTAGCCAGCTCTCCACTAACCAACCATTTGGCTGTAAGCTTGCCAGACATTCTAGTTATGTCAAATATACCACTGTATCCTCTATGTTTTGGCAGGCAACACATCTATTTGGCTGTGAGCTTTCAAGCATTTTAGTTCATGCAATTGAACGTGAGCTTTTGCAGGTCTTTCTTCTTAGGTCTCAAACAAGAGAGAAAGTAGGAACTTGACAGCCATTCTAGTTAGTGCATCATTTATGTCTTGGCAGGCAAAAAGTATCTGAAACAATTTCTAGAAATGCCTTTCTTGTCTAGGTCTTCTGTCCGGAGAAAGCTTCTGCAATTGGTTGCGAGCTTGATATAGCACTACGGAACTTGACAGCCATGCTAGTTAAATGCATCATTTATGTTTTGGCGGACAAAGAATTGTGAAACGATTTTCGGAAATCCATCTCTTGTCAAGGTTTTCTGTCCACACAGTTTCTACAATTGGTTGTGAGCTTTTGTAGGCCCTTTCTTTAGAGAGGAAGTACACTTAAGCTGCCGGATTCATTATTAGCTCTAAAAACCATAGCCCTTGATATAGCACCTTTGTTTCTGTACTGACTGGGTGGACCATTACCCAATTCAAGGGACTTTCCCAATTTTTGAGAGGTGAGGAAATTAACCTCTTATCTCTCAGCAGGAGTTTTGCACCTCAATTTTATTTAAAACAGGTTTTTCCTCATCGAGAAGCACCTAATTTTCTCTAAATTTTGAGTTTACTTATACATTTGATGTGAGCCTTTTCTACTCTCCCGTGTTTACGGCCAAGGTGAACCTTTTCCTCTTCTTTTCACTCATCGACTTCACTGCTTATTTTTGTTGTTTTCTTTCTATTTTTTGCACTTTCCTCCCACTTTTTTCATTAATTCTCTTCAGGACCTCATGGTTGTGCATATCCATTTTGATAATCCTCTTTTTAAGCAAAAAAGGGAGAAGCAAGGCTTAGCTATGTATATCTAGAGGTAGCAACCTACTTTTTTCTTAGAAAAGATAGACTTCAATTTAAATGAAAGAGTAGTTCTTGAGCAACCTAACTCATATATAAAGATAGGTATCCTTGTCTTGTTTGGTAGAGAGATAGATCCTATTACACAACATGGTAGATGCTTTCTTTTTTTCATTTCTCAAAGCATTTTTGTAGACAAGGAAAGTTGTAGATATATGTAGAATTAGCTTATAGAATCTGCAAGAGATGAGTTATTCTAGAGCAGATTCTTTTTTTTTTTTAAGGACTTCTCAAAGAGAAAAGATGTGCCTAGTGGTTTGATGCTTCGAGGCTTTGGGAGGAAGTCCTGAGTTCAAGTCTTGGTTGGACATATCTATGAGTTCCTCAAAGATGGGTGCCTCTACCTTACGAGGTCGGGTATGTGAGTGTGTTTCTAGTTCATTGTACTCTCAAAAATAAAAAAGAAAAGAGGTGTTCTTGAGGGAACCACTATGAAATGACAAAGACCCTCATTTGTATGAACTTTTTGTGACGTTAAGTATTGATCTCTTTGATACAAAGTGACTTTGCCTTAAGCTAAGCCTGATATTTTCTAAAAGTCAAGCAAGATACTTGGTTTAGTAGTCAATTCTTAAGGATAATGAGGGGGCCTGTCTAAGTGAAGTGGGACACATCACTCACCAACCAGCCGTGGATTTTAGAGAAGTGGTGATAAGAAGAGTATGAAGCTATGCCTTATATAGGCTTTTTGGAGACCATTTTACTTGCATGTGGCATGATAAGCGCCCATTTTCATCGCCTTAGCATTGTGTGAATTTGAATCCTTGTAGAGTCTGTGATGAGCCGAATGTGACTGCTCGCTACATAAGGTTTGGAACTCGAGAGCCATTCAGTTGCTTCCATCTTCATTTTGCAAGTGAAGGATGGATAGATAAGAACATTTTATTTCTCTATGATATTAAGCCTCTTCTATAACCAACACAAGCATGATCTTTGAGCCATGACCTAAGCCTAAATACTCTCTCTTTTGCCCGATCTTTTGATCTTCCTTGCATTCTCTTACCAATCATCTCCAAGAAAGTTCTTCAATCTTTTCAACCACTTGAAGGAATTTTTTTGTGGCTTCAATGTGGTGCAAAGAGAGTTCTCCTACATCATGTGGTGGATACAAGAACTAAAACAAGCTTCAAAGATCTAAGTGAAGGAAGGCTTGGTGCTAGCTATGCCACCGTTCTAACGACTCGACCTAGAATCAAGTTTATATCAAATCAATCAAGTCGGGGAAGTATTTTTTGTGAATATTTTGCATCCCTGTTTGATTTTGTTTCAAACACCACTAAAAAACTTTAGGAATTCCAAAGTTAAGTACGAGCTTGTGTGGGATGGAGAAAACTTCATACCACACTATCTCTATGAGTAGTACTAGTATACTGATGTTTTTTTCTATGCCCATTGCATCTTTCATGCCTAGTCTACCAGTAGCACATGCATCATAAAGAAATATTTCTATTTCAAGTCATGTGCAGGAAAAAGAGGCATGCAACTTAGGATTAAAGGATGTAACATCTCATGTTGAGGGAATCATGATTGAAGGAGAAACATAAAAAACTACTTCTAATGAGAGGAAAATTTTAGAAGATAGATTGTTGGTGTTAGAGAAGGTCTTTGGGCACTTGTCCAATATCTACTTGGAGATTGCAGAGCTTTGTCAATCTTTTGATGGAGTTCAATATCAACTCAGGACCACTTTGAGTTTACTCCAAGGGCCCCAAGATATAGGTAGGATACCTCTCGACAGTCATAGTGATGCGGTAACGATCATGTCGATGTTTGTTTTAGTGTTAAATAATTATTCCATTTTCCAAGTAGATTTATTCCCCTTGATTGATATTGAGTTGCCTCCGCTTGATGACTCCTACTACTCTATTTGCAAACCAATCGAGAAAAGACAGGTGTAAGTTGTCCTTTAGATCTTTTCATACAGAAAGATCTTCGATCCCCTTACTTCTCAGGAGAAGATAAGGATTGGAATAAGGATGCCATCCTTATATTCTTGGAAAAGTGGCAAGATGTCCACCAACTCAGGTATACTCCCAAACATGTGATGCTAGTAGAGGTTAGTCTATCCTTAGGCTTGAAAGCCTATACATGGTGGATGAGTCTCTCTAAGACGCAACAAAAATCATCAACTTGGAATCAATTTCCTAATCTCTTCAAGAAAGAGTTTCTTCCCGAGAATGACGAGGAATGAAACTAGGGAGCTTGGGATAAGATCTAACAAAAGGGACACCCATTATCTATTTATATTTCAAATTATCGAGAAATTGTTATGAAATCGAAATTCTATATGATTTTTATAGGCTTTGTGGATTTGTTGGACTAAATATTCGAATTCAAAGTGAAATTAAATGTCATGCAACTAAGTCTCTTAAGGAAGCGATTAAGGTTGTGCAAATATATGAGGATAATTCATGCCTAGATATGCAACTAGATAGTGACAATCCTTAGTGGATTCTAGTGGAATGTAAAGGCAAAGGATCAAAATCCTTGGAATGCACATTAAAAAAGCCTTGTTAAAAAAAAAATATATACTTCCTCTAAAATATTTTTGAAAAGCACATAAAGAGGACTTGCGCTTCAAGTGCCTAAAGCCTGTCGTTTGCCTAATTCGAAGAGAAACGAAAACCTCTTTGATTGAGGAAGGGAAACCTTAAACTTGAATGAAAATTCAAGTGCTAGGTAAGTACAGATAATGCACTGTGACAATATACATCAATGTCAGGTTTCCAAAAACAAGTGGAAACCTCAAGGGTTTCGACCACATTATTTGATCAAGCTCCATGGTTCAATCAAAGGCCACACTGTAAGAATTATGATGGATGATTTGACAATACATAGTTTCATTAATTATGCTCTTGTGAAAAAGTTAGATCTTTCATAGAGTCCGTCATTGCATAGATATGTAGTGTCCATGATGCAAGGGCCAAATAATTGCATCAGGGAAACCATGATATCTAATTTGGAACTTGAAGTCAATACTTCAAGGATAAGTTGGATTTTTAAATTATAAACATGAAAATGATGTATTTGGTAATACAGAGAGAGTGGCTTTGAAGTCTTGGACCTTCATTATCTATCTAGAAGTTATTACACTAATATTTTGGAATTCTTTTTTTTATGAGAGTACAATGAATTTGGAAAGGCACACACACCCAACCTTGTAAGGTAGAGGCACCCATCTTGGGGAACTTGTGTGACAGGGTCATGTAAAAAGTCAAGGGCAAGCATAATGTTCCAAGCACTCCGTTGATTTCTAGTTTAAAAATACAGAAACCTATAAATTATGAAGCAATAATCCAAGCTTTTTTGGTCCTTAACATCGACTCTGAAAAATTATCAAGATGTGTTCCTTGCGTAACTACCCTACAACTTGCCATGATCTCATGGAAACATTCATCATAGTATAGATTTGCTTTTGGGAACCAAGCCAAAATCTCAAAACCCATACCGACTCCCAATATATCTAGATAATGGAGGTAGAAAAATAGATCAAGCAATATTTAGGCAAATGTTTAATACTACCAAGATATTTACCTTGGGCCATATCCATTCTTCTTGTGCCAAAGAAAGTTGGATCAATTAGTCTATGTGTAGATTATAGGGCGCTCAATAATTCGACGATAAAGAATAAGTTCCCTATATCGCTTCCAAAAGATTCTCTTCGACAACTTACAGAGAGCTCAAATCTTTTGAAAGATTGATTTACATAAGAGATATTGTCAGATAAGGATTAAAAGGGAGATATCCCTAAGACATCCTTCAAAACCAAGTATGGTTGTTATTAATTTTTAATGATGATGTTTGGGTTAATAAATGCACCTGCAACATTTATGACTTTAGTGAATCAAGTGTTAAAGCCATACTTAGGGACATTTGTTGTAGATTTCTTTGAGGACATTCTTGTCAAGGGAGCACTAGATTGTGCCCTCTAACTAGACTAGACGAGGCAAGATTTTGAGAATAACACTTTTGATTACAAGATCATCCACATAGAGAAACAATACAAGAATATATAACTAATGAAAGACATCCCACAACTCGAGACTCATATGTATGGATAACTCAAGTAGAGATGATACAAGAGATCCCACAACTTGGGATCATAGGTATGAAGCAAGATCTCTGGATTACAAGAACTCCTTTCAAGGAGATGAACTAGATGAAAGGAATAACTTGTAAGGATCTCATACTACAAGATTACAATAGGACAAGAGAGCATGTCCAAGACACAAGACTAAACAAGACTAGAGCAAAGGACAAGACTAGAACTTGAACTGGAACTTGGAAAGTATTTACTTGAAGATCGGGACTCCTCGAGCTCCCAAGACTGGCATTGATAAGAGTGAGGATATAATGGCCAATCCCTCCTTACATAGGTTTCCAATGGTGGTTACGAATTGATGATATCATCAATTCAAAACAAGACCTTCGGGTGTCAGAATCATGCAAATAGATAGTTGATATTAGCGTTTTAGCATGTTCTGGACATGATGGAGACATTAGATTCTCCAAATTCTGAACCAAGCATGATATATAGAAAGTGACATGGAATCTAAGGTTCAAGATGGTCTTTTTTGTGTCCATGATATCACTTCTCCCTTAAGTGACGAGTTCCACGAGGAGAACCACATTCTCTAGCTTGGGTTTCATTGGATTCTTCCTATGCAATTCACAAACCTTGATTAGTGCTCTTTGAAGATTTTTTATAAGTTCCCAAGACGTCACACCCTTTGCAATGAATAAGGTATCCCAATCTTCCTTGTAGGATTCTTGAATCTAAGACATGCTCAACCTTGAATTCATCATAATCCTCAATCTTGATAGATAGTGAAGGAGGAGATCTCTCTTGAGCTTCCTTGGGTTCTTCACGTGATAGATCCTTTGAGCTTCTAGTTGTAACGAGTACACATGTGGAAGCAAAATGAAAAGAAGAGTGTACTCACAAAAGAAAGAGTGTGAGAGATTCAAACTGAGTAGACCAAGAAATGGGTAAAATCACATGGTTTAGAAATGATCTTGCCAAGAGCATGGATTAGGCTCCGCAAGGTTCTCACCAAGTATAAATGGGGGGAGAGGCACTTCTTATATAGATTTGGGAGGGGCTCCAAAGTACATCAAATGTGGGTTAATTCTCTTTGAAGGAGAATAAATACAATGGTAGAAGCAAATGGCAAGGTACCCAAATACAAAGAGATATAATATAAAATGGAAATAAAGTAGAATTTGAGTGCCTCCTATATAAAAAATGGAGATGCACTCATGCGGATACAAATGTAAATGATGTAGGAGCAATCATGTCCTCAACACCCCCTCTACAACTTTATTTTATAGTGGCTAAATTCTAAAGAGGTCCACCAAGGAGTGGAACTAGAGGTAGAGCCTTCATGAACATGTCTGCTAGGTTGTCCTTAGAGGTACAAGGCTCCAGATTAATCTCTTGAGATAAGGGATTCTCGCGAATGAAATGGTATTGGATCTCAATGTTCTCTTTTTGAGCATGGAACACTAGATTCTTGGCAATGGCCAAGACTGACTAGCTGTCCGTGTGGATGCATGTCAGAGTAACTTGCAAAACACTAATGTCAGATAATAAATGTCAAACCAAAATGTCTCACATGCTGCGAAACTAGATGCTTGGTACCCAGCCTTGGTGGATGATAAAGCAATGATAGGCTACTTCTTACTTGCCCAAGAGATAGGTCCTGACTCAAGCAAGAATATATATCCAGAGGTAATCACCAGCTGAAGTATTTCGTTGGCGATGCACCACACTGCACTCTCCTTCTCGAGAGCTCTACGATGATATGCTCGGAGTAGAAAACCAAGCTCCTGACGCCACACACAGTACTCCGCACAGAGGTTGTAGAATACGCAGAAAACGCAGTACACAGGGAGCACGAAGACAGACTTCTTAGGTCTTACAAATGCGGTCAAACTTTTTAGTCTGTGACTGACCAGGCCACTATATGTTTTATTAAAGAACATATACAAAGAAGTGTCCGGTGGCCATTTGGCCTTTCACATGGACACTAACGGTAACAATATCCCACTAAAGGCCAATATGGCCAGAGTAACTATGGGAGAAAAAAGAAAGAATGATAAAGAATACCTAAGTGTAAGTATACAAACTATACCTCCCACCTGATGGGCATGTTACACAGTATACAAGTGACTGCGTAAGATCAAGAATCAAGTAACCCCCATCAAGTGACAACAATGTCGAAAGCTATCCTGTGGTAGAGCTTTAGTCAAAGCATCTGCAGCATTATCTCGAGTGTGAACCTTCTCAAGAATAATGCTCTCAGTGGCTAAGCAATCTCTAATGAAGTGATAACTCACCTCAATGTGCTTGGTCTTTGCATGATAGATCGGATTCTTAGCCAAAGCAATGGCACTCTGACTATCACTGAGCAAGTGAGGTACATGCTGAGGCAAACCCATATCACAAGCAAGACGAGAAAGCCACAATGCTTCCTTACATGCCTCACTTGCTGCAACATACTCTGCTTCTGTGGTGGAAACAGCTGTACATTCTTGAAGATGAGATCTCCAAGAGATAGCACCTCCAGCAAAATGAAAAATGTACCCTGATGTAGACTTACGATTGTCTACACAACCAGCATAGTCAGAATCTGTGTAACCAATAATGGATGCTTTCCCTCTACCTAAGCATAGACACTTGTCCTTAGTGCCACTCAGATATCTCAAAATCATTTTGACCGCTTCCCAATGTTTCTTGCCAAGATTAGACATATATCTGCTCACAACTCCCACTGCGAATGCAATGTCTGGTCTCATAGCTACCATAGCATACATGATACTACCAACAACAGACTGATAGGGAATTTTGGTCATGAATTCCTTTTCCTCATCTGATTTGGGGCAGTCATCCTTGCTCAATTTCACATATGTGGGTAAAGGTGTACTCAATGCCTTTCCACCCTGCATATTGAATCGATGAAGTACTTTGGATATGTACTCACTTTGAGACAAGTATATGCATCTTTTACTCCTATCACGAGTAATTGATGGAGAGTGTTAGTCCTGGCATGAAAAACAGGATTAGCAACTAGATATAATGAACTCATGTTATCACCATAAATGATAGGTATGTTCTGTATAGTGTCAAAACTCTTCATTAGAGTCTTAAGCCATATCACTTCTTTTGCAGCTTCAACCATGCCTTTGTACTCTGCTTCTGTAGATGACAAAGCAACTGTATGTTGCTTCTTTGAGCACCAGGAGATTAACTTATCTCCCACATAACACATGTATCCATAGGTTGATCTTCTATCATCTGGATTACCTGCCCAATCTGCATCACTATAGATCTTGATGTTTGTATCTGATGTGAACCCATAATACAAACCTTCTTTGAGTGTACCCTTAATGTACCTCAACACTCTTTGACCTGCAATCCAATGCTCTTTCCTAGGACAATGCATGAATTGAGACAAAACCCCTACTGCATATGATAAATCAGGTCTAGTTAAAGTAGCATAGATAAGACTACCAACCAAACTCTGATATTGTCTCATGTCCTTGAATTCTTCACCTCCAAATTTACTCAATTTGTGATTCACCTCCATTGGTGTAGGTGCTACCCTGCAATCATCCATTTTAAACTTGATTAACAAGTTCTTCAAATACCTTTCTTGGGTCACAAATACTCCATGTTGAGTACATGTAATCTCCATGCCCAAGAAGTATGACGTCTCCCAAGTCACTTATTTTGAACTCCTTTTCCATTTGCTTCTTTAGTCTTTGTATTCCTTCCTCATCTGTACCTGTAAGAATTATATCATCAACATATATGCACATGTATATGAAACCATTATCACTTGCTTTGACAAGCAAGCTACTATCTGCTTTAGACACCTGAAATCCAAGTTCTTTCAAGAACTTTACAAGTCTATAATTCCATGCCCTTGGGGCCTGCTTCAAGCCATACAAAGCTCTCTTGAGCTTGCACACATGATCTGGATACCTTTTATCTCTGAACCCTTGAGGTTGCTCCATGAACACATCATCTGAAATATAACCATTCAAAAAAGCATTTTTCACATCTAATTGACACAATTTCCAACCTTTACATGCAGCAATTGCTATAAGTGTCCTGATGGTTGTCATCTTTGCCACAGGACTTTAAGTCTCATCATAGTCAACACCATATGTCTGAGCAAACCCTTTGACAACAAGTCTAGCTTTGTACCTAGACACACTTCCATCTGCAAATCTTTTTGTCTTATAAACCCACTTACATCCAATGATCTTCTGGCTATTTGGTTTTGGAACCAAATCCCATGTTTGATTCTCCAACAATGCATCATATTCTTCCTGCATAGCTTTCTCCCAATTTTCTTTACCTTTTGCCTCTTCATATGTATAAGGGTCTTCATCTGCTTTAATCATGTAAGCATAATCTTTGGTAGCCATAAATGAAGTATCATAGCTATACCTTGTAGGTTGCCATTTGTTCCTTGTAGACCTCCTAAGTTCTCCACTTCTTGAGGTTTCTGGTTCTTCATATTCAGGATCAAATCTTGGTGTTTCTTCAACTTCACCCTTCACTTCATTATTCTCTTCTTCATCAATTATTTGAATCTTTGACTTACCTTTCTTTTGACTCACATCTTCTTCATTATCTGTATTAATATTGATAGTACCTGCATACCAAGTACCTTGCTCATCAAATGTAACATCTTTTGATACAAGAAAATGTTTTGTGGATGGATTCCACAACCTGCATCCCATCTGCTTATCATCATAACCAATAAACACATATTTTTCAGCTTTAGGTTCCAATTTGTGCCTTAATTGTGATGGCACATATGCATAGGCCAAACATCCAAATACTTTGCAATGGTCTAGTGTAGGTCTCTTACCCCACCATGCCTCATAAGGTGTCATTCCCTGCAAAGCTTTACATGGTAACCTATTGACCAAATTAGTAGCTATATTTACAGCCTCAACCCACAAATAATTAGGGCAATTTTTCTCCTTCATCATGGACCTTGCAAACTCAACAAGAGTTCTATTTCTCCTTTCTGCTACACCATTTTGTTGAGGAGAGTACCTGCAAGTAACTTCCCTTTTTATACCTGCATCCCACAAGTAATTACTGAATTCATTAGAGAAATACTCTCCCCCTCCATCTGACCTTAGTCTTTTCAACTTATGTCCTGTAATTCTTTCTGCATATGCATGATAGTGTTTAAATGTATTAAACACTTCTGACTTATCTTTGATCACATAAATATGTTGGAGACCTCTTAATCTTCAAAGGTTTGATCTATACTGATTTAAGAACACTTCTATATCAATTACAAACCAAACTTTACACAAATATTGTTCTTCTTTACCAAAACTTCCATTAACACTTCTCTGAGTGAAGAAGTGTCTACTTCAGAAAGTCTGCTTCAGAAATCAACTTCATTACCTGCACATAACTTCAAATTTCTTCAAGTAAATGATGCACAAGTATTCGCAATACCTTTGGGCAATCATACTAATCATTAGTTCTCAAAACTAATCATCAAAAGTTTAATTTGATCCTTAAGATCAAAAATATATCATAACTGTCTTCTAGAGGTAGCGCCTTCGACATGGTCAACTTCTTAAGTTGATTTCTCACAGCACAAAACCCGTTTTGCTAAATGCTTTTAGCCATAGCTTCCTTATCTCCTAACTTAGATTTTAAGTGCTCACTCATAAAAAATTTTACAGTATACACTGAGATCTAAGCAAAATACTGAGACGGAAAAGTGCGCTACTCTCAGACTTCAGTTTTCACTTCTACATACAAATGTTCCTATTGATCATTCTCACAGTAGGAGAGGAATTAGATCATGAAACTCTGAACATAGCTTCATTAGCTTCTCAATTAGATGTGTACAAAAGGAATCTTGATCCACATGATCAGACTGAGAGCACTCAGAGAAAAATCCGTCGCTATTTTCTGGGAAAAAAACTCTCTACACATCTCTAAGACATTTGTCATCTACAAATGACTCTCACTTACATTTCTTATCATCATTAACTTATATATACATGATTTTAGACTTATCCCACGTCTATGACATTACTCCTTATCATCCTAAGGATTTAGCTCTACTCAGATTACAAGGATTTCCACTTATATGTACATATGTATACAAGCTATCATTCTGAAATCTCCTTCACTTTCTCAAGTGTCTTCTTTCATTTCAATCTGATTATGAACTTGCTTCAAATTCTTTGTAATCACCAATTTGTGATTGATTTGTTCCAACAGCTCCCCCTCAATCACTAATTGTGATTATTCCATTCTTCTTCACTCCTGCCATCTCTTTGAATCTCTGTAGCTTAGTCCTGGCATGAAAAACAGGGTTAGCTGCCAAATACAAAGAACTCATATTATCTCCAAAAATAATTGGAGTACTCTGATCAGTTTCAAAACTCTTCATCAAGGTCTTCAACCATATCACTTCTTTAGCAGCTTCTACCATTCCTTTATACTCAGCTTCTGTGGATGATAAAGCAACTGTATGTTGCTTCTTTGAACACCAAGAAACTAGTTTATCTCCAATATAACAGAGATACCCATGAGTTGACCTTCTATCATCTGAGTCACCTGCCCAATCTGCATCACTAAACACTTTAATTCTAGTGTCAGAAGTGAATCCATAATACAAACCTTCACTTAAGGTTCCTTTGATATATCTGAGTACCCTTTGAGCTGCAATCCAATGAGTCTTCTTTGGACAATGCATAAATTGTGACAACACACCTACTGCATATGATAAGTCTGGCCTTGTCAAGGTAGCATAGATTAAACTACCTACCAAACTCTGATATTTCTTCATATCATTGAATTCTTCACCTCCATACCTGCTCAATTTATGATTTACCTCCAATGGTGTAGTTGAAGTCTTGCAATCTTCCATGTTAAACTTGACTAGAAGATTCTTCAAATACCTCTCTTGTGAAACATATACTCCATGTTGAGTATACACAATCTGCATTCCTAAGAAATAAGATAAGTTTCCCAAATCACTTATCTTAAACTCCTTCTCTATTTGCCTTTTAAGTTCATTGATTCCTTGAGCATCTGTTCCTGTGACAATAATATCATCAACATAAATGCACATGTAAATGTATCCATTTTCACTTGCCTTCACTAGCAAGCTACTATCTGCCTTTGATGCTTGAAATCCACATTCATTCAAGAACTTGATAAGTCTGTAATTCCAAGCTCTTGGGGCCTGCTTCAACCCATACAAAGCTCTCTTGAGCTTACACACATAATCTAATCCAATTGAATTCATAAAACCTTCTGGTTGCTCCATGTATACTTCATCTGCAATGTATCCATTTAGAAATGCATTTTTCACATCTAATTGTGATAGCTTCCATCCTTTACAAGCAGCAATAGCAATCAATGTTCTAATTGTAGACATCTTAGCAACAGGACTAAAGGTTTCATCATAATCTACCCCATAAGTTTGGGCATAACCTTTGACCACAAGTCTAGCCTTGTATCTAGACACCTTACCATCTGCAAACCTTTTTGTTTTATATACCCACTTACATCCAATGACTTTCTGATTCTTTGGTCTTGGTACTAATTCCCAAGTTTCATTTTCAAGTAGAGCATCATACTCTTCCTGCATTGCCTTCTCCCAATTCTGTTTACCTTTGGCTTCTTCATAAGTAATTGGATCTTCTTCTGTCTTCACAATGTAAGCATAATCTTTTGTTGTTAGAAAAGATGTATCATAACTATACCTTATAGGCTCTTTCCTTTCTGTTGGAAGCAGTCAGAGGCACAGTCAGAGGCACAGACGACATGGAAGCATGTAAAGACGGAGCAGGGAGCCAGTCGGATCATTCTTTCAAACAGTTATATTTTTATTACTTCTTCAAACATCCAACAGTGATTTTCATCACTCTTGTAACATAGGTAATATAGACAAAACCCCATTTTGTAATCCATAGCTCCATTTTGTGCAAGCCGAGGAGTCCTCGAGCTTGAGGAGCTTAGGTAGAATGCGCGTACCAATTTTCGTTATTTTTAGACATCGTTTACCCTTCCAAATAGCCTCTAGGACCTATTTTTTAACTAGGCCGGTCACTAGATGTGAAACCGGTCAAAACTAGTCTAAAAACTATAAAAAGAGCTAGAGAGCTCATTTTTGAGGTTGGTTCATTTTGGTTAGTGTGAGCTTAGAGCTAGTTTGAGCTTGTAAGAGCATTCTTGAGTAATAGAGTTAATTTCCCACCTTCCATTGTGTCTTGCTTGTCTCTTCATTGTGTGTGTGTATGTGTGTGTGCATCTTTGTGCTTCTCACCTTCACTCTCACATCATCTCACGTTCACGATCTTCATATCACTCCTACCTCTCCCACGGATTGACATTAAGGAGGTGAAGCTTCTTAACGTGGTTCTCACCATTGTGCTAGAGCAACACCAAATTTGGCGCCGTTGCCGGGGATCGAGTCTAGGACGAATGTGTGATGGTAAGAGTATAGCAAGAAGTGGCGTTGGAAGGTAAAAATTTCAGTTTTTGTTGTTGTTTTTACTTAGCTTTTAGTGTTTTTCACCTTCCCCACACTCCATCTTCAGCATCGCATCATCATCTTCATCTCCAAAAAAAATCAGAAAATTCACCATATCCACCCATTCACCTCATTTCCCCTCATTTGTGCATGCGAGAGAGCGAGAGAGAACTTTTGTGCTTGTGTGTGCTTGTGTTTTCTTGAGTTTTCTTGCAGGTACAGAGCTCCAGTGCATCAGGAAAGCTTGGAAAAGGTAAAAATTTACTCTCTGTCAAAGATCTGCCGAGTGTGGCGGACCATCGCGATGGTCTGCAACTTTCGGAATTTTTGGTAGGAGACCACACCACGAGGTAGGCGATCCCTGCGCATACACGAAACCATAGCTGCATCTCGAAAATTCGCATTTTGGTGGACCATCGCGATTGGCTCGGACCATCGCGATTGTGTCGCACCATCGCGATAGGCTCAAGCCATCGCGACGGCTCGGCCGGACCATCGCGACGGTTCGCTTTTTCGGACCATCGCGACGGTTCACTTGAGCCATCGCGACGGTCCACTTGGACCATCGCGATTGTTCAGCTGACCCCGGACCATCGCGATTGGCTCACGCCATCGCCACGACAGTGCCACGTGTCAAGTTAGACCATCGCGACGGTTCGTTTTTCGGACCATCGCGACACTTCAAAAATTCGGACCATCGCGATTGGCTCAAGCCATCGCATCGTGGACCATCGCGACGGTTCACTTCGGACCATCGCGATTGTTCCCCGTTGACCGTTGACTCGCGCCATCGCGATTGTCCGCTTGATCGAGCCATCGCGACGGTTCAAACTTACGCCATCGCGATTGTCCACTTTCGTGCCATCGCGACGGTTCACTTTTTGGACCATCGCGATTGTCCACCTTTGACCGTTGACCGCGCCATCGCGATTGTCCGCCTGATCACGCCATCGCGACGGTTCATTCTTCGGGCCATCGCGACGGTTCGACCTCACGCCATCGCGACGGTTCATTCTTCGGACCATCGCGACGGTTCGACCTCACGCCATCGCGACGGTTCACTTTTTCGGACCATCGCGACGGTTCGACCTCCCGCCATCGCGACGGTTCACTTTTTCGGGCCATCGCGACGGTTCGACCTCACGCCATCGCGATCGTTCACTTTTTCAGACCATCGCGACGGTCCATTTCCACGCCATCGCGATCGTTCACTTTTTCGGACCATCGCGACGGTCCATTTCCACGCCATCGCGATCGTTCACTTCAGGCCATCGCGACGGTTCACTTTTTCGCGCCATCGCGATTGTCCAAACTCCACGCCATCGCGACGGTTCGCTTGGACCATCGCGACGGTCCCAGACCATCGCGATTGTGCACCCCCATCGCAAATTTTGGGCTCCAATTTTTGGCCAATTTTGAGGGTATTTTTGAGAAATTTTTGGACCATTAGACTCATAGGAGACCCCTTAGCTCATATCTGAAGGAAAACTGGATTGTCAGTTTTTACCCCCCAGGGCCTGAACGCTCATAACTTTGCCACCCGAAGTCCGTTTTTTGAGCTTAATAGCTCGTTAGAAAGCTCGTGACGAGTACTACGTGATCTCAACTGTTTTTTTTCATAAAGAATACATCTATTTTTGGATAAGCTATTTTGAGGTTCACCTAGTTTGGGGACTAGGAAGCCAGGGGACACACATTGAAAATTTGGGCAAACGAGAAGGGACTAAAAAGGTGTATGTACTCAAGCATTTGATCATTCAATTGTGAACTGGTCTAATATTGGATTTTTCCAGGTCTAGCAAAGGCAATCAAAGGCAAGCAAGTAAGGCAGTGAAGACAGCAAAGCTTGGGAAGCGCGGCTTCTTGGGCAACAGGGCATCAGAGCAACCAGAAAAGCCGACTCGAGGTTGGAAGATTACTCAACCCCCTCAGTCAATTCTTAGCTTAGGCTAAACGGTAGTTGTGGATTAAAGACGATAGGAACGCCTCAAGTTTAAGATACCTAATTCTTTCAAGTTTAAGACTTAAAGTAAAGGTGTGTGTGACGAAAACCTAAAGAAAAGAACATAAGTCTGACGGAACGAGAACTCAAAACTATAACCGAAAGTCGAATTCCTGACGCATAAATTAAGACAAGAATCCAAAGAAAAATTAAAAAGAATCAAGAAAGTAATAACAAAGAACCAGTGACGATCTAAGTGTGTAATTGAGTGAGCAAGGAAGGAAATTAATGAACCTTAGATCAGGGAGACACATAGGTAAGTCGGACCGAAGAAGCCTTAGATCATCAGAGGCTAGTGTAAGAACTACCGCTCGATCTTGGGCTCAGCAATTGAATAGCAATTACCCCTACGAGAGCTCAGATACTAGCGAATCAGAAATGGCATTTAGCACAGACAGACCAGAAGGAGGGTCTCATGTAGCATACCTAGAAAAACCAGAAGGACCCTATAGAACGCAATTAGAGTTTCTCCGAACCAACCGACTAGGTGCTCGCATCTATGAGGATGGTTTGCAAAGGCAAGTGGTGCAACTGCACAACCCTGATCAACCCATTGGATTGGAAAGACCAGTGGTGAAATTTGAGAGAGACGCTTACATAGATAAAGAAGGAACCATGTACGTCCTAAGTACGCAACCAAACGATACTAATGAGTTTGGCACAATTCAATTAGAGACGGAAGCGAAATTTCAAGGAAAAGAACCGTTAGAAGAACCTAGAACACCGAGAGGGAAATCCGTATTAACAAGAGTACTCATCCCAGAGTGGATCCCTCAAGATAACAGGAGCACTGAGTTGTATGTAAATAAAGAGACAGATGAAGCCTTTTGGAGGTACAGAAAGGAACACCCTGGTGAGATAGGCATCATTACAATCTATGAATTCAAGGACCCAGATACACCTGGAAAGGTTGTATACCTGGATGAGACTTCAGAAAGAGTCCTCGTGGTGCCTGAGCGCGCTAAAAACACATACACATGGAGAGGTGAATTGATATTCCCTCCATCTAGAACGAACATAAATGCAAGTCAACAAGGGGCAGGAACCTCCTCAGCCCATGGAAATCAAAGAGAAGGAAATAATGAGAGACCGGAAGTAAGCTTCACTCATCCCATAGGGAGAGATAGAACAACCGCGAACACTAATAGAATGGATAGACAAAGAGATCATGGAATACCAGGTGGTAGAGATGATTTTCCTCTACCTAGACCCCGCGAACACGCAAGAGTTTTGAGACCCACTCAATTAGTAAAATCCATGAAGAATTACTTTGATGGGACAGGAGATCCCTATGACCATGTCGCAGAATTCAAGCAAGTACTACGAGCAGAACAAGTCGAGGACATGTTCACACAATACAACGCATTTGGACTAACGTTAAAGAATACAGCTTTAACTTGGTTCCAACCATTGCAACAAAGGCAATTTAGAGACATCCATCACTTTTTAGAGTCATTCATCACTGAATTCTCTAAAAGTGGGATTAGACATGACACGTCTTCGTTGATTCATAGCTTTAAACAGACCCCTCAAGAAACAGTAAGACTGGCAGGACGTAGGTTCAGACAATATGTCGAACGATGTCCAATGCAAGAGCTACCCTCACAAGCTAAGCAAGTGTCCTTGTTTTTAGATGGCTTGTTGAGCGCTAAACTACGCTCTTATGTGTACCTAAAAGAACCCAGAACGCTAGAGGAGTGTGTAAGAATATGTATAGACATTGAGGATAACCTAGGAGATGAATTAGAACTCTCAAAGGTCTATAAGGACTCGGATTGTTCTTCTCTAGCATCCACAAAATTGTCTAATTCGATAGAGGACCTAGCAGAAAAGGTGGCCCAAAAACTAGGAGTTTCTAGTAAACAGGTGCCCAAGCTACCAACAAACATATGTTGTTACACTTGTGGTGGAAATCATTTGGCAAACGTGTGCCCCAATGCACCACAACCTCAAGCCAACCCTAGTGGCCAATATTGTACAATTGAGAGAAGATACACGAATCATACGGCTCAGGACTGCCCATACAACAAACAAACCGTGAGACAGAACTACCCGCAAACATACAAGCAGCCAGGTAGGTATCAAGGCCAATACAATGCTCAGCCTTATTACTATAGGCCTCCTCAGAACTACCCATACCAGGCTCAACAGAGACCTCAACCCGTCTTAGCTCAGCAGCCACCCCCACCAGCGAATGTCATCTCAGTTAAATACGCTGCTGCAGAAGAGAACCTAAGTAGGGCCTTAGTGCCTTCTTCACCCTTGATCACAGAAAGTGACCCGAACTCAAACAGTTTTGACTCTACTCATGTAACTAGTCCACCCGCTTATTATACGGAGTCACCAGAGCATGTGGAGACATATCATTATGATAGTCCACCAATGGAACCTAGTTGGGAGCCAGATTATACTAATGTGATGTACGCAAACCCAAACCCACGGCCCCAATTGAGACAACAGAGACCACAGGGCCCTAGAGGACCATGCTTTAGGTGCCAAGGAGATCACTTCATTAAGGATTGTCCACGTCCCCCAATAGCAAGGCAATCACAGTACTATAGCATTCAAGGCTTTTGTGCCGATTGTGGCAAAGAGCACATAATCAAAGATTGTCCTAAGAACCCAGTTAACACTTCAAATGTGACATCGATCAACGTGATAGGTATTGTAAACAACGCAGATGGATCCAACCCTACATACGTGCCTATCCAAGCGATAACCAGAGCCCAGGCGCTCTTACAAAACCAACAGCTTAATCATGAGAAAGTAGCCGGAACTAGTGAAGTTGCAGAATCTAGCAGTAAAAAGACAAAGACTTGGAAAGATTCTAGGGAAAGAATCAAGAGAAAGTGGAGTAAAAAGATAAGTGAGTTGGAAGGAAGTTTAAGGGAATCTAGAGCCAAAATACAAGAATTGGCCTCACAAGAATTAAATCAAGGAAACCCAGCTCAGAAATCAGGATCGGTTTTAGCAGAACCCATACCAGAAGATCTAGACATGATGTTTCGTGCATATCAGGCTAGAATAAAAGAGGGACCTCAAGTAACGGAAATGAGTAAAAACTACCCTCGAGTTGATCTAGAAATTGAGAGAACTAAACTTTGCATGAAAATGGTAGAACTAGCACAAGCTTTGTTTGAAGCCTCTAGATATCTTAATTGGAATAACATGGCAAAACCAGAACTACACTTTCAAGGACTAATGGAGAGGCTAGAACACTTGATAGAAAGCAAAGAGAAAAAGGATCATTCTAGGAACCCTATTGCCTCAGAGACACAGGAAAGGAATGCACCATCCCTGTCTCAAGTACCCAATACAGAAAGTCAAGACAATTTGTCTTCCATACATAGGTACTCACATGAATTTTTGAGGGAGATCCAAGAAGAGAAATGGAGAAAAGAACAAGGAACTCATCCTCCTATTCAAGAAATAGATGACTTGCAGGAACAATTTCCCCAAGACATCCCCTCTATATATGATGATGTAGAGGTGGAGCAACTGAGTGAACCCACAGGATTTGAATCTAATTCTCTACAAGAATTACCTCAGTTCACAGGACCTTGGGAAGCGAAGTCTATTAGTATGAGAGCACCCACGATAATAGTGAGGAATGAAGAATCAGTGATCCCTAGAAACACGGAAGTGATCAAGAACACAAAAGTACAGTGTAATCTCACTTTGGAGGAATTGTTAAAGGTAAAACCAGAATTGTGGAAGCATGTAGCAAATCAATTCCCTGAGCTAGCCACCACACCCTCTCAGATAGGGTCACATAAGAAGGTACCAGAGATACCCGTGGAAAAGATTGGAGACGTAAGCGAAGGAGAGGAAGGTAACACATATCTTCCAATAACCCATCAGGGCTACACCACGAAAGCCATCTTAGATTCAGGAGCCGGAGTGGCCATCGCTACCACCGCTTTATGGAAACGTTGGGGTAAGCCAGCCCTCAGACCCACCAGGATGAAGCTACAAATGGCTGATGGACACATAGAAAAACCATTAGGCTTACTAGAAGGCATATCTCTCACCACTTGTGGTGTAGAATTTGAGCATACTTTCGCCATTTGTGACTTTGCGAAAAATCGTGCTTATGAGATGATATTGGGACGACCATTCATGCGTCAGTTGCAAATTGTACAAGATTGGGGAACTAATTCTTTGTACTTGCAACATTTAGGAGTGACTACTAAAGTCAATCTTAAAGACTATTCACATAGAGATGTGCCCCCAATACAATGGAATACCATCCATAAGACACCAGCAGAGACGGAATCCGTGCACTCATTAGAATCAGATCCTTCTTGGTTGCATGAGGATACCCATTTATGGATGTGTAAAGTAGCCAAACAAGAGGAAGAACGATTAGAAGCAAGGACCTTAGGTGCAGAACAACATCCACGAACCCTTCAAGATCCAGCATATGCACCTGTAGTATTCCCAGACGAAGAGTTTGAACCCCATGGTTGGGCAGAAATTCTAGCAACCATGGATGTAGCCATCAATGAAGAACAATGGACACCCCACTGTGACAAGGATGGCTATGACATTTCAGTTTTCACGATAGAGCCAATCATGTGCGATGCAATTTTAGAAGAGTGTGAACCGAACACTGATGCATTCGAGGATGCAAGCGATTTTGATTTAGAATCAATTCTCATGGACCCACCCTTTGCATCAGAGGAAGAATATTTCTACGAAGTAGAGACTCACACTCAGAGACACAGGGAAATTACGAACGAGGTAAGATTAGCCACGGAAGTGACTACCAAGAGTGAAGGCAAGAAAAGAAAGAAGAAAGAAACCATGTCAGAAAAAGAAGAATCTTTGTTTGAAGTACCCGAGAATTTCAAGAAATATGAAATTGAAGATAGAAGAATCATGGTACGAATGCGCAATAGAAAGGCGAATGACGGACAAGTATATGATAACCGAGAGAAAACCAAGAAAATAATAGTTGCTATTGAAGGAGAAGAAGAAAAATGCACATATATAGGGCATGATTTGACGACTGAAGAAGAAGAAGAGTTAGTTGCCCTATTACGCGAATATAGAGATGTTTTTGCTTGGAGTTACAAAGATTTGAAAGGAGTAGATCCAGATATATGTTCTCATAGAATCCCTATGACTCCAGATGCAAAACTGACAAAACAGAAACCTTACACGTACAATGATAACTACGCTGCGAAGATTAAAGAGGAGATAGATCGCTTGATAGAAGCAGGATTTATTTACGAAATTGAACATACCGAATGGGTATCCCCCATTGTGGTTGTGCCCAAGAAGAATGGAAAACTGCGCGTGTGTATTAACCTTAAAAAAGTTAATGCCGCAACGATTAGAGACAATTATCCTCTTCCTATCACAGAACATCTATTGGAGAGAGTTGCGGGCAAGGAAGTTTACAGCTTTCTTGATGGATTTTCAGGCTACAATCAAGTAGCCATTGCTCCAGAAGACCAACACAAGACGGCTTTCGCCACTGAATGGGGCATATTTGCATTTCGTGTAATGCCATTTGGCTTAACAAATGCACCCGCCACTTTCCAGCGACTCATGTGTCATGTTTTTAAGGAATTCTTACGCAAGAGCTTGGAAGTTTATGTCGATGACTTATGTGCTCATTCAAATGTAAGACAGACACATATCCCAGAGTTAAGACAAATATTTGACAAATGTCGAGAATATCAGGTTTGTTTGAACCCAGAAAAATGCGTTTTCATGGTCAGACAAGGCAAAATTCTAGGACACATTGTGTCAAAAAATGGAATCTCTACGGACGAGGAAAAGGTGAAGGTAATTGCAGAATTACCTAGACCAACTAATGTGAAAGAGGTACAGGCATTTATGGGCCATTGTGGTTATTATAGGAGATTCATACACATGTATGCAATCATAGCCAAGCCTCTGTACTCTCTTTTAACCAATTTTGAGTGGACAGATGAATGTGAAAATTCATTCAATGAACTTAAACGACGCTTGTGCTCAGCACCTATATTGACTACCCCAGATTGGAGTAAGCCATTCCATGTACATGTGGATGCATCCAATTACGCCATAGGATGTGTGTTAGCACAACCCACGAATGAAGGTAACATAGATCTCCCCATAGCTTACGCTAGCAGACAACTGAACGCAGCAGAAAGAAATTACACCACGACGGAACGAGAAGGATTAGGGATGATCTACGCTGTAAAGAAGTTTAGGCACTACTTGTTGGCCAACAAATTCAAGCTCTTTATAGATCATCAAGCCCTATTGTACTTAGTCAACAAACCATGTAACACAGGACGATTAATACGCTGGTTTCTATTGCTCATGGAGTACGATTTTGAAGTGGTAGTTAGGAAAGGAAAGACGCATCTTAGAGCCGACCACCTTTCAAGATTAACCTCAGGAGAAGCTCCTCAAGGAGTAGCAGATGAATTACTAGATGCATACTTGTTTAACCTTGAGATAGCACCAGAATGGGCTAAGCCTATAGTCCCTATTCTGACATACGGACCCAAGAATCCTAAGTTAAAGATCAAAGAGGGAGAGATTACCAAGTCTCAGAGATACCAAATAATGGCAGGAAGCATATATAAACAGGATAATCAAAAGATTCTTGCTTGTTGTGTAGATGAATCAGAACATGCGAATTGGTTGCAATTAGCACACATAGGTGCACTAAAGCAACATCATTCAAAACATCGAACATTACAGACTCTGCAGAGATTGGGAGTATATTGGCCTTCTATGGAAGCAGATGTCTACAAGTTGTGTAAAGAATGTCAGGTGTGTTGTGAAAGACCACCAGTAGAGCATGCGACATTATATCATGTGTCTCTCACACCAGACTGGAGTGAACCTTTAGTGACATACTTGAGGACGACCACATTCCCTCAAGGCATGACCTTAGCTCGACAACGCAGTCTGGAGCAGGAAGCTCAAGACTATTCACTTATTGGCGATAATTTATACAAAAGAGGACGAGATGGATATTTAAGACAATGTGTTCATGAAAGCGATTATCTTAGCATACTAGAGACTGCACACCAAGGTGTTGCAGGAGGTCATTTTGGACCAGATAGGATAATCAAAGCCATTCTCTTTGCAGGATTATGGTGGCCCACTCTTCACATGGATGCTCATACCTATGTAAAGAGATGTGATGTGTGCCAAAGAACTCAGTTTCCTACTCGCAGAGATGAAATGCCATTGAAACCCATGATGGGCGGACGTGCATTTTCAAAGTGGGGTATAGACTTTGTAGGACCCATTAACCCCCCTGCAAAAGGTACACATGCTGAATACATTATTGTTGCTACAGATTATCTTACGAAATGGGTAGAGGCAAAAGCCACAAAAAAGAATGATGCTCACACGACTGCAAAATTCTTATTTGAAAATGTCTTTACAAGATATGGATTGCCTATAGAGTTAGTGAGCGATCGAGGCACTCACTTTCTAAACCAAGTCATTGAATATTTGTTACAGGATTTTATGGTGATTCACAAGAAATCTGCACCATATCATCCTCAGGCCAATAGTCAGGCTGAAAGCACTAACAAGATACTTTGTAACGTACTGACGAAACTCGTGAACAACAAACGTTCAGATTGGGACAAACAGTTACACCAAGCTGTTTGGGCATATCGAGTGGCCTACAAGACCGTACTCAATGCAACTCCCTTTCAGATGGTTTTTGGTCAGAATGCTGTGCTTCCTTTGGACTTCTTGATACCGACCCTTAAGGTTGCACAAGAACATCAGTGGACCGGCCATGAATTATCAGTAAGAATAATGGACTTGGAACGATTAGGAGAAACCAGGCTGAAAGCAGCAGCAGGAATATACGCAGCGAAGAAGCGACAGAAAGCATATTTTGATGCACATGTGAAAGATAAAAGCCTAAAAGAAGGAGATTTAGTTCTAGTGTATACACTGAAACAGCACGCACTGAAGTTAGAAAAGCGAGGTTATGGACCTATGATCATTAACAGACTTTCGACTAGTGGAGCAGTACAGTTAGCCACCTTAGAAGGAGATATAATGCCTAATTACATTAGTGGCTGTAGAGTCAAGCTATATCAGGAACCTCTTACTGAGGATATGCTTAGACGACTCACATTGGCAAAGAAGCGTAAGGAGGAAGAAAATAGAATACGAGCGGAAGCTCAGGCAGAAGCCATAGAACGCATTAAGCGCATGAAGCGCATCACTCTTATAACATAGGTAATATAGACAAAACCCCATTTTGTAATCCATAGCTCCATTTTGTGCAAGCCGAGGAGTCCTCGAGCTTGAGGAGCTTAGGTAGAATGCGCGTACCAATTTTTGTTATTTTTAGACATCGTTTACCCTTCCAAATAGCCTCTAGGACCTATTTTTTAACTAGGCCGGTCACTAGATGTGAAACCGGTCAAAACTAGTCTAAAAACTATAAAAAGAGCTAGAGAGCTCATTTTTGAGGTTGGTTCATTTTGGTTAGTGTGAGCTTAGAGCTAGTTTGAGCTTGTAAGAGCATTCTTGAGTAATAGAGTTAATTTCCCACCTTCCATTGTGTCTTGCTTGTCTCTTCATTGTGTGTGTGTATGTGTGTGTGCATCTTTGTGCTTCTCACCTTCACTCTCACATCATCTCACGTTCACGATCTTCATATCACTCCTACCTCTCCCACCGATTGACATTAAGGAGGTGAAGCTCCTTAACGTGGTTCTCACCATTGTGCTAGAGCAACACTTTCCCTTGAAGATCTTCTAATTTCTGCACTTCTCGAAGTTTCAGCCTCATTTGATTCTGGATCAAATCTTGGCCCATCTTCTACATGATCCTGCAATCTACTTTTAGAGTCAACATCATCAATACTTTCTTCATACATTTTTACTTTTGCCTTTCCTTTACTTTGTATCTCTTCAACACCTGCATAATCATTTGTTGATCTTGTATACCATGTATTTTGCTCATCAAATGTCACATCTTTGGTGACAAGAAATTGCTTTGTGGATGGACTCCACAACCTGTAACCCATCTGTCTATCATCATAACCAATAAACACATACTTCTCTGCTTTGGGTTCTAGCTTATGTCTTAATTGTGAAGGAACATAAGCATATGCTACACATCCAAATACCTTACAATGATCAAGAGTAGGTTTCTTACCCCACCATGCTTCATAAGGGGTTCCTCCATCCAAAGCTTTACAAGGTAACCTATTCACAAGGTATGTTGCAGTATTAATGGCTTCTGCCCATAAGTAATTTGGACAATTCTTTTCCTTCATCATTGCTCTTGCAAATTCTACAAGAGTCCTATTTCTCCTTTCTGCTACTCCATTCTGTTGAGGAGAGTACCTGAAAGTTACTTCTCTTTTTATACCTGCATTCCACAAATAATCATCAAACTCTTTAGAGAAATACTCTCCCCCTCCATCTGACCTTAACCTCTTAAGCTTTTGCCCTGTGATCCTTTCTGCATAAGCATGATAATGTTTGAATGTCTTGAAAACTTCTGATTTATCCTTGATTACATATAAAGTAATCCATCTGGTTGCATCATCAACAAACAACACATAATATCTGGATCCATTTATGCTATAGTCCCTTGAGGGACCCCATACATCTGTATGAACCAATTCAAGCATATTTGAATGCTTGTACCCTGATTTGTTGTAAGAACCTTTATGTGCTTTACCTAATTGACAAGCTTCACACTTGTACACCATATGTTGCCCTTCAACATTTGGCAATCCAAGCACCACATGATTCTGTGACATTTCCTTTATAGCTCTCTCATTGAAATGACCTAGCCTTTTATGCCATAGGTCTAATTCAGACACCTTTTGACTTCCATAAGTAAATAATGCATGTCCCACATTACCTTGGACTTTGAGTGTGAACAATCTTCCTTCCTTTTTCCCTGCAATTATGTTTCTATATCCCTGATTTGGATCTTGCACATAAACACCATCATTTGTGAATCTTACCTCATATCCTTTCTCCACAATTTTCCCTACACTTATCAAATTTTTAGGGATAGTAGGAACATAAAGTACCTTACTCAAAAGTGTACTTCCACTCTTTGTCTTCACTGATCCAATGCTCTCCACTTTATGTTTGGTATTGTCACCTGTTTGAACTGTATGTCCATTCACCTTTGCTTCCATATCAGTCATCAAGGATAGATTCCCACTCAGATGGTTGCTACATCCTGAGTCAATATAAAACACTCTTTGATCTTCTCCCACTGATTCATGAGTTGCATTCAAGATAAGAGTCATATCATCCTTCTGATCTGATGCATAATTATAATAATTGTTGTTGTAGGACTGAGATTGGAAGTTTCTTCCACCTCCTCTAGCATATGATGTCCGACCACCTCTTCCTCTGAAGTTGCCTCTTTGGTTTCTGCCTCCTCTACCTTTTTGATTAAAATTCTGATTATTGCTTCCACCATTTTGATTGTTATACCAACAATCATTTGCCAAATGATTTGTTCTGCCACAAATCCAACAAGCTTTAGCATTATCCTTATTCTTACCTCCTCTTCCTTTACCTCTGAAATTCATCTTTCCTTTTGTGAAGTTAGCTTGACTTGAAGTCCCTTCATCATCAGTCGATTGCTTTCCCTTGCCATTCTTTTTCTTGTCCTTGGAGTACATAGCTTGACTTGCACTTCTATCATTGTCTCCTTTAATGTCCTGCTCAAAAGTTAGCATGTGTCCTAGCAATTGATTAAGATCAGGAGTAAAGTGATCAAGTGACAACTCTATGGATAATATGAAAGGCTTCCACTTCTCATCTCCTCTCAGACCTGTAAGTATTTGTCTTACCAACTTATCCTCTTCAATGTCTTCATCCACTGCTCCCAAGCTATCTGCAATATCCTTCATCCTTGCCACATAATCAGAAATTGATTGTGAACTCTTCTTCTTGAAAGTTGTGAACTCAGCCCATAGTGAGGACTTCCTTGACTTAGTTGTATTTTGGAAATGCTCTTCCAAAGCATTCCAAACATCTGTTGCACTTTCCAATCCTCTAATGTGAGGTAGAAGATAATCATTTACAGCCATGTAAATGATACTCCTTGCTTGAGCATCCTTTCTCATCCAAGTCTTCAAAACTGCAAGTTCTTCCCTAGTTGGAATACTAGGATCTACAAATTCAGGCTTTTCTTCATCTCCTGTAATGAATGCCATCAAATCTTTACTCATGAGGTGTGCCTCCATCCTCATGGACCAAGCTGGATAGTTCTCCCTATCTAGCTTATCAATCTGCAAACTTTCTCCCATCCTTGACCTTCTGTATCTGCAATTACTATGGTTTATAAGAATAAAGTGTACCTTTGATATGAAGCTTTGATCCTTCCTGATTTTCTTCGAACTCGTGCTTTAAACTTCTGCAGGTTATCTTCAATAATTTGTCCTTATCCTCCTTTGATTAGGAAGAACTTCAATATCTGCACCAATCTGAACTTCAATTGTCTTTTCTTCTCTTGTATTGCACCTTCAGCTCTGATACCACTGTTGGAGACCTCTTAATCTCCAAAGGTTTGATCTATACTGATTTAAGAACACTTCTATATCAGTTACAAACCAAACTTTACACAAATATTGTTCTTCTTTACCAAAACTTCCATTAACACTTCTCTGAGTGAAGAAGTGTCTACTTCAGAAAGTCTGCTTCAGAAATCAACTTCATTACCTGCACATAACTTCAAATTTCTTCAAGTAAATGATGCACAAGTATTCGCAATACCTTTGGGCACTCATACTAATCATTAGTTCTCAAAACTAATCATCAAAAGTTTAATTTGATCCTTAAGATCAAAAATATGTCATAACTGTCTTCTAGAGGTAGCGCCTTCGACATGGTCAACTTCTTAAGTTGATTTCTCACAGCACAAAACCCGTTTTGCTAAATGCTTTTAGACATAGCTTCCTTATCTCCTAACTTAGATTTTAAGTGCTCACTCATAAAAAACTTTACAGTATACACTGAGATCTAAGCAAAATACTGAGACGAAAAAGTGCGCTACTCTCAGACTTCAGTTTTCACTTCTACATACAAATGTTCCTATTGATCATTCTCACAGTAGGAGAGGAATTAGATCATGAAACTCTGAACATAGCTTCATTAGCTTCTCAATTAGATGTGTACAAAAGGAATCTTGATCCACATGATCAAACTGAGAGCACTCAGAGAAAAACCCGTCGCTATTTTTTGGGAAAAAAACTCTCTACACATCTCTAAGACATTTGTCATCTACAAATGACTCTCACTTACATTTCTTATCATCATTAACTTATATATACATGATTTTAGACTTATCCCGCGTCTATGACATTACTCCTTATCATCCTAAGGATTTAGCTCTACTCAGATTACAAGGATTTCCACTTATATGTACATATGTATACAAGCTATCATTCTGAAATCTCCTTCACTTTCTCAAGTGTCTTCTTTCACTTCAATCTGATTATGAACTTGCTTCAAATTCTTTGTAATCACCAATTTGTGATTGATTTGCTCCAACAAAATAGTGATCCATCTAGTAGCATCATCAACATAAATCACATAATACCTCGAGCCATTTATACTAAAATCCTTTGATGGTCCCCACACATCTGTATGTACCAACTCAAGCTTCTCTGAGTACATAAAACCATGCTTGGAATAGGAATGCTTATGATCCTTACCTAATTGACATGCCTCACATCTATATGTCATATGTTGACCTGCAACATTAGGCAAACCAAGCACTGAACCATTGTTAATCATGTCTTTAGTACCTCTTTCATTGAAATGTCCAAGCCTCTTGTGCCAAAGATCTAACTCAGAGATCTTATGTCCTCCATATGTGAACATGGCATGACCAATATTACCTTGAATCTTCAATGTGAACAATCTTCCTTCTTTCTTCCCTGAAACAATTTGTTTATACCCATTGCTAGGGTCTTCCACAAACACTCCTTCATTAGTGAACCTTACTTCATAACCTTTTTCCACAATTTGTCCTACACTTATCAAATTCTTAGGAATTGTAGGAACATACAAGACCTTACTCAATAAGGTGCTACCATCCTTGGCCTTCACTGATCCAATTGACTTCACATTGTGCTTTGTGTTGTCACCTGTTTGAACAACATGATTAGATACCTTATTCTCCAAATCAGTCATCAAGGCTATATTACCACTCAGGTGATTGCTACACCCTGAATCAATGTAGAAGACTCTTTGATCTTCATTCTGCCTTTCACAAGTTGCATTCATTATCAATGTTGAATCTTCCTTTTGATCTGAAGCATAATTGTAGTAGGTGTTGTTATATTGTTGACTTTGGAAACCTCTACCTGCATTTCGTCCAAAGTAACCCCTACTACCTCTGCCTCTGAAATTACCTCTTTGATTTCTGCCACCTCTTCCTCTTGTATTATAGTTCTGATTATATCCACCATTACTCTGATTATTATGCCAACAATCATTAGCTAAATGATTTGTCTTACCACAAATCCAACAAGCTTTGCCTCCATCTTTGTTGTTTTTGCCTCTTCCTCTACCTTTGCCACCTCCTCTACCTCTTAGGAAGTTGGCTTCACTAGTTGTACCTTCATCTTCACCTGCTTGTTGCTTTCCTTTGTTAGCTTTCTTCTTGTCCTTTGAGTACATTGCATGACCTGTACTTTTGTCACCATCTCCTTTAACATCCTGCTCAAATGTTAGCATATGACCTAGCAACTGATTTAAATCAGGAGTGAAATGATCAAGTGATAATTCTGTAGACAAAATGAATGGCTTCCATTTGTCATCACCTCTTAAACCTGTAAGGATTTGCCTTACCAATTTATCCTCCTCAATGTCTTCATCAACAACTCCTAAAGCATCTGCAATATCTTTCATTCTTGTCACATAGTCTGAAATGGATTGAGAAGCCTTCTTCTTAAAGGTGGTAACTCTGCCCATAAGGATGCCTTCCTTGACTTAGTAGTATTCTAGAAATGCTCCTCCAAAGCATTCCAAATATCAGTTGCACTTTCAAGACCTCGAATATGAGGTAACAAGTAATCATTGTCTGCCATATATATAATGCTCCTAGCTTGAGCATCTTTCTTCATCCAATTTTTCAAATCTGCTAACTCTTCCCTAGTTGGAACACTAGGATCTCTGAACTGTGGCTTCTCTTCTTCTCCTGTGATGTAAGCTATTAAATCTTTGCTCATAAGATGAGCTTCCATCCTCATTGACCATGCAGGATAATTTTCCCTATCCAATTTCTCTATCTGTAGAGAATCTCCCATCTTGTGTCCACCTGTGTATTGAAATCTTCAAGCTTTATGAATAATATATGTACCTTTACTTCAAATTAGAGTCCTTTTGTCTTTCTTGATGTCGTATAGTCTCCTCCTCAACCTTTGCCTTCAAGCTTTCACCTTTTAGTTCTTCAGTTGTTGAATTTCTTGAATCTGCAGCAGTCGAGATCCTCCTTTCCTTGATTTTGATGTTTCCTGCTCTGATACCACTGATGGAGAGTGTTAATCTCCAAAAGAACAACCTACTCTTGAATTTAGAACACCTCTATATCAAGAGTAAGTCAAAACCTTCACCAATTTAAGTTATCAATGACCAAATATCAATTTCTTGACTAAACTGTGAAGAAGGAATTTCCTCAGAAAGTCTGTTGCATAGATCTTGCTCATTGACTTAGTAAATGTGTAAAGTTTTTGATGAAACTTTGCACAAGGTGTCGCCTAAAGATTGCGCACCTTCTCCAAGTCGAATTACTTCAAAAGGTGCAGTAGATCTTGAGAAATCTACTTATCAAGTCAGCTATGTCTAAATCTGCACTTCTGAGAAGTCGATTTGGACACCCCTAACTTCTTAACTTTAATTCTCTCAGTATAAAACCCGTTTAAGCAAATGCTTTTAGCCACAAGTAGCTTACCTTCCAACTTAAAGATTAAGTGCTTACTTGCACAAAACTTTAAACTGTGGAGTGAGAAATGATCAAATCATTAAGATCGAAATTTGCACCTGTTTCAGGAACCAGTGAGTACTTTCTCACATGTAAATGTTCCTACACACAATTCTCTTAGCCTGATCACAATTAGACTCTCAAACTCTAGCCATAGATTGATTAACTATGGACTTAGATATCTCCAAAAGGAATTCACAAAAGATCTATCACACAGAGAGAAAACACAGAAACATCGGGCACAATTTTTCCTTCTATTTCTCAGAAATTTACAACTGAGTGAGGATGGAGAATTCAACTCACTTCACACATGTCTAATGACATTTTCTACTACTCAATACACTAATCTCATGATCTTCTATTGTCTCTCCTTGTCTTCTCTCTTGCCCCGACATTTTGAAAAGTATTTATAGGCAATTATGTACAGACTTATATCAAAGCATAAGTATAAGTAACCTATGTCTTAACTAATGTACATATGTGTACATGTCTTTCACTCTGTGAATGTATCCATCTTCTTTGCTTCAAAACTTGATCTCATCTCCATCCTTTGTCCTTCAAATCTTCAATTGGTGATTGGTCTGCACCAACAGTAATGCGCATGCCAAGAATATGTTTGGCATCCCCCAAATCCTTCATATCAAATGTCTGACTCAACTTCTTTTTGAGAATTGACAAATCATAAGAGGACTTCCCAGCAATCAACATATCATCGACGTAAAGTATCAAGCATATCAAGCTGCCATCAGAACATCTCTTTGTGTAGAGACAATGATCCTCATTGCTCTGAGAATAGCCTTGGGACTTCATAAAAGCATCAAACTTTTGGTACCATTGTCTAGGAGACTGTTTAAGTCCATACAAGCTCTTCTTGAGCTTACAAACTAGACTTTCCTTGCCAGGAACTACATAACCCTCTGGTTGTTCCATATAGATCTCATCTGTAAGATCTCCATGCAAGAAAGCTGTTTTCACATCCATTTGGACTAGCTCTAAGTCCTCCATTGCAACGAATCCAAGCAACATGCGCAAAGCAGTCATCTTGACCACTGGAGAGAAGATTTCCTCAAAATCAACACCATGTTGTTGCTTAAAACCCTTTGCAACAAGTCGTGCTTTATATTTTGGAGAAGCACTATCTGATGTGAATTTCAGCTTATATACCCATTTACATGGTAAAGATTTCCTGCCCTTTGGCAAAGGTACTAAGTCCCAAGTACCATTCTTGTGAATAAAATCCAACTCACTCTTCATGGCACGCTCCCACTTGACATGATCCTCTGTCTGCATAGCCTCTTTGTAGCAAGAGGGCTCACCGGCATCTGTTAGCATAACAAAATCTAAATCTGGAACATATCTATCAGGTGGATATGAGACACGTGCAGAATGTCTCAATGGTTGCTGAACAGGAACATGTGCAGACTGATCTGAATGGAGATTCTCTTGAACATCCCTATGTGCAGCATTTTTATGCATGCTAATCGGAGGACTAGTATCCTCAAACACCACTCTTCTCACTTCAACCTCCTTAATCGGCTGTTTATGCATCTTAGACTCATTAAAAATGACATCACTACTTCTGATCACTGACCGTGTTTCAGGATCCCATAAGCGATATCCAAATTTTCCTTCTCGACCATATCCAAGAAAAATGCATTTCTTTGACTTATGGTCCAACTTCTGTCTAAGATTCTTGGGTATATGAACATATGCTTCACACCCAAAAACTCGAAGATGATCATAATATGGTGGTTTCCCTGTCCATAACTCTTGTGCCACTTTCAGACCTTTGGCAGTACTAGGTGAAAGGTTAATCACATGAACTGCAGTCAATACTGCTTCTGCCCAAAAACCTTGTGAGAGGTTTGCATGATGCAACATAGAGACTACTCTATCTTGAATAGTTCTATTCATCCTCTCAGCTACACCGTTCTGTACTGGGGTATAAGGAGCTGTAAACTCTCTACGAATCCCTCTACACTGACAGAAAAGGCTGAATTCATGTGAGGTATACTCACCCCCATTATCTGAACATAAAGCCTTAAGCTTAGTTCCTTTTTCAGTCTCAACTGAAGCAAGCCATTTTCTGAAAGTAGGGAATACATCATTGTTACTCTAGCACAATGGTGAGTACCAACGTGAGGAGATACACCTCATTAATGTCAATCCGTGGAGACGTGAGGACCGTTATGAAGACCATGAGCAAGTGATGGCACAAGTGCGTGAGTGAAAGCACACAAGCATGCACACACATACACACACACGCGCACACAGTAAGAGCAAGGAGTGGAACAATGGAAGATCTTCGATTATACAAGAGCTCTCTTACAAAGCTGAAATCTACAACAAGCTAACCTCAAAAATGAGCTCTCCAGCCCTTTTTATAGTTTTTGAGTGGTTTTGGCCCTGTCCAGACCTAGTGTCCGGCCTAGTTAAAAAATAGGTTCCAGGGCTTATTTGGGGGCTCAAACGGAGTCTAAAAATTATGAAACTCGGTAGGATGGTAGTTCTAATAGTCCTCAAGCTCGAGGACTCCTCGGCTTGAACAAAATGGAGTTACAAAAATGAAAAATGGTATTTACAATGGTTTTTAGTGATAATAATCACTATTTTTATAGGGATTTCATCTGAAAATTTGACAGGTGCTTCTTGGAGCTCCCTACTAGCTCCTTCTTCTTGTGTGTCCACTTCCTTGATGCGCTTCCGTGCTTTGTCCTTGACCTTGAGCTTCAACACTCCCCCCCCTCTTGAGTCTGTCGTCCTTGACAGACCCTTATTGTAGTGGTCGTTCCATGTAGTACGTTGGGAGGTAGCGTCCTTTGCGTCCAACAGGGGCGATCCCTCTGCCCAATGTATCCTGGTCGTTTGTCTGGTTCTTCACTTTTCCACTGTTATCTCTTGCAGTTTGTAGTCCCTTTGTACGTACTTCTGCCTTGTATTCCATCTGGATTGTGCATTTGTGAGTTTTCCAAAACTACTAGTTGCTCAAAGGAGGTGTTCAATGTTGATTATGAGCAACTCTCAGTGGTGGATGGCTCGCTTGTTCTTGTAGTGGTCACCGTGATGTCCGCTGATTCTTCCAAAGATGGCTTTCATAGTTTTCCTGCCAAGTACTTGTAACCCATAATGGATGATGGATAAGTGCGTTAGTGCGGGGGTTGGACAAAATATGTGCCTTGTGCATGGCCTTGTAATGTGGCCCTACGTATGCGTACTTGGAAAATGCATGGCAAGAAGTATGGTGCAAGAGATTGGGTCTTGAGCTAAGTGCTCAAGGGTATGCTGACGAAGAGGTTTCCTAATCGATCATGGTTATAGTATTGTTGAAGCATACACGTCTTACCATGGTGAAGGGTCCGTTGATCTTCATCTCTTCGTGTTGTAGTTCCATCATGGTGTTTGACCATCGGCTTGTCCTTTTTGTTGATGGATGTTCTTGCTGAAAGTTCGCTGATGAGTATTTTCAAGCACAGTCCTCTTCTTTGCCCCCCCTTTTTTTTTTTGCACACGATGGCATCAAACAAGAAGAAAGAGGTTAGTATCAATAACATATTTTGCATGTGAAAATTGTGTCTCATGTGCCTGGGATTTCTCAATTGTGTCTATGCACGGCCATGTAAGGTGGCCCTATATTGATGCATACTTTGGAAATGCATGACCTGAATGGTGCAAACGACTGGGTTATGCCAAAGGCACATGGTTACTGCTGGTCGAGGCTTTTGATGTTACTTGCATACTTGATGAATTCTTTGATTGGAGGTGTCTATTGGATCTCGAAATGATGTAATCCTCCGGATTGGAACCCATTTTGGAATAGGGTTTGGTGCTGTAGAGATCACCTCAGGCCACGTCATCTTTGGATGCTTTCCAAACTTTGGTATCCCGTGTGGTTGGCCTTTTGGTTCTGTGGATGTTGTTGGTGCTTTTGGCTTCCAAACCCAAATCCTTGATGATTGCCTACTTTCTTTTGCAGAAGGGTTGAGTTTATCTTTGTTTGTTCTTTGTGTTTTGTTCTTGCCCTTTGCTTTCCTTGGCTTCTTTGTTGAGACCTTTTGCCTGGTGGGGAGCATAGGCCATTGTGTATGTAAGAGCTTCTTGGGTACCCACATCTGTAATCGCCCGTGTTGAGCTGTAGCTAATTTTTTAGGCACCCAAACTTGTACATGATTGTGGTCGACCTTCCTTGATAGCTTCGGTACCCAAATTTGTTGGATTCTTCGTGCTTGAGCCTGTCGTAGGTGCTTGGTTCTTTTTTTTTCATGGTTGATCTGGTTGGGTGGGAATCTTTGAGGCAACATCGATGGTTGCACTCCTTTCTTTACCCAGATCTGCTTCATGCCCATAACTTCTTTCTTCTTGAAGGCTCTTTTTCTATTTGATAGACTGGCTATCTTGCACTGTTTTGCTTGCGTCTGAGGTTGAACTACTGTGGATGCTTTACTCTTTGAAAAAAAAGAAGAAGGTTCATCTTGCCTTTGCGACTGTCCTTCCGTGATTGCGTCCGTCTGGATCATAGAGCTTTTGACATCTACAACATCTTGTTCGAGAAGATTAGCCTTAGAGGAACAAAGAGAGTGTGTGGTGTCAGTGTCAGTGGGCATGCGATTCTCCAATTCTAATGTAATGCATTGATTATATACCCAAACTTGAAGAAGTTGACTTCTTAGGTTCAAGTTGACAGCATGATCGTAAATCCAATCTTGACCCAAGACAAGTGGCTCTGTGAGGTCCTCATCATGACACACTAGCATTTTGACTTTTATTGGAACATCTTGAAGGTAGATGGGAAGTTCCACCTCGCCCAAACAGGGGGTTTCCACACCTCCTAATCCTATGAGATAGGCTTCTATGGGCTTGATGTCCAATTGCAGGTCTTGGCAGTATGAAAGTCGAACTGCACTAGTTGTTGCACCTGAATCAACTAATGCTCTCACAGTCTTTACACTCTTTCCTTGTCCTACCTCTATAGTCACAAAGGGCCGTCGATCAATTATTTGAGAAGTAGTTATGCCCGATTTTTGGCACATGTCCATGTGATATTTTGGAGCTTTTGTGTTGACATCTAGGCCTAGCCGCCGTAGCTTATTTCTTCTGATGCGCTCTCTAGCCTCTGCTTGTGCTTCTTCTCTAACCCTTAACTCCTCTTCTTTTCGCTTCTTAGCAGTGTTGAGTCTCATGAGCATTTCCTCTGTAAGAGGTTCTTGATATAACTTGACTCAGCATCCACTAATATAGTTTGGTAGGATATCACCTTCTAAAGTGGTCAATTGAACTGCACCGCTAGTGGAGAGTCTATTAATGATCATGGGTTCATATCCTCGTTTCTCCAATTTACGGGCATGTTGCTTTAGCGTATAAACCAGCACTAGATCTCCTTCCTTCAATCCTTTATCCTTTACATGGGCATCAAAGTATGCCTTTTGCCTTTTCTTTGCAGCATAAATGCCTGCTGCTGCCCGTAGCCTCGTCTCACCTAAGCGTTCTAGATCAAAGATCCTGGAAGACAACTCATGTCCATTCCACTCATGCTCTTGTGCTACTTTCAAGGCTGGGATTAAGAAGTCCAATGGTAGCACGACATTCTGTCCAAAGACCATCTGAAATGGGGTAGCATTGAGTACCGTTTTGTAGGCAACTCGCTATGCCCAAACAACATGATGAAGTTGTTTGTCCCAATCAGAGCGTTTATTATTTACAAGTTTCGTCAATACGTTACATAGGATCTTATTCGTGCTCTCGGCTTGTCCGTTAGCTTGTGGGTGATAGGGGGTAGACTTCTTATGTATCACCATGAATTCTTGAAGGAGATTTTCAATGACCTCATTCAAGAAGTGCGTACCTTTATCACTAACCAACTCTATTGGTAACTGTAGCTCAGTGATGAGTAGCACCTCCTTTAATTGTCAATCCGGGAAGACGTGAGGATGGTATGAAGACCTCGAGCAGTGGCGGCGCAAGTGCGTGAGTGAGAAGCACACTAGCATACACACACATACACACACACGCGCACACACGGCAAGACAAAGAGGGAGAATCAATGGAGTTCTTAGATTACTTTCAAAAGCTCTTACAAGTTTGTTTCAATTACAATCTAACCTCAAAAATGAGCTCTCTAGCTCTTTTTATAGTTTTTGGCTAAGTTTTGGCCCTGTCCAAACCTAGTGTCCGGCCTAGTTAAAAATTAGGTTCCAGGGCTTATTTGAGGGCTCAACCGATATCTAAAAAGTGCGAAAATTGGCAGGTAGATACTTCTAAAGCTCCTCAAGCTCAAGGACTCCTTGGCTTGCACAAAATGGAGCTACAAAAAGATGAATTGGTATTTACAATGGTGTTTAGTGATGAAAATCACTTTGAATGGGTGTAAAGGATTTGAAAATTTAAAGGTTGCCTTAGTGCTAGATCTGCGTGAGTGCCCGTACTTGCTTCTTCATGAGGAAAATTACTGGCCTATTTGCCAGATCTTCATTGACTCCCTTGTCTGCTGCTAACACCCCCCCCTCTCTCGCGTCTGTCGTCCCTGACAGACCCTTGTTGTGTGGGTTTCTGAATGTAGTACTCGACGACATCCTGCGCTAGGTGGTGTTCGGCGATTCTCAATCCTTTGGCCAGATCTGTGAGTAGAGCATCCCAGTCTACCGGCCCGGGAACCTCTGGATGTGGTATACGTAGCTTTTCAGAATGTAGAGCTTGTTCCACTGCAAACAACTGCAAGAGATGGGATGGTCTGGGAATGAATATCTCGGAGTGATATTCCCAGAATCCCGTGACAAACATCTCTTCAAACGTTTGTTTGAAGCAGGCCGGTAGATATTTGATGCGAGCGTGCCATGCATACACAACATTAATCGATGGGGTTGTGCTCATGTCGTATACAAGGTCCTGGTTACCTTCATTAAATCCTAGTGCTGAGAGATGCGGTTCCTTGACATTTTTGAAGGTCCTGAAGGTGACCAGCATGAGTTCGAAAATCTTCAGGCACATCTGAGTCATGACATCAGGTACATTCTTGAAACGGACTCCCCAATGTCGAATCGTCGAAATCATATATCCCATAGTAGGTGGACCCTTAGGGGGTGCGAAGTACACATAATTGAGCCACTTCTCACATCCTTTAATTGTTAGCACTGTTTGTGTGTACTCCGGCCATGATCTCCTTCGAAATACAGGGCAATAACATGGGTTATATTTGATGTACAATGGCATGTTGTTCCATGTTCTTACCATTTCCGGGTATGTTTCCAGCAGCCGAATTCTCCACGTGGGTTGGCGAATATGTCCCTGCTTGGCGCTTTCGGGGATGTCGTCAGGTGCAAATTGTGTGGCAGAGGTTGGTTCCCTTGAGGTGTGGTGCTTGATCTCCGCATTATAATCTGCCATTAGCACGCACAAAGGAACATACAGGTCGTCCGATGGGCCAATCCACCTATGGTGTGAGAGATTCTTAAAATAATCGGATTTTATTACCACCTCCTCCAATTTTGACATCAATGCGATTTGGACTGCCACCCTGTCATCATGTGTCGTGGCTACTTTCTCTAACTTTTGCATCCATTCAGGTGCCTCAATTTCAATTGTGTCCATGCCCTGTTCTGTGCGCTTACCTCCGGGTGTTGGCATCGGGACATAGGGATCCTCGAATGTTTCTTCCACTTCAATTGGCACAAGATCGTCAGGCTCGGGCTCTACCAGAGGGGAGGGCTGACGCTCGTATTGCATGACCTTGCTGCGTAATTCCTCGAGTTCTGCCCGGAGTTTAGTGACCTCTTCAGCTGTATCTTCTGCGGTTGTGCTCTGGCTGGGTTCTGTCTGTCGGGTGGCCAACTGTCTTCGTAACTCATCTCTCTCTTTTTCTAAAGCGGCATGGGCCTCCATTAGATCTGCATGAGTTTCTAACACCACCTTCATATTCTCAGAGGGAATGGCCTTGAATCGCTCTGGGTCAATTTCCTGTGGGGAACCCTCCATGGCCGTCTCCAGGTTTTCTTCGTTCTGTTTCTGTAATCTTTTATTCTCCTCTAGCGCTGTAGACATATGCTTGCGTAGGAGGCCCAAGTTCCGTCGAAGCTTCAGGTTTTTCGTGATCTGAGAATGTAGCAGCTCGTCCATGTGTCGTCGTTCTTCATCATCTGCTTGGGGTGGGTTGGCTTCTAATTGTGCGTATTGCTCTTGTAATGTCACGTGCTGTTGTTGTAGTAGCTGCTTCTGCTCTTCAAGATCCTTACATCGTGCTTGGAGATCTTCGTGGCTTCGGAAGAGCCTTGTATGTTGGTTGTCAAGGTGTTGGTAGTGTTGCTGAAGTTGGGACATGCATTGATACATACTATTACATACATTATTAAAAGGAATGGTGGGAGAAATGGTGTTGAATGCAGCGGGGAAGGGAAAGGGAAAGGGAATTGTGGATGCAGTACTGGGGAAGGGTGAGAGGGGAGGTGGGGGAATGGGAGATTGTGGGTAAATGGGGGGTGGGAGAGGTGCAGATGTGGGTGATACCTCCATGGATTCAAAAGGGGAGGCAGTGATGGGAGTGACTGTGAACATGGGGATTGTGGTGGCGGTGATAGTTGTGAACGTGTATAGAGGTGTGTGTAATTGTGAACTCCCAAGAAGTGTGATGGAAGTAGTGGGGTTTACCGTGGCTGTGGTTAGACTTATGTGTTCAGTGGAAATAGAGTATGTGGGTTGACTGATGGTTTGTGCGTGGGTGTGTGTAGTGGGTTCGGAGGTGGTGACAGTAGAGGTCACAGTGGTAGAGGAAGGTGAATGGGGTGGATGTGGGGGAGAAGGTGGCAAGGGAGGTGATGGAGGTGCACTCGATGTGTGGGCTTCCTCGGTGTCGTGAACAGTGTGTGCTGTGCCAGTGGTTGTGGGGGTGCCTTGTGGTCCTGAACCTAATACATTCATTCGTTTTCCTGTTCGTGGGGGGCGTCTTCCATATCTTTTCTCTGTCCTTCGTGATTGCGCTAGTGGAGTGTGCACCGTTTCCGGTACTACCAAAGCATCTGATATCATTTCCAGGGTGGCACGGTATTGCTCGTCCACGCCTTCCTCCTCCAGAATCTGGTTCATGAGGGCTTTACCTGCAGCTAATGATAGCCTGTGTTGCTCTTGGACTCGGTTCATCGTATCGTAGAGCTTCTTTAATGCGTTAGTATAGGCGGGGGCACCTTCCAGTACTTGTAGGGCTTCTTGATCATACTCTCGTTCTTCTGCTTCTGATTGTCCACCCTGTGCCTCCTCATGAGCTTCTTCTTCATCGTCCACATTGACTACGTCCGGTTGGCTGGGTGGGCTTGGTCTGGGGCAGTTTGCTGTCCACCGGCTTGCTCTTCTTCAACTTCCGCATTTACAGCATCTATGATTCTGGCAACTTCTTCGTCCGTTAGATCCTCCAGAGTGAATCCATGTGGGAATTCCAGATCAATCGGTACTGGTGGAAACACAAGATTAGGGCCATCTGTGCTGTGCCTGGGTAACCTGATAGTAAATGGTTGCACTCGTCGGGGAAGTCTTGGGGTTGTCTCAGGCGTCAGGGTTGCACCGCGAGCTTGTGCACAAGGCATCTGGACGGCGCCTCTCATCTTCTTTGAGGGAGGCCCTACAGCTGACAATCTGCGTTGAAATTCCTGTGCTCTGGACCAGATCAGAGCCCTCTGCACCGGTACATCATATGCGAGACATCTGTATACAATTCTTGTAAGTGCACAGCAACCATACAGCACAGATTTTTGCTTCTTATACCATCTCTGATGAGCCATATGAATCTGGTTGATAATCCAGTGGGGCATATTGATGGTCAACTCAAAAGCATCCGCCAGGTAGAGGCTAAACCAGATCTTTTTGGGAGGCATTGTGAACCTCTCCTGCGCGGGGAAGGCGAAATGTTGCATGACCATGCGTAAGTGGATGGCAATCGTAGGTGTCATCGCAACCATGTCCTTCAACTTCGTCAGATTCCTGTTCTTCATATTGTCTGTAACCATAGTCTCTTTCTCTGTTGGGATGTGCATACCTCTCATGTCGAGTGCTTCTCTCACCAAGTTGATAGTCAAGCGGAAACGCTTCAGCTCGTTGCCCCTTGTGAGTGATGGGAGCACAAAGGAACTGTATCCTTTCTTGTCTTTGTTGGGAGTGAGGGTACTAATTAGATATGAGCACCTTAGAAAATCTGGCTTTGGTAGTTGGAACTTGAAGTAATCATAAAGCCCAGCCTTCTTCCATATCGACTTCAGTCCTTCATTATTCTGTAGCTTTTCAAACTCCCTCGTAAAGAAATGGTATCTGCCCCAACGTCCATTGAACTCTACCTCGGACTCCCACATGTATGTGCCTTCACCCAGGGGTCCAGCAACGTCACTGAACCAGTGTGAGGTTTTGCCCACCGGCATGGTGTGACCCTGTGGAGGATTCTGGATTGGTATGGCATGCAATGCTCGTAATGCCACTGGTCTTTCCGTTAATTCCTCCTCGACTGGAAGGCTTTCGATGTCCACCACTTGGGGGCTGGTGCCGGCCTGGGAGCTAGTTCCAACCGTATCTGCCATTTTACCTCTTGCTGCCTGTCTCTGTGAGAATATACAACCATGTGTTAATATTGTACAGGACAGGGGAGGACCGTCGTTGTTCCCATCACAATATTAACATGAGGGTCGGGAGCGAATAATGGGTTAGTAAGTGTTCGGTGCACGTGTGTGTAGTTAATGCTTGGGTAGTCCTAGGAGACTAATGATGTTAGTAAGTGGGGATGAATTTACAAATTGGGGTCGGGGGGTTTATTGCAGGACTTAGGCTGCCAAATGCAGTGGATGGGCTTTGTTTTCGGTTTCGTAGAGACTCTAGAGAGCTTTATCGGTATCTGGGTTTGAAAATGAGGCCTTTTAGGGACCCATTTACAATTGATTATATGCATGCTCATGGGCCTTGGTGTGTTCCTGAGTGTTGAGAACGAGTGAATACTGGCTGTACGAGTAGATGGGTTATGCTGTATAGGTCGTGGCCTCGGCGTAGCTACTTGCGCCCGCAAGCAAGCCTTAGGCACCCAAATTTGTCTTGATTGTGGGCTAGCCTTCATCGACTTCTTGGGCACCCAAATAGATTTCCCGTTAGCAGGAGAATTTCTGCAAGACTTCTTATTAATGTCGTGTTGTTGGTTATTAATAAGAAACTTAGCCCGTGTAGTTGGCGGTGGTGCAACCGGTTGTTCGCCTTTCCGCACCCACACATGGTTTACTTTCTGGGACATTCTGCTGCGCAGATACTTTTGATCTCGGACATAGGTAGTACTCTGCTTCTTCTGCCTTTGATCCACCTTGGGTTGCTGCCTCCTTCCGGCCTTTGGAAAAGAAGGGAGTTCCGTTGCATCCCTGACTCCTTTTTTGCGAATATCATTCCTCTGCAACACATGGTTTTGGACAAGAACAGCATGGTCATCTTCATGTGTACCCCTGGAAGGACCAGGAGTCTGTGCCTTTCCTAGTTCCTTGAGTGCTCCATTGTCTAATTCTACTGTAACTCGACTATGATTGACCCAAACCTGGAGAAGTCCACTTCTTAGGCTTAAATTGACTGCTTGGTCATAGATCCAATCTTGACCCAAGACAAGAGGTTCAGTGAGATCCTCATCTTGACACACCAGTACTTTAACAGTCATTTCCTCATCATGAATGTAGAGGGGAAGTTCCACCTCGCCCATGCAAGGGGTCTCCACGCCTCCCAATCCTATGAGATATGCTTCCACAGGATTGACAGTTAACTGTAACTCTTGACAGTAAGACACTCTAACAGCACTAGTGGCTGCGCCTGAGTCAATCAAGGCTCTTACGTTCCTTGCACTCTTTCCTTGTCCTATATCTAGGGTTATGAAAGGACGTCTATCAATTATCCTATGCGAGCTTGTTCCTGCAACTTCACACATGGCCATAGGATATCCTTGATCTGCATAGTCATTCGCTCTAGGCTGATCTCTACCTTGCCTTCGTAACTTCATCCTTCTGATGCGTTCTAAAGCTTCTGCTTGAGCTTCTTCTCGAACTCGCTTTTCTTCCTCTTTGCGTTTCTTAGCAGTGTTGAGTCGGCTGAGCATTTCCTCCGTGAGGGGTTCCTGATACAACTTGACTCTGCAACCGCTAATATAGTTTGGGAGGATATCACCCTCTAATGTGGCCAATTGTACTGCTCCACTCGTGGAGATCCTGTTGATGACCATAGGTCCGTAGCTCTCTTTTCTAGCTTCCTTGCGTGTTGTTTCAGTGTATAGACTAAAACTAGATCTCCTGCTTTCAATCCTTTATCCTTCACATGGGCATCGAAGTATGCTTTCTGTCTCTTCTTGGCTGCATATATTCCTGCAGCGGCTCTCAGTCTTGTTTCTCCTAATCGTTCAAGGTCAAAGATCCTAGAGGAGAGCTCATGACCTGTCCATTCGTGCTCTTGTGCTACTTTCAACGTAGGTATTAAGAAGTCCAAAGGTAGCACAGCGTTTTGGCCAAATACCATCTGAAAGGGGGTGGCTTGGAGTACCGTTTTGTAGGCAACTCGATATGCCCAAACAGCATGGTGTAGCTGTTTGTCCCAATCAGAGTGTTTAGTGTTCACTAATTTCGTCAGTACATTGCATAAGATCTTATTAGTGCTCTCAGCTTGTCCATTAGCTTGAGGGTGATAGGGGGCAGACTTCTTGTGTATTACCAAGAATTCTTGGAGTAGATTTTCAATCACTTCGTTCAAGAAATGAGTGCCTCTATCACTTACAAGCTCTATAGGTAGCCCATATCTCGTGAATACATTCTCAAACAAGAATTTAGCAGTTGTTTGAGCATCGTTCTTCGTCGTGGCTTTTACCTCTACCCACTTAGTTAGATAGTCTGTTGCAACAATGATGTATTCCGCATGAGAACCCTTAGCTGGGGGATTAATAGGACCTACGAAGTCTATTCCCCACTTAGAGAACGCACGTCCACCCATCATAGGTTTCAGTGGCATCTCATCTTTGCGTATAGGATACTGAGTCCTCTGACAGACATCACACCGTTTCACATAGGTATGTGCATCCATGTGAAGGGTAGGCCACCAGAATCCCGCAAATAGTATTGCCTTGATCACCCGATCCGGTCCAAAGTGTCCTCCTGCTACACCTTGGTGAGCAGTTTCCAAGATCTTAAGATATTCACTCTCATGGACACACAGTCTCAGGTAACCATCTTTACCACGTTTGTATAGATTATCACCAATGAGTGAGTAATCCAGGGCTTCTTGTTCTAAACTCCTTTTCCTAGCCAGAGTCATGTCTGGAGGGAATGTGTTTGTCCTCAGGAAGGATGCTAGAGGTTCGCTCCAATCTGGCACAATGGATATTTGATAAAGAGTGGCGTGTTCCACTGGTGGTTTAGTGCAGCAGATTGGGCATTCCTTGCACAACTTTTGGACATCCGCTTCCATAGTTGGCCAATATACTCCGAGTCTCTTTAGGGTCTGTAAAGTTCGTTGCTTTGAATGGTGTTGCTCTAGTGCACCTACATGTGCTAATTGCAACCATTTAGCGTACTCATCCTCTTCTACACAACAAGCCAAGATCCCTTGATCTGTGTGCTTGTACATACTTCCAGCCATGATGTGGTACTTTTGGGCTTTTACAACCTCTTTATTCCATGTGTTCACCACTGGATGATTAGGCCCGTATGTCAATACTGGTACCAATGGCTTAGCCCACTGCGGCACCACTTCCAAATTAAACAAGTAAGCATCAGGAAGGTCATCTGACACTCCTTGTGGGGCTTCTCCCGATGTGAGCCTAGAGAGGTGATCTGCTCTTAAATGAGTCCTACCTTTCCTTACCACAACCTCAAAGTCATATTCCATGAGCAAGAGAAACCATCTCACTAATCTTCCTGTATTGCATGGCTTGTTTACGAGGTATAGCAATGCCTGATGATCAGTAAAAAATTTAAACTTATTTGCAAGCAAATAGTGTCTAAATTTCTTAACTGCATATACCATGCCTAATCCTTCTCGCTCTGTAGTGGTGTAATTCCGTTCAGCCGCATTCAATTGTCTACTGGCATAGGCAATTGGAAGATCCATATTACCTTCACCAGTAGGTTGTGCAAGCACACATCCAATGACATAATTGGATGCATCCACGTGAACGTGGAATGGCTTATTCCAATCTGGTGTGGCCAAGATTGGTGCTGAACATAATCTTCGTTTGAGCTCCTGGAAGGAATTCTCACATTCATCCGTCCACTCAAAGTTTGTCAGAAGTCCGTACATGGGCTTTGCAATGACAACATACATGTGTATAAATCGTCAGTAATAACCACAATGCCCCATGAAAGCTTGTACTTCCTTGACATTTTTTGGCCTAGGTAGCTCTGCTATAGCTCTCACTTTCTCTTCGTCAGTAGATATGCCATTCTTTGACACTATGTGTCCTAGAATCTTGCCTTGCCTGACCATAAAAACGCACTTTTCTGGGTTCAGGCAGACTTGATATTCTCTACATTTGTCAAAGATTTGTCTGAGTTCGGGGATATGGGTTTGTCTAATATTGGAATGAGCACAAAGATCATCAACATAGACTTCTAAACTCTTCCTCAGGAACTCCTTAAACACATGGCACATCAGCCTTTGGAAGGTAGCTGGTGCATTGGTAAGCCCAAATGGCATTACTCTAATGCCCCATTCCGTGGCAAAGGCTGTCTTATGCTGATCCTCTAGAGCTATGGCTACTTGATTGTAACCCGAAAATCCATCAAGGAAGCTGTACACTTCCTTGCCTGCCACTCTTTCTAAGAGATGTTCGGTGATGGGAAGCGGATAGTTATCTCGAATTGTGGCTGCATTAACCTTTTTCAAGTTAATACACACACGCAGCTTGCCATTTTTCTTGGGCACCACAACAATGGGGGATACCCACTCGGTGTGCTCAATTTCATAGATAAATCCAGCTTCAACCAGTCTATCTATCTCTTCTTTGATCTTAGCAGCGTAATTATCGTTATATGTATAGGGCTTTTGCTTAGAAGGTTTAGCATCTGAGGTCATGGGAATGGTGTGTGAGCATATGTCCGGGTCAACACCTTTCAAATCCTTGTAACTCCAAGCGAATACATCTCTGTATTCTCTTAGCAAGGCAATTAATGCATGCTCTTCTTCTTCTGTTAGGTCATGGCCTATGTACGTGCATCTCTCCTCTCCTTCTTCTAGGGCCACTACTATTTTCTTGGTAGTTTCTTTGTTATCATAGGCCTCTCCTACTTGTGCCTCTCATTTAGGCATTCTTATCATGACTCTCCTGTCATCTATCTCATACTTCTTAAAATTTTCTGGGACCTCAAACAAAGATTCTTCCTCTTCTGGTGAGACTTCTCTCTTCTTTCGTTTCTTCCCTTCTTCCTTCTGGGTCACCTGTGTTGCTAATCTTACATTGTTTGTAAGCTCTCCATGCCTCTGGGGTTGAAATTCTACTTCATAGAAGTATTCCTCATCTGATGCGAATGGTGGGTCCATAATGATTGACTCTAGGTCGGAGTCACTTGCATCCTCAAATGCCTCAGGGCTAGGTTCGCATTCTTCTAGAACTGCCTCTCCCATGATTGGTTCTATGGAGAAGACTGAAATATCATAGCCATCCTCATCACTGTGAGGTGTCCATTGTTCTTCATTGATGGCTACGTCCATTGTTGCTAAGATTTCTGCCCAACCGTGAGGTTCAAATTCTTCATCCGGAAACACTACAGGTGCATAGGCTGGGTCTTGAATGGGTCTATGAGTTTCGTTTGCACCTATTTCTCTGGCCTTTTCTCTCTTCTCTTCCTCTACTGCTACTTTGCACATCCATAAGTGGGTGTCTTCATGCATCCATGAGGATCCTGACCCTATGGAATGCACAGATTCCGTATCATCTTTGGCTCTATGGATGGGATTCCACTGGATAGGAGGTACATCTCTATGAGAGTAATCTTTGAGATTGACTTTGGTCGTAACACCTAAGTGTTGCAGGTACAAAGAATTGGTTCCCCAGTCCTGTACCACTTGCAACTGTCGCATGAATGGTCTTCCCAAAATCATCTCATAGGCATGATTTTTGCTAAAGTCACATATAGCAAACGTATGCTCAAACTCAACACCACATGTGGTGAGAGTTATGCCTTCTAGCAATCCCAAGGGTCTTTCAATATGACCATCGGCCATCTGCAATTTCATTCTCGTTGGCCTGAGTGCCGGCTTGCCCCAACGCTTCCATAGGGAAGTGGTGGCAATTGCAACTCCTGCACCTGAGTCCAAAATTGCCTTGGTGGTGTACTCCTGATAGGTGATGGGAAGATAGGTGTTCCCTTCTTCACCTTCACACATATCTCCTATCTTGTCCAAGGGAATTTCTGGCACTGTCCTATGGGATCCTACTCGGGAACGTGGTTCTACAACTTCAGTCACTTGACTGGCTACACATTTCCGCGCTTTTGGTCTATTCTTAGGCAGTTCTTCCAAAGTGAGATCGCGCTGCGCCTTGGTGTTCTTTACTACCTCCGTGTTCCTTGATATGACTGAGTCGTCGTTCCTTACCATGACTGTGGGTGCTCTCATACACGTGGACTTTGCTTCCCATGGGCCTCTGAAGTGGGGTAGCTCTTGTATGGAATTAGACTCAAAGTCCAATCTCTCGTGAGACTGAGTACTCTCATGTTCCCCGTAAATAGATGGTATGTCTTGTGGGAATTGGTCGTGTGCATCATCCACAAGTTCAAAGGGAGGGGCGACTTCACTTTCGTTATCCCATTTATCTTCTTGAATCTCACGTAGGAAGTCTGGTGCAAACCGATTCATAGAAGAAGAAGTGTCTGGCTCCGTAGAATTAGGCACATAAGCAACCTGGGAAGGAGGGCTTATTCTATCGTTGACTCCCTTCTCCTTGTTCTCATAGATGGTTGGGGCACAAGCTTCTTGGGGAGTATTACTTATTCTATTACTCTTCCTAGCAGGCTCATACGCTCCCTGAGAAGGAATGTAGGCAACCTGTGGAGGTACGTAAGCTTTCGAGGGAGGCTCATCTGCCTTTTGGGGGGGAAGATAAGCTTCTTGAGGAGGCACATGGGCTTCCTGAAGAGGCTGGCTTATCCGTTCCCTTGCCCTTTCCTTTCTTTGAGGGGCAGGTTCCTTTTCTGATTGTGCAATTAGCCTCTCTATTCTTTCTAGCAGTCCATCAAAATGTAACTGCGTCTTAGCTGAGCTAGAGATGTTAAAGAGGCGGCTAGCTTCGAACATGGCTTGAGCCAATTCCACCATCTTAGCACAAATTTTGGTTCGTTCAAGCTCTAGCTCGGCTCTAGGGTAGCATTTTTCATGATCAGTTACGTTTGGCCCTTCTTGGATTCTGGCCTGATATGCTTTAAGCATCATATTAAGGTCTTCGGGAGTGGGATCTGCTAGGACTGATCCTACTCTAGGGGGTGGTGGGTTTAGGTTAGGCGGGTTGGAAGGTGGTTGGTCGGATGGCGATGGGAATGGTGGTGGTGGAGTCGTGTGAGAGGGAGTTTGAGTTGTGAGTTCAGTTATTCTGGCTCTTGTTTCTCTTACGCTTTCCTCGAGTTCACTCATCTTTTTTGCCCATTGCCTTTTCATTCTTTCCCGACTATCTTTCCAAGCTCTAGTCCTTTTCTTGGTTATGCTCTCAGTTTCACTAGCCTCTGGGCCCTTTTCCAGGTTTGTCTCTTGGTTTTGCTGCAATGCCTGAGCTCTAGTGACTACCTGTACTGGTGCAGTGGAAGTCACGCTCCCTGTGGAGTCTACCACTAACCCAACAACGTTGATAGGAGTGATTTTTGGCATGTTATTGGGGTTCTTTGGGCAATCTCGTAAGAGATGCTCTTTTCCACAGTCTTGGCAAAAGCCTTGGATCGTCACTGACTGGGGTTGTGTAGGTGGAGGCAAGGGACAATCACGAATGAGGTGATCTCCTTGGCACCTGTAGCACGGTCCTCTTGGGAATGGAGGTCTTACTTGCCTAGATTGAGGCCTAGGGTTGGGGTTTGCATACATGACATTCGTGTAATCTGACTCCCAACTTATTTCATTTGGCTCTTCACTATAGTAGGACTCACCATGTTCAGGAGACTGCATGTAGTAGGCCTGGGGACTATCGACATGTGTAGAATCAAAGCTATGGTCACTGAGGTCATTTTCAGAGAGCAAGGGTGTCACAGGGACTATCGCTCTATTCAGGTTTTCTTCTGCAACAACATACTTTACCGGAATCACATTAGCTGGGGTAGGTGGTTGTTGAGCTAACACTGGCTGAGGCCTTTGTTGGTTTTGGTATGGTTGCTGATAGGGTTGCTGTGGCCTCCCATATGGCTGTGGAGAGTACTGGTTTTGGTATCTTCCCTGTGGTGGATAGGGTTGAGGGTAAGTTTGCCTAACTGTTTGCTTATTGTAAGGGCAATCTTGTGCGGTATGATTGGTGTACCTTCGTTCTATGGTGCAATATTGGCTATTTGGGTTGACCTGGGGTTGAGCCATAATGGGACACACGTTTGCCATATGGTCACCACCGCATGTATAGCACCCCTTCGCTGGGGTAAACCTCGGAATTTGTTTGCTAGAGACGCCTAGTTTTTGGGCCACTTTCTCTGCGAGTTCCTCAATTGATGTGGATTGCGTGGAAGAGTGACTAGATGCACTATCTGAATCTTTGTAGATTTTGGAAAGCTCTAGTTCTTCCCCTAGGTTATCTTCAATGTCAATGCATATGCGTACACACTCTTCTATAGTCCTGGGGTCCTTCAGATACACATCAGCAATCCATCAAGGAATAAGGCTACTTGTTTGGCAGGTGTGGGTAGCTCCGAAACAGGGCACCTTTCAAGATATTGTCTAAATCTTCTTCCTGCCAATCTTACAGTCTCTTGGGGAGTCTGTTTGAAGCTGTGAATCAATGAGGAGGTATTGTGTCTTATGCCACTCTTAGAGAACTCTACAATGAAAGCTTCTAGGAGTTGGTCTATACACCTGAATTGTCGCTCATCCAATGGCTGAAACCATGTAAGCGCTGTGTTCCTAAGGGTTAGACCGAAGGCATTGTACTGCGTGAATAGATCCTCCACCTGTTCAGCTCTCAAGACTTGCTTGAACTCCGCCACATGATCATAGGGATCTCCTGTGCCATCAAAGTAATTCTTCATGGACTTAACTAGCTGGGTCGGTCTCAAAGTTCTAGTGTGCTCTCTAGGTCTCGGCAGAGGAAATCCATCCACATTTCTTTGATTCCTGCGGGCTCTAAGTATCTCAGGTTCTACTCTATTCGTCTCTGTCCTCGTTCTTTCTCTGCCCACTGGGTTGGCAAAGCTTACTTCTGGTCTATCTCTACTTTTGTCTCTTTGAGTTCCATGAGCTTGGGATGTTCCAGCTCCAGGGTGACCATAGGATACATTCGATCTTGGTTGGGGGAAAATGAATTCACCCTTCCAAGTGTAAGCATGCCTATCATTTTCTGTCACCACAAAGATCCTTTCCGAGGTGTGATCTAAGTAGGTCACTCTACCTGGGCTATCCGGATCCTTAAACTCATAGATCATGATATTTCCTATATCAGTTGGCTGATTAGATTTATACCTCCAAAAGGCTTCGTCAGTTTCTCGATTGAGGAGCAACTCTATGCTCTTGTTGTCTTGGGGAATCCACTCAGGTGTGATAATCCTAGTGAGAACAGATTTGCCTCGAGGGGTTCTAGGTTCTACACCCATGTTTCCTTGTTCCAAGTCACCTAAGTCCGCTTCTGAGATTACAGTCCCAAATTCATCTGTCCTATCTGGGTGACTGGTGACTACATATATGGTTCCTTCTTTGTCCAGGTATGCACCATTTTCAAACTTGACTGCTGGGTGCTCTAGTCCTATGGATTGATCAAGATTCTTAATCTGTACCACAGATCTTCCTAGGCCGTCCTCATAGATGCTAGCACCTAATCGGTTGGTCCTAAGGTATTCCAGCTGTGTTTTGTAAGGGCCTTCTACCCTGTACAAATATGGCATTCCTGAACTTCCCGTAGGCCTGTCCATGCCTTGAGACATCTCTGACTCACTGGTCTCAGAGCTAGGGTAGTACGAGTGGTGGCTCAACTGCTGGGCCCAAGACCTAGCAGTGTGGTTAACACTAGCCTCTGAAGACCTAAGGCTTTGTCTCTCCCTTACTAAATGTCGTCCTGATCTAAGGTTCATATGCCTATCTAAGTAGCCCAATTCTTTGCCCAGAGTACAACCTCGTTGCTGGTTACTTTATATTAGTCGCTTGGTTCTTTTTAGTTATTCCTCGTGTTTAAGGTCTTGTCTGATATTACGTCGTCAGGAATACTTGAATGTTCTTCGTGCTTTTAGGTTGATCGTTCCACGTTAGGTCCTTTTCCTTTATGTTATCGACAGTACAGAGATTAGGTTTTTAGCTTGAACTTGAGTTTTTAGGCAGTCTTCAACTTGATACCTGCCTATCGTCACCCTGACTTACTCCTACCTCTAGTCGTTCTTAGCCTAGGCTATGAATTGACAGAGGGGGTTAAAAGTTTCCAACCTTTTGTTCCCTTTTCGGTTGCCCTTGAGTGCCCTAGGAAATGTGTTCCCAAGCTCGCACTTACACTTGCTTTGAACGCCTTTCGATGCTCTCAATAGATCTGTAAGAGTTCCAAAGTTAGCTTTGAGATTTAAGTTCCAATGACAGAACCAATGATTTTCATTCTTGTAGCACACACACAAACTTGCATAGTGATTTTTAAGAAAACAATCCTAAAGACCCCTGGCTTTGATCCCCCTGGGTATGGTCAACTTCAAAATACTCTATCTGAAAATCAACGCATTATCTTTATAAAAAACAGTTGAGGGCGTGTAGTATATGTCACGAGCTTTCCAACAAGCCCTAGAGCTCAAAAAATTGATTTCGTATGAAAAAGTTATGACTGTTCAGGGTTTAGGGGGTTAAAACAAGATTCAATCTGGCCGACAGATCCTAGGATTTTCTCCAAATCACAAGTGTAGGAACCTCCCAAAAATGCTAATAGATTGACTATTTTGCCCCAAAATTATCCCAACTTTTGAACAAAATCAAACCCTAATTTTTGGCCGAAAAGCCTATCAATCGCGATCGACAGGTCTGTCAATCGCGATTGACAGAGGTGTCCGTCGGGGCTGTCAGTCGCGATCGATAGTGTCAATCGCGATCGACAGAGTCGATCGTGGCTGTCAATCGCGATCGACAGTATCAATCGCGATCGACACGTTTTCCGGTTTTTTCGCCGAAATTTCAGTCAATCGGGGGCCTATCAATCGCGATGGACACGTGGCTACGCGTAAAAGTCAATCAATCATGGAATTTCAGTCGATCGCGATCGACGGTGTCAATCGCGATTGACAGAGGTGTCGGTCGTGGCTGTCGATCGCGATCGACGGTATCAATCGCGATTGACAGGGTCCTACGTGGCAGTCAGTCGATCGTGGAGGTCTGTCGATCGCGATTGACAGGGTCTGTCGGTCGCGATTGACAGGGTCTGTCGGTCGCGATTGACAGAGGCTGTCGGTCGCGATTGACAGAAAACCTCGGAATTTTTCTACTGTTTTTAGTGTTTTAGGATGTGCTCCTTGTGCTTGTTCTAGTGGTGCACTCAATTTTGTGAAAAGCCAAAAATTTCTGTCAGTCGCGCTCGACAGAAGCCTGCGACCGCGAGACAGTTTCGATGATTTTCGTACCTGCGCAGGAAGCTGGGGATGATGATACAGCAAGAACCTGCAATGAAACTCAAGAAACATGCAAAATCCGCACACACAATATCGCTCTCTCGCTCTCTCTCACACGTGAAATGAGGGAAATGAGGTGGGGAAGGTGATATGATCAAAAAACAAAAATTTTCGCGATGATGGAGATGGAGGTGGGAGATGGTGATGTTGATGATGGTGATGAAGATGGTGAAGAAAGTAAAAGAAAATCGATGAGAGTGAAGAAAATACCTACAACTCCAACGCGTCAACTCTACGTCTTACCATCACACGTTCGTCCTCAAAGCTCGATCCTCGGCAACGGCGCCAAAATTTGGTGTAGCTCAGTGATGAGTAGCACCTCCTTTAATTGTCAATCCGGGAAGACGTGAGGATGGTATGAAGACCTCGAGCAAGTGGCGGCGCAAGTGCGTGAGTGAGAAGCACACTAGCATACACACACATACACACACGCGCACACACGGCAAGACAAAGAGGGAGAATCAATGGAGTTCTTAGATTACTTTCAAAAGCGCTTACAAGTTTGTTTCAATTACAATCTAACCTCAAAAATGAGCTCTCTAGCTCTTTTTATAGTTTTTGGCTAAGTTTTGGCCCTGTCCAGACCTAGTGTCCGGCCTAGTTAAAAATTAGGTTCCAGGGCTTATTTGAGGGCTCAAACGATATCTAAAAAATGCGAAAATTGGCAGGTAGATACTTCTAAAGCTCCTCAAGCTCAAGGACTCCTTGGCTTGCACAAAATGGAGCTACAAAAAGATGAATTGGTATTTACAATGGTGTTTAGTGATGAAAATCACTTTGAATGGGTGTAAAGGATTTGAAAATTTAAAGGTTGCCTTAGTGCTAGATCTGCGTGAGTGCCCGTACTTGCTTCTTCATGAGGAAAATTACTGGCCTATTTGCCAGATCTTCGTTGACTCCCTTGTCTGCTGCTAACAGTAACCCATATCTAGTGAACACATTTTCGAATAAGAACTTAGCCGTCGTTTGAGCATCATTCTTTGTCGTGGCTTTTACTTCCACCCACTTTGTAAGGTAATCTGTGGCTACAATAATGTATTCTGCATGGGAGTTTCTAGCTGGGGGGTTGATGGGACCTACAAAGTCTATATCCCACTTTGAAAATGCACGTCCTCCCATCATTGGCCTTAAAGGCATTTCATCTTTTCTTATCGGATATTGGGCACGTTGGCATGTGTCACATTTCTTCACATAAGTATGTGCATCCATATGAAGAGTGGGCCACCAAAGTCCTGAGAATAGAATGGTCTTAATTACTCTATCAGTCCCAAAGTGTCCACCTGCAGCACCGCTGTGCAGTTTCTAAGACTTTCAAATAGTCTGATTCATGAACGCACAGTCTTAGGTAACCATCCTTGCCTCTTCGATATAGGTTGTCTCCTACTAAGGCATAGTCTTGAGCCTCTTGCTCCATGCTCCGTTTTCTTGCAAGACTATCCTGATTGGGTAATGTTCCCGATCTCATGAACTCAACCAATGGAGCACTCCAATCTGGGATTAATGACACGTGATAAAGAGTGGCATGCTCCACTGGGGGTCTCTTCTGGCACGCTGGACAATTTTGGATCCACTTGTATTTCTTTGTCCATGCTAGGCCAATACACTCCTAAACGTTTTAGATTCTGCAATGTTCGTTGTTTAGAGTAGTGATTTCCTAGCAATCCCTCATGGGCTTGTTGCATCCAACTAGTATGTTCGTCGTCCTCAACACAACAAGCTAGTACACCCTCGGTATCTTGCTTGTACATACTTCCGGCCAATATTTGATACTTTTGTGATTTTACAATTTCTTCTTTGCTTGTTTTCACATTCTTATTTGCAGGTCCAAAGGTTAGGACTGGTACCAACTTATTTGCCCATTTAGGAACAACTTCTAAATTGAACAGATAAGCATCGGGCAATTCATCAGACACTCCTTGCAGTGGCTCTCCTGAAGTGATGCGAGAAAGATGGTCTGCCCTAAGATGGGTTCTACCTTTCCTGACAACAACTTCAAAGTCGTATTCCATTAGTAAGAGGAACCATCTTACTAAGCGGCCTGTATTGCAAGGTTTATTGACCAAATATAGTAAAGCTTGATGATCGGTGAAAAAATTAAACTTATTGGCCAATAGATAGTGTCTAAACTTCTTCACGGCATATACCATGCCTAAGCCTTCTCTTTCCGTTGTGGTATAATTTCGTTCAGCTGCATTTAATTGCCTACTAGCATATGCTATCGGCAAATCTAGGTTTCCCTCACCTGTGGGTTGTGCTAGCACACATCCTATTGCATGATTGGAGGCATCTACATGGACATGAAAGGGTTTGCTCCAATCCGGAGTAGTCAATATTGGTGCTGTGCACAAACGTCTTTTCAGCTCGTTGAAGGAATTCTCGCATTCCTCATTCCACTCAAAATTTGTTAACAACCCATAAAGAGGTTTAGCTATGATGGCATACATGTGGATAAACCTACGGTAATATCCACAATGGCCCATAAAGGCTTGTACCTCTTTAACATTCCTTGGCCTGGGCAGCTCTGCTATTGCTCTTACTTTATCTTCATCTGTTGAAATTCCATTCTTAGAAACAATGTGACCTAAGATCTTACCTTGTCGTACCATGAACACACACTTCTCTGGGTTCAGACACACTCGATAATCTCTACACTTGTTGAAGATTTGTCTGAGCTCAGGGATGTGGTAACTTCTTTCTTGGGAATGAGCGCATAAATCATCCACATATACTTCTAAGCTCTTTCGCAAGAACTCTTTGAAGACATGACACATGAGCCTTTGGAATGTTGCAGGTGCATTGGTGAGCCCAAATGGCATCACACGAAATGCAAAGATTCCCCATTCTGTGGCAAATGCCGTTTTGTGTTGATCTTCGGGGGCAATGGCTACTTGGTTGTAACCTGAAAATCCATCAAGGAAGCTATAAACTTCCTTGCCTGCAACACGCTCCAATAGATGTTCGGTGATTGGAAGTGGATAACTATCTCTGATTGTAGCGGCATTAACTTTTTTAAGGTTAATGCACACTCGCAATTTCCCATTCTTCTTGGGCACCACTACAATGGGGGACACCCATTCAATGTGCTCAATCTCATAGATGAATCCAGCTTCAATCAGCCTGTCAATTTCCTCCTTTATTTTGGCTGCATAATTGTCATTATATGTGTAGGGCTTTTGTTTGGTGGGCTTGGCATCAGCGGTCATCGGAATCGTATGAGAGCAAATCTTTGGATCTACTCCTTTCAAGTCTCTATAGTGCCATGCGAACACATCCCTATATTCCCTTAATAGAGCTACAAGCTCTACTTCTTCTTTTGCACTTAGGTCGTCTCCTATGTACGTACATCGCTCTTCGTTCCCTTCAATGGTCACTACAATTTTTTTGGTCTTTTCTTTATTGTCATATGCTTCTCCTATAATGGCCTCTCTCTTAGGCATTCGTACCAAAATTTTTCGGTCTTCCACTTCATATTTCTTGAAATTTTCTGGTACTTCAAACAATGATTCTTCCTCTTCTTGTTTAACTGCTTTCCTTTTCTTTTTCTTTTTACTACCTTCACTTCCTTCCTTTGAATTTATCGTTTTAATACTTGTGAGGGGTTCTCCTTCTTTTTGGGTTAACACTCCTATGTCTTCTAAATAGTGTTCCTCTGAGTCAAAGTAAGTATTCATCACAATGGATTCTAGATCATCATCATTCTCTTCTTCTTCTATGAACTCACTAGGATCACACTCTTCCAACAGGGGCTGACACATGAACACTGAGATATCATAACCCTCCTCATCACAATGAGGTGTCCATTGTTCTTCATTGACTGCAATGTCCATGGTAGCTAAGATTTCTGCCCAACCATGAGGCTCAAATTCCTCATCTGGAAATATCATCGGTGTATAGGCTGGGTCTTTTATTGGTCTATCTCCTGGGGAAGTTCCTTCTTCTCTTGCTTTTAGACGCTTTTCCTCTTCCTCCGCGACCTTGCACATCCACAAGTGAGTATCTTCATGCAGCCAGGATGGATCAGGTGAACTTCCAGAATGCACAGAGATTGAATCTTCTTTTGCTTTGTGGATAGGATTCCACTGTAGGGGTGGTACATCTCTGAAGGTGTAATCCTTCAAATTGACCTTGGTGGTGACCCCTAAGTGCTGTAAGTACAAGGAGTTGGTTCCCCAATCCTGTACTATTTGCAATTGTCGTAGGAAGGGTCTTCCTAGGATCATCTCGTAGACATTATTTTTCTCAAAGTCACATATAACAAATGTATGTTCAAACTCTACACCACAAGTGGTTAGAGTTATCCCTTCAAGCAATCCTAGAGGTCTTTCAAAATGACCATCTGCCATTTGAGGTTTCATTCTCGTTGGTCTTAATGTGGGTTTGCCCCATCGCTTCCACAAGGAGGTGGTCGCAATAGCAACACCAGCACCCGAATCTACAATTGCTTTGGTTGTGTAACCTTGATAGGTGATCGGAAGATAAGTGTTACCTTCTTCACCTTCGCTCATGTCTCCTATCTTGTCGAGAGGTATCTCTGGAATTTTTTGCTTAGAGCCTACTTTTGGCATATTGGATTCAAGTTCTGGAACCTGATCCTTCACATGATTCCAGAGCTCAGGTTTTGCTTTGAGCAGCTCTTCCACAGTGAGATGACATTGAACCTTAGTGTTCTTCACAACATCAGTGTTTCTTGGAATCACTGAGTCTTTATTTCTTACCAATATTGTGGGAGCTCTGATCTGGAGAGATTCAGATTCCCATGGGCATGTGAAATGAGGCAACTCTTGTAAAGAATTAGATTCAAAATCTAATCTCTCATCCTCTTGTTGCTCTGTTTGATCTCCATAGATAGACGGGATGTCTTGGGGAAATTGGTCATGAAGATCATCAATCTCAGGAATAGGAGGGGAATTACCCTTCTCCTTGGCCCATTTCTCTTCTTGTATTTCTCGCAAGAACTCTTGAGAGTACTGTTGAATTGAAGGAGGTGTTCCAGCATCCGTGGAATTAGGAACATAAGCTCCCATTGGTGGAGAGCTTCCTCTTTCAATAACTGGTTGAGCCTGTGGAGGTAAAGGAACTTGTGGTTTGTTTACCAACTGCTCTAATTTTTCTAGTAAGCCTTGGAAATGCAAATCTGATTTGACAGAGTTTGTCTGATTGAACTTTTGACTAGTCTCAAGTATAGCTTGAGCTTGTTCCACCATTTTCATGCACATTTTCATCCGTTCAATCTCTAAATCTGCTCTCGGGTAACTCTTGTCTAGGTTTGCAGCTGTTGGCCCTCCTTGAAGACGAGCCTGGTAGGCCTTGAACATCATGTCCAAGCCTTCTGGGGTTGGATCTGCAAGAACAGACCCTGGTTGTGGGTAATTTACAATGGGTGGTGGGGTGGAATGAGGCGAAGTGGATGGAGCTTCAGCATGCGAGGGGCTTTGAGATGCAATGTCTTCTATTTTTGTTTTGGTATCCCTTAGGCTTTCTTCTAGCTCGGATAGCTTTTTGTTCCACTTGCGATTAGCCTTCTCTCTGGTATCCTTCCATGTTCTTGGTTTCCTCTTACTAGGCTCTCTGACTCACTTGACTCTGATTGCTCGGATGGTTTTGCTTGTTGTGCAGCCTGTGCCCTAGTAACTGCTTGTAAAGGAGCCACATTACTACTACTTGGGCTTGAATCTTCCACTAAGCCTACCACATTGATGGGTGTAACCTTGGGTGCACTAGAGGGGTTTTTCGGACACTCTCTAGGAAGATGTTCCTTGCCACACTCAGGACAAAAGCCTTGTATTGTGATGTTTTGCCCTTGTCCCAGAGCTAGTTGATGGGGACATTCACGAATGAAATGATCGCCCTGACATCTAAAGCATGGTCCTCTAGGGGCTTGTGGTCTTACTTGTCTCAATTGGGGCCTAGGATTTGGATTCGTATACATGACATTGGAGTATTCTGGCTCCCAATTTTGTTCCATAGGTGGTGTCTCATATTGACAATGAGAAGTCTCACTTTGCTCAGGTGACTCTATATAATAAGCTTGTGGACTATCTGCATGGAAGTAGTCTGAACCATGAGCGTGAGAGTCATTTTCTGGTATCAATGGGGTTAGCGGTACCAATGCTCTATTAGAGTTCTCCTCCGCCATTGTATATTTAACTGGGATCACATTGGCAGGAGCTGGCGGTTGGTTTCCTAGGACAGGTTGTGGCCTATATGGTGCCTGATATTGCTGCTGGTATTGAGGTTGATATTGTTGTGGCCTATAATATGGCTGTTGGTACTGATTCTGATACCTACCCTGCTAGTAAGGTTGCTGATAATTTTGTCTAACAGCCTGCCTGTTATAGGGACAATCTTGGGCCGCATGATTTGTGTACTTCCTTTCAATGGTGCAATATAGAGCATTAGGGTTTCCTTGGGGTTGAGTCGTCAATGGGCAAACATTAGCCATGTGATCTCCTCCGCATGTATAACATCGCTTCACTGAAGTGACCCTTGGCATTTGTCTATTTTGAACTCCTAGCTTTTTGGCCACTTGCTCAGCTATCTCATCTATCTCAGTGGAGGCTCTAGAGGTATGACTTGTAGAACTATCAGAGTCCTTATAGAGTTTGGATAGTCCTAACTCCTCACCCAAGTTGTCTTCTATGTCAATGCATATCCGTACACATTCTTCTATGGATCTAGGCTCTTTCAAGTATACGTATGACCTTAGTTTTGTGCTCAATAGGCCATCTAAAAACAGTGCCACCTGTTTGGCTGATGTGGGTAATTCTGGTACAGGGCATCTTTCCAAGTACTGTCTAAACCTTCTTCCTGCAAGTCGCACTGTTTCTTGGGGTGTCTGCTTGAAGCTGTGGATCAAGGATGATGTGTTATGCCTGATACCGCTTTTGGAAAATTCCACAATGAATTCTTCTAGCAGCTGACCTATCTCTCTATAGTTGCGACTGTTTAGAGGTTGAAACCAAGCTAAGGCAGTACCCTTAAGAGTCAAACCAAATGCCTCAAACTGGGTGAATAAGTCTTCAACCTGTTCAGCTCTTAGTACTTGTTTGAACTCTGCCACATGATCATAAGGATCTCCAAACCCATCAAAGTAGTTCTTCATTGTCTTAACCACTTGAGAGGGTCTAAGGGTTCTTGAGTGCTCTCGTGGTCTAGGCAATGGGAAATCATGATCACCTCTTTGATGCCTATGAACTCTATGTCTCTCCCTCTCAAGTCTTTCCGTTCCATATCCTGATTTGTCTCTGCCCATAGTGTCTGCAAAGCTTACCTCCGGTCTCTCTCTAGTTCTTTCCCTGTGGGTTTCATGACCCTTGGATGATCTGGCTCCTTGGAGGCCCTGGGAAACATTAGATCTTGGTGGAGGGAAAATTGATTCACCTTGCCAAGTGTAAGCATGTCTGTCATGATCTGATACCAAGAATAATTTCTGAGATGTGTGATCTAGATAGACAACTTTCCCTGGTGTCTCTGGATCCTTGAATTCATAGATGGTGACTACTGGGCTGGGTTGATCTGGCCTAAATCTCCAAAAGGCTTCCTCCGTTTCTCTATTCACGAATAGTTCTATGCTTTTATTATCTTGAGGAATCCATTCTGGAGTGAGCACTCTGGTTAAGACTGACTTACCTCTAGGGGTCTTGGGTTCTCCTCCTAGGTCCCCTTTCTCTATATCACCCATGTCGGTCTCAGCAATCACATTTCCAAACTCATCCGTTCTATCAGGAAGAGTGGTGACTACATATATAGTCCCCTCTTTATCTAGGTATGCTCCATTCTCAAACTTGACTACCGGGTGGTCTAATCCATGGGGTTGATCGGGGTTCTTAATCTGGACCACCGATCTTCTCAGGCCATCTTCATAGATGCGAGCACCTAGACGATTAGTCCTGATGTATTCCAGTTGAGTCTTGTATGGTCCTTTTGGCTTTTCTAGATAAGCCAACCCTGAACTACCTACTGGTCTCTCCATGTGATAGGACATCTCAGAATCACTTGTTTCTGATCTGGGAGTGTATGGGTAATCACTCAACTGTTGGGCCCAAGACCTGGCAGTGTGATTGACACTAGCTTCAGAAGATCTGAGGCTTTGTCTGTCTCGGCCTAAGTGTCTGCCTGATCTAAGGTTCATATGCCTGATTTATCTACCCCTTGGACCTAAGCACACTCTCGTTGCAGGTTAATTTGCACCAATCACTTTGTTCTTTTGAGTTGAATGTTATGTTTACGGTCTTGTCTGAAATCGCGTCGTCAGGAGTACTTAAGTGAATTTCCGCACTTGATAAGTGATCGACTCCAGTTTACCTTTTGTCCCTTAGAGTTTTCGCACTTAAGACCTACTTAATTCTTGCACTTGGTTGATTAATACTCTTGGACTTGATTCGTGCCTAACGTTGCCCTAATTAATTACCACACCTAAGTCGTACTTAGCCTAGGCTAGGAATTGACAAAGGAGGGTTGAGAGATCTTCCAACCTCAATTAGCTGGTTGACCAGACTTCTACACAAGCCCAGGAAGCCTTCTCCCAAGCTTGGTACTCACCCTTGCTAGCTTGCTTTGGATTGCCTTGAGTGCACACAATGTTCCTGCAAAAGCTCACCAGTCAGTATAGCTCTCTTACCACAAGTAATTGACAGACACACATCAATATTTGTAGTCCCCCCTGGAGTAATTCACTGCACCTCCTCAATCTTAGGACCACCTAGTTCCACCTAAAGGTCAACTTAAAAATACATGTTCTAAAACTCCGCGTATGATTCTTACAAAAACCAGTCGAGGTCCACGTAGGATTCTCAACGAGCTTTCCAACGAGACCAAAATCTCATCAATCGGAGTTCGTATGGTCAAGTTATGACCATTCAGGCACTAAAGGGTCAAAACAGGCTCTCAGGGTTCAGGAGATCCCTCTCTGGTTTCTAGGTCTTTTGCCCACTTCCAAGGTTCTAAAGTTATACCAAGGTGCCTAAAATTAAGCTCAACTACCCTTCAATTCACTCAAAAATAACCCTAAATTTTTCATGTGTTAAAGGCCGTGTATCGCGATAGGTCGGGTCGAGGTGTCACGATAGGTGGGAGGTGTCGCGATAGGTCGAAGTGTCACAATAGGTCGAAGTGTCGCGATAGGTCGGAGTGTCGCGATAGGTCAGAGGTGTCGCGATAGGTCGTGAGGTGTCACGATAGCTCGTGAGGTGTCGCGATAGGTCGTGAGGTGTCGCGATAGCTCGTGAGGTGTCGCGATAGGTCGTGAGGTGTCGCGATAGGTCGTGAGGTGTCGCGATAGGTCGTGAGGTGTCGCGATAGGTCGGGATATGGTGAATTTTTCTGTTCTGTCTAGTGATCCTGGGAGCTCTAAGCCTGCGCAGTGTCGTGGTGCACTCAGAATCGTGATTGGGTGAAGTTTTCGGAGTGTCGCGATAGCTCGAGCTCAACGCCTCGGGGACTGTGCAGACAGATTCCGTACCTGCTGAGCTTGCTGGAGATGATGATGAAGGTGAAGATGAAGAAGAAGAAAAAACTCAGAAACTTAAACTGAAAATGGTGATTTTTTACCTTCCAACGTCGCTACTCTACGTCTTACCGTCACACGCTCGTCCTCCAAGCTCTCTCCCTGGCAACGGCACCAAATTTGGTGTTACTCTAGCACAATGGTGAGTACCAACGTGAGGAGATACACCTCATTAATGTCAATCCGTGGAGACGTGAGGACCGGTATGAAGACCGTGAGCAAGTGATGGCACAAGTGCGTGAGTGAAAGCACACAAGCATGCACACACATACACACACACGCGCACACAGTAAGAGCAAGGAGTGGAACAATGGAAGATCTTCGATTATACAAGAGCTCTCTTACAAAGCTGAAATCTACAACAAGCTAACCTCAAAAATGAGCTCTCCAGCCCTTTTTATAGTTTTTGAGTGGTTTTGGCCCTGTCCAGACCTAGTGTCCGGCCTAGTTAAGAAATAGGTTCCAGGGCTTATTTGGGGGCTCAAACAGAGTCTAAAAATTATGAAACTCGGTAGGATGGTAGTTCTAATACTCCTCAAGCTCGAGGACTCCTCGGCTTGAACAAAATGGAGTTACAAAAATGAAAAATGGTATTTAAATGGTTTTTAGTGATAATAATCACTATTTTTATAGGGATTTCATCTGAAAATTTGACAGGTGCTTCTTGGAGCTCCCTACTAGCTCCTTCTTCTTGTGTGTCCACTTCCTTGATGCGCTTCTGTGCTTTGTCCTTGACCTTGAGCTTCAACAATCATCCTTCGATTTGATAGGATATACCCAGACTTTTCTAGTAGCATCATCTATGAAAGTGACAAAGTAAAGAGAACCACCTAAGGACCTAGTGGGCATAGGACCACACACATCTGTATGAACAAGATCTAAAGGCTGAATTGAAGAGTCAATGTGCGTTTTATGCACATTTCTGGTTTGCTTTCCATATTGACAATGCTCACAAAATGAAAAATCAGAGAAAGATAACACAGGTAAGTAGCCAGAACGAGAAAGATTTTCCATTCCACTACGAGATATATGGCCCAAACGACCATGCCAAATACAAGCCATAGGCTATTCAGTAACAGCTAACAAGTGTTATTTCTGTGATACAAATAAAGGGTAAAGTGAGCCAACTTTCCTTCCTTTTGCAATAACCATATTGCCCTTTGATATACGAAAGGACTGAGCATAGAAGACCACCTTGTAACCAAGGTCATCAAGTTGACCAACTGACATCAAACTGCGTGATAACTGAGGTACATGGCGTACATTATGCATAGTAAATTTTGAACCGTCAATGAACTGCACAACCACATCTCCAATCCCCACAACATCACACTGGTAAGAGTCACCAAGTCTCACGGTACCAAGAGACTTTGCTGCATAATTAGAGAACCATTCTCTATGTGGTGTCACATGGAAAGAAGCACCAAAATCTAGCAGCCAGGTGTGGGAAAGAGAATCAGCCATAAGTGCCTCAGATGGCACAGTACTATCAAGTGTCAACACATCAGCATCATCAGAAATAGCATTAATTTCTTCAATCTTTAGAGTCGAAGTAGATGGTGCAGGTAACTGTTTAACATGCCCATCAACATTCTGTCCTTTACCTTTAGCATTCTTTAATGCATAACAGTCTTTCTTCATGTGTCCTTTCTTATGACAATAATGGCATTCAATATCCCTCTTCCTTGATTTACTTCTGCTCTTATTCCGTTGACCATTCTTTTCCTTGTTCTTGCTCCTGCCACGTTGTTGATTCTTTCCTTGGTAAGAATCACGAACATTATATGCATCTCCACTCTGAGTGCCAACCATAGATTTTCTATGAATCTCCTCACTCAAGGGTGCTCCACATATGTCATCATAGACGAGTTTACCACTTGGTGCACTATTGCTAATAGCTGTGCAAAATTTATCCCATGATGATGGCAGGGTGCATAACAACAATACTGCTTTCATTTCATTGTCCATATCCATTTTTTGAGCCTGTAACTGGGAGAATATGGCATCAAACTCATTTAGATGAGCAGCAACACTATCTGTGTCCTTCATACGAAGGTCGTATAATTTTCTCATCAGATATACTTTATTTGATGCCGTCTCTTTTTCATATGTATTGCATAACTTCTTCCAAAGCTCCTCTGCACTTTCACAGTCTAATACTGTAAAGTAAACATTATCTGCTAGGTGCAAGTGAATGGTAGACCTGGCCATTTCATCTAACTCATCCCAATCATCTTCATCCATGTCAGCAGGCTTCTTTGAAATCCCATTTACTGGCTTCCATTGCCTTCTTTGAATCAGCACATCTTTAATCTGATTCTTCCATAGAGCAAAGTTTGTGCCATCAAATTTTCGGATCTCAAAATGGTCTTTGCCCTGCAAGTTATAGCTCCTCCTCGGAACGCTAGCACTAGACCCTGATCCACCGGATGTGCCTGAGACCTCTGATGCCATGATCGTGGAGAACTGAATAGAATGATAATGGAGCTAGAAGAGTCCAAACACCAACAAATAAGTGTATCAAGGAGTAAATCGACCACTATATAGTTGACTAAACCAGAAATCTGGAAAAATTTTGCCAGAGTATCCTCTGCAAAATTAGCATATGACCAGTGTCAAAGTATCATAAAACTGCAAGTACTGACATGTCTACCTGCATAGTGAATCACTGACTCCACTGCATATAATCAGTTACCCAATAGAAGCCAACTAGGCTTATCGAGCACCTATGAACAACTATCATACATCTCCTATGGCGAGGCTGGGTAAGTCTTCCACCTGCATCACTGAAGAGACCCCGACATCTGGGTGTCTCCAAGTTAAGAAAACCTCACCACGACCCTCTTTATCAAACGTAAAAGGCTTTATGCAAAGAACGTAACCGCTATATCAATGCCCACATGGACGTACATAAGCGGTATCCACAGAAGCGTACATGGTGTGTATGTGCTCAATATATGCAGTAAAATGACACTGAAAGGCTGAATACACAGCCCAAAAACTAGCCAATAACACCTGCAAGTGTCTGTCAACTCTGATGTTTTAGGCTTTAAAAACCTGCATAAATTTGCAGCGACTGCTCCCACCAAAACTGAAAACCCCTCGAGAAACCTGTAGTTTTACGAGTGTGGCTGAAAATACAGGCCCAAAGGTTGATATTTATTATCTGAGAAGTACAAGGAACACTCTTCTTGATGTTCTTGGACCTGTGTGAAGAGAACTACGTGCGAAAGTACTTCGAAATGGCTCCAAAAACACCCCAAAATTGCTTCAGAAATAGGCTTTAAAAGCAAAAATGAAGCTTTGAGGGACCAAAACTTGTTCAAGGTAATGTCAACCTTAGTCTTTCCCCTTCTTCAAATACCACAAGAGTGTAGCTTAGTGGCAAGAGATTGCCATGCTTAAGCGAGCTCTAGGGGGAACAGTACTGGGATGGGTGACCTCCCGGGAAGTACCGGGAACCTCTATATTCCTTGATCGTTGAGGTCCTCCCTCGCGCGCAGCCACCGGCGCCAACGGTGACTTCGGTGACTCGGATGACAAGGTATGCCAAGGTCTATGCCTTGGTCGCTGCCTTAGTCGTAAGCCTTGGAGAAAGCCTGGAGTATGCACATCCATAAGTGATGATAAATCCCCCAATGTGAGATTAATCTTTGGAACAAATGATTGGGGAGATTAATCTTTGGAACAAATGGTGTAAATACTGAGCAATACTGATACATGTTATATCTAGAAAGAAGATCAGAGTAGTACTTTTGTGATAGGAATATGCCATCTTTTGTTTACCAAACTTCCATACCTAAGAAGTAGTGAAGTAGGAATATGCCATCTTTTTATACGTAAGCCTTGGAGAAAGCCTGGAGTATGCACATCCATAAGTGATGATAAATCCACCAATGTGAGATTAATCTTTGGAACAAATGGTGTAAATACTGAGCAATACTGATACATGTTATATCTAGAAAGAAGATCAGAGTAGTACTTTTGTGATAGGAATATGCCATCTTTTGTTTACCAAACTTCCATACCTAAGAAGTAGTGAAGTAGACCAAGATCTTCATGGAATACTCAAGGTGAAGCTGTGTGATGATGAATTGGAAGTGGATGCATTCTTCATTTGAGCCTATCAAGATCAAGTCATCGACATAGAGGACGATTATGGCTACTAAGGACTCTTTCTGATAGATGTATAAGTTAGCATCAACAATGCTTCTTTAAAATCCTTTATCTTTAAAGAACTTGTGAATCTTTTCATACCAAGTCTTGGGAGTTTGCTTGAGTCTGTAAAGTGCTTTGTGAAGCTTGTGGACTTGATCTTCCTTTCCTTTGATCTTGAAACCTTCAAGTTAGTCAACATATACTTCCTCTTGAAGATCTCCATTGAGGAAAGCACTTTTGACGTCCAATTGGTAGATGGGTGACTTGAAATGTGCACTTAGTACTAGAATGATTCATATAGTTATAAACCTTGGAGTCGGGGCAAAGGTCTCTTCATAATTAATGCCATGTTGTTGCTTATATCCCTTAGCTACAAGTCTTCCTTTATACTTGCCCAATGTACCATTCGATTTGTACTTGATTTTGTATAGCCACTTAACTCCTATGAATTAATGATTTGGAGGCTTAGGAACAAGTGTCCAACTATTGTTCTTCTCAATTACATCCATCTTTGCTTGCATAGCTTCTTCCTACTCAGGTTGGCCTTGAGCTTCTTTGTAGTCGGATGGCTCAAGAATCTGTTGAATCTGATGCATCAATGCATAATTTACATAATGAATTTGTTCACATTGTTGCTTTTCAATCAGCCTTTGTGATTTTCTTGGTTGGTTTGAAGTAATTGCCTCTGAGTTGTGTTAAAGCCTGTATCCCCCTCTGAAGTGTAGATAGGTGAACTAAAACTTGTACTTGGATCTTTAGTTGAGTATGTTGAAGCTTCATTAAATATTATATCTTTTGAGATTATTGATGGAGTGGTTTTGAAGATCATATAATATATAAGCTTTAGATTGTTCATTATAGACAATGAAGATGTGGTTCTTAGACTTGGACTGTAACTTGCTTTGATCTTCTTTTGGCACATAGAAAAATGCTTCACTTCCAAATATTGCAAAGTAATTGACATTGGGCTTTCTTCCATACTAGGCTTCAAAGGGTGTTTTATTGTTCAATGCACTAGTGAAGCCTCGATTGAGTATGTGCACTGCAATGTGTACTTCTTTTGCCCAAAGCTTGAAGGCTGATTCTTTGTTGTGAAGCATGGTATGCACCATTTCCATTACACTTCAGATCTTTCTCTCAGCTACTCCATTCTAGCATGGAGTGTGAGATTGAGTGACTTGCCTTTTTATCCCTTTTTTCTTTAAGAAATTGTCAAAGTCATGATTGATGAACCCACCGCCTCCATATGATTGAATAGTGTTGACTAATTTGGATGCTTCATTCTCAAATTCAGTGATCCATTCTTGAAACTTAGAAAAGGTATATGCCCTCAACTTCAAAAAATATAGCCAAATGTATCTTGAGTGGTCATCTACTAGAAGAAAGAAGTAGATTAATCCACTAAGGGAAGGGGTATTCATGGGTCCATAGAAATCTAGGTGGGCTAGGGCTAAAGGGTTCTTGGCTCATGTGGAAGCCTCCTTGGGAACGGTAGCCCTATATGGCTTGCGGGTGCAAGCTTGGTAGACATTGTTGACTTGCATGATCTTGGGAAATCCTTTAACTATTTGTGATGAAAAAATCTTTGGTGAATAGGAGGTGTGGCCATATCTATGATAGAGGTTGGAAAGCGACTCCTTAGATAGAAAGCAGGATAATTTGTATGGCCCTTTTTCTTCTATGCCTTATGCAATGAAGTCTTTGGTTTTAGGGTTAATCACCTTTATAGAAATGCTATCAAATAAACTTGTTTATCATGGTCGATGATGGCCTTAATTGATAGTAAATTTATGCATAAATTTAGAAAAAATAATACATTGGACAATGATTTACACTCCCCTCAATGATTGGTGATTTATACTTTGTGTTTGCCTTCGATGGGTAGACTCTTGTTGTTGCCTAGATAAACTTCGTTAGTATGGTCCTCGATTTCTTGAAAAGAATCTCGATCTTTGCACATGTGCAATGTGGCTCCACTGTCAAAGATCCACTCTTGAGATGAACTCAAAGTAACTAGGGCATTGGCTTCTGTTGAAATAAATAGGTCTTCACTGGAATAGTGAGACCTATGTTGAGAGGATTTTGATTGGTTCCTTGAGGTAGCCGGCTTGGAGCTATTCTTATTTTTGTAGCAAAAATTTTCAAGGTGCCCCATTTATAGTAATTAAAACTAAACTCCTTTGATGTGTTGAAATCTTGTTTGGGTGAGTTGCTAGTATTATGACTAGCATGTATTGCTTTGTTGAAGGGTCCCTTAGCTTTCATCATAGTTTTTTGTGAGGATGCGGACTTTACTCGAGAGTCTTGGAGGAGCAAAAGTCATCGAACTTCTTCCCAAGTTAATACTTGGTAGCGATTATAAAGAATGGTTACAAATGTCTTATAGGATCTAGGGAGCTTATTGAGAAGGCGAATGGACATGTACTCGCTTGAAACTTTGTGGTGACATAATGTTAGCTTATGTTAATAATCCTCAAATGTAGCTATAGCTTTGGAAATAGGATCCTAGGGCCTAATGGATAGGTTGTGAAATTCGGCCTCTAAAGTGTAAATTTTTGAGGGATTTTTATCTTCATACAAGTCTTCCAAGCCTCTAAAGTGAATATTTTTATGGGATTTTTGTCTTCCAAGCTTCATTAGATGTTTTACATGAGGTAATATGACCCTTGATTGACTCATCGCAGGCTAGAAGTAGTTGATCTGAATCTTGCTTATCTTTGATGTTCCACACATTCGAGGCTCCTAGATCACTTTCTTTGTTGGGCTTTTGCTTGGTTCCTTCAACTACTTCATATAAGAGGTTTGTATAAAGGTAAACCCTAATGATGTTCATCCAGAGATTGTAGTTTGTGCCGTTGAATCACTCATCTTTCTACATAAAGATTGGCATGAATAAGGGTAAATACAATTGAACATCATCGAGTCAATTGTATTTGAATCACTCATCTTTATGTGGAGGATGATGAAAAAACTGAAGTCAAAATTTGCACAAGTTGAGATGAGATAGGGAGGGCTTAGAATAGCACTACACTTGATGATAAGAGAGACACCTTGGAGAGGAGGGGGGCTTAGAATAGCACTATACTTGAAGATGAGATAGACCCCTTGTAGGAGGGGGCTTTGAATAGCCCTACACGTGGCACCAAAGATGAGATGAGTGTTGGTGCAGGGCAATCAACAATTGAAGTTTTCATGAAAGTTTGGAAGTCAAGAACTGAAGGAAAGTTCAAGTTATGAAGCATGGAGGAAGTGCATATTCAGAAGTTGAAAGAGATGTACACATATGTACATTAGTTCATAGATAGTTCACTTATACTTTTGTATAGTCATGATATTTTAAATATTTGCCTATATATATAAGGAAAAAAGTCGGGGAAAATAAGAGAGAGCATGAGAAAAGAGAAATTAGTAGTTGTATGAGTCATTAGACATCTTAGAAGTGAGTAGAAATCTCTCTCATCACTCAGTTGTAAATTCCTTCAAGAATGAAAGAAAATTGTGCCCGATGTTTCTATGCATTCTCCTTCTGTGCTTGATCATTTCAAGAATCCTTTTGTAGATGTCTAAGTCCATAGTTAATGAGTCTATGGTTAAAGTTTGAGAGCCTAATTTCAAACAGGCTGTGAGAATTATGAGTAGGAACATTCATATGTGAAGAAGTCTTCACTAGTTCGTGAAACATGCACAAAATTCGATGTTAATGTTTTGGTCAGTTCTCCTTCCACAGTGTAAACTTTTGAGCAAGAAAGCACTCATCTTTAATTTGGAAGGTAATCTACTTGTGTCTAAAAGCATTTGTATAAACGGGTTCTAGATTGAGAGAACCAAGTGTTAGAAGTTATAGGTGTCTGAATTGACTTTTCAGAAGAGCACTTTTAGACATAGGTAACTTGTTGAGAGAATTTCTCAAGATATACTGAATATTTTGGAGTGATTCAACTTGGAAAAGGTGCGGAAACTGTAGATGACACCTTGTGCAAAGTTTTATAAAAAAACTTACACAATTGATAAGTTAATTTGAGAGATATGTGCAGCAAACTTTTTGTGTAGTCATCTTCTTCATAGATTTTTCAAAATCTTTATAATTGATCAATGATCCTCTAAATTTGGTGAAGGTTTGAGTTATTCTTGTTATAGAGGTGCTCTAAATACAAGAGTAAATTTTTCTTTTGGAGATTAACACTCTCCATCAGTGGTATTAGAGCAGGAAGCATCAGAATTGAAAGAAGGAGGATCCCGACTGCTCAGTTGTAAAGAATTCAACATCTGAAGGTTCAAAAGGTGAAAGCTTGAGGGCAAAGCTTGAGAAGGAGGTCATACAACATCAAGGAAGACAAAAGGAACATTATTCGAAGTAAAGGTACATCTATTACTCATAAAGGTTGAAGAATTCAAGATACAAGTGAAGAAAGGATGGGAGATTCTCTTCAAATAGAGAAGTTGGATAGAGAGAACTATCGAGCATGGTCAATGAGGATGGAAGCTCATCTTATGAGCAAAGGCTTGATAGCTTACATCACAGGTGAAGAAGAAAAGCCTCAATTCAGAGATCCTAGTGTTCCAACTAGGGAGGAATTATTAGATTTGAAGAATTGGATGAAGAAAGATGCTCAAGCTAGGAGCATTATCTATATGGCAGTCAATGACTACTTGCTACCTCACATTAGAGGTCTCGAAAGTGCAAGTGATATATGGAATGATTTGGAGGAGCATTTCCAAAACACTACAAAGTCAAGGAAGGCATCCTTATGGGCAGAATTTACCACTTTCAAGAAGAAGGCCTCTCAATCCATCTCAGTCTATGTAACAAGGATGGACATTGCAGATGCATTAGGAGCAGTTGATGAAGACATTGAGGAGGGTAAATTGGTAAGGCAAATCCTCACAGGTTTGAGAGGTGATGACAAATGGAAGCCATTCATTTTGTCTACTGAATTATCACTTGATCATTTTACTCCTGACTTAAATTAGTTGCTAGGACATATGTTAACCTTTGAGCAGGATGTCAAAGGTGAAGGTGACAAGAGTACATGTCATGCAATGTACTCGAAGGATAGGAAGAAGAATATCAAAGGAAAGCAACAAACAAATGAGGATGAAAGTACAACTAGCCAAGCTAACTTCCTAAGAGGAAGAGGAGGTGGCAAAGGTAGAGGAAGAGGCAGGAGTAATAAAGATGGAGTCAAAGCTTGCTGGATTTGTGGTAAGACAAATCACTTAGCTAATGATTGTTGGCATAATAATCAGAGTAATGGTGGATATAATCAAAACTTTAATTCAAGAGGAAGAGGTGGTAGAAATCAAAGAGGAAATTTCAGAGGTAGAGGTAGTAGAGGTTGCTTTGGAAGAAATGCAAGTAGAGGATTCCAAAGTCAACAATACAACAATACCTACTATAATTATGTTTCAGATCAGAAGGAGGATTCAACATTGATAATGAATGCAACTTGTGAAAGGCAAAGTGAAGAACAAAGAGTCTTCTACATTGACTCAGGGTGTAGTAATCACCTGAGTGGTAACATAGCATTGATGACTGATTTGGAAAATAAGGTAACTAATCATGTGGTTCAAAGAGGTGACAATACAAAGCACAATGTGAAGTCAATTGGATCAGTGAAGGCCAAGGATGGTAGCACTCTCTTGAGTAAGGTCTTGTATGTTCCTACAATTCCTAAGAATCTGATACGTGGCTTTTGCTTAGAAGGTTTAGCATCTGAGGTCATGGGAATAGTGTGTGAGCATATGTCCAGGTCTACACCTTTCAAATCCTTGTAACTCCAAGCGAGTACATCTCTGTATTCTCTTAGCAAGGCTATCAATTTGCGCTCTTCTTCTTCTGTCAGGTCATGTCCTATGTAAGTGCATCTCTCCTCTCCTTCCTCTAGGGCTACCATTATTTTCTTGGTGGTTTCTTTGTTATCATAGGCCTCTCCAGATTGTGCCTCTTGTTTAGGCATTCTTATCATGACTCTCCTATCGTCTATCTCATACTTTCTAAAATTTTTCGGGACCTCAAACAAAGATTCTTTCTCTTTTGGTGTGATTTCTCTCTTCTTTCTTTTCTTTCCTTCATCCTTAGGGGTCACTTGTGTGGCTAACCTTACATCATTTGTAAGCTCTCCGTGCCTCTCGGGGTGAAATTCTACTTCGTAGTGGTACTCTTCATCTGATGCAAAAGATGGGTCCATAATGATTGACTCTAGATCGGAGTCACTTGCATCCTCAAATGCATCAGGGCTAGGTTTGCACTCTTCTAAAACTGCATCTCCCATGATTGGCTCTATGGAGAAGACTGAAATGTCATAGCCATCCTCATCACAGTGAGGTGTCCATTGTTCTTGATTGATGGCTACATCCATTGTTGCTAAAATTTCTGCCCAACCGTGAGGTTCGAATTCTTCGTCAGGAAATACTATAGGTGCATAGGCTGGGTCTTGAATTGATCTATGTGTTTCCTTCGCACCTACCTCTCTGGCTTTTTCTCTCTTCTCTTCTTCTACTGCTACTTTGCACATCCATAAGTGGGTGTCTTCATGCATCCATGAGGATCCTGATCCTATGGAATGCACCGACTCGGTATCATCTTTAGCCCTATGGATGGGATTCCATTGGATAGGGGGGACATCTCTATGAGAGTAATCCTTGAGATTGACCTTAGTCGTAACACCTAAGTGTTTCAAAGTCGTAGGTGCACCTGTAGTATTTCCTTGTATTTGAAACACTTAGGTGTTACGACTAAGGTCAATCTCAAGGATTACTCTCATAGAGATGTCCCCCCTATCCAATGGAATCCCATCCATAGGTGCACCTGTAGTATTTCCTTGTATTTGAAACACTTAGGTGTTACGACTAAGGTCAATCTCAAGGATTACTCTCATAGAGATGTGCCCCCTAGGTGCACCTGTAGTATTTCCTTGTATTTGAAACACTTAGGTGTTACGACTAAGGTCAATCTCAAGAATTACTCTCATAGCTGCCGAATTCATTATTAGCTCTAAAAACCGTAGCCCTTGATATAGCACCTTTGTTTTTGTACTGACTGGGTGGACCATTACCCAATTCAAGGGACTTTCCCAATTTTTGAGAGGTGAGGAAATTAACCTCTTATCTCTCAGCAGGAGTTTTGCACCTCAATTTTATTTAAAACAGGTTTTTCCTCATCGAGAAGCACCTAATTTTCTCTAGATTTTGAGTTTACTTATACATTTTATGTGAGCCTTTTCTACTCTCCCGTGTTTACGGCCAAGGTGAACCTTTTCCTCTTCTTTTCACTCATCGACTTCACTGCTTATTTTTGTTGTTTTCTTTCTATTTTTTGCACTTTCCTCCCACTTTTTTCATTAATTCTCTTCAGGACCTCATGGTTGTGCATATCCATTTTGATAATCCTCTTTTTAAGCAAAAAAGGGAGAAGTAAGGCTTAGCTATGTATATCTAGAGGTAGCAACCTACTTTTTTCTTAGAAAAGATAGACTTCAATTTAAATGAAAGAGTAGTTCTCGAGCAACCTAACTCATATATAAAGATAGGTATCCTTGTCTTGTTTGGTAGAGAGATAGATCCTATTACACAACATGGTAGATGCTTTCTTTTTTTCATTTCTCAAAGCATTTTTGTAGACAAGGAAAGTTGTAGATATATGTAGAATTAGCTTATAGAATCTGCAAGAGATGAGTTATTCTAGAGCATATTCTTTTTTTTTTTTAAGGACTTCTCAAAGAGAAAAGATGTGCCTAGTGGTTTGATGCCTTGAGGCTTTGGGAGGAAGTCCTGAGTTCAAGTCTTGGTTGGACATATCTATGAGTTCCTCAAAGATGGGTGCCTCTACCTTACGAGGTCGGGTATGTGAGTGTGTTTCTAGTTCATTGTACTGTCAAAAATAAAAAAGAAAAGAGGTGTTCTTGAGGGAACCACTATAAAATGACAAAGACCCTCATTTGTATGAACTTTTTGTGACGTTAAGTATTGATCTCTTTGATACAAAGTGACTTTGCCTTAAGCTAAGCTTGAGATTTTCTAAAAGTCAAGCAAGATACTTGGTTTAGTAGTCAATTCTTAAGGATAATGAGGGGGCCTGTCTAAGTGAAGTGGGACACATCACTCACCAACCAGCCGTGGATTTTAGAGAAGTGGTGATAAGAAGAGTATGAAGCTATGCCTTATATAGGCTTTTTGGAGACCATTTTACTTGCATGTGGCATGATAAGCGCCCATTTTCATCGCCTTAGCATTGTGTGAATTTGAATCCTTGTAGAGTCTTTGCTTCCATCTTCATTTTGCAAGTGAAGGATGGATAGATAAGAACATTTTATTTCTCTATGATATTAAGCCTCTTCTATAACCAACACAAGCATGATCTTTGAGCCATGACCGAAGCCTAAATACTCTCTCTTTTGCCCGATCTTTTGATCTTCCTTGCATTCTCTTACCAATCATCTCCAAGAAAGTTCTTCAATCTTTTCAACCACTTGAAGGAATTTTTTTGTGGCTTCAATGTGGTGCAAAGAGAGTTCTCCTACATCATGTGGTGGATACAAGAACTAAAACAAGCTTCAAAGATCTAAGTGAAGGAAGGCTTGGTGCTAGCTATGCCACCGTTCTAACGACTCGACCTAGAATCAAGTTTATATCAAATCAATCAAGTCGGGGAAGTATTTTTTGTGAATATTTTGCATCCCTGTTTGATTTTGTTACAAACACCACTAAAAAACTTTAGGAATTCCAAAGTTAAGTACGAGCTTGTGTGGGATGGAGAAAACTTCATACCACACTATCTCTATGAGTAGTACTAGTATACTGATGTTTTTTTCTATGCCCATTGCATCTTTCATGCCTAGTCTACCAGTAGCACATGCATCATAAAGAAATATTTCTATTTCAAGTCATGTGCAGGAAAAAGAGGCATGCAACTTAGGATTAAAGGATGTAACATCTCATGTTGAGGGAATCATGATTGAAGGAGAAACATAAAAAACTACTTCTAATGAGAGGAAAATTTTAGAAGATAGATTGTTGGTGTTAGAGAAGGTCTTTGGGCACTTGTCCAATATCTACTTGGAGATTGCAGAGCTTTGTCAATCTTTTGATGGAGTTCAATATCAACTCAGGACCACTTTGAGTTTACTCCAAGGGCCCCAAGATATAGGTAGGATACCTCTCGACAGTCATAGTGATGCGGTAACGATCATGTCGATGTTTGTTTTAGTGTTAAATAATTATTCCATTTTCCAAGTAGATTTATTCCCCTTGATTGATATTGAGTTGCCTCCGCTTGATGACTCCTACTACTCTATTTGCAAACCAATCGAGAAAAGACAGGTGTAAGTTGTCCTTTAGATCTTTTCATACAGAAAGATCTTCGATCCCCTTACTTCTCAGGAGAAGATAAGGATTGGAATAAGGATGCCATCCTTATATTCTTGGAAAAGTGGCAAGATGTCCACCAACTCAGGTATACTCCCAAACATGTGATGCTAGTAGAGGTTAGTCTATCCTTAGGCTTGAAAGCCTATACATGGTGGATGAGTCTCTCTAAGACGCAACAAAAATCATCAACTTGGAATCAATTTCCTAATCTCTTCAAGAAAGAGTTTCTTCCCGAGAATGACGAGGAATGAAACTGGGGAGCTTGGGATAAGATCTAACAAGAGGGACATCCATTATCTATTTATATTTCAAATTATCGAGAAATTGTTAATGTCGAAATTCTATATGATTTTTATAGGCTTTGTGGATTTGTTGGACTAAATATTCGAATTCAAAGTGAAATTAAATGTCATGCAACTAAGTCTCTTAAGGAAGCGATTAAGGTCGTGCAAATATATGAGGATAATTCATGCCTAGATATGCAACTAGATAGTCACAATCCTTAGTGGATTCTAGTGGAATGTAAAGGCAAAGGATCAAAATCCTTGGAATGCACATTAAAAAAGCCTTGTTAAAAAAAAATATATACTTCCTCTAAAATATTTTTGAAAAGCACATAAAGAGGACTTGCGCTTCAAGTGCCTAAAGCCTGTCGTTTGCCTAATTCGAAGAGAAACGAAAACCTCTTTGATTGAGGAAGGGAAACCTTAAACTTGAATGAAAATTCAAGTGCTAGGTAAGTACAGATAATGCACTGTGACAATATACATCAATGTCAGGTTTCCAAAAACAAGTGGAAACCTCAAGGGTTTCGACCACATTATTTGATCAAGCTCCATGGTTCAATCAAAGGCCACACTGTAAGAATTATGATGGATGATTCGACAATACATAGTTTCATTAATTATGCTCTTGTGAAAAAGTTAGATCTTTCATAGAGTCCGTCATTGCATAGATATGTAGTGTCCATGATGCAAGGGGCAAATAATTGCATCAGGAAAACCATGATATCTAATTTGGAACTTGAAGTCAATACTTCAAGGATAAGTTGGATTTTTAAATTATAAACATGAAAATGATGTATTTGGTAATACAGAGAGAGTGGCTTTGAAGTCTTGGACCTTCATTATCTATCTAGAAGTTATTACACTAATATTTTGGAATTCTTTTTTTTATGAGAGTACAATGAATTTGGAAAGACACACACACCCAACCTTGTAAGGTAGAGGCACCCATCTTGGGGAACTTGTGTGACAGGGTCATGTAAAAAGTCAAGGGCAAGCATAATGTTCCAAGCACTCCGTTGATTTCTAGTTTAAAAATACAGAAACCTATAAATTATGAAGCAATAATCCAAGCTTTTTTGGTCCTTAACATCGACTCTGAAAAATTATCAAGATGTGTTCCTTGTGTAACTACCCTACAACTTGCCATGATCTCATGGAAACATTCATCATAGTATAGATTTGTTTTTGGGAACCAAGCCAAAATCTCAAAACCCATACCGACTCCCAATATATCTAGATAATGGAGGTAGAAAAATAGATCAAGCAATATTTAGGCAAATGTTTAATACTACCAAGCGATTTACCTTGGGCCATATCCATTCTTCTTGTGCCAAAGAAAGTTGGATCAATTAGTCTATGTGTAGATTATAGGGCCCTCAATAATTCGACGATAAAGAATAAGTTCCCTATATTGCTTCCAAAAGATTCTCTTCGACAACTTACAGAGAGCTCAAATCTTTTGAAAGATTGATCTACATAAGAGATATTGTCAGATAAGGATTAAAAGGGAGATATCCCTAAGACATCCTTCAAACCAAGTATGGTTGTGATTAATTTTAAATGATGATGTTTGGGTTAATAAATGCACCTGCAACATTTATGACTTTAGTGAATCAAGTGTTAAAGCCATACTTAGGGACATTTGTTTTAGATTTCTTTGAGGACATTCTTGTCAAGGGAGCACTAGATTGTGCCCTCTAACTAGACTAGACCAGACAAGATTTTGAGAATAACACTTTTGATTACAAGATCATCCACATAGAGAAACAATACAAGAATATATAACTAATGAAAGACATCCCACAACTCGAGACTCATATGTATGGATAACTCAAGTAGAGATGATACAAGAGATCCCACAACTTGGGATCATAGGTATGAAGCAAGATCTCTGGATTACAAGAACTCCTTTCAAGGAGATGAACTAGATGAAAGGAATAACTTGTAAGGATCTCATACTACAAGATTACAATAGGACAAGAGAGCATGTCCAAGACACGACTAAACAAGACTAGAGCAAAGGACAAGACTAGAACTTGAACTGGAACTTGGAAAGTATTTACTTGAAGATCGGAACTCCTTGAGCTCCCAAGACTGGCATTGATAAGAGTGAGGATATAATGGCCAATCCCTCCTTACATAGGTTTCCAATGGTGGTTACGAATTGATGATATCATCAATTTAAAACAAGACCTTCGGGTGTCAGAATCATGCAAATAGATAGTTGATCTTAGCGTTTTAGCATGTTCCGGACATGATGGAGACATTAGATTCTCCAAATTCTGAACCAAGCATGATATATAGAAAGTGACATGGAATCTAAGGTTCAAGATGGTCTTTTTTGTGTCCATGATATCACTTCTCCCTTAAGTGACGAGTTCCACGAGGAGAACCACATTCTCTAGCTTGGGTTTCATTGGATTCTTCCTATGCAATTCACAAACCTTGATTAGTGCTCTTTGAAGATTTTTTATAAGTTCCCAAGACGTCACACCCTTTGCAATGAATAAGGTATCCCAATCGTCCTTGTAAGATTCTTGAATCTAAGACATGCTCAACCTTGAATTCATCATAATCCTCAATCTTGATAGATAGTGAAGGACGAGATCTCTCCTGAGCTTCATTGGGTTCTTCACGTGATAGATCCTTCGAGCTTCTAGTTGTAACGAGTACACATATGGAAGCAAAATGAAAAGAAGAGTGTACTCACAAAAGAAAAGAGTGTGAGAGATTCAAAGTGAGTAGACCAAGAAATGGGTAAAATCACATGGTTTAGAAATGATCTTGCCAAAAGCATGGATTAGGCTCCGCAAGCTTCTCACCAAGTATAAATGGGGGGAGAGGCACTTCTTATATAGATTTGGGAGGGGCTCCAAAGTACATCAAATGTGGGTTAATTCTCTTTGAAGGAGAATAAATACAATGGTAGAAGCAAATGGAAAGGTACCCAAATACAAAGAGATATAATATAAAATGGAAATAAAGTAGAATTTGAGTGCCTCCTATATAAAAAATGGAGATGCACTCATGCGGATACAAATGTAAATGATGTAGGAGCAATCATGTCCTCAACACCCCCTCTACAACTTTATTTTATACAGGCAAAATTCTAAAGAGGTCCGCCAAGGAGTGGAACTAGAGGTAGAGCCTTCATGAACATGTCTGCTAGGTTGTCCTTAGAGGTACAAGGCCAGATTAATCTCTTGAGATAAGGGATTCTCGCGAATGAAATGGTATTGGATCTCAATGTTCTCTTTTTGAGCATGGAACACTAGATTCTTGGCAATTGCCAAGACTGACTAGCTGTCCGTGTGGATGCATGTCAGAGTAACTTGCAAAACACTAATGTCAGATAATAAATGTCAAACCAAAATGTCTCACATGCTGCGAAACTAGATGCTTGGTACCCAGCCTTGGTGGATGATAGCAATGATAGGCTACTTCTTACTTGCCCAAGAGATAGGTCCTAACTCAAGCAAGAATATATATCCAGAGGTAATCACTAGCCCAATGTGAATCTGAATATTGAGCGAGTTCGATGCCCCCTCTGTACTAAAGACCATGATGTCGAAGATAAGTATGCACATCCATAAGTGATGATAAATCCCCCAATGTGAGATTAATCTTTGGAACAAATGGTGTAAATACTGAGCAATACTGATACATGTTATATCTAGAAAGAAGATCAGAGTAGTACTTTTGTGATAGGAATATGCCATCTTTTGTTTACCAAACTTCCATACCTAAGAAGTAGTGAAGTAGACCAAGATCTGTCATGGCATACTCAAGGTGAAGCTGTGTGATGATGAATTGGAAGTGGATGCATTCTTCATTTGAACCTATCAAGATCAAGTCATCGACATAGAGGATGATTATTGCTACTAAGGAATCTTTCTGATAGATGTATAAGTTAGCATCAACAGTGCTTCTTTAAAATCGTTTATCTTTAAAGAACTTGTGAATCTTTTCATACCAAGTCTTGGGAGCTTGCTTGAGTCTGTAAAGTGCTTTGTGAAGCTTGTGGACTTGATCTTCCTTTCCTCTGATCTTGAAACCTTCAAGTTAGTCAACATATACTTCCTCTTGAAGATCTCCATTGAGGAAAGCACTTTTGACATCCAATTGGTAGATGGGCGACTTGAAATGTGCACTTAGTACTAGAATGATTCATATAGTTATAAACCTTGGAGTCGGGGCAAAGGTCTCTTCATAATTAATGCCATGTTGTTGCTTATATCCCTTAGCTACAAGTCTTCCTTTATACTTGCGCAATGTACCATTCGATTTGTACTTGATTTTGTATAGCCACTTAATTCCTATGAATTAATGATTTGGAGGCTTAGGAACAAGTGTCCAACTATTGTTCTTCTCAATTACATCCATTTTTGCTTGCATAGCTTCTTCCTACTCAGGTTGGCCTTGAGCTTCTTTGTAGTCGGATGGCTCAAGATTCTGTTGAATCTGATGCATCAATGCATAATTTACATAATGAATTTGTTCACATTGTTGCTTTTCAATGAGCCTTTGTGATTTTCTTGGTTGGTTTCAAGTAATTGCCTCTGAGTTGTGTTAAAGCCTGTATCCCCCTCTGAAGTGTAGATAGGTGAACTAAAACTTGTACTTGGATCTTTAGTTGAGTATGTTGAAGCTTCATTAAATATTATATCTTTTGAGATTATTGATGGAGTGGTTTTGAAGATCATATAATATATAAGCTTTAGATTGTTCATTATAGACAATGAAGATGTGGTTCTTAGACTTGGACTGTAACTTGCTTTGATCTTCTTTTGGCACATAGAAAAATGCTTCACTTCCAAATATTGCAAAGTAATTGACATTGGGCTTTCTTCCATACTAGGCTTCAAAGGGTGTTTTATTGTTCAATGCACTAGTGAAGCCTCGATTGAGTATGTGAACTGCAATGTGTACTTCTTTTGCCCAAAGCTTGAAGGCTAATTCTTTGTTGTGAAGCATGGTATGCACCATTTCCATTACACTTCAGATCTTTGTCTCAGCTACTCCATTCTAGGATGGAGTGTGAGATTGAGTGACTTGCCTTTTTATCCCTTTTTTCTTTAAGAAATTGTCAAAGTCATGATTGATGAACTCACCGCCTCCATATGATTGAATAGTGTTGAATAATTTGGATGCTTCATTCTCAAATTGAGTGATCCATTCTTGAAACTTAGAAAAGGTATATGCCCTCAACTTCAAAAAATATAGCCAAATGTATCTTGAGTGGTCATCTACTAGAAGAAAGAAGTAGATTGATCCACTAAGGGAAGGGGTATTCATGGGTCCATAGAAATCTATGTGGGCTAGGGCTAAAGGGTTCTTGGCTCATGTGGAAGCCTCCTTGGGAACGGTAGCCCTATATAGCTTGCAGGTGCAAGCTTGGTAGACATTGTTGACTTGCATGATCTTGGGAAATCCTTTAACTATTTGTGATGAAAAAATCTTTGGTGAATAGGAGGTGTGGCCATATCTTTGATGCGAGAGGTTGGAAAGCGACTCCTTAGATAGAAAGCAGGATAATTTGTATGGCCCTTTTTCTTCTATGCCTTATGGAATGAAGTCTTTGGTTTTAGGGTTAATCACCTTTATAGAAATGCTATCAAATAAACTTGTTTATCATGGTCGATGATGGCCTTAATTGATAGTAAATTTATGCATAAATTTAGAAAAAATAATACATTGGACAATGATTTACGCTTCCCTCAATGATTGGTGATTTATACTTTGTCTTTGCCTTCGATTGGTAGACTCTTGTTGTTGCCTAGATAAACTTCGTTAGTATGGTCCTCGATTTCTTGGAAAGAATCTCGATCTTTGCACATGTGCAATGTGGCTCCACTATCAAAGATCCACTCTTGAGATGAACTCAAAGTAACTAGGGCATTGGTTTCTGTTGAAATAAATAGGTCTTCACTGGAATAGTGAGACCTATGTTGAGAGGATTTTGATTGGTTCCTTGAGGTAGCGGGCTTGGAGCTACTCTTATTTTTGTAGCAAAAATTTTCAAGGTGCCCCATTTATAATAATTAAAACTAAACTCATTTGATGTGTTGAAATCTTGTTTGGGTGAGTTGCTAGTATTATGACTAGCATGTTTTGCTTTGTTGAAGGGTCCCTTAGCTTTCATCATAGTTTTTTGTGAGGATGCGGATTTTACTCGAGAGTCTTGGAGGAGCAAAAGTCATCGAACTTCTTCCCAAGTTAATACTTGGCAGCGATTATAAAGAGTGGTTACAAATGTCTTATAGGATCTAGGGAGCTTATTGAGAAGGCGAATGGACATGTACTCGCTTGAAACGTTGTGGTGACATAATGTTAGCTTATGTTAATAATCCTCAAATGTAGCTATAGCTTTGGAAATAGGATCCTAGGGCCTAATGGATAGGTTGTGAAATTCTGCCTCTAAAGTGTAAATTTTTGAGGGAGTTTTGTCTTCATACAAGTCTTCCAAGCCTCTAAAGTGTAAATTTTTATGGGATTTTTGTCTTCCAAGCTTCATTAGATGTTTTACATGAGGTAATATGACCCTTGATTGACTCATCGCAGGCTAGAAGTAGTTGATTTGAATCTTGCTTATCTTTGATGTTCCACATATTCGAGGATCCTAGATCACTTTCTTTGTTGGGCTTTTGCTCGGTTCCTTCAACTACTTCATATAAGAGGTTTGTATAAAGGTAAACCCTAATGATGTTCATCCAGAGATTGTAGTTTGTGCCGTTGAATCACTCATCTTTCGACATAAAGATTGGCATGAATAAGGGTAAATACAATTGAACATCATCGAGTCAATTGTATTTGAATCACTCATCTTTATGTGGAGGATGATGAAAAAACTGAAGTCAAAATTTGCACAAGTTGAGATGGGATAGGGAGGGCTTAGAATAGCACTACACTTGATGATAAGAGAGACACCTTGGAGAGGAGGGGGGCTTAGAATAGCACTATACTTGAAGATGAGATAGACCCCTTGTAGGAGGGGGCTTTGAATAGCCCTACACGTGGCACCAAAGATGAGATGAGTGTTGGTGCAGGGCAATCAACAATTGAAGTTTTAATGAAAGTTTGGAAGTCAAGAACTGAAGGAAAGTTCAAGTTATGAAGCATGGAGGAAGTGCATATTCAGAAGTTGAAAGAGATGTACACATATGTACATTAATTCAGAGATAGTTCACTTATACTTTTGTATAGTCACTCTATTGTAAATATTTGCCTATATAATAAGGAAAAAAGTGGGGGAAAATAAGAGAGATCATGAGAATAGAGAAATTAGTAGTTGTATGAGTCATTAGACATCTTAGAAGTGAGTAGAAATCTCTCTCATCACTCAGTTGTAAATTCCTTCAGGAATGAAAGAAAATTGTGCCCGAAGTTTCTATGCATTCTCCTTCTGTGCTTGATCATTTCAAGAATCCTTTTGTAGATGTCTAAGTCCATAGTTAATGAGTCTATGTTTAAAGTTTGAGAGCCTAATTTCAAACAGGCTGTGAGAATTATGAGTAGGAACATTCATATGTGAAGAAGTCTTCACTAGTTCGTGAAACAGTCGCAAAATTTGATGTTAATGTTTTGGTCAGTTCTCCTTCCACAGTGTAAACTTTTGAGCAAGAAAGCACTCAATCTTTAATTTGGAAGGTAATCTACTTGTGTCTAAAAGCATTTGTGTAAACTGGTTCTAGATTGAGAGAACCAAGTGTTAGAAGTTACAGGTGTCTGAATTGACTTTTCAGAAGAGCACTTTTAGACATAGGTAACTTGTTGAGATCATTTCTCAAGATATACTGAATCTTTTGGAGTGATTCAACTTGGAAAAGGTGCGGAAACTGTAGGTGACACCTTGTTCAAAGTTTTATCAAAAAACTTACACAATTGATAAGTTAATGTGAGAGACATGTGCAGCAGACTTTTTGTGTAGTCATCTTCTTCATAGATTTTTCAAAATCTTTATAATTGATCAATGATCCTCTAAATTTGGTGAAGGTTTGAGTTATTCTTGTTATAGAGGTGCTCTAATTACAAGAGTAACTTTTTCTTTTGGAGATTAACACTCTCCATCAGTGGTATTAGAGCAGGAAGCATCAGAATTGAAAGAAGGAGGATCCCGACTGCTGCAATTGTAAAGAATTCAACATCTGAAGGTTCAAAAGGTGAAAGCTTGAGAGCAAAGCTTGAGAAGGAGGTCATACAACATCAAGGAAGACAAAAGGAACATTATTCGAAGTGAAGGTACATCTATTACTCATAAAGGTTGAAGAATTCAAGATACAAGTGAAGAAAGGATGGGAGATTCTCTTCAAATAGAGAAGTTGGATAGAGAGAACTATCCAGCATGGTCAATGAGGATGGAAGCTCATCTTATGAGCAAAGACTTGATAGCTTACATCATAGGTGAAGAAGAAAAGCCTCAATTCAGAGATCCTAGTGTTCCAACTAGGGAGGAATTATTAGATTTGAAGAATTGGATGAAGAAAGATGCTCAAGCTAGGAGCATTATCTATATGGCAGTCAATGACTACTTTCTACCTCACATTAGAGGTCTCGAAAGTGCAAGTGATATATGGAATGCTTTGGAGAAGCATTTCCAAAACACTACAAAGTCAAGGAAGGCATCCTTATGGGCAGAATTTACCACTTTCAAGAAGAAGGCCTCTCAATCCATCTCAGTCTATGTAACAAGGATGAAGGACATTGCAGATGCATTAGGAGCAGTTGATGAAGACATTGAGGAGGGTAAATTGGTAAGGCAAATCTTCACAGGTTTGAGAGGTGATGACAAATGGAAGCCATTCATTTTGTCTACTGAATTATCACTTGATCATTTTACTCCTGACTTAAATCAGTTGCTAGGACATATGTTAACCTTTGAGCAGGATGTTAAAGGTGAAGGTGACAAGAGTACATGTCATGCAATGTACTCAAAGGATAGGAAGAAGAATATCAAAGGAAAGCAACAAACAAATGAGGATGAAAGTACAACTAGCCAAGCTAACTTCCTAAGAGGAAGAGGAGGTGGCAAAGGTAGAGGAAGAGGTAGGAGTAATAAAGATGGAGTCAAAGCTTGCTGGATTTGTGGTAAGACAAATCACTAAGCTAATGATTGTTGGCATAATAATCAGAGTAATGGTGGATATAATCAAAACTTTAATTCAAGAGGAAGAGGTGGTAGAAATCAAAGAGGCAATTTCAGAGGTAGAGGTAGTAGAGGTTACTTTGGAAGAAATGCAGGTAGAGGATTCCAAAGTCAACATTACAACAATACCTACTACAATTATGTTTCAGATCAGAAGGAGGATTCAACATTGATAATGAAAGCAACTTGTGAAAGGCAAAGTGAAGACCAAAGAGTCTTCTACATTGACTCACGGTGTAGTAATCACCTGAGTGGTAACATAGCATTGATGACTGATTTGGAAAATAAGGTAACTAATCATGTGGTTCAAACAGGTGACAATACAAAGCACAATGTGAAGTCAATTGGATCACTGAAGGCCAACGATGGTAGCACTCTCTTGAGTAAGGTCTTGTATGTTCCTACAATTCCTAAGAATCTGATAAGTGGCTTTTGCTAAGAAGGTTTAGCATCTGAGGTCATGGGAATAGTGTGTGAGCATATGTCCAGGTCTACACCTTTCAAATCCTTATAACTCCAAGCGAGTACATCTCTGTATTCTCTTAGCAAGGCTATCAATTTGCGCTCTTCTTCTTCTGTCAGGTCATGTCCTATGTAAGTGCATCTCTCTTCTCCTTCCTCTAGGGCTACCATTATTTTCTTGGTGGTTTCTTTGTTATCATAGGCCTCTCTTGATTGTGCCTCTTGTTTAGGCATTCATATCATGACTCTCCTATCGTCTATCTCATACTTTTTAAAATTTTTCGGGACCTCAAACAAAGATTCTTTCTCTTTTGGTGTGATTTCTCTCTTCTTTCTTTTCTTTCCTTCATCCTTAGGGGTCACTTGTGTGGCTAACCTTACATCATTTGTAAGCTCTCCGTGCCTCTGGGGGTGAAATTCTACTTCGTAGTAGTACTCTTCATCTGATGCAAAAGGTGGGTCCATAATGATTGACTCTAGATCGGAGTCACTTGCATCCTCAAATGCATCAGGGCTAGGTTCGCACTCTTCTAAAACTGCATCCCCCATGATTGGCTCTATGGAGAAGACTGAAATGTCATAGCCATCCTGATCACAGTGAGGTGTCCATTGTTCTTGATTGATGGCTACATCCATTGTTGCTAAAATTTCTGCCCAGCCGTGAGGTTCGAATTCTTCGTCAGGAAATACTACAAGTGCATAGGCTGGGTCTTGAATTGATCTATGTGTTTCCTTCGCACCTACCTCTCTGGCTTTTTCTCTCTTCTCTTCTTCTACTGCTACTTTGCACATCCATAAGTGGGTGTCTTCATGCATCCATGAGGATCCTGATCCTATGGAATGCATCGACTCGGTATCATCTTTAGCCCTATGGATGGGATTCCATTAGATAGGGGGGACATCTCTATGAGAGTAATCCTTGAGATTGACCTTAGTGGTAACACCTAAGTGTCTGAAAGTCATAGGTGCACCTATAGTATTTCCTTGTATTTGAAACACTTAGGTGTTACGACTAAGGTCAATCTCAAGGATTACTCTCATAGAGATGTCCCCCCTATCCAATGGAATCCCATCCATAGGTGCACCTGTAGTATTTCCTTGTATTTGAAACACTTAGGTGTTACGACTAAGGTCAATCTCAAGGACTACTCTCATAGAGATGTCCCCCCTAGGTGCACCTGTAGTATTTCCTTGTATTTGAAACACTTAGGTGTTACGACTAAGGTCAATCTCAAGGATTACTCTCATAGCTGCCGAATTCATTATTAGCTCTAAAAACCATAGCCCTTGATATAGCACCTTTGTTTCTGTACTAACTGGGTGGACCATTACCCAATTCAAGGGACTTTCCCAATTTTTGAGAGGTGAGGAAATTAACCTCTTATCTCTCAGCAGGAGTTTTGCACCTCAATTTTATTTAACAGGTTTTTCCTCATCGAGAAGCACCTAATTTTCTCTAAATTTTGAGTTTACTTATACATTTTATGTGAGCCTTTTCTACTCTCCCGTGTTTACGGCCAAGGTGAACCTTTTCCTCTTCTTTTCACTCATAGACTTCACTGCTTATTTTTGTTGTTTTCTTTCTATTTTTTGCACTTTCCTCCCACTTTTTTCATTAATTCTCTTCAGGACCTCATGGTTGTGCATATCCATTTTGATAATCCTCTTTTTAAGCAAAAAAGGGAGAAGTAAGGCTTAGCTATGTATATCTAGAGGTAGCAACCTAATTTTTTCTTAGAAAAGATAGACTTCAATTTAAATGAAAGAGTAGTTCTTTAGCAACCTAACTCATATATAAAGATAGGTATCCTTGTCTTGTTTGGTAGAGAGATAGATCCTATTACACAACATGGTAGATGCTTTCTTTTTTTCATTTCTCAAAGCATTTTTGTAGACAAGGAAAGTTGTAGATATATGTAGAATTAGCTTATAGAATCTGCTAGAGATGAGTTATTCTAGAGCAGATTCTTTTTTTTTTAAGGACTTCTCAAAGAGAAAAGATGTGCCTAGTGGTTTGATGCCTTGAGGCTTTGGGAGGAAGTCCTGAGTTCAAGTCTTGGTTGGACATATCTATGAGCTCCTCAAAGATGGGTGCCTCTACCTTACGAGGTCGGGTATGTGAGTGTGTTTCTAGTTCATTGTACTGTCAAAAATAAAAAAGAAAAGAGGTGTTCTTGAGGGAACCACTATAAAATGACAAAGACCCTCATTTGTATGAACTTTTTGTGACGTTAAGTATTGATCTCTTTGATACAAAGTGACTTTGCCTTAAGCTAAGCCTGAGATTTTCTAAAAGTCAAGCAAGATACTTGGTTTAGTAGTCAATTCTTAAGGATAATGAGGGCGCCTGTCTAAGTGAAGTGGGACACATCACTCAACAACCAGCCGTGGATTTTAGAGAAGTGGCGATAAGAAGAGTATGAAGCTATGCCTTATATAGGCTTTTTGGAGACCATTTTACTTGCATGTGGCATGATAAGCGCCCATTTTCATCGCCTTAGCATTGTGTGAATTTGAATCCTTGTAGAGTCTTTGTGATGAGCCGAATGTGACTGCTCTCTACATAAGGTTTGGAACTTGAGAGCCATTCAATTGCTTCCATCTTCATTTTGCAAGTGAAGGATGGATAGATAAGAACATTTTATTTTTCTATGATATTAAGCCTCTTCTATAACCAACACAAGCATGATCTTTGAGCCATGACCTAAGCCTAAATACTCTCTCTTTTGCCCGATCTTTGGATCTTCCTTGCATTCTCTTACCAATCATCTCCAAGAAAGTTCTTCAATCTTTTCAACCACTTGAAGGAATTTTTTTGTGGCTTCAATGTGGTGCAAAGAGAGTTCTCCTACATCATGTGGTGGATACAAGAACTAAAACAAGCTTCAAAGATCTAAGTGAAGGAAGGCTTGGTGCTAGCTATGCCACCGTTCTAACGACTCGACCTAGAATCAAGTTTATATCAAATCAATCAAGTCGGGGAAGTATTTTTTGTGAATATTTTGCATCCCTGTTTGATTTTGTTACAAACACCACTAAAAGACTTTAGGAATTCCAAAGTTAAGTACGAGCTTGTATGGGATGGAGAAAACTTCATACCACACTATCTCTATGAGTAGTACTAGTATACTGATGTTTTTTTCTATGCCCATTGCATCTTTCATGCCTAGTCTACCAGTAGCACATGCATCATAAAGAAATATTTCTATTTCAAGTCATGTGCAGGAAAAAGAGGCATGCAACTTAGGATTAAAGGATGTAACATCTCATGTTGAGGGAATCATGACTGAAGGAGAAACATAAAAAACTACTTCTAATGAGAGGAAAATTTTAGAAGATAGACTGTTGGTGTTAGAGAAGGTCTTTGGGCACTTGTCCAATATCTACTTGGAGATTGCAGAGCTTTGTCAATCTTTTGATGGAGTTCAATATCAACTCAGGACCACTTTGAGTTTACTCCAAGGGCCCCAAGATATAGGTAGGATACCTCTCAACAGTCATAGTGATGTGGTAACGATCATGTCGATGTTTGTTTTAGTGGAAAATAATTATTCCATTTTCCAAGTAGATTTATTCCCCTTGATTGATATTGAGTTGCCTCCGCTTGATGACTCCTACTACTCTATTTGCAAACCAATCGAGAAAAGACAGGTGTAAGTTGTCCTTTAGATCTTTTCATACAGAAAGATCTTCGATCCCCTTACTTCTCAGGAGAAGATAAGGATTCGAATAAGGATGCCATCCTTATATTCTTGGAAAAGTAGCAAGATGTCCACCAACTCAGGGTATACTCCCAAACATGTGATGCTAGTAGAGGTTAGTCTATCCTTAGGCTTGAAAGCCTATACATGGTGGATGAGTCTCTCTAAGACGCAACAAAAATCATCAACTTGGAATCAATTTACTAATCTCTTCAAGAAAGAGTTTCTTCCCGAGAATGACGAGGAATGAAACTGGGGAGCTTGGGATAAGATCTAACAAAAGGGACATCCATTATCTATTTATATTTCAAATTATCGAGAAATTGTTATGAAATCGAAATTCTATATGATTTTTATAGGCTTTGTGGATTTGTTGGACTAAATATTCGAATTCAAAGTGAAATTAAATGTCATGCAACTAAGTCTCTTAAGGAAGCGATTAAGGTCATGCAAATATATGAGGATAATTCATGCCTAGATATGCAACTAGATAGTCACAATCCTTAGTGGATTCTAGTGGAATGTAAAGGCAAAGGATCAAAATCCTTGGAATGCACATTAAAAAAGCCTTGTTAAAAAAAAATATATACTTCCTCTAAAATATTTTTGAAAAGCACATAAAGAGGACTTGCGCTTCAAGTGCCTAAAGCCTATCGTTTGCCTAATTCGAAGAGAAACGAAAACCTCTTTGATTGAGGAAGGGAAACCTTAAACTTGAATGAAAATTCAAGTGCTAGGGAAGTACAGATAATGCACTGTGACAATATACATCAATGTCAGGTTTCCAAAAACAAGTGGAAACCTCAAGGGTTTCGACCACATTATTTGATCAAGCTCCATGGTTCAATCAAAGGCCACACTGTAAGAATTATGATGGATGATTCGACAACACATAGTTTCATTAATTATGCTCTTGTGAAAAAGTTAGATCTTTCATAGAGTCCGTCATTGCATAGATATGTAGTGTCCATGATGCAAGGGCCAAATAATTGCATCAGGGAAACCATGATATCTAATTTGGAACTTGACGTCAATACTTCAAGGATAAGTTTGATTTTTAAATTATAAACATGAAAATGATGTATCTGGTAATACAGAGAGAGTGGCTTTGAAGTCTTGGACCTTCATTATCTATCTAGAAGTTATTACACTAATATTTTGGAATTCTTTTTTTTTATGAGAGTACAATGAATTTGGAAAGACACACACACCCAACCTTGTAAGGTAGAGGCACCCATCTTGGGGAACTTGTGTGACAGGGTCATGTAAAAAGTCAAGGGCAAGCATAATGTTCCAAGCACTCCGTTGATTTCTAGTTTAAAAATACAGAAACCTAAAAATTATGAAGCAATAATCCAAGCTTTTTTGGTCCTTAACATCGACTCTGAAAAATTATCAAGATGTGTTCCTTGCGTAACTACCCTACAACTTGCCATGATCTCATGGAAACATTCATCATAGTATAGATTTGTTTTTGGGAACCAAGCCAAAATCTCAAAACCCATACCGACTCCCAATATATCTAGATAATGGAGGTAGAAAAATAGATCAAGCAATATCTAGGCAAATGTTTAATACTAACAAGCTATTTACCTTGGGCCATATCCATTCTTCTTGTGCCAAAGAAAGTTGGATCAATTAGTCTATGTGTAGATTATAGGGCCCTCAATAATTCGACGATAAAGAAGAAGTTCCCTATATCGCTTCCAAAAGATTCTCTTCGACAACTTACAGAGACCTCAAATCTTTTGAAAGATTGATTTACATAAGAGATATTGTCAGATAAGGATTAAAAGGGAGATATCCCTAAGACATCCTTCAAAACCAAGTATGGTTGTTATTAATTTTTAATGATGATGTTTGGGTTAATAAATGCACCTGCACCATTTATGAATTTAGTGAATCAAGTGTTAAAGCCATACTTAGGGACATTTGTTGTAGATTTCTTTGAGGACATTCTTGTCAAGGGAGCACTAGATTGTGCCCTCTAACTAGACTAGACCAGGCAAGATTTTGAGAATAACACTTTTGATTACAAGATCATCCACATAGAGAAACAATACAAGAATATATAACTAATGAAAGACATCCCACAACTCGAGACTCATATGTATGGATAACTCAAGTAGAGATGATACAAGAGATCCCACAACTTGGGATCATAGGTATGAAGCAAGATCTCTGGATTACAAGAACTCCTTTCAAGGAGATGAACTAGATGAAAGGAATAACTTGTAAGGATCTCATACTACAAGATTACAATAGGACAAGAGAGCATGTCCAAGACACAAGACTAAACAAGACTAGAGCAAAGGACAAGACTAGAACTTGAACTGGAACTTGGAAAGTATTTACTTGAAGATCGGGACTCCTTGAGCTCCCAAGACTGGCATTGATAAGAGTGAGGATATAATGGCCAATCCCTCCTTACATAGGTTTCCAATGGTGGTTACGAATTGATGATATCATCAATTCAAAACAAGACCTTCGGGTGTCAGAATCATGCAAATAGATAGTTGATCTTAGCGTTTTAGCATGTTTCGGACATGATGGAGACATTAGATTCTCCAAATTATGAACCAAGCATGATATATAGAAAGTGACATGGAATCTAAGGTTCAAGATGGTCTTTTTTGTGTCCATGATATCACTTCTCCCTTAAGTGACGAGTTCCACGAGGAGAACCACATTCTCTAGCTTGGGTTTCATTGGATTCTTCCTATGCAATTCACAAACCTTGATTAGTGCTCTTTGAAGATTTTTTATAAGTTCCCAAGACGTCACACCCTTTGCAATGAATAAGGTATCCCAATCTTCCTTGTAGGATTCTTGAATCTAAGACATGCTCAACCTTGAATTCATCATAATCCTCAATCTTGATAGATAGTGAAGGACGAGATCTCTCCTGAGCTTCATTGGGTTCTTCACGTGATAGATCCTTTGAGCTTCTAGTTGTAACGAGTACACATGTGGAAGAAAAATGAAAAGAAGAGTGTACTCACAAAAGAAAAGAGTGTGAGAGATTCAAAGTGAGTAGACCAAGAAATGGGTAAAATCACATGGTTTAGAAATGATCTTGCCAAGAGCATGGATTAGGCTCCGCAAGCTTCTCACCAAGTATAAATGGGGGGATAGGCACTTCTTATATAGATTTGGGAGGGGCTCCAAAGTACATCAAATGTGGGTTAATTCTCTTTGAAGGAGAATAAATACAATGGTAGAAGCAAATGGCAAGGTACCCAAATACAAAGAGATATAATATAAAATGGAAATAAAGTAGAATTTGAGTGCCTCCTATATAAAAAATGGAGATGCACTCATGCGGATACAAATGTAAATGATGTAGGAGCAATCATGTCCTCAGCACCCCCTCTACAACTTTATTTTATAGTGGCTAAATTCTAAAGAGGTCCACCAAGGAGTGGAACTAGAGGTAGAGCCTTCATGAACATGTCTGCTAGGTTGTCCTTAGAGGTACAAGGCTCCAGATTAATCTCTTGAGATAAGGGATTCTCACGAATGAAATGGTATTGGATCTCAATGTTCTCTTTTTGAGCATGGAACACTAGATTCTTGGCAATGGCCAAGACTGACTAGCTGTCCGTGTGGATGCATGTCAGAGTAACTTGCAAAACACTAATGTCAGATAATAAATGTCAAACCAAAATGTCTCACATGCTGCGAAACTAGATGCTTGGTACCCAGCCTTGGTGGATGATAAAGCAATGATAGGCTACTTCTTACTTGCCCAAGAGATAGGTCCTAACTCAAGCAAGAATATATATCCAGAGGTAATCACTAGCCCAATGTGAATTTGAATATTGAGCGGGTTCGATGCCCCCTCTGTACCAAAGACCATGATGTCGACGATAAGTATGCACATCCATAAGTGATGATAAATCCCCCAATGTGAGATTAATCTTTGGAACAAATGGTGTAAATACTGAGCAATACTGATACATGTTATATCTAGAAAGAAGATCAGAGTAGTACTTTTGTGATAGGAATATGCCATCTTTTGTTTACCAAACTTCCATACCTAAGAAGTAGTGAAGTAGACCAAGATCTGTCATGGAATACTCAAGGTGGAGCTGTGTGATGATGAATTGGAAGTGGATGCATTCTTCATTTGAACCTATCAAGATCAAGTCATCGACATAGAGGACGATTATGGCTACTAAGGACTCTTTCTGATAGATGTATAAGTTAGCATCAAGAGTGCTTCTTTAAAATCCTTTATCTTTAAAGAACTTGTGAATCTTTTCATACCAAGTCTTGGGAGCTTGCTTGAGTCTATAAAGTGCTTTGTGAAGCTTGTGGACTTGATCTTCCTTTCCTTTGATCTTGAAACCTTCAAGTTAGTCAACATATACTTCCTCTTGAAGATCTCCATTGAGGAAAGCACTTTTGACATCCAATTGGTAGATGGGCGACTTGAAATGTGCACTTAGTACTAGAATGATTCATATAGTTATAAACCTTGGAGTTGGGGCAAAGGTCTCTTCATAATTAATGCCATGTTGTTGCTTATATCCCTTAGCTACAAGTCTTCCTTTATACTTGCCCAATGTACCATTCGATTTGTACTTGATTTTGTATAGCCACTTAACTCCTATGAATTAATGATTTGGAGGCTTAGGAACAAGTGTCCAACTATTGTTCTTCTCAATTAAATCCATCTTTGCTTGCATAGCTTCTTCCTACTCAGGTTGGCCTTGAGCTTCTTTGTAGTCGGATGGCTCAAGAATCTGTTGAATCTGATGCATCAATGCATAATTTACATAATGAATTTGTTCACATTGTTGCTTTTCAATGAGCCTTTGTGATTTTCTTGGTTGGTTTGAAGTAATTGCCTCTGAGTTGTGTTAAAGCCTGTATCCCCCTCTGAAGTGTAGATAGGTGAACTAAAACTTGTACTTGGATCTTTAGTTGAGTATGTTGAAGCTTCATTAAATATTACATCTTTTGAGATTATTGATGGAGTGGTTTTGAAGATCATATAATATATAAGCTTTAGATTGTTCATTATAGACAATGAAGATGTGGTTCTTAGACTTGGACTGTAACTTGCTTTGATCTTCTTTTGGCACATAGAAAAATGCTTCACTTCCAAATATTGCAAAGTAATTGACATTGGGCTTTCTTCCATACTAGGATTCAAAGGGTGTTTTATTGTTCAATGCACTAGTGAAGCCTCGATTGAGTATGTGCACTGCAATGTGTACTTCTCTTGCCCAAAGCTTGAAGGCTAATTCTTTGTTGTGAAGCATGGTATGCACCATTTCCATTACACTTCAGATCTTTCTCTCAGCTACTCCATTCTAGGATGGAGTGTGAGATTGAGTGACTTGCCTTTTTATCCCTTTTTTCTTTAAGAAATTGTCAAAGTCATGATTGATGAACTCACCGCCTCCATATGATTGAATAGTGTTGAATAATTTGGATGCTTCATTCTCAAATTGAGTGATCCATTCTTGAAACTTAGAAAAGGTATATGCCCTCAACTTCAAAAAATATAGCCAAATGTATCTTGAGTGGTCATCTACTAGAAGAAAGAAGTAGATTGATCCACTAAGGGAAGGGGTATTCATGGGTCCATAGAAATCTAGGTGGGCTAGGGCTAAAGGGTTCTTGGCTCATGTGGAAGCCTCCTTGGGAACGGTAGCCCTATATAGCTTGCAGGTGCAAGCTTGGTAGACATTGTTGACTTGCATGATCTTGGGAAATCCTTTAACTATTTGTGATGAAAAAATCTTTGGTGAATAGGAGGTGTGGCCATATCTTTGATGCGAGAGGTTGGAAAGCGACTCCTTAGATAGAAAGCAGGATAATTTGTATGGCCCTTTTTCTTCTATGCCTTATGCAATGAAGTCTTTGGTTTTAGGGTTAATCACCTTTATAGAAATGCTATCAAATAAACTTGTTTATCATGGTCGATGATGGCCTTAATTGATAGTAAATTTATGCATAAATTTAGAAAAAATAATACATTGGACAATGATTTACACTCCCCTCAATGATTGCTGATTTATACTTTGTCTTTGCCTTTGATGGGTAGACTCTTGTTGTTGCCTAGATAAACTTTGTTAGTATGGTCCTCGATTTCTTGGAAAGAATCTCGATCTTTGCACATGTGCAATGGGGCTCCACTGTCAAAGATCCACTCTTGAGATGAACTCAAAGTAACTAGGGCATTGGCTTCTGTTGAAATAAATAGGTCTTCACTGGAATAGTGAGACCTATGTTGAGAGGATTTTGATTGGTTCCTTGAGGTAGCGGGCTTGGAGCTATTCTTATTTTTGTAGCAAAAATTTTCAAGGTGCCCCATTTATAGTAATTAAAACTAAACGCATTTGATGTGTTGAAATCTTGTTTGGGTGAGTTGCTAGTATTATGACTAGCATGTTTTGCTTTGTTGAAGGGTCCCTTAGCTTTCATCATAGTTTTTTGTGAGGATGCGGACTTTACTCGAGAGTCTTGGAGGAGCAAAAGTCATCGAACTTCTTCCCAAGTTAATACTTGGCAGCGATTATAAAGAGTGGTTACAAATGTCTTATAGGATCTAGGGAGCTTATTGAGAAGGCGAATGGACATGTACTCGCTTGAAATGTTGTGGTGACATAATGTTAGCTTATGTTAATAATCCTCAAATGTAGCTATAGCTTTGGAAATAGGATCCTAGGGCCTAATGGATAGGTTGTGAAATTCGGCCTCTAAAGTGTAAATTTTTGAGGGAGTTTTGTCTTCATACAAGTCTTCCAAGCCTCTAAAGTGTAAATTTTTATGGGATTTTTGTCTTCCAAGCTTCATTAGATGTTTTACATGAGGTAATATGACCCTTGATTGACTCATCGCAGGCTAGAAGTAGTTGATTTGAATCTTGCTTATCTTTGATGTTCCACATATTCAAGGATCCTAGATCACTTTCTTTGTTGGGCTTTTGCTCGGTTCCTTCAACTACTTCATATAAGAGGTTTGTATAAAGGTAAACCCTAATGATGTTCATCCAGAGATTGTAGTTTGTGCCGTTGAATCACTCATCTTTCGACATAAAGATTGGCATGAATAAGGGTAAATACAATTGAACATCATCGAGTCAATTGTATTTGAATCACTCATCTTTATGTGGAGGATGATGAAAAAACTGAAGTCAAAATTTGCACAAGTTGAGATGGGATAGGGAGGGCTTAGAATAGCACTACACTTGATGATAAGAGAGACACCTTGGAGAGGAGGGGGGCTTAGAATAGCACTATACTTGAAGATGAGATAGACCCCTTGTAGGAGGGGGACTTTGAATAGCCCTACACGTGGCACCAAAGATGAGATGAGTGTTGGTGCAAGGCAATCAACAATTGAAGTTTTAATGAAAGTTTGGAAGTCAAGAACTGAAGGAAAGTTCAAGTTATGAAGCATGGAGGAAATTCATATTCAGAAGTTGAAAGAGATGTACACATATGTACATTAGTTCAGAGATAGTTCTTTTATACTTTTGTATAGTCAGGATATTTTAAATATTTGCCTATATATATAAGGAAAAAAGTCGGGGCAAATAAAAGAGAGCATGAGAATAGAGAAATTAGAAGTTGTATGAGTCATTAGACATCTTAGAAGTGAGTAGAAATCTCTCTCATCACTCAGTTGTAAATTCCTTCAGGAATGAAAGAAAATTGTGCCCTATGTTTCTATGCATTCTCCTTCTGTGCTTGATCATTTCAAGAATCCTTTTGTAGATGTCTAAGTCCATAGTTAATGAGTCTATGGTTAAAGTTTGAGAGCCTAATTTCAAACAGGCTGTGAGAATTATAGTAGGAACATTCATATGTGAAGAAGTCTTCAGTAGTTCGTGAAACAAGCGCAAAATTCGATGTTAATGTTTTGGTCAGTTCTCCTTCCACAGTGTAAACTTTTGAGCAAGAAAGCACTCAATCTTTAATTTGGAAGGTAATCTTCTTGTGGCTAAAAGCATTTGTATAAACGGGTTTTACATTGAGAGAACCAAGTGTTAGAAGTTATAGGTGTCTGAATTGACTTTTCAGAAAAGCACTTTTAGACATAGGTAACTTGTTGAGATCATTTCTCAAGATATACTGAATCTTTTGGAGTGATTCAACTTGGAAAAGGTGCGGAAACTGTAGGTGAGACCTTGTGCAAAGTTTTATCAAAAAATTTACACAATTGATAAGTTAATGTGAGAGATATGTGCAGCAGACTTTTTGTGTAGTCATCTTCTTCATAGATTTTTCAAAATCTTTATAATTGATCAATGATCCTCTAAATTTGGTGAAGGTTTGAGTTATTCTTGTTATAGAGGTGCTCTAATTACAAGAGTAACTTTTTCTTTTGGAGATTAACACTCTCCATCAGTGGTATTAGAGCAGGAAGCATCAGAATTGAAAGAAGGAGGATCCCGACTGCTGCAGTTGTAAAGAATTCAACATCTGAAGGTTCAAAAGGTGAAAGCTTGAGGGCAAAGCTTGAGAAGGAGGTCATACAACATCAAGGAAGACAAAAGGAACATTATTCGAAGTAAAGGTACATCTATTACTCATAAAGGTTGAAGAATTCAAGATACAAGTGAAGAAAGGATGGGAGATTCTCTTCAAATAGAGAAGTTGGATAGAGAGAACTATCTAGCATGGTCAATGAGGATGGAAGCTCATCTTATGAGCAAAGACTTGATAGCTTACATCACAGGTGAAGAAGAAAAGCCTCAATTCAGAGATCCTAGTGTTCCAACTAGGGAGGAATTATTAGATTTGAAGAATTGGATGAAGAAAGATGCTCAAGCTAGGAGAATTATCTATATGGCAGCCAATGAGTACTTGCTATCTCACATTAGAGGTCTCGAAAGTGCAAGTGATATATGGAATGCTTTGGAGGAGCATTTCCAAAACACTACAAAGTCAAGGAAGGCATCCTTATGGGCAGAATTTACCACTTTCAAGAAGAAGGCCTCTCAATCCATCTCAGTCTATGTAACAAGGATGAAGGACATTGCAGATGCATTAGGAGCAGTTGATGAAGACATTGAGGAGGGTAAATTGGTAAGGCAAATCCTCACAGGTTTGAGAGGTGATGACAAATGGAAGCCATTCATTTTGTCTACTGAATTATCACTTGATCATTTTACTCCTGACTTAAATCAATTGCTAGGACATATGTTAACCTTTGAGCAGGATGTCAAAGGTGAAGGTGACAAGAGTACATGTCATGCAATGTACTTCAAGGATAGGAAGAAGAATATCAAAGGAAAGCAACAAACAAATGAGGATGAAAGTACAACTAGCCAAGCTAAATTCCTAAGAGGAAGAGGAGGTGGCAAAGGTAGAGGAAGAGGCAGGAGTAATAAAGATGGAGTCAAAGCTTGCTGGATTTGTGGTAAGACAAATCACTTAGCTAATGATTGTTGGCATAATAATTAGAGTAATGGTGGATATAATCAAAACTTTAATTCAAGAGGAAGAGTGGTAGAAATCAAAGAGGCAATTTCAGAGGTAGAGGTAGTAGAGGTTACTTTGGAAGAAATGCAGGTAGAGGATTCCAAAGTCAACAATACAACAATACCTACTACAATTATGTTTCAGATGAGAAGGAGGATTCAACATTGATAATGAATGCAACTTGTGAAAGGCAAAGTGAAGACCAAAGAGTCTTCTACATTTACTCAGGGTGTAGTAATCACCTGAGTGGTAACATAGCATTGATGACTGATTTGGAAAATAAGGTAACTAATCATGTGGTTCAAACAGGTGACAATACAAAGCACAATGCGAAGTCAATTGGATCAGTGAAGGCCAAGGATGGTAGCACTCTCTTGAGTAAGGTCTTGTATGTTCCTACAATTGCTAAGGATCTGATAAGTGGCTTTTGCTTAGAAGGTTTAGCATCTGAAGTCATGGGAATAGTGTGTGAGCATATGTCCAGGTCTACACCTTTCAAATCCTTATAACTCCAAGCGAGTACATCTCTGTATTCTCTTAGCAAGGCTATCAATTTGCGCTCTTCTTCTTCTGTCAGGTCATGTCCTATGTAAGTGCATCTCTCCTCTCCTTCCTCTAGGGCTACCATTATTTTCTTGGTGGTTTCTTTGTTATCATAGGCCTCTCCTGATTGTGCCTCTTGTTTAGGCATTCTTATCATGACTCTCCTATCGTCTATCTCATAGTTTTTAAAATTTTTTGGGACCTCAAACAAAGATTCTTTCTCTTCTGGTGTGATTTCTCTCTTCTTTCTTTTCTTTCCTTCATCCTTAGGGGTCACTTGTGTGGCTAACCTTACATCATTTGTAAGCTCTCCGTGCGTCTAGGAGTGAAATTCTACTTCGTAGTAGTACTCTTCATCTGATGCAAAAGGTGGGTCCATAATGATTGACTCTAGATCGGAGTCACTTGCATCCTCAAATGCATCAGGGCTAGGTTCGCACTCTTCTAAAACTGCATCTCCCATGATTGGCTCTATGGAGAAGACTGAAATGTCATAGCCATCCTCATCACAGTGAGGTGTCCATTGTTCTTGATTGATGGCTACATCCATTGTTGCTAAAATTTCTGCCCAGCCGTGAGGTTTGAATTCTTCATCAGGAAATACTACAGGTGCATAGGCTGGGTCTTGAATTGATCTATGTGTTTCCTTCGCACCTACCTCTCTAGATTTTTCTCTCTTCTCTTCTTCTACTGCTACTTTGCACATCCATAAGTGGGTGTCTTCATGCATCCATGAGGATCCTGATCCTATGGAATGCACCGACTCGGTATCATCTTTAGCCCTATGGATGGGATTCCATTGGATAGGGGGGACATCTCTATGAGAGTAATCCTTGAGATTGACCTTAGTCGTAACACCTAAGGTCAATCTCATAGGCATGGTTCTTGCTAAAATCACAGATAGCAAATGTGTGCTCAAACTCTACACCACATGTAGTGAGAGTTATTCCTTCTAGCAAACCTAAGGGTCTTTCTATGTGACCATCAGCCATTTGCAATTTCATTCTTGTTGGCCTAAGTGCTGGCTTGCCCCAACGCTTCCATAGGGAAGTGGTAGCAATTGCAACTCCTGCACCAGAGTCCAGAATTGCCTTGGTTGTGTATCCTTGATGGGTGATGGGAAGATAGGTGTTTCCTTCTTCACCTTCACTCATGTCTCCTATCTTGTCCAAAGGTATCTCTGGCACTGTTCTATGGGATCCTACCTGGGAACGAGGTTTTGCTATCTCTGGTACTTGTTTGGCTACATGCTTCCATAGCTTTGGCCTTACTTTGAGTAGCTCTTCTAAAGTGAGGTTACACTGCACATTAGTGTTTTTCACTACCTCTGTGTTTCTAGGTATGACTGAGTCTTCGTTTCTTACCATTACTGTAGGTGCTCTCATACACGTGGACTTCGCCTCCCATGGGCCTGTGAAATGGGGTAGTTCTTGTATGGAATTAGATTCGAAGTCTAATCTCTCCTGAGATTGAGTGCTCTCCTGCTCTCCATAAATGGAGGGAATATCTTGTGGGAATTGATCATGTGCATCATCCACAAGTTCGATGGGAGGAGGAACTTCACTTTCTTTAGCCCATTTGTCTTCTTGAATCTCTCGTAGGAATTCTGGTGTGAACCGATTCATAGAAGAAGATGTGTGTGGCTCCGTAGAGTTAGGCACATAGGCTCCCTGGGCAGGTAGGCTTTCTCTTTCACTTGCCTTGCCCTTATTTGGAGAGGTGGGTTCCTTTTCTGATTGTGCAATTAGCCTCTCCAACCTTTCTAGCAGTCCATCAAAGTGCAACTGCGTCTTAGCTAAACTAGAGATGTTAAAGAGGCGACTGGCTTCAAACATGGTTTGAGCCAATTCCACCATCTTAGCACAAATTTTAGTTCGTTCCAGCTCTAGTTCCGCCCTAGGGTAGCACTTTTCATGATCCGTCACATTTGGCCCTTCCTGGATCCTGGCCTGATATGTCTTAAGCATCATGTTTAAGTCCTCAGCAGTGGGATCTGCTAATACTGATCCTACTCTAGGGGGTGGTGGGTTTATGTGAGGCGGATTGGAAGGTGTTGGATCGGATGGAGATGGGAATGGTGGTGGTGGAGTAGTGTGAGAGGGAGTTTGAGATGTAAGTTCAATTATCCTTGCTTTTGTTTCTCTTAGGCTTTCCTCGAGTTCACTCATCTTCTTTTCCCATTGTCTTTTCATCCTTTCTCGGCTATCTTTCCATGCTCTCGTTCGTTTCTTGGTTATGCTCTCTGTTTCACTAACTTCGATAGTCTTTTCCTGACCTATACCTGGGTTCTGCTGTAAAGCTTGGGCTCTTGTGACCACTTGCACTGGTGCAGTGGAAGTTACACTTCCTGTAGAGTCTACTACTAACCCAATAACGTTAATAGGGGTGATTTTTGGCATATTATTAGGATTCTTTGGGCAATCTCGTAAGAGATGCTCCTTTCCACAATCTTGGAAAAAGCCTTGAATCATCACTGATTGGGTTTGTGTGGGTGGAGGTAAGGGGTAATCACGAATGAGGTGATCTCCCTGACATCTGTAGCATGGTCCTCTAGGGAATGGAGGTCTGACTTGCCTAGGCTGAGGTCTGGGGTTGGGGTTTGCATACATGACGTTTGCGTAATCTGACTCCCAACTAGGTTCACTTGGATCTTCAGTATAGTAGGACTCACCATGTTCAGGAGACTGCATGTAGTAAGCCTGGGGGCTATCAATATGTGTAGAATCGAAACTATGGTCACTCGGGTCATTTTCTGACAGCAATGGTGTCACTGGCACTATGGCTCTATTCAAGTTCTCTTCTGCAGCTGCATACTTTACCGGGATCACATTGGCTGGGGTTGGAGGTTGTTGAGCTAACATAGGTTGAGGCCTTTGTTGGTTTTGGTAGGGTTGTTGATAGGATTGCTGTGGTCTACCATATTGCCGTGGAGGGTACTGGTTCTGGTATCTTCTCTGTTGTGGATAGGGCTGAGGGTAGGTTTGCCTAACTGCTTGCTTATTGTATGGGCAGTCTTCTGCTGTGTGATTTGTGTATCTCTGTTCTATGGTGCAATATTGGCTACTAGGGTTCACTTGGGGTTGAGCCATGATGGGGCATACATTTGCCATATGGTCTCCACCGCAAGTATAACACCTCTTTACTGGGGCAAACCTTGGGATTTGTTTGCTAGAGACACCTACTTTTTGAGCTACTTTCTCAACGAGTTCCTCAATTGATGTGGATTGCGAAGAAGAGAGGCTAGAGGCACTATCTAAAGCTTTGTAGATTTTTGAAAGCTCTAACTCTTCCCCTAGGTTATCCTTGATGTCGATGCACATGTGTACACACTCTTCTATAGTCCTAGGGTCCTTGAAGTACACATATGATCTCAATTTGGTACTTAGCAATCCATCCAAGAAGAGAGCCACTTGTTTGGCTGGTGTGGGTAACTCTGGAATAGGGCATCTCTCTAGGTATTGCCTAAACCTTCTTCCTGCAAGTCTAACCGTCTCTTGAGGGGTCTGCTTGAAGCTATGTATCAATGAGGAAGTATTATGCCTTATCCCACTCTTAGAGAATTCAGTTATGAAAGCCTCTAAGAGTTGGTCTATGCTCCTGAACTGTCTCTCATTCAATGGTTGAAACCACGTAAGGGCTGTGTTCCTAAGGGTTAGACCAAAGGCATTATACTGCGTGAATATGTCCTCCACTTGTTCAGCTCTCAAGACTTGCCTAAACTCGGCCACATGATCATATGGGTCTCCTATGCCATCGAAGTAGTTCTTCATGGACTTAACTAGTTGAGTCGGTCTCAAAGTTCTCGTGTGCTCTCTAGGTCTTGGTAGAGGGAATTCATCCGCATTCCTTTGGTTTCTTGGGGCTCTAGGTCTATCGGGTTCAGTCTCCATTCTCATTCTTTCTCTTTCCAAGGGGTTTGCACAGCTTACTTCTGGCCTATCTCTACTTCTGTCTCTTTGAGTTCCATGAGCTTGGGATGCTCCAGCTCCGGGGTGACCATAGGACACATTAGATCTTGGTTGGGGGAAAACAAATTCACCCTTCCAAGTGTAGGCATGCCTATCATGTTCTGTAACCACAAAGATCCTCTCTGAAGTGTGATCTAAGTAGGTCACTCTGCCTGGGCTATCAGGATCTTTGAACTCATATATCATGATGGTTCCTACCTCATTTGGATGATCAGATTTATACCTCCAAAAGGCTTCATCAGTCTCTCGGTTCAGGAGCAGATCTATGCTCTTATTGTCTTGGGGAATCCACTCTGGTGTGATAATCCTAGTGAGAACAGATTTGCCTCGAGGGGTTCTAGGTTCTACACCCATGTTTCCTTGCTCTAGGTCACCTAAGTCCGTTTCTGGGATCACATTTCTGAACTCGTCTACCCTATCTGGGTGATTGGTGACTACATATATGGTTCCCTCTTTGTCCAGGTATGCCCCATTTTCAAATTTGACAGCTGGGTGTTCTAGTCCAATGGATTGGTCAGGGTTTTTAATCTGGACCACAGATCTTCCTAGGCCGTCCTCATAGATGCAAGCACTTAATCGGTTGGTCCTAAGGTATTCGAGTTGCATCTTGTAAGGGCCTTCTACCCTATGTAAATATGGCACTCTTGAACTTCCTGTAGGTCTCTCCATACCTTGAGACATCTCTGACTCACTAGTCTCAGAGCTAGGGTAGTACGAATGATGGCTCAACTGCTGGGATCAAGACCTAGCAGTATGATTGACACTAGCCTCTGAAGATCTAAGACTCTGTCTACCTCTTCCTAGGTGTCGTCCTGATCTAAGGTTCATATGCCTATTTGAGCAATCCCAAATTTCACCCAAGGTACAATCTCATTGCTGAGTTCTTTTGTATCAGTCACTTGATTCTTTTTTATATTGATTATCGTGTTTATGATCTTGTCTGATATCATGTCGTCAGGGATACTTGAGTTAATTTCCGCACTTTAAAGTTGATCGTCTCACGTTAGGTTCTTTTCCTTTAAAGTTGTCTGTCACACACAAGTTATCTCTTGACTTGAACTTGATTTCTTAGATAGTCTTGACTTGTCTCGTGCCTTTCGTTGCCCTGACTTACTTATAGCACTAGTCATACTTAGCCTAACCTATGAATTGATAGAGGGTATTGAGAATTTCCAACCTTGAGTTTTTGTCCTTGTGTTGTTGCCCTGGCGTGCCCAGGAAGCATGTTCCCAAGCTTGCACTTACTCTTGCTTCGAGTACCCTTCAATGCTCTCAAAGGATCTAAAAAGGTACCAAAGTTAGTTCAAGACCTAAATTCAATTGACAGACAGATCACTTTCATGCATGTAATTCCAAACCAAATTGCCTTTTGCCTTTACGGAAAACAATCCCAAGGGACCCTTAGTTTTTCCTACCCCGAGATATGGTTAACTTCACAACATCCTATCTAATAATCCTGATATTAATTTTACCGTAAACAGTGGAAGTTTTGGTTGTACTCCCCACGAGCTTTCCAACAAAACAAAAATCACAGCAAACGGATTTCGTATGAGAAAGTTATGCCAGTTCAGGGTTTTGGGGCTAAAAGAGGGTTCAAACAGGCTAACAGGCAAACAGGACTTCTCAAATTATTTTCTTATGGCCTCCCTATGTGCTCTAGAGCCACACATTCATGCCCAAAATTAGCCAAAACCTTCAAATTACAAAACCCTAAAAAATAGGCCGAAAAAGGCTGTCAATCGTGATCGACTGGTCTATCAATCGCGATGGACAGGGCTATCCGTCATGGCCAGTCAATCGCAATGGACTGGTGTCAATCGCGATGGACTGGTGTCAATCACGATGGACTGAGATTTTCGGGGTTTTCCGTGTCTTTGTGTCAATCGGGGCTCTATACATCGCGATGGTCAAGAATCTCGTCGAAATGGGGTGTCAATCGTGATTTTTCTATCGATCGCGATGGGCAGGGGTGTCCTTCGTGATGGACACGTGTCCGTCGGGGTCTATCAGTCGCGATTGACTGGCTATCCATCGCGATGGACAGTGTCAATCGTGATTGATGCTATCAATCGCGATGGACTGAAAAAATGCAAATTTTTCAAAAATTTTTGTGGATCTATGATGTGCAAGGTCTCTAGTCTACTATGGTGCACTTAGTTTTACCAAAAGATGAAATTTTCTATCAATCGCGATCGACAGAGGTCTGCGACACAGAGACAGGATCGAGCTTTTCCGTACCTGCGCGACGTGCTGGAGATGATGGGATGGCCAAAACCTGCAAGGAAACTCAAAAAACATGCAAAAGACAACACACACAACTCGCTCTCTCGCTGTCTCTCACAATTGAAATGAGGGAAATGGAAGGAGCAAGGAGATATGATAAAAAAACTGAAATTTTTGTGAGGATGGAGATGGAGGTAGGAGATGGTGATGATGATGATGGTGATGAAGATGGTGAAGAAAACAAAAGAATATAGATAAAAGTGAAGAAATTACCTACGACTCCAACGCCTCAACTCTACGTCTTACCATCACACGCTCGTCCTCAAAGCTGATCCCCGACAACGGCGCCAAAATTTGGTGTAGCTCAATGATGAGTAGCACCTCCTTTAATGTCAATCCGGGAAGACGTGAGGATGGTATGATGACCTCGAGCAAGTGAAGGCACAAGTGCGTGAGTGAGAAGCACACCAACATGCACACACATACACACACACGTGCACACATGACAAGACAAAGAGGAAGACAATGGAGTTCTTTTAGATTACTTCCAAAATGCTCATACAAGTTCAAATCTATTACAAGCTAACCTCAAAAATGAGCTCTCTAGCTCTATTTATAGTTTTTGACTAGCTTTTGGCCGTGTCCAGACCTAGTGTCCGGCCTAGTTAAAAATTAGGTTCCTAGGCTAATTTGGGGGCTCAAACGAGCTCAAAAAATTATGAAAATGGATAGGTAGGTACTTCTAATGCTCCTCAAGCTCAAGGACTCCTTGGCTTGCACAAAATGGAGCTACAAAAATATGAAATGGTATGTAGCTCAATGATGAGTAGCACCTCCTTTATTGTCAATCCGGGAAAACGTGAGGATGGTATGAAGACCTCGAGCAAGTGGCGGCACAAGTGCGTGAGTGGGAAGCACACTAGCATGCACACACATACACACACACACGCGCACACACGGCAAGACAAAGAGCGAGAATCAATGGAGCTTTTAGATTACTTTCAAAATGCTCTTACAAGTTCGTTTCAATTACAATCTAACCTCAAAAATGAGCTCTCTAGCTCTTTTTATAGTTTTTGACTAGCTTTTGGCCCTGTCCAGACCTAGTGTCCGGCCTAGTTAAAAATTAGGTTCCAGGGCCAATTTGAAGGCTCAAACGGAGTCTAAAAAATACGAAAATTGATATGTAGGTACTTCTAAGGCTCCTCAAGCTCAAGGACTCCTTGGCTTGCACAAAATGGAGCTACAAAAATATGAAATGGTATTTACAATGATTGTTAGTGATAAGAATCACTGTTAAAAGATGTAGATTGGAAAAATTGAAGGGCCTATCTGCCAGATTTGCGTCGACTGCTTTGTCTACTTACTCCTTCACCTTGTTCTGACTCTCTCCGTTGGCTTCCTTGTCTCGTCAATCCTTGGGTTCCCTGGCTTCCTTGTCTAGTCAGTCCTTGGGTGCCCATACTGCTCTCAACACCCCCCCCTCTCTCGCGTCTGTCGTCCCTGACAGACCCTTGTTGCTGGGGGTGTTGGATGTAATATTCCACAACCTGCGTGGCAAGCTGATGTTCTTGTAAGCGTAGTCCTCTGGCCAAGTCTGTCATCATACGATCCCAATCGATTGGTCCTGGAACATCCGGATGTGGCAGACGTAACTGATCTGCATGGATCGCTTGTTCTACTGCGAATAGATGTAGCAAATGTGTGGGTCTGGGAATGAAAATTTCGGAATTGTATTCCCAGAAGCCCGTAGAGAACATTTCCTCAAATGTTTGCTTGAAGCATGCGGGCAAGTACTTGATTCGTGCATGCCAAGCAAAGATAACAGTGACCGAGGGGGTTTGGCTCATGTCGTAGACTAAATCCTTGTTGCCTTGGGCGAATCCAGGAGCGGAGATGTATGGAGCTTGGACATTCCGAAAGGTTTTGAAGACAATGGTCATGAGCTCAAATATCTTCATACACATTTTCGCTGCTATATCAGGTACATTGTTTAGGCGTGCGGACCAGTGCCGAATGGTTGATATCATGTAGGCTACGGTTGGAGGTCCTCGAGGGGGAGCAAAATAGGGGTAGTTAACCCAAGCGGAGCACTCTTTATTGTTGCGTACCTTGATTGCAAATGCTTGCCAGGATCTGCGACGTACCACTGGACAATAGCATGGATTATACTTGATGTAGAGTGGCATGGTAGCCCAGGTACTCATCATCTCTGGGTAATCGGTGAGTAAACGTGCACGCCAATTAGGTTGGAAAATCGAGCCAGCACGTGCATCGGTCGGTAAATCCCCTATCTCAAATTGAGTAGCGAATGTGGGCTCCTTCCCTGTATGTCTTTTGACTTCTGCATTATAATCATGTAGTAAGACAAAATAAGGCATGTATTGCGATTCTGATGTTGTGATTAACCGTTGATGGGATAATTGTTGAAAGTAGGAAGACCGAAGGACCGTTTCTTCCAGATTCGTGAGAGATTGCATTTGCACGGCCACACGATCATCATGTGTCTTACCCACTTTCTCGACCCTTCTGACCCAATCTGGAACTTGAATTTCTAACGTGTCTTGTCCTTCTTCTGTAGTTCGACCACCAGGCGTCGGCATAGGCTCGTAGGGCTCTTCGTAGCTGTCCTCGACGGGGATTTCCACTACTGTTTCAGGTTCTGGTTCTTCAATGGGCGAGGGTGGTCGTTCATATGGTAGGAGGCGTGCTTGGAGTTCTGCCACCTGTTTCCGAAGGGTCTCCATTTCTTCTGTAGATTGTTGCAAGATTAACGGTTCCTGTTGAGCAGTGGGTACACTGGCTAACTGTTTCTTTAGATCGGCACATTCAGTCTCTAGTTTCTCATATGACTCCAGGAAATTTGCATGCTGCTCAAGCAAAATGCGGATGTCTTCTGATGGAACTGCTCTATATCTGGTAGGGCTAATGGTTGCTCCTACGGTTCCTTCCATAGCCGCTTCAAAGTTGTCCTGATTTTGTTGTTGAAGTCGTTTGTTTTCCTCTAGTGCTGCGGCCATATGCTTTCTTAATAGCCCAATGTTGCGTCTGAGCGTGGCATTAGATATCATTTGCGCTTGAAGCACTGTTTCTAGCTCCTTAACTGCTTGGTCATCTACAGTTGATACCTTTGATTCCAGTTCGGAGTGAGCCTGCTGTAGTGTGGTATGCTCGTCTAGGAGCGTCAGGTAGTCAGCTTCAAGAGTGGTGACTCTAGCTTGGAAACGTTGAGATTCTGCCTGGAGGGCAGCATTGCGTTCTTCCAATTGATGGAAGTCTTGTTGTAGCTGATTTGCACACTGAAGTAATGTGTCGAACGTGGTATTTACATTATGAGATGCAAGGGGAAAAGTCTGAAATGCAGAGGAGGTGGGATTGGGTAGGGGGGTAGTGAATGCTGTGTGTGCCAATGATGTGAGTGGGGAGGTGGGGGGTAGTGGAGGGGAAGGTGGGGAAATCGTGGGGAGAGGTGCTGTGGTTGGTGAAATGTCCATTGGATCAGACAAGGTGGTGTGTGCAGGGGCTACCATATAGGTGGGTATGGTAGGTGAAGTGAGTGTGGTGTCCGTGTAAATTGATGTCGTTGCTAACATCGGAGGAAGGTGGCTTTGAAACATGGGAGAGCGGAAGAACTGCTCCATAAAGGACGGGTATCGTGGTGGTGAGGTCCGGTTGAAAGAGGTGTAGGGGCTAGCTGGGAAGTGAGGGTTATGGAATGGAGGTACTCGTATTGGGGGGTAGGTCGGGAAACACAGGGTTCCTTCCGTGGGTGCTGGGTTTCCAACTACGCTGGTAATTATGGGATGGCCAGTCATGGGGTCAGCGGATAGATGGGACGAAGTGTACAAGGGATTGGTGACGAAGGAGAAGAGGGTGTCTTGTGAGGTGGGTTCTCGAAATGAGAATGATTTGAATGAGGATGGATTATAAGTGGAGGTTGAGGTGATGACTGTCGTTTCTTCCGAGGTGGGAGGTGGTGGCGGGGGCGGAGAAGGTGGTGATGGAGGACGCTGGGGTGAGATGGGTGATGTCTGAACGAAGGTTTCTGCGGAGAGGTCAGTGGTGGTTGTGGGAGTGGCTGTGGTCTCAATAGGTACTTCTGGTTCTGTGACGGGTATCCTGATAGTCTTACCTGCTCGTGGTAACGTGTCCACTCTGCGTTTGTCATACCTTACGGACTGGCGGACTGCGGTGTGGACAGCCTCTGGAACTCCTAAAGAGTCTGACACTAATTTGAGGGTGTCAATGAAATGTTGGTCCACTCCTTCATCTGATAGCATTTCTTGCATCAAAGCTTGGCCTGATACCAGAGAGAGCTGATGCCTTTCTTGTACTGCTTTGATAGTGTCGTATAGCCTTCTTAGTTGAGCTGTATATGCAGGTGCACCTACAAGTTCTGGCACCTCTTGTTGCTCCTCTTGTTGCTCTTGATCATATTCCTCTTCATCATCCTCCTGCTCGTCCTCTCCGTCATCTTCTTCCTCCACTTCAACAGGGGTGACGGGGGCTTGGGAGGTTGTGGCCTGCGTTTGTACATTTTCCGCTTGTTGTGCCTCTGCTGTCTCCAGCTCGACATCTTGTAGTAGTTGTTCGAAGTCTTCATTAGTGAGTTCTTCCAAAGCTGCACCACTAGGAAATTCGAGATCCGTTGGGATAGGAGGAAATAGCAAAGTGGAACCATCGGTGCTGCGTCTTGGAAGCCGGAGTGTGAATGGTCGGACTCTTCGGGGTGGCGGGGTGACCTCTGGTGTTAGGGTGGCTCCACGTGGCTGAGCACATGGGACTTGGACCGTGCCTCTCATCTTCTTAGAAGGGGGTCCAGTGGATGTCCTGCCTCGGAACTGATCTACCCGATTCCACATCATGGCTCGTTGGATTGGAATGTCATAAGCCAAACACCTATAAATGATTCTAGTCAGAGCACAGCAACCATATAAAACCTGTTTTCGTGGCCAGCGTTTGTGAGCTAAGTGTATCTGATCAATTATCCAGTGGGGTAGGTTGATGGTGAGGCTCTGTGTTTCTGCCAGATACAGGCTAAACCAAATCTTCTTGTGCGGCATGGTGAATCTATCCTGCGCCGGGAAAGCAAAGTGTTGCATGCACATACGAAGGTGTATGGCAATATTAGGCGTCATGGATACCATGTCCTTGAGCTTGGTGAGACTTCGATTCTTCATGTAATCCGGTACTAGGGTTTCCTTTTCTGTAGGAATATGCATGCCGCGCATATCCAGAGCTTCTCTCACCAAATTGTTTGATAGTCTAAACCTTTTGAGCTCATTCCCCTTTGTCAGAGATGGAATCACAAATGAGCTTGCACCTTTTAGGTTCGGATTTGGAGTCAAGGTGTTGATGAGATAATAGCATCGCATGAAGTCAGGTTTTGGGAGTCGGGCACTGAAATAGGCACTCAATCCGGCTTTTTCCCATATCGGACGTAGACTTTCCGCATTTTGTAATTTCTCAAATTCTCTTGTAAAGAAATGGTATCTGCCTTGCTTTCCATTGTAGTCCAACTCTGATTCCCATAGATACGTTCCTTCCCCCAAAGGTCCTGCTACCTCGGTAAACCAGTGTGAAGTCTTTCCCACGGGCATGGTGTGACCACGCGGAGGGTCCGCAATAGGTATGATTTTGACGGCCTGCAACTCTTCTGGTCTTTCAACTGTCTCAGGCAAAACGGGTAAACTGTCCAAGTCCACCACTTGCGGGTTTGTTTCTGTGTGAGAGCTAGTTCCTGCTGCCTCCGCCATGTTGAAAATGTCGTAGCTGATTCTGTGAGAGTATATGAATAAACGTTAACATTGCAATGGACACAAAAATGACATGGTGTCCCTCATTACAATATTAACTTAAAGTTCTGGAGTGGTTAGTAGTTAATAAGTGCTCGGTGCTGGTGTGTGTAGTTAGGAGTTAGGTAGACCTAAGAGCTGAAGCGAATTGATGAGAAGCGGTTAGTAGGTGGTCATGGATTTACAATAGGGTCAGGGGGTTTGTTACAAGTCTTGGGCTGCCAAAGGCAGTGGATGGGTTTTACTCGTGGTTCCGTAGAGATTCTCGAGAGCTTTCTAGGTGTGTCAGCTTTAACCTGAGGCCTCTTAGAGGCCCATTTACAACTGATTCTGTTCGTGTTCATGTGCCTTGATGTTGAAGGTGAGTGGATGTAGGCTGTGCGAGTGAATAGATCATGCTGTGTAGAGTGTGTTCTTGGTATAGCTATCTGAGCCCGCAAACAAGCCTTAGGCACCCAAATTTGTCTTGATTGTGGGCTAGCCTTCATCGACCTTTTGGGCACCCAAATAGATTTCACTTTAGCCGAAGAATTTCCGGACGACCTCTTATTAGTGACGTGTCGATGGTTATTAATAAGAGGCTTCCCCCGTTCTGTTGGCGTGGTTGCAACCGGGTGTTCGCCTTTTCGCACCCACACTTGGTTCACTTGTTGGAACATTCTGCTGCGCAGGTTCTTTTGATGTCGGGCATAGGTAGTACTCTGCTTCTTTTGCCTTTGCTCCACCTTTGGTCGTTGCCTCCTTCTGGCCCTTCGAAAAGAAGGGAGTTCCGTTGCATCCCTGACTCCTTTTTTGCAAATATTATTCCTTTGCAACACAGGGTTTTGAACAAGAACAGCATGGTCATCTTCATGTGTACCCCTGGAGGGACCAGGAGTCCGTGCCTTTCCTAGTTCCTTGAGTGTTCCTTTATCCAACTCTATTGTAATTTGACTATGATTGACCCATACGTGAAGAAGTCCACTTCTTAGGTTTAAGTTGACTGCTTGGTCATAGATCCAGTCTTGACCCAAGACAAGAGGTTCAGTGAGATCCTCATCTTGACACACTAGTGCTTTAACTGTCATTGCCTCATCATGAATGTAGAGGGGAAGTTCCACCTCGCCCATGCAAGGGGTTTCCACGCCTCCCAATCCTATGAGATATGCTTCCACAGGATTGACAGTTAACTGTAACTCTTGACAGTAAGACACTCTAACAGCACTAGTGGCGGCACCTGAGTCAATCAAGGCTTTTACAGTCCTTGCAGTCTTTTCTTGTCCTATTTCTAGGGTTACGAAAGGACGTCGATCCGTTATCCTAGGTGAGCTGGTTCCTGCAACTTCACACATTGCCATATGATATCCCTGGTCTGCATAGTCATCAGTCCTAGACTGCTCTCTACCTTGCCTTCGTAATTTCATCCTTCTGATGCGTTCTAAAGCTTCTGCTTGAGCTTCTTCTCTAATTCGCTTCTCTTCCTCTTTGCGTTTCTTAGCAGTGTTGAGTTGGCTGAGCATTTCCTCTGTGAGTGGTTCCTGATACAACTTGACTCTGCATCCGCTAATATAATTAGGGAGAACATTACCCTCTAACGTGGCTAATTGTACTGCTCCACTCGTGGAGATCCTATTGATGATCATAGGTCCGTAGCCTCTCTTTTCTAGCTTCCTCGCGTGTTGTTTTAGTGTATAGACTAAGACTAGATCTCCTGCTTTCAAACCCTTATCCTTTACGTGGGCGTCAAAGTATGCCTTCTGCCTCTTCTTGGCAGCATATATGCCTGCAGCAGCTCTCAGTCTTGTTTCTCCTAATCGTTCAAGGTCAAAAATTCTAGAGGAGAGCTCATGACCTGTCCATTCGTGCTCTTGTGCTACTCTCAATGTAGGAATCAGGAAGTCCAAGGGTAACACAGCGTTTTGGCCAAATACCATCTGAAAGGGGGTGGCTTGGAGTACCGTTTTGTAGGCAACTCGGTATGCCCAAACAGCATGGTGTAGCTGTTTGTCCCAATCAGAGCGTTTAGTGTTCACTAATTTTGTCAGTACATTGCACAAAATCTTATTAGTACTCTCAGCTTGTCCATTAGCTTGAGGGTGATAAGGGGCAGACTTCTTGTGTATTACCAAGAATTCTTGGAGTAGATTTTCAATGACTTCATTCAAGAAATGAGTGCCTCTATCACTTACGAGCTCTATAGGTAGTCCATATCTCGTGAATACATTCTCAAACAAGAATTTGGCAGTTGTTTGAGCATCGTTCTTGGTTGTAGCCTTTACCTCTACCCACTTGGTGAGATAATCTGTTGCAACAATGATGTATTCCGCATGAGAACCTTTAGCTGGGGGATTAATAGGACCTACGAAGTCTATTCCCCACTTAGAGAATGCACGTCCGCCCATCATAGGTTTCAGTGGCATCTCATCTTTGCGTATAGGATACTGAGTCCTCTGACATACATCACACCGTTTCACATAGGTATGTGCATCCATGTGAAGGGTAGGCCACCAGAAGCCCGCAAATAGTATCGCTTTGATCACCCGATCTGGTCCAAAGTGTCCTCCTGCTACCCCTTGGTGAGCAGTTTCCAAGATCTTGAGATATTCACTTTCATGGACACACAGTCTCAGGTACCCATCCTTACCGCGTTTGTATAGATTATCACCAATGAGTGAGTAATCCAAGGCTTCTTGTTCTAAACTCCTTTTCCTAGCCAGAGTCATGTCTGGGGGGAAAGTGTTTGTCCTCAGGAATGATACTAGTGGTTCGCTCCAATCTGGCACAATGGATACTTGATAAAGAGTGGCATGTTCCACTGGTGGTTTAGTGCAACAGTTTGGGCATTCCTTGCACAACTTTTGGACATCAGCTTCCATAGTTGGCCAATGCACTCCGAATCTCTTTAGAGTCTGCAAAGTTCTTTGCTTTGAATGGTGTTGCTCTAATGCACCTACATGTGCTAATTGCAACCATCTAGCGTACTCATCCTCTTCTACGCAACAAGCCAAGATCCCTTGATCTGTGTGCTTGTACATGCTTCCTGCCATGATGTGATACTTTTGGGCTTTTACAATCTCTCTATTCCGTGTGTTTACCACTGGATGGTTAGGCCCGTACGTCAATACTGGTACCAATGGTTTAGCCCACTGCGGTACAACTTCCAAATTAAACAAGTAAGCATCAGGAAGGTCATCTGACACTCCTTGTGGGGCTTCTCCCGATGTGAGCCTAGAGAGGTGATCTGCTCGTAAGTGAGTCCTACCTTTTCTTACCACAACCTCAAAATCATATTCCATTAGCAAGAGAAACCATCTTACTAATCTTCCCGTATTACATGGCTTGTTTACTAAGTACAACAATGCTTGATGGTCTGTAAAAAATTTAAACTTATTTGCAAGCAAATAATGTCTAAACTTTTTAACCGCATATACCATACCTAATCCTTCGCGCTCTGTAGTGGTGTAATTCCGTTCAGCCGCATTCAATTGTCTACTGGCATAGGCAATTGGAAGATCCATGTTACCTTCACCAGTAGGTTGTGCGAGCACACATCCAATGGCATAATTGGATGCATCCACATGAACATGGAATGGCTTATTCCAATCTGGTGTGGTCAAGATTGGCGCTGAACATAATCTTCGTTTAAGCTCTTGGAAGGAATTCTCACATTCATCCGTCCATTCAAAGTTTGTCAGAAGTCCGTACATGGGCTTTGCAATGACAGCGTACATGTGTATAAATCGTCGATAATAACCACAATGCCCCATGAAAGCTTGTACTTCCTTGACATTCTTTGGCCTAGGTAGCTCTGCTATGGCTCTCACTTTCTCCTCGTCAGTAGATATGCCATTCTTTGACACTATGTGTCCTAGAATCTTGCCTTGCCTGACCATAAAAACGCACTTTTCTGGGTTTAGGCAGACTTGATATTCTCTACATTTGTCAAAGATTTGTCTGAGTTCAGGAATATGAGTTTGCCTAACGTTGGAATGAGCACAAAGATCATCAACATAGACTTCTAAACTCTTCCTGAGGAACTCCTTAAACACATGGCACATCAGTCTCTGGAAGGTAGCTGGTGCGTTGGTAAGCCCAAATGGCATTACTCTAAAAGCAAAAATGCCCCATTCTGTGGCAAAGGCTGTCTTATGCTGATCCTCTGGAGCTATGGCTACTTGATTGTAGCCCGAAAATCCATCAAGGAAGCTGTACACTTCCTTGCCTGCCACTCGTTCTAAGAGATGTTCTGTGATGGGAAGCGGATAGTTATCTCGAATCGTGGCGGCATTAACCTTTTTCAAGTTAATGCACACACGCAGCTTGCCATTCTTCTTGGGCACCACTACGATGGGGGATACCCATTCAGTGTGCTCAATTTCATAGATAAATCCAGCTTCGACCAATCTATCTATCTCTTCCTTGATCTTAGCAGCATAGTTATCGTTATATGTATATGGCTTTTGCTTAGAGGGTTTAGCATCTGAGGTCATGGGAATGGTGTGTGAGCATATATCAGGGTCAACACCTTTCAAATCCTTGTAACTCCAAGCGAATACATCTCTGTATTCTCTTAGCAAGGCAACCAATTCGTGTTCTTCTTCCGCTGTTAGGTCATGGCCTATATACGTACATCTCTCCTCTCCTTCTTCTATGGCCACTACTATTTTCCTGGTGGTTTCTTTGTTATCATAGGCCTCTCCTGATTGTGCCTCCCGTTTAGGCATTCTTATCATGACCCTCCTGTCATCTATCTCATACTTCTTAAAATTTTCGGGGACCTCAAACAAAGATTCTTCCTCTTCTGGTGAGGCTTCTCTCTTCTTTCGTTTCTTTCCTTCTCCCTTAGGGGTCATATGCGTTGCTAATCTTACATCATTTGTAACCTCTCCATGCCTCTGGGGTTGAAATTCTACTTCATGGAAGTATTCTTCATCTGATGCAAATGGTGGGTCCATAATGATTGACTCTAGATCGGAGTCACTTGCATCCTCAAATGCATCAGGGCTAGGTTCGCATTCTTCTAGAACTGCCTCTCCCATGATTGGCTCTATGGAGAAGACTGAAATGTCATAGCCATCCTCATCACAGTGAGGTGTCCATTGTTCTTCATTGATGGCTACATCCATTGTTGCTAAAATTTCCGCCCAGCCATGGGGTTCAAACTCCTCATCTGGAAAGACTATAGGTGCATAGGCTGGGTCTTGAATGGGTCTATGAGTTTCGTTCGCACCTACCTCTCTGGCTTTCTCTCTCTTCTCCTCTTCTACTGCTACCTTGCACATCCATAAGTGAGTATCTTCATGCATCCATGAGGATCCAGACCCTATGGAATGCACCGATTCTGTATCATCTTTGGCTCTATGGATGGGATTCCATTGGATAGGAGGGACATCTCTATGAGAATAATCCTTGAGATTGACTTTGGTCGTAACACCCAAGTGTTGCAGGTACAAAGAATTGGTTCCCCAATCCTGTACCACTTGCAACTGTCGCATGAATGGTCTTCCTAAAATCATCTCATAGGCATGATTTTTGCTGAAGTCACATATAGCAAAGGTATGTTCAAACTCGACACCACAAGTGGTGAGAGTTATTCCTTCTAGCAATCCTAGGGGTCTCTCTATGTGGCCATCGGCCATCTGCAATTTCATTCTCGTCGGCCTGAGTGCTGGCTTGCCCCAACGCTTCCATAAGGAGGTGGTGGCAATTGCAACTCCTGCACCTGAGTCCAAAATTGCCTTCGTGGTGTAGTCCTGATAGGTGATGGGAAGGTAGGTGTTCCCTTCTTCACCTTCACACATATCTCCTATCTTATCCAAGGGAATTTCTGGCACTGTCCTATGGGATCCTACCCGGGAACTTGGTTGTGCAATTTCAGTTACTTGACTAGCTACATATTTCCGCGCTTCTGGTCTATCCTTGGGCAGTTCTTCCAAAGTGAGATCGCGTGGCACCTTGGTGTTCGTTACTACCTCCGTGTTCCTTGGTGTGACTGAGTCGTCGTTCCTTACCATGACTGTCGGTGCTCTCATACATGTGGACTTTGCTTCCCATGGGCCTGTGAAGTGAGGTAGCTCTTGTATGGAGTTAGACTCGAAGTCCAATCTCTCGTGGGACTGAGCACTCTCATGTTCCCCGTAAATGGATGGGATGTCTTGTGGGAATTGGTCGTGTGCATCGTCCACAAGTTCAAAAGGAGGGGCGACCTCACTTTCGTTATCCCATTTATCTTCTTGAATCTCTCGTAGGAAGTCTGGTGCAAACCGATTCATCGAAGAAGAAGTGTCTGGCTCCGTAGAATTGGGCACATAAGCAACCTGGGAAGGAGGGCTTACTCTATCGTTGGCTCTCTCCTTGTTCCCATAGATGGCTGGAGCACAAGCTTCTTGGGGAGGATTACTTATTCTATTACTTTTCCGAACAGGCTCATACGCTTTCTGAGAAGGAATGTGGGTCACCTGTGGAGGTACGTAAGCTTTCGGGGGAGGCTCATGTGACTTTTGGGGGGGAAGATAAACATCTTGAGGAGGCACATGGGCTTCCTGAAGAGGCTGGCTTATCAGTTCTCTTGCCCTCTCCTTTCGTTGAGGGGCAGGTTCCTTCTCTGATTGTGCAATTAACTTCTCTATTCTTTCCAGCAGTCCATCAAAGTGTAACTGCGTCTTAGCTGAACTGGAAATGTTAAATAGGCGGCTGGCCTCAAACATGGTCTGAGCCAATTCCACCATTTTGGCACAAATCTTAGTTCGTTCAAGCTCTAGCTCGGCTCTAGGGTAGCACTTTTCATGATCGGTGATGGTTGGCCCTTCTTGGATTCTGGCCTGATATGCTTTAAGCATCATATTAAGGTCCTCGGGAGTGGGGTCAGCTAGGACTGATCCTACTCTAGGGGGTGGTGGGATTTGATGAGGCGGTGGGGAAAGTGGTGGGTTGGATGGAGGTGGGAGTGGTGGAGGCGGGGTAATGTGAGAGGGAGTTTGAGCTGTGAGTTCAGTTATCCTCGCTTTGGTTTCTCTTATGCTTTCTTCAAGTTCGTTTATCTTTTTTGCCCATTGTCTTTTCATTCTTTCCCGACTATCTTTCCATGCTCTAGTCCTTTTCTTTGTTACGCTCTCGGTTTCACTAGCCTCTGGGCCCTTTTCCTGGCTTGTCTCTTGGTTTTGCTGCAATGCCTGAGCTCTAGTGACTACCTGCACTGGTGCAGTGGAAGTGACGCTTCCTGAGGAATCTACAACCAAACCAATCACATTGATAGGAGTGATTTTTGGCATATTATTGGGGTTCTTAGGGCAATCTCGTAAGAGATGTTCCTTTCCACAATCTTGGCAGAAGCCTTGGATAGTCACTGACTGATTTTGTGGAGGTGGAGGTAAGGGACAATCACGAATGAAGTGATCCCCCTGACATCGGTAGCATGGTCCTCTAGGAAAAGGTGGTCGTACCTGCCTAGGTTGAGGCCTAGGGTTGGGGTTTGCATACATGACGTTCGTGTAATCCGACTCCCAACTAGGTTCACTTGGTTCTTCACTATAGTATGACTCACCATGTTCTGGAGACTGCATGTAATAAGCTTGGGGACTATCGACATGTGTAGAATCAAAGCTATGGTCACTCGGGTCACTTTCTGAGATCAATGGGGTTACTGGTACTATGGCTCTATTCAGGTTTTCTTCTGCAACAGCATACTTCACTGGAATCACATTAGCGGGGTTGGGAGGCTGTTGAGCTAGTACCGGTTGGGGTCTCTGTTGGGCTTGATATGGTTGCTGATAGGTTTGTTGGGGTCTAGCATATTGTGGTGGTGGAGGGTACTGGTTCTGGTATCTGCCTTGTTGGTAGGGCTGAGGGTAGGGTTGCCTAACAGTCTGCTTGTTGTAAGGGCAATCTTGCGCAGTGTGGTTTGTGTACTTCCGTTCTATGGTGCAGTACTGGCTACTAGGGTTTACTTGGGGTTGAGCCATAATAGGGCAGACATTCGCCATGTGGTCGCCACCACAAGTATAGCATCTTTTCACAGGGGCAAACCTAGGAATTTGTTTGCTAGAGACGCCTAGTTTTTGTGCCACTTTCTCTGCGAGTTCCTCAATTGATGTGGATTGCGTGGAAGAGTGACTAGAAGCACTATCTGAATCTTTGTAGATTTTGGAAAGCTCTAGTTCCTCCCCTAGGTTATCTTCAATGTCAATGCACATGCGTACACACTCTTCTATAGTCCTAGGGTCCTTCAGATACACATAGGATCTCAATTTCGTACTCAGCAATCCATCAAGGAATAAGGCTACTTGTTTAGCAGCTGTGGGTAGTTCCGAAATAGGGCACCTTTCAAGATATTGTCTAAATCTTCTTCCTGCAAGTCTCACAGTCTCTTGAGGGGTTTGCTTGAAGCTGTGAATCAATGAGGAGGTATTGTGTCTTATGCCGCTCTTAGAGAACTCTACAATGAATGCCTCTAGGAGTTGGTCTATGCTCCTGAACTGACGCTCATCTAATGGCTGAAACCATGTAAGTGCCGTGTTCCTAAGGGTTAGACCGAAGGCATTGTATTGCGTGAACAGATCTTCCACTTGTTCAGCTCTCAAAACTTGCTTGAACTCCGCCACATGATCATAGGGATCTCCTGTGCCATCAAAGTAATTCTTCATGGACTTAACTAGCTGGGTGGGTCGCAAGGTTCTTGCATGCTCTCTAGGTCTCGGCAGAGGGAATCCATCTACATTTCTCTGGTTCCTGTGGGCTCTATGCATCTCAGGAGGTTCTACCCTATTTGTCTCCGTTCTCGTTCTTTCTCTGCCCACAGGGTTAGCAAAACTTACTTCTGGTCTATCTCTACTTCTGTCTCTTTGCGTACCATGAGCTTGGGAAGTTCCAGCCCCAGGGTGACCATAGGATACATTTGATCTTGGTTGGGGGAAAATAAATTCACCCTTCCAAGTGTAGGCATGCCTATCATTTTCTGTCACCACAAAGATCCGTTCTGAAGCATGATCTAAATAGGTCGCTCTGCCTGGGCTGTCCGGATCCTTAAACTCATAGACCATGATATTTCCTATGTCTGTCGGCTGATTAGACTTATACCTCCAAAAGGCTTCATCAGTTTCTCGATTGAGGAGCAATTCTATGCTCTTGTTGTCTTGGGGGACCCATTCAGGCGTGATAATCCTAGTGAGAACTGATTTTCCTCGAGGGGTTCTAGGTTCCGCACCCATGTTCCCTTGCTCCAGGTCACCTAAGTCCGCTTCTGAGATTACATTCCCAAAGTCATCGGTCCTATCAGGGTGACTAGTGACTACATATATAGTTCCTTCTTTGTCCAGGTATGCACAATTTTCAAACTTGACAGCTGGGTGCTCTAGTCCAATGGATTGGTCAGGGTTTTTAATCTGGACCACCGATCTTCCTAGGCCGTCCTCATAGATGCTAGCACCTAGTCGGTTGGTCCTAAGATATTCCAGCTGTGTTTTGTAAGGGCCTTCTACCCTGTACAAATAAGGCACACCTGAACTTCCCGTAGGTCTCTCCATGCCTTGAGACATTTCTGACTCACTGGTCTCAGAGCTAGGGTAGTATGAGTGGTGGCTCAACTGCTGGGCCCAAGACCTTGCAGTGTGATTGACACTAGCCTCTGAAGACCTAAGGCTTTGTCTCTCTCGTGCTAGGTGTCGTCCTGATCTAAGGTTCATATGCCTAACTGATTAGCCCAATTTTTCTCAGAGTACAACCTCGTTGCCGATTAATTGGTACCAGTCACTTGATTCTTTTTAGTTAATTATTGTGTTTATGGTCTTGTCTGATATCACGTCGTCAGGAATGTTTGAATGTTGTTTCGCACTTGCAATTGATCGTTCCTCGTTAGGTTCTTTTCCTTTAGGTTATCGACAGTACAGTAACTAAGTTTTTAGCTTGAACTTGAGTTCTTTAATAGTCTTCAACTTGATAACTGCCTATCGTCGCCCTGACTTACTCCTATCTCTACTCGTTCTTAGCTTGAGCTAGGAAATGACAGAGGGAGTTGAGAATAATCCAACCTTACTTGTTGATCCCTTGCTTTATGGTGCTCAAGAACCCGGTTCTCAAGCTTGCAAGGAAACCTTGCTTTGTACGCTCTCAGCCGCTCTCAAATGACCTATAAAAGATCCACGGTTAGCTCAAGGCTTATATTCAAAGGACAAAACCAACCACTTTCATTCATGTAACATAAACACACATGTGCATTCTGACTTTTAGGAAAATAATTCTAAAGACCCCTGACTTTGATCCCCCTGGGTATGGTCAACTTCAAGATACCCTATCTGAAAATCAATGCTTTATCTTTATAAAAAACAGTTGAGGGCGTGTAGTATATGCTACGAGCTTTCCAACAAGCCCTAGAGCTCAAAAAATGGACCTCGTATGAAAAAGTTGTGACCGTTCAGGGTTCTAGGGTTACGACAGGGTTCAAACAGGATCACTGTGCAACAGGTTTTCCCCAAGTTGTTTTCCTAAGCCTTCCCATGTGCTCAAGAGCATAATATTTGTGCCCAAAATTAGCCCAACTTTTCAATTAACAAACCTTAAAAATTTTGACTAAAATTGGCTGTCAATCGCGATGGATAGGGCTGTCAATCGCGATGGACAGGGCTGTCAATCGCGATGGACACTCAGTCAATCGCGATGGACAGGGACTTCAGTCAATCGCGATGGACACTCAGTCAATCGCGATGGACAGGGACTTCAGTCAATCGCGATGGACACTCAGTCAATCGCGATGGACAGGGACTTCAGTCAATCGCGATGGACAGGGACTTCAGTCAATCGCGATGGACACTCAGTCAATCGCGATGGACAGGGGGTTGAGTCAATCGCGATGGACAGGCAGTCTGTCGCGATGGACAGGCAGTCTGTCGCGATGGACAGGCAGTCTGTCGCGATGGACTGGGCTGTCAATCGCGATGGACAGAGCTGTCAATTGCGATGGACTGAAACTCTGCAAGATTTTCAAAAATTTCAGTGGGAATGTGGTGTGCAGGGTCTCTAGTCCACTGTGGTGCACTCAGATTTACCAACAAGTGAAAATTTCTGTCAATCGCGATGGACAGAAGGCGGCGACTGCGAGACAGTTTCGTCGAGTTCCGTACCTGCGCGGAAGGCTGGAGATGGTGATGTGACCTGTACCTGCAAGATAGCTCAGAAAACATGCAAAAAGCAGCACATGCAATTTCGCTCTCTCGCTCTCTCTCACAAGTGAAATGAGGGAAATGAGGTGGAAGTGGGGATATAGTCAAAAAACTGAAATTTTTGCGATGATGGAGATGGACGTGGGAGATGGTGATGATGATGATGGTGATGGAGATGGTGAAGAAAGTAAAAGAAAATCTATGAGAGTGAAGAAAATACCTACAACTCCAACGCGTCAACTCTACGTCTTACCATCACACGCTCGTCCTCAAAGCTCTATCCCCGGCAACGGCGCCAAAGTTTGGTGTAGCTCAATGATGAGTAGCACCTCCTTTATTGTCAATCCGGGAAAACGTGAGGATGGTATGAAGACCTCGAGCAAGTGGCGGCACAAGTGCGTGAGTGGGAAGCACACTAGCATGCACACACATACACACACACACGCGCACACACGGCAAGACAAAGAGCGAGAATCAATGGAGCTTTTAGATTACTTTCAAAATGCTCTTACAAGTTCGTTTCAATTACAATCTAACCTCAAAAATGAGCTCTCTAGCTCTTTTTATAGTTTTTGACTAGCTTTTGGCCCTGTCCAGACCTAGTGTCCGGCCTAGTTAAAAATTAGGTTCCAGGGCCAATTTGAAGGCTCAAACGGAGTCTAAAAAATACGAAAATTGATATGTAGGTACTTCTAAGGCTCCTCAAGCTCAAGGACTCCTTGGCTTGCACAAAATGGAGCTACAAAAATATGAAATGGTATTTACAATGATTGTTAGTGATAAGAATCACTGTTAAAAGATGTAGATTGGAAAAATTGAAGGGCCTATCTGCCAGATTTGCGTCGACTGCTTTGTCTACTTACTCCTTCACCTTGTTCTGACTCTCTCCGTTGGCTTCCTTGTCTCGTCAATCCTTGGGTTCCCTGGCTTCCTTGTCTAGTCAGTCCTTGGGTGCCCATACTGCTCTCAACATGGTATTTACAATGGCTTTTAGTGATGAAAATCACTATTTTTGTAGGGATTTCTTCTAACCACTTGACATACACTTCCTTGAGCTCCCTACTTGCTCCTTCTCCTTGTGTGTCTACCTCTTTGATATGCTTTAGCTTCATGAAAAAAATAATGGCCTACTTTCCAGATCTGTGTTGACTGCTTTGTCTACTTAATCCTTCGCTTTGCTCTGACTCTCTCCACTGGCTTCCTTGCCTCGTCAGTCCTTGGGTGCCCATACTGCTCTCAACAGAGATGATTTTTGGAAGACCATTTATGCGGCAGTTGCAAGTGGTACAAGATTGGGGAACCAATTCCTTGTATTTGCAACACCTAGGTGTTACAACCAAAGTCAACCTCAAGGACTATTCTCATAGAGATGTACCTCCCATCCAATGGAATCCCATCCATAGAGCCAAATATGATACTAAGTTAGTGCATTCCATAGGATCAGGATCCTCATGGATGCATGAAGACATTCACTTGTGGATGTGCAAAGTAGCAGTAGAAGAAGATAAGAGAGAAAAAGCCGGAGAGATAGGTGCGAAGGAAGCCCATAGATCAATTCAAGACCCAGCCTATGCACCTGTAGTATTCCCTGATGAAGAATTTGAACCTCACGGCTAGGCGGAAATTTTAGCAACAATGGATGTAGCCATCAATGAAGAACAATGGACACCCCACTGTGACAAGGATGGCTATGACATTTCAGTCTTCTCAATAGAGCCGATAATGGGAGATTCGGTTCTAGAAGAATGCGAACCTAGTATTGATGCATTCGAGGAGGCAAGTGACTCCGATCTAGAGTCAATCATAATGGGCCCACCTTTTGCATCAGATGAAGAATACTTCTATGAGGTGGAAGTTCACCCTCAAAAGCATCACAAATGATGTAAGGTTAACCACGCAAGTGACCCCTAAGAGTGAAGGCAAGAAGAGGAAGAAGAGAGAAGTCACACCAGAGGAAGAAGAATCTTTGTTTGAGGTACCTGAAAACTTTAAGAAGTATGAAATCGACGATAGGAGATTCATGGTCAGAATGCCTAAATGTGAGGCACAATCAGGAGAGGCCTATGATAACAAAGAAACCACCAAGAAAGTAGTTGTAGCCATAGAAGAAGGAGAAGAAAGATGCACATACATAGGACATGACCTAGCGGAGGAAGAAGAGCATGAGCTAATAACCTTGCTAAGAGAATACAGAGATTTATTCGCTTGGAGTTACAAGGACTTGAAAGACGTAGACCCTGACATATGCTCACACACTATTCCCATGACCTCAGATGCCAAACCCTCTAAGCAAAAGCCATACACATAGAATGATAACTATGCGACCAAGATCAAAGAAGAGATAGAATGCTTGGTCGAAGCTGGATTCATCTATGAAATTGAGCACATTGAGTGGGTATCTCCCATTGTACTGGTGCCCAAAAAGAATGGAAAGTTACGTGTGTGCATTAATTTGAAGAAAGTTAATGCAGCCACCATTCGAGATAACTATCCGCTTCCTATCACTGAACATCTATTAGAAAGGGTAGCAGGCAAGGAGTTGTATAGCTTCCTTGATGGATTTTCTGGCTACAGTCAGGTAGCCATAGCTCCGGAAGATCGGCATAAGACGGCTTTTGCCACAGAGTGGGGCATATTCGCCTTTAGAGTAATCCCATTCGAGCTTACTAATGCGGTAGCTACCTTTCAGAGACTGATGTGCCATGTGTTTAACGAATTTCTAAGAAAGAATTTAGAGGCCTATGTTGATGATCTCTGTGCTCATTCCAACATTAGACAAACACATATACCTGAACTCAAACAAATCTTTGACAAATGTAGAGAATATCAAGTCTTCCTGAACCCAAAAGAATGTGTTTTCATGGTCAGGCAAGGCAAGATTCTAGGACACATAGTGTCAAAGAATGGCATATTCACTAACGAAGAGAAAGTGAGAGCGATCGCAGAACTACCCAGGCCAAAGAATGTCACGGAAGTGCAAATTTTCATGGGGCATTGTGGCTATTACCAACGTTTCATACACATGTATGCCATCATTGCAAAGCCTCTATATGGACTTTTGACCAATTTTGAGTGGATTGATGAATGTGAGAATTCCTTCAATGAGCTTAAATGGCGATTATGTTCAGCACCAATCTTGACGATTCCAGATTGGAATAAGCCTTTTCATGTTCATGTGGATGCATCCAATTATGCTATTGGATGTGTACTTGCACAACCTACGGACGAAGGTAATATGGATCTCCCAATTGCCTATGCTAGTAGACAGTTAAACGTAGCTGAACAAAATTATACCACTACTGAGAGAGAAGGATTAGGCATGGTATATGCGGTTAAAAAGTTTAGACACTATTTGCTTGCAAATAAGTTTAAATTTTTTACTGATCATCAAGCACTCTTGTACTTGGTAAACAAGCCATGCAATACAGGTAGATTGGTGAGATGGTTCCTCTTGCTAATGGAATACGACTTTGAGGTTGTGGTAAGGAAAGGCAAGACTCATTTGAGAGTAGATCATCTCTCTAGGCTCACATCCCAAGAGGCCCCAAAAGGAGTATTAGATGATCTTCCTAATGCATACTTGTTTAATTTGGAAGTTGTACCTCAGTGGGCTAAGCCATTAGTGCCAGTATTGACATACGGGCCTAACCACCCAATCATAAACACTCAAGATAGGGAGGTAGTAAAAGTCTAGAAGTACCATATGATGGCAGGAAGTATGTACAAACAGACAGATCAAGGGATATTGGCTTATTGTTTGGAAGAGGGTGAGTATGCTAAGTGGTTGCAATTAGCACATGTAGGTGCATTAGAGCAACACTATTCAAGACAAAGAACTCTACAAACAGTAAGGAGACTCAGAGTGCACTAGCCGACTATGGAAGCTGATGTCCATAAGTTGTGTAAAGAATGTCTAGTATGTAGTATTAAACCACATGTGGAGCACGCTACATTGTACCTAGTGTCTCTAATACCAGATTGGAGTAAACCATTAGTAACCTTTTTGAGGACGAAAACATTCCCTCAGGAGATGAATTTGGCTAGGCAAAAAAGTTTAGAACAAGAAGCCATAGATTACACACTCATTGGTGATACTCTATACAAATGTGGAAAAGATGGATATCTAAGGCTATGTGTCCATGAGAGTGAATATCTGAAGATCTTAGAAATTGCTCACCAAGGTGTAGTAGGAGGACACTTTGGACCAGATAGAGTGATCAAGGCTATACTATTTGCAAGTCTTTGGTGGCCCATGCTTCACATGGATGCACATACCTATGTGAAGAGATGTGATGTTTGTCAGTGAACTCAGTATCATATATGCAAAGATGAGATGCCATTGAAACCTATGATGGGTGGACGTGCATTCTCTAAGTTGGGAATAGACTTTGTAGGTCCTATTAACCCCCCAGCTAAGGGTTCACATGCTGAATACATCATTGTGTCCACAGATTATCTAACCAAGTGGGTAGAAGTAAAAGCCACGACAAAGAACGATGCTCAGAGGACAGCTAAGTTCTTATTTGAGAATGTGCTCACTAGATATGGGCTACCAATAGAGCTAGTCAGTGATCAAGGCACTCACTTCTTGAATGAAGTCATTGAAAATCTTCTCCAAGAATTCTTGGTAGTACATAAGAAGTCTGCCCCCTATCATCCACAAGCTAATGGGCAAGCCGAAAGCACAAATAAGATTATGTGCAATGTGTTGACCAAACTAGTGAATAATAAACGCTCTGATTGGGACAAACAGCTACACCATGCTGTTTGGGCATACAGAGTTGCGTATAAAATGGTACTCCAAGCCACACCCTTTCAGATGGTGTTTGGCCAGAACGCAGTGCTACCATTAGACTTCTTGATACCTACACTGAAAGTAGCACAAGAGCATGACTGGATAGGCCATGAGCTCTCCTCTAGAATCTTTGATCTTGAACGATTAGGTGAAACAAGATTAAGAGTGGCAGCAGGAACTTACGTAGCCAAGAGAAGACAAAAAACATATTTTGATGCACATGTGAAAGATAAGGGTTTGAAGGCAGGAGACCTAGTTTTAGTCTACACTTTGAAGCAACATGCACGGAAATTAGAGAAGAGAGGCTATGGACCTATGATCATAAATAGGATCTCAACTAGTGGAGTAGTTCAATTAGCTACACTAGAAGGTGATGTTCTCCTTAGTTACATTAGTGGATGCAGAGTCAAGTTATATCAAGAACCCCTCACAAAGGAGATATTAAATCGACTCAATACAGTAAAGAAACATAAAGAAGAGGAAAAGAGAATTTGAGAAGAGGCACAGGTAGAAGCATTGGAATGCATCCGAATAATGAAATTGAGAAGACAGGGCAGATATCAGCCTAGGAGAGAGGCGTATGCAAATCTAGGGTATCATATGGCTATGTGTGAAGTTCCAGGTATTAGTTCTCATAGAATAATTGATCAACGTCCTTTTGTAACCTTAGAGATAGGACAAGAAAAGAGTGCAAGGACTGTACAGGCCTTGATTGACTCAGGTGCAGCCACTAGTGATGTTAAATTTTCCTACTGTCAAGAATTGAACTTAAGCATCAATCCTATAGAAGCATATCTTATAGGATTGGGAGGTGTGGAAACCCCTTGCATGGGTGAGGTGGAACTTCCCCTCTACATTCATGATGCTCTAATGGCAGTTAAGGTGCTAGTGTGTGAAGATGAGGGCCTCACTGAGCCTCTTGTCTTGGGTCAAGACTGGATCTACGATCGTGCACTCAACCTAAACCTAAGAAGTGGACTTCTTCAGGTCTCGGTAAATCAAAATCGCATTACAATTGAGCTAGAAAACAAAGCACTCAAAGGATTAGGAAAGGCACAAACTCCTGGTCCTTCCAGGAGTACACATGAAGATGACAATGCTATTCTTGTCCAAAACTATGTGATGCAGAGGAATGATGGTCTCAGCAAGGAAGTCAAGGATAGGATGGAACTCCCTTCTTTTCAAAAAGCCAGGGGGATACGACAACCAAAGGCAGAGAAAATGCAGAAGAAGTAGATGACCTATGCTCGAAGTCAAGAGGAAATACAAAGCAAAGTGTCTCAACCACCTAAACAAATGTGGGTGCGGAAAGGCGAGCAACGGGGTGTGGTCAAGTCACAACCAGTGGCTAAACTTTGTATTAGTGATCAACGACAGGACACTAATAAGAAGCGTTTCACAAATTCTTCTACGAATGTAAGGTCTATCTGGGTACCCAAGAAGTCGATGAAGGCTGACCCACAATCAAGACAAATTTGGGTGCTTAAGGCTTGCTTGCGGGCTCAAATAGCCACACATAAAATACACCATGTACAACATGGTTCACTCACTCGAACAACTGATACCCACTCTTATTTGACATGCACAAACACATATTCGCCCATGAGTACGAGCAGAATCACTTGTAAATGGGTCCCTAAGAAGCCTCATATCCAAGCAAACACTCTCGTAAAACCCTCCAGAGTCTCTACGAAACCAAGACCGAAAGCCATTCACTATGTTTGGCAACCCAAAGCTTGTAATAAACCCCCTGATCCCCATTTGTAAATTCATCTCCACTTACTAACTGCATCATTCTCACACTACATCTTTCCCTCTAGCTCATAGGACAATTCCTCCACTAATTACACACACAGCCACCAAGCACTCATTGACCTACTAACCTATCACTAACTTCATGTTAATATTATAACGGGGACAAAAATTGTTCTATCTTGTCTAGTACAATGTTAACACATGCTTCTATATTCTCACAGAACTAGAAGACAAGAAGGAACATGGCAGAAGTTGCAAGAACGAGCTCCCAGGCAGGCACCAGTCCTCAGATAGTGGACATTGAAAGTCTCCCTATTGAGGAGGAGTTAAAGGCAAGACCACAGGCATTGAGAGCATATGTAATACCTATTCAGAATCCTCCCCAAGGGCACACATCACCAGTAAGTAAAAACTCTCATTGGTTCAGTGACGTGGTAGGACCTCTTGGAGAAGGCACTTATTTGTGGGAGGCAGAAATAGAGTTCAACGGATGTTGGGGCCGGTATCACTTCTTTACAAGAGAGTTTGAGAGGCTTCAAAACAATGAAGGGTTGAAACCAATATGGAAAAAGGCTAGAATATATGATTACTTCAAAAATCAGTTACCCAAGCCGGACTTTCTACGATGTTCATACTTGATTAGCACCCTCACTTCTAGTAAAGAGAAAAAGGGGTATAGCACCTTTGTCCTACTGTCCCTTACAAGAGGTAATGAATTGAAGCGCTTCAAATTGACGAACAATTTGGTAAGGGAAGCTCTAGATATGAAAGGTATGCACATCCCCACGGAGAAAGAGACAATGATCCCGGATAACATGAAGAACATGAACTTGACTAAATTGAAGGATATGGTGGCAATGACACCAACTATTGCCATTCACCTCCGAATGTGCATGCAACACTTTGCGTTCCCTACTCAAGAAAGATTCATGATGCCACCCAAGAAGATCTGGTTCAGTTTATACTTAGCAGACGCTTTCGATCTGACAATCAACATGCCTCATTGGATCATTGACCAAATACACTTGGCACATCAACGATGGTACAAGAAGCAGAAGTTAGTACTTTGTGGATGTTGTTCTCTTACAAGAATTGTTTATCGGTGCTTGGCATACGATGTGCCAATTCAAAGGGTGCTGGTTTGGACTAGGGCGCAAGAATTTCAACGAAGACTATCAGCCGTAGGGCCTCCATCCAAGAAAATGAGAGGAGTTGTTTAGATGCCCTATGCATAGGCCCAAGGTGCTACACTGACACCGGACACAACTACACGACTTCCAAGGCGAGTGAAACCCTTCACCGTCAGATTAATAAGGCACAGTACAGAAGGACCAAATCTGGTGTTCCCACCGATACCCATTGATTTAGAGTTCCCTCATGCTGGAAGATTTAACTGATGAAGAGGTAGCAAGAATAATTAATGCTACTAATTTGGAAGTTGAAGCAGAGCAAGCAAGTGGGCAACAAACGGTCAGGGACCAACCCCACCCAACTCAACCAGAAGTTGTGGAAGTAGTTGAAGATGAAGAGGAGACTGCAGAAGAGGAGCAAGATGATGAACAAGAAGTACCATCCAACGAGGGCGAGCATGAATGTGAGCAAGAAATTATACCAGAACTTGAAGGTGCCCCTGCCTATATGAAGCAATTAAAAAAGACTGTATGATACCATCAACCGGGTTCAGGAACAACACAGACTATCCTTGGAAGTAGGAAAGGCCCTATTGAACCAGATCCTTGAAGATGAAGGTGTGGATGATCAATACAGGGCAACCCTTGACATGATTGTTGATGCGTTGGGGGTACCAGAGACGGTGCACACCGCCCTTGCACACTCGCAAAGATCGGAGTGAAGACACGATAGACGCCCCCCTAGACCGAGGAAACAAATAAATATCTTAGTATCAGAGCCACAAGGCACCACCTCCACAACCATTGGCACAACTTACACCATTCATCATATTGACGAAGCCCACACCTCAAGTGCACCCCCATTACCACCCTTACCATCCTCCCCTCCAACTCCACCACCTTCACCTCCTACCACCACTGTCACAGCCACAGACTCCACTTCCCATAGCAAAGCACAAATTGTGAGTCAACCTTCACAATCCACACAACCTGAAACCACCACCATTGTAACTACCACTTCGAACACTGTGATTTTAACCGCAGTCACTGAAAATCCCATCCCCCCTGTCACACTTCTCGGTGGCTCATATGCACAACTGCACACACCACTATACACCTTCACGACCATCACCACGCCTACCATTCCCATGTACACAATAAATCCCACGACCGCATCCACATATGAATTCATGGACATATCACCCACTTCCGCACCTCTCCCTGCCCCCATATTCCCACAATCTCCCATTCCCCGACCACCCACTTCACCATTCTCAAGAATAGCATACATACTCCCTTTTCCCTTCCCCATTCCCTCTGCATCCTCCACCTTGCTAGCATTCATAAATGTAAATAATGTGTTTTCTACTTTACATCACTGTCTATATCAACTACAGAGTGAATATCAGACTCTTGAAGATCGCCACCGTCAATTAACTACAGACCACCAACAACTACAGAAGCGGCTTGCAGTCTTGGAAGCAGAAAATACTGACCTAAATCAACACTACACTACGCTTGAGCATGCCCACCATACCCTTTTGGAAGCCCCCCAGCCCTCCGAATCCTCTGAAGTTAAAAAACTAACAGCTCTACTTGAACTATATCAGTCAGAAAATCTCAAAGTCCATCGCAACCTGACCTTGCTCAGAAAGCACATGGCCACTGCCCTCGAAGAGAACAAGTGCTTGCAAAAGAAGAACGAAGAAAATTTAGAGGCAGCCATGGAGAGCTCCCCCCAGGAGATTGACCCCGAAAGATTCAAAGTTGTTCCTTCAGAAACTATGGAAACAATTCTAATCGACATCGACTTCAGAGGAGGTAAAGGTGCTAAAAGAGCAGGTTGCAGAATTGCAAAGCAAGCTACTGGAGTATGAAAGACAACCCTCCCCAATTATCGAACCAAAAACCAAAGAACTGGAGCCCATTGAAGTGGATGAATCATATGAGGAACCCTATGTTCCTATGCCAACGTTGGGTGGCCAACAAACAGATGAGGGATTGGACACACTCGAAGTAGAAGCCCTCGAATGGATGCAGATGCTCGAAAAAACAGCCAATATGCATGATGATCGAGTAGTGGTCCAAATCGAGTCAATGTCTAAGATTGAGGACACAATTATCAAATCAGAATATTTCCGAAGTATGTCTCATCACAGATGGATAGACACAAATGATGATCAATATGTGCCCTATTGGTGTGCTCTTAGCAGATTACAACGCAAAAATTCAACGAAGATGTGGCAAGGCTCCAACCTTTGCCACTCAATTCAACCCCAATGATATCCCTGAGAGTGCCACACAAGGATCAATTTTTCAACCTACATGGCGGCTGCGACTCCTAGAAACTTACCCCGAGATGTTTAGAACTTGGAATAATATGCCATTATTCATCAAGTATAACCCCTATTATGCTCCTGTACTCAGAAAATGCACATGGTCTGACTTTGCCATCACTGTGAAGAATGTTAAAGGCTATGCAAAGTGGCTCAATTACGTATACCTCGCACTGCCATGGGGACAAGCTATGGTGGGATACATGATCTCTACCATCCGCCATCGGAGAGTCAGATTGCGAAACATCCCAGATGTAATGGCACAAATGTGCATGAAGATATTCGAGTTGATGTTGGTGACCTTCCAAACCTTCAAAAATATTCAAGATCCACATTTCTCAGGCATTGGATTCACAGCAGGTAACCTCGACTTGGTCTACGATATGAGTACAACCCCCTCCATTCAGGTGATATATGCATGGCACGCATGAATTAAATACCTCCCAGCGTGCTACAAGCAAACATTTGAAGAGATGTTCATCACAGGGTTCTAGGAATACCACTCTGAAATCTTCATTCCCAGACCCTCCCATCTTCTCCAACTCTTTGCTATGGAGAGAACCTTACACTCCGAACAATTGTGTATGCCACATTCGGATATTCCAGGTCCAGTGGACTGGGATGCCCTCCTAACAGATTTAGCAAAGGGGTTGAGGCTAGCAGAGCACCACTTAGCCACTGACGTGGTTGAATATTATGTGAAATGCTTAGCCAAAAAAGGTTTTTTCAAAGACGACAGATGCGAGAGAAGGGGGAGTGTTGGCAGTGGTCAGGGCAGTCATGGACTTACAAGACAAGGAAGCCAACAAGAAGGGCCAAACAGACAGAGCAGTCAATGCAGATTTGGCAAATAGGCATATCATTTTTCATGAAGCTGAAGGTGAAGGAAAAAGCATAGGAGTACATCAAAGAGGTGGACACACAAGAAGAAGGAGCAAGTAGGGAGCTCCAGGAAGTGTATGTCCAATTTTAAGAAGAAATCCCTACAAAAATAATGATTTTCTTCACTAAAAGCCATTCTAAATACCATTTCATATTTTTGTAGCTCCATTTTGTGCAAGCCAAGGAGTCCTTGATCTTGAGGAGCATTAGGAGTACCTATAAATTTTCATATTTTTTAGACTCCGTTTGAGCCCTCAAATAGGCCCTAGAACCTAATTTTTAACTAGGCCGAACACTAGGTCTGGACAAGGCCAAAGCTAGTAAAAAACTATAAATAGAGCTAGAGAGCTCATTTTGGAGGTTAGCTTCTTATAGATTTGAACTTGTATGAGAGTTCTTGAGTAATCTAAAGAACTCCATTGCTTCACTCTTTGTCTTACCTTGTGTGCACGTGTGTGTGTATGTGTGTGCATGTTGGTGTGCTTCCCACTCACACACTTGTGCCATCACTTGTTTGAGGTCTTCATACCATCCTCACGTCTTCCCAGATTGACATTAAAGGAGGTGCTACTCATCACTGAGCTACACCATATTATGAAGATAAGAAGAAGGTAAAGGACAAGGAGGAGTTCATGTTCAATCAATGAGGTGTACTTACTCAAGGCTCACCATCAAATATCTTAGAAACACCACAACATACTACTAATGTTGACGACATGATTGCTCCTACATCATTTACATTTGTATCTGCATGAGTGCATCTCCATTTTGTATCTAAGAGGCACTCCATTTCCAATTTATTTCCATTTTGTATTTGGGTACCTTGCCATTTGCTTCTACCATTGTATTCATTCTCCTTCAAGGAGAATTATCCCACATTTGATGTACTTTGGAGAGCCCCTCCTAAATCTATATAAGGAGGGCCTCTCCCCCATTTTTTTGCCATCATTTGTGCTCTCTTTGGGTTTTACATTGCCCATTTTCCCACCCTCCCACTCTTTTTTTCATTTCGATTTCACCATTTTACTGCACCACCCTTCCAACATCTTTGTGGAGACTTACATCTTTCTCACTTGGCATGTTCATTTTGTGCATTGACAAGGAACCTCTATCTTAAAGTGGTTATAACCACTATTCTCTTCTCATCTCATTTTGATTGTGTCACAATTTCATATGTTTTGTATTAAAACTCATCATTAGGTCTTCAACCTTGATCTGTACTCGATTGTGATGTGCCTTTGTATGCTTGGCCGAGCATGTGCATCACATGTTGTCTACATGTACTAGAGGAACCAAGAGCAAATAGGGTCATGATCATTTCATCTTCGTATGTGAACTATGATGGGTCACTGGTGGCTAGCGCATCATGTTCTTCATAAGTTTCATCTCTGCACGTCCCATCAAAGTCAGAAAGTTCCTACTTTCATCATGTTTGAACCCATTCCTAGAATAGTAGCAGCATGTCTTAGTATGTTCTATTGCCACTTGTTGGAATAGCAACATTTGAGCAAAAATTTCCTATCGTCCCATGCTTATGCACTTATCCTAATGCGGAAAGGAAGAGATTTCTCATTGTCGGCAGCAAGGAAAAAATTTCCTAACATATCAAAATGGTGATCTTCATCTGATATTTCATCCAACTTTTCTCGCTACATACAAGGAAAAATTAAGGTCAATTTATAAATCTTCTCTTGCAAAAAAGGCATCCTATCATCTTCTTGGGTAGTAAGTTATTTGGTGTAGGACAAAGAAGGTTCTCTAGCAAAACTCCAAATCAAGCAATGCATAAAAACATAGTCAGAAAAATCATGAAGGTCTAGCCACATTTCATTTGGTGCTCTTGGATTTGTTTTCATTGCATTGTAACACTCTCCTAGCACAGAGGTAGTGCATTTTCCTCGAAGGATGCCATCCTTGCCCGTTTCTTTGAGGACAATGGAAGCAAATGCCTCTTCAATTGCACCAATATCAATTCCCATGTGGAGGATGATCTTAGCGACACTTGGATGAATTTTTCCTAGATCTCCTCGATAGCTATGATACTTATTACAACAGCACATCACCTCCTTATCTTAGGAATTCCAACAAGTATCTTCTCCTCCATGTGGAGAAGACACTGGATGCTGGTGTGAAGGATTGCCTCTACCATATGAGTGCCACTTGCATCATTGATTCAGACAGGTTCAAGATCTATACAAGCTATCTATGATTACTTAAGATACCCTTGTCCACCTCATCACTAGCCTCTTTGCTCAGAGAAATCCATAGCATCTCTACTTTGAGAAGAAATTGGTAGCAAAATTTGACCAACATGGCCAGTGCACCATTTCCAGGGCATGCGAGATCTTTGAGAGAGAGAGAGAGAGAAAGAGAACAACTTTTCTCTGAAGATCATCTTCAATTGTGTTGGTGTTCTCTATTGATTTTAGACTAGGCAAGTAGATACAATGAACACGACAAAAGGCAGTCTCTAATATCATTGAGAAGTCTTTACGACATCATTAGTGATGGAATTGGTTTTTTGGCTATTCCAAAAAAATAGTATGATATTTTTGCATACCAACATCATCTTGCAAGTTGCACCAACATTAGTTTTTTCTCTATCTGTGAAGATTGACCTATCCATGTAGACTATATCTCATAAACATATTTCTATCTTCTTTGGTGTCGTTATCCCACGGATTGAAAAGTTGAAACCTGATTTTCAACCATAGCAAAGAAGCACTTATAGAAATATAAAATTCTTATCCCATCTGTAACTTTCTTAATCTCTTTTCCTTCATTTTCTAGAAAAGGCTCAAGTAATTTGTTAAGGCTTTTTTATTGTTAGCAACTTACACTACAATGGGGCATTTTCTTTATTCATGCATATACTTATAGCTCATTCTTTCTTTTTGAACCTCGATTTATCATTTTAGCACTAAGAACCTATCTCCTTCTAATCATCTCTATCCACCTCTCTCCATGGGCTTTATTAGGAACTCCTCTAAGGGTTTGGCACATTATGGCACTAAGTGCCAAACTTTGTAACTCACACATATAAGAAGAAGGATCTTTTGTGTGTGCATTTATGGGTTGGAGGCTAGTCTAAGCCCATCCACAAGCATTTTTGAGTCCCTAGCTTGCTCTAAGGCTATTTGGAGTGCAACTGGCTACTCTAAGCCCTCTCTCTATGATGACTCATTGATGGAGAGTGTTATTCTCCAAACGAAAAAGTTACTCTTGTAATTAGAGCACCTCTATAACAAGAATAACTCATACATTCACGAAATTTAGAGGATCATTGATCAATTATAAAGATTTTGAAAAATCTGTGAAGAAGATGACTAGACAGAAATTATGCTACACATATCTCTCACATTAACTTATCAATTGTGTAAAGTTTTTGATAAAACTTTTCACAAGGTGTCATCTACAGTTTTCACACCTTTTCCAAGTTGAATCACTCCAAAAGATTCAGTATATCTTGAGAAATGATCTCAACAAGTTACCTATGTCTAAAACAGCTCTTCTGAAAAGTCGATTCAGACACCTATAACTTCTAACACTTGCTTCTCTCAACCTAGAACCCGTTTATACAAATGCTTTTAGCCACAAGTAGATTACCTTCCAACTTAAAGATTGAGTGCTTTCTTGCTCAAAATTTTACACTGTGGAAGGAGAACTGACCAAAACATTAACATCAAATTTTGCACCTATTTCAGGAACCAGTGAACACTTCTTCACATACAAATGTTCCTACTCATAATTCTCACAGCCTGTTTGCAATTAGGCTCTCAAACTTTAACCATAGACTCATTAACTATGGACTTAGACATCTACAAAAGGATTCTTGAAATGATCAAGCACAGAAGGAGAATGCACCAAAACATCGGGCACAATTTTCTTTCATTCCTGAAGGAATTTACAACTGAGTGATGAGAGAGATTTCTACTCACTTCTAAGATGTCTAATGACTCATACAACTTCTAATTTCTCTATTATCATGCTCTCTCTTATTTTCCCTGACTTTTTTCCTTATATATATATAGGCAAATATTTACAATATCATGACTATACAAAAGTATAAGTGAACTATCTCTAAACTAATGTACATATGTGTACATATCTCTCAACTTCTGAATATGCACTTCCTCCATGCTTCATAACTTGAACTTTCCTTCAGTTCTTGACTTCCAAATTTTCATTAAAACTTCAATTGTTGATTGCCCTACACCAACAGCTCCCCCTCAGTCATCAATTGAGGTTTTCTCTATCTTCTTTATACCTGCCATATCTTTGAATCTCTGTAGCTTTGGTCCATCCAAGCTTTTGGTTAGCATATCAGCTACTTGATCTTTTGTTGAAGTATGTATTACTTCAATCTCTTTATCCATCACCTTCTCTCTTAGAAAGTGATACTAAATCTCAATGTGTTTGGTCCTAGCATGAAACATAGCATTAGCAGGTAAATACAATGAACTCATGTTATCCCCATGAATGGTAGGTGCACTCTATATGATGTCAAAACTCTTCATGAGAGTCTTAAGCCATATTACTTCCTTTGCAGCTTCAACCATACCTTTGTACTCAGCCTCTGTAGATGACAAAGCAACTATGTGTTGCTTCTTTGAACACCAAGAAATTAACTTATCTCCCACATAACACAAGTATCCATATGTTGATCTCCTATCATCAGGGTTACCTGCCCAATCTGCATCACTATATATCTTGATGTTTGTATTTGATGTAAAACCATAATACAAACCCTCTTTGAGTGTACCCTTAATGTACCTCAACACTCTTTGACCTGCAATCCAATGTTCTTTCCTAGGGCAATGCATGAATTGAGATAAAACTCCAACTGCATATGACAAGTCAGGTCTAGTTAAAGTAGCATAAATCAAACTACCAACCAAACTTTGGTATAACTTCATGTCCTTGAACTCTTCTCCTCCATATCTGCTTAACTTGTGATTCACCTCCATTGGAGTAGGTGCTACCCTGCAATCATTCATCTTAAACTTGATCAACAAGTTTCTCAAATACCTTTCTTGAGTCACATACACTCCATGTTGAGTGTATGAAATCTCCATGCCCAAGAAATATGACAAGTCTCCCAAATCACTGATCTTGAATTCTTTCTCCATTTGCTTCTTTAGGATTTGAATGCCTTTCTCATCTGTACCTGTGAGAATTATATCATCAACATATATGCACAGGTAAATGAATCCATCATCACTTGCTTTAATGAGCAAGCTAATATCTACTTTAGATATTTGGAACCCAAGTTCTTTTAAGAACTTCACAAGTCTATAATTCCATGCCCTTGGGGCTTGCTTCAAACCATACAAAGCTCTCTTGAGCTTGCACACATGATCTGGATACCTTCCATCTCTGAATCCTTGTGGTTGCTCCATGAAAACATCATATGAAATATAACCATTTAAAAAAGTGTTCTTCACATCTAATTGACGTAATTTCCAACCTTTACATGCAGCAATGGCTATGAGTGTCCTGATGGTTGTCATCTTTGCCACAGGACTATATGTTTCATCATAATCAATACGATATGTCTGAGCAAACCCTTTCACAACTAGTCTAGCTTTATACCTAGACACACTTCCATCTGCAAATCTCTTTGTCTTGTAGACCCATTTGCATCCAATAATCTTCTGGCTATTTGGGTTAGGAACCAACTCCCATGTCTGATTCTCCATCAATGCATCATATTCATCCTGCATAGCTTTCTCCCAATTTTCCTTACCTTTTGCCTCTTCATATGTAGAAGGATCTTCATTTGTCTTTATCATATAAGCATAATCTTTGGTAGCCAAAAAAGAAGTGTCATAGCTATACCTTGTAGGTTGCCACTTGTGTTTTGATGACCTTCTAAGTTCTCCACTCCTTGAGGTTTCTGGTTCATCACACTCAGGATCAAATCTTGGCATTTCTTCAACTTCAACCTGTACTTCATTGTTCTCCTCTTCATCAAATATATGAACCTTTGATTTAACTTTCTTTTGATTCACACCTTCTTCATCACCTGCATTAATATTGATTGTACCTGCATACCAAGTACCTTGCTCATCAAATGTAACATCCTTTGATACAAGAAATTGTTTTGTGGATGGACTCCACAACCTATATCCCATCTGCTTATCATCATATCCAATAAATACATACTTTTCAGCTTTAGGTTCCAATTTGTGCCTTAATTATGATGGCACATATGCATATGCCAAACATCCAAATACTTTGCAATGATCTAGAGTAGATCTCTTACCCCACCATGCCTCATATGGTGTCATACCCTGCAAAGCTTTACATGGTAACCTATTAACCAAATAAGTAGCTGTATTTACAGCCTCAGCCCACAAATAATTTGGACAATTTTTGTCCTTCATCATGGATCTTGCAAACTCAACAAGAATTCTATTCCTCCTTTCTGCTACACCATTTTGTTGAGGAGAGTACCTGCAAGTAATTTCTCTTTTTATATCTGCATTCCACAAGTAATCACTGAACTCATTAGTGAAATACTCTCCCCCTCCATCTGACCTTAGTCTCTTCAACTTATGACCTGTAATTCTCTCTGCATACATATGATAATGTTTGAATGTATTGAATACCTCTGACTTATCTTTGATCACATAGATAGTGATCCATCTGGTAGCATCATCAAAATAAATCACATAATACCTTGAACCATTGATACTGAAATCCTTTGATGGACCCCACACATTTGTGTGTACCAATTCAAGCTTTTCTGAATACATAAAACCATGCTTGGAATAAGATTGCTTATGAGCCTTACCTAATTGACATGCCTCACATCTGTATGTCATATGTTGATCTGCAACATTAGGCAATCCAAGCACTGAACCATTGTTAATCATATCTTTGATACCTCTTTCATTGAAATGTCCAAGCCTTTTGTGCCAAAGATCTAACTCAGAGATCTTATGTCCTCCATAGGTGAACACTGCATGACCAACATTACCTTGGATCTTCAATGTGAACAATCTTCCTTCTTTTTTCCCTGAAACAATCTGTTTATACCCATTGCAGCTTTTGCCACAGAATGGGGCATATTCGCCTTTAGAGTAATGCCATTTGGGCTTACCAATGCTCCTGCAACCTTCCAAAGATTGATGTGTCACGTGTCTAAAGAGTTCTTGAGGAAGAATTTAGAGGTCTATGTTGATGATCTCTGTGCTCATTCCAACATTAGACAGACGCATATACCAGAACTCAGGCAAATCTTTGACAAATGTAGAGAATATCAAGTCTACCTGAACCCACAAAAGTGCATTTTCATGGTCAGGCAAGGCAAGATTCTAGGACACATAGTGTCAAAGAATGTCATATCCACTGATGAAGAGAAAGTAAGAGCCATAGCAGAGTTACCTAGGCCAAATAATATCAAGGAAGTACAAGCTTTCATGGGGCATTGTGGTTATTATCGACGCTTTATACACATGTACGCCATCATTGCCAAGCCTCTGTACGGACTTTTGACTACCTTTGAGTGGACTGATGAATGTGAAACCTCTTTCGACGAGCTCAAAAGAAGATTGTGTTCAACACCAATCTTGACCACACTAGACTCGAACAAGCCCTTCCATGTTCATGTGGATGCATCCAATTATGCCATTGGATGTGTGCTTGCACAACCTACTGGTGAAGGTAATATGGATCTTCCAATTGCCTATGCTAGTAGACAATTGAATGCAGCTGAACGAAATTATACCACCGCTGAAAGAGAAGGATTAGGCATGGTATATGCGGTTAAGGAGTTTAGACACTATTTGCTTGCAAATAAGTTTGAATTTTTTACTGACCATCAAGCATTTTTATTCTCGTGAACAAGCCATGCAATATAGGTAGATTAGTAAGATGGCTTCTCTTACTAATGGAATACGACTTTGAAGTTGTGGTGAGAAAAGGGAAGACTCACTTGAGAGCAGACCACCTCTCTAGGCTCACATCTGGAGAAGCCCCACAAGGAGTGTCAGATGACCTTCCTGATGCTTACTTGTTTAATTTGGAAGTTGTACCTCAGTGGGCTAAGCCATTAGTGCTAGTATTGACATACGGGCCTAATCACCCAATCATAAGCACCCAAGAGAGAGAGATAGTAAAAGCCCAAAAATACCAGATCATGGCAGGAAGTATGTACAAGCATACAGATCAAGGGATCCTAGCTTGTTGTGTGGAAGAGGATGAGTACGCAAAATGGTTGCAACTAGCACATGTAGGTGCATTAGAGCAACACTACTCCAAGCAACGAACCCTACAGACACTAAGGAGACTCGGAGTGCATTGGCTGACTATGGAAGCTGATGTCCAAAAGTTATGCAAGGAATGCCCAATCTGTTGCACTAAACCACAAGTGGAGCATGCCACTCTTTATAAAGTGACCATAGTGCCAGATTGGAGTGAACCATTAGTAGCCTTCCTGAGGACGAGAACATTCCCTCAAGATATGACATTGGCCAGACAAAGAAGTCTAGAACAAGAAGCCCTAGATTACTCACTCATTGGTGATAACTTATACAAGCGTGGCAAAGATGGTTATCTCAGATTATGTGTCCACGTGAGTGAATATCTTAAGATCTTGGAAACAGCTCACCAAGGTGTAGCAGGAGGACACTTTGGACCAGACCGTGTGATTAAGGAAATCCTATTTGTAGGTCTTTGGTGGCCCACCCTTCACATGGATGCACATACCTATGTGAAGAGGTGTGACATTTGTCAGCGAACTCAATATCCTGTACGCAAAGATGAGATGCCTTTGAAACCTATGATGGGTGGACGGGCATTCTCTAAGTGGGGAATAGACTTTGTAGGTCCTATTAACCCCCCAACCAAGAGTTCACACGCTGAATACATCATCGTGGCCACAGATTATCTAACCAAGTGGGTAGAGGTGAAAGCTACTACAAAGAACGATGCTCAAACGACAGCCAAGTTTTTATTCGAGAATGTGTTCACTAGATATGGGCTACCTATAGAGCTAGTAAGTGATAGAGGCACTCACTTTTTGAATGAAGTTATTGAAAATCTTCTCCAAGAATTCTTGGTAGTTCATAAGAAGTCTGCCCCCTATCACCCACAAGCTAATGGGCAAGCCGAGAGCACAAATAAGATTCTGTGCAATGTGCTGACCAAATTAGTGAATAGTAAACGCTCTGATTGGGACAAACAGCTACACCACGCTGTTTGCGCATACACAGTTGCCTATAAAACGGTACTCCAAGCCACACCCTTTCAGATGGTATTTGGCCAAAATACAGTGCTACCATTGGATTTCTTGATACCTACATTGAAAGTAGCACAGGAGCATGAATGGATAAGCCATGAACTCTCTTCAAGGATCTTGGATCTTGAACGATTAGGTGAAACACGATTGAGAGCTGCAGCAAGAATATATGGAGCTAAGAAAACACAGAAGGCATACTTTGATGCCCATGTTAAGGATAAAGGATTGAAGGCCGGAGACTTAGTTTTGGTGTATACCCTGAAACAACATGCGAGAAAACTAGAGAAGAGAGGCTATGGATGTATGATCATAAATAGAATCTCAACTAGTGGAGCAGTTGAATTAGCCACACTAGAAGGTGATGTTCTCCCCAGTTACATTAGCGGATGTAGGGTCAAGTTATACCAAGAACCCCTCACTGAGGAAATGTTAAATCGACTCAACACTGCCAAGAAACACAAGGAAGAAGAGAAGCGAATTCGAGAAGAGGTGCAGGCAGAAGCCTTGGAGCGCATCCGAAGGATGAAGTTGAGAAGGCATGGTAGAGATCAGCCTAGGACAGATGACTATACAGCTCAAGGATATCATGTGGCTATGTGTGAAGTTTCAGGTATTAGCTCTCATAGGATAATTGATCGACGTCCTTTTGTAACCTTAGAGATAGGACAAGGGAAGAGTGCAAGGACTGTAAGGGCCTTGATTGACTCAGGTGCAGCCACTAGTGCTATTAAATTTTCTTACTATCAAAAGTTGAAATTAAATGTCAATCCTATAGAAGCATATCTCATAGGATTGGGAGGAGTGGAAACCCCTTGCATGGGCGAGGTGGAACTTCCCCTCTATATTCATGATGTTTTACTGACAATTAAAGTACTAGTGTGTCAAGACGAGGATCTCACTGAACCTCTCTTCTTGGGTCAAGACTGGATCTATGATCATGCAGTCAACCTAAACCTAAGAAGTGGACTTCTTCAGGTCTGGGTAAATCAGAATCGCATTACAATTGAGCTAGAAAATGAAGCACTCAAGGAACTAGGAAAGGCACAAACTCTTGGTCCTTCCAGGGGTACACATGAAGTTGACAATGCTATTCTTGTCCAAAACTATGTGATGCAGAGGGATGATTGTCTCAACAAAGAAGTTAAGGATACGACGGGACTCCCTTCTTTTCCAAAAGCCACAGGGATGCAGCAACCAAAGGCGGAGCAAATGCAGAAGAAGCAGACGACTTACGCTCAAGGCACAAAGAAAATACGATGCATGGTGTCTCAACCATCAAAACAAGTGTGGGTACGGAAAGGCGAGCATCCTATTGCGGTCAAGCCACAACAACTGGCTCAACTTCCTCTTAGTGATCAACAACACGACACTAATAAGAAGTCTTCCAAAAATCCTTCTTTGAAAGTAAAGTCTATCTGGGTACCCAAGAAGTTGATGAAGGCTAGCCCACAATCAAGATAAATTTGGGTGCCTAAGGCTTGCTTGCGGGCTCAAATAGCTACACAGAGACCACACCCTGTACAATATAGATCACTCGCTCGAACAACTGATAACCACTCTTATACTTCATGCACAAATGCATATCCACCCATGAGCACGAGTCGAATCACTTGTAAATGGGTCCCTAAAAAGCCTCATTTCCAAGTTGACATTCTGATCAAGCCCTTTAGAGTCTCCAAAAAATCAAAACAGAGTGCCATCCACTATGCTTGGCAACCCAAACCTTGTAATAAATCACCTGACTTATTGGTAAAGCCACTTCCACTTACTAACTGCATCCACACTGCACCCGACCCCCCGATTAGCTCATAAGTATTCAGCATCAGCTAACCACACTTCACACTCACATCCACACGAGCACTAACTAACCAACTAACTACATCACAACTCATCAAGTTAATGTTGTAATGAGGACACAATGTCATTTTGTGTCCATTGCAATGTTAACATTTATTCATATATTCTCACAGAACCGGCAGCGAATTCTTCAACATGGCTGAGGCTGTAGGAACAAGCTCTCAAGCAAGAACGAGCCAGCAAGTGGTGGATTTAGACAGTTTACCCATTCTACCTGAGACAAATGAAAGACTGGAAGAGTTGCATGCCATCAAAATCATACCAGTAGTGGACCCCCCCAGTGGCCACACCATGCCTGTAGGAAAAGCTTCCCACTGGTTTAGTGAAGTTGCAGGACCCTTGGGAGAGGGATCATACCTATGGGAATCAAAGTTGGACTTCAATGGGAAGCAAGGTAAATACCATTTCTTTACAAGGGAATTCGAGAAGTTACAAAATGCAGAAGGTCTACGTTCGGTATGGGAGAAGGCAGGATTGGATGCATACTTCAGTGCCCGGCTCCCAAAGCCTGACTTCATGCGGTGCTTCTATCTCATCAATACCCTGACTCCAAGCAAGAACCCAAAAGGAGCAAGCTCATTTGTGCTCCCATCTTTGACAAAAGGAAATGAGCTCAAACGGTTTAGGCTCTCAAACAACTTAGTGAGAGAGGGCCTAGATATGCGCGGAATGCATATTCCAATAGAAAAGGAGACCCTCGTGCCTGATTACATGAAAAATCGAAGCCTCATCAAGCTCAAGGACATGGTGGGCATGACGCCTAATATTGCAATACACCTTCGCATGTGCATGCAGCACTTTCCTTTTCCTACCCAAGATAGATTCACCATGCCACCCAAAAAGATATGGTTTAGTTTGTATCTCGCAGAGACATAGAGCCTCACCATCAACTTACCCCACTGGATAATTGATCAGATACACCTAGCCCACAAACGATGGCCGCGGAAGCATGTTTTATATGGATGTTGTGCTCTGACTAGAATCATTTATAGGTGTTTGGCTTATGACATCCTATGTACTCAAGTCAAGAAGACTCAAGGACTCGTGTCAATGAGACTGTACCTCTATTGCAACACAAGTGCATATAGTGGGAAATTAACACACATTTAAATGTCAATCCGATCGAAGGACCTAACCAAGTGTATGAGGACATGTGCACACATGATGGAAAATGAAGTGGTTCAGTTGATATGTATGAGAAAAGACTAATCCACCTCTCAAACACACTAATGACTGAAAGTGTCTGCCGTGACACCTCTTACAATAGTTTTTCAGAAAATCAAAGATTTCTCCCAGCTCCAAGCTTTGAATATAGTCAATAGGGTACGCGTTTCGAAGCTCTCGACGAGACGCATCTATTTGGAGTGGTTTCACTTGATTCTGACAACTCTACTTCAAGTTATGACCAAAATAGTGAATGGTGGGAAGCAACCACACTCACACCACAACTCCTACAAGCTCACACTCACACTACAGTAGCTCAAAAATAGTGGGGAGGGATACACAACAGTCTTACACACACATTCTAAGCATCACACACACACATACAAGATCAAAGAGAAGATGGAAATCTGCAAGAAAGAGGCAAATTCAAAATTTTGGAGAGCTCCTTCTTCACAATGGCAAAAAGTCTCTTCAAAGAGTCACAAAGTGACTTATATACATGTGCCCTAAATTTGGTCCTTTCACACAAGAGACCGGCACTTTATTACTAAAAAGAGTGAGTTTCCTACTAATTTACAAGGGATATTTTACAACAAGTTGGGATCATGCATCTAGAGGACTCCTCTATTGCATCTATATGGCTTTGAGGGAATTCTCTAAGACCTCGAAGAAGAAAAATTGTGCCCATTAATTCAAAAATTTTGGGGCTCTTCTCTTGTGCTCCTTTGCTCTGCAACACTCTCCCCCTCTTTGTCTCTGTCGTCCCTTGACAGGCTTTAGCTTCTCGTCGGCTGCTTGCTTAAGTCTTTTGAATACACGCACCCAGTGGTCGAAGCGACAACAAGGACTGTCAGACAATTGGTTATCTTATCCGATGTATGTCCTTTGCTTTTGTTTTGCCCCTTGGTATTCCGTATATCACATATCTGGGTTGCTGTATTCAGTTGGGTTGCCACGCACGCCACCAGTGACCTATGTCTTGCTTGTGGTCCTCTGATTTGTCCTGGTTGCACACATGTGACCCTGTGGTATATTTTTGAGCTTGTTTACTTTCTTTTCACCGCACACTGTCATCGGAAGGTTTACTATCTGCCAATTATTGTCTTGCACTTCTTCATGTATAGTTCTTGGCCCTAGTCCGTCCTTCCCATGAAATGTCCTAGTTCTGATTGATCTTTAATTTCACTTCTCAGGACCTGGATGATTCGCGTTGTTGCTTGATGCGTGCCCCTGCGGGGCTTTGGGCAGAGGGTGGTTCTTCTATATTATGATCTTCATTCTTTATTGGGCAGTTTTTGACTTTGATCTTCTTCTTCTTCTCTTCTTGCTCGATTCCCCTTCCACACGTCCCTCCTCCTGAACTCTGTCGTCCCCGACAAGCTTTTTGTGGCGGCGTGTGTAAGTCTGTATCGCTGCTTGCTCTCTTTGGTTTAGTAGATTAGCGTGACATATCATAAATTCCTTCCATTGTGTTGACTTTACCCCATCCTTTGGTGCTTGCCGATGATCTGCAAAAAAACTCATTTCATAAGCTACAAGACGTGCATTAAGGTTCGAAGTCATTTTTACAAAAAATTTTGAATCTATTTCGAAGAAGCCGGTGAAAAATGCTTCTTCGAAAGTTTGCATATATGTTGATGGCAAAAACATAATTCGAGAATAATATGCCATAAGTGTTAAGCGGCTTGGAATAGTAGATAGATCAAAAATTAGTGCTTTGGATCCTTGCGTAATGCCGATGAAATTCAAAAAAGTATATTTTGCATGCTGGAAGACTTTGATTACGGTAAGTAGCATGCTGAATATCTTATTTGTCATTTTAACTGCTAAATCCGGAACTGTAGCATATCTTGCAATCCAAAATTCCATAGTTTTCACCATATACTCTTCCGTTGGTAGGTAGTTATGAGGCAGACTAGGTAACAATGGATAGTTGAGCCACTGATTATTGATATTTCCTTGGAGCTGACCCTCCCAAAATTGCGTCCAGGCTCTTCGACGGGGTACTGGGCAAAAACATGGGTTTACCTGAAGCACATAAGGTGATGCTTCCTCCACTGTACCTGCAGTGTAGGATTCTTTTCCAAAAGCTTTCTTCTCCATATAGGATCCGCCTTCTCAAATTCTTCTTGGGTATATATGAATGTATCATGTCTGAAGTGGAGATTGTGGTCCGGATCTTTACTTGTTGTAGTCGTTATATAGTGTCGCGTTTGTTCTTTAAATAGTCCATATGGTACACTGAAAGGCTTCAAAATTTGGTCCAAATTTTTGCTTTCTATCTTAGCTTCCTTCATAACTGTGATGATTTGATCTTCAAATTCAGCCGTAAGCTGGGACACTAGGAGTGCCCTTTCCGATCGACTTAATTCTGCAATTTCCCGAGTGTTATGTTCAATGTGAACCTGCTATTCCTCCCTTATCGGTGAATGATGTGAGGGGAGAGAGAGAGGATGTACCTCAGTCTCCATAGTAGCCTCTGCGGATTTTGGAACTACTGGTGTCCCCTCAATGTCCTTGTGTGTTAGTTGATCCTGGAGTTGTTTGATTAGCTCCTTCTTTTGCTTAATTTCTTCTTGGGCCTGTAAAATTGTGTGCTTGTTCTTTTGGATTTCTTCTGCCACTATTGCGAGTTGATCCGCATCTTCTTTACATTGCAGCAGGTACCGATTTTCAGCTTTCTTCCATTTGGTTCTGAGAGCTGCAGTGTCATCCATGTACCTCTTTTCCCATTCGGCAATGGTGAGTTGCTCCTTCTTGAGCTGATCTTCATACTTAGCTATCTTTGTCTGCAATTCTTCGCTATCTTTTTCCGATCTTTCTTGAACATTTATTGGCTGATCACTGAGAAGGGAAGTCATGAGTTCTTTATTTCGATTCCTTAAGTTTTCTGCTTCCTCCATGTACACTTTGATCTGTGATTCTAGTATTTTGCTTCGGGCAGCCATTCACGCTTTCTCAGTCTCGCTAGCTTCGTATTTTGTCTGTACTTTGTGCAGTTGTGCTTTTAATCTTTCGTTTTCGGTCATTAACTCATTGCACTGCTTTTTGGCTTCTTGGGCTTCTTTCTCTTTGTTTCTGAGGTGCTCTCTTTCTAAGTTCAATTCTGCGGAAAGGTTCTTACTCTTTTCTTGAAGCTCGTGCTTGTCTTGCATTGCTTGATCATAGTCTTCGTCAGCCTCAAGCATCAGTTGTTGTGTGTCTAGTGCTGTTCTGATCATGTCTTGTACTACTGGCTTGAGCTGAGCTATGTCGACATTTAACCACGTCTTAGGTATGCTTGGAGCTTCACCAGATTGCACATCTTTTCCCTGCTCCACGTGGATGGTTTCGTTGTGTGGTTGTCTAATTTGTAATTGTATGTTGTGTGCTTTTTCTTGTTCGTCCACATCAACAGCTTTTGTGGCGCTCCCTTGAAATGTGATATCCATGGGGGAGGGTTCTGCCACAACCCTTATTGGTGTGAAGGGTTCCTCTTCTTCGATTTTCTCTTCTTGATGCTCCTTCTTTGGTATCGTGATGGAAACTTCGCGCAGGGGTGTTGCCTCCTTGATATGAATAGTGGACGTCTCATTAAGTTTTATCATATGCGTACCTATCGGCTCTGCTTCCTTACTTGTGTTATGCTGATCAGTGTGCATAGTGTGGTCATCCGTCTTTAGGCCTTCTGCTTCTTCATTGTAGTTAACTTCATTCAACTCTACCCATTGTCCATCATCCTTTGACTCACTTTGAATATCCACATTTAGTAGTGAGTTGTTTGGCTCTTCTTGTGCATCCGAGGATGAGTTTGAATTGTCCAGCCCTATTTCCCTGTACCGATGGACTTTGGTGAGTTTTCTTTTCGCTTCCGTTTCTTGTTGGGCCTGTTGATAATGGTGGCCTTGCACTGGTAAATTGACTTGTCCTTCCGTATATTGGTGCGTCTCTTCCAGGGCCCTAGTTAAGTCTTCCTCTGTAATCAGCCTTTGCTCTTCAATTGTTGTTTTCGGCAGTACATGTGTCCTTTTCGTGGCTGGAGCTTCCTCTTCCATTTTCTTGACTTCCCTTAGTCTCTTTGTGCCTCTCATTCTGGGTTGAGAGCTAGTTTCAGCTTCTTCTACAAACTTGACTCCTCTTTTCTTTTTAGGGACAGTGGCAACTTTGGCATACTTCACCGGAGCCGTTGATGATGGCATTTCTTGCAGGTGCTCTCTGATACCCAAAGCATGATAAATCAAGATAGTTAGAGCCACACTGCCGTTGAGGAACTTCTTATTATTCCATTGCTTTTTTGCCTCGAATAACCTTTCTTGTATGTACGGAGTCAGATTAATCTGATTGCCAATCTGCTTGATGGCATGTGAGAGTAATTGAACGATAATCTTTTGAGGGGCCGTGTACGGATGCATATTTGGGAAGCAGAAATGTTGGTGGATTAGTCAGACTTCCTCCTCTATGTCTACCTGGTTAATATCTGTAAATGTCCTGGTCTTTGCTCCTCGGCTTTCTTCTTTTACCACAGTAGTTCCATCCTTTTCCCATCCAAAGGCTTCCTTAATCAAGTCATGTGTAAATTGAATGACCACCCATTCGCCTATTTTATCCATCACTCGAGCTTCGGGCACCAAGGGATCATGCAGTGCTGGCTGTAGGGTATTCATGACCTGTGTGCATCTTTGAAAGTCGGGCTTATAGATTGGCAGTTCAATATATTTATGTATGCCTGCTTTCTTCATAGTGTCTATGATAGACGGGAGTTCATGTAGTATTCGAAATTCCTGGGACATGATTAGAAATTGATGGTCGGTATCCATAATTTTGATCGTCGCCAGGAAGAGATACTCCCCAGCTGGTTGATCTTCTCGAAACCAGTGTCCCTTTGCCTTTGTGATACTCTGGAGTGGAAATTCCAACACTTCCTCTTGTACTGTTGCTTCAGAATCTTTAGAAGCCATCTGCACTTGTAAGGAAAAGTGCATTAGCTTCAAAGGAAAGCATGAAGCTGTGTAGTGCATTGTAGTGACTATTGTCATTCCATCACTCCGTTTCCCATGGTTCTATGAGTGAGATCTCTTACCACATCTTTTTATTTCTTATCCTGAAAGAAAACAAGCGTTAGTATAGCCGAAGCATTTATTTATGTACATAGTATGTCCATTCCTAAGAGAGTTGAAGCTATGATCTAATCTCCATTGGAGAATGTGCACCACTAATTCCATCAGGTACATCCGGTGCCGAATGCGTGGCCTTGTAATGTGGCCCTATTATGCATACTTTAGGTGCATCCGTTGCTTCATGAGTGCAATTGGCGTATGCATCATTTAGATGGTCCATCCCTTGCAGTCGCTTGGGTTTCCAAATCCATTTCATGAGCGCTTGAATAGGTCGATTTCTTCCTTTGTTTCCTTGGACTTTCTTTGTTTGTTTTGTTTCCTTGATGGTCCTAGTGATAAGGGTGTTTTCGTTTCTGCTTCCCGGATGACTGTGTTTTGGCTTCGTCACTCGTCTTTTCAGCCGTAATGCTTCCTCCTGAGTGCTTATCTCCAGCTTGGCTGCCTGTTTGACCTTCTTGGGGATCCATATCTGATGTTGTGCTCTTTGAGCTTCAATCAAAGGCTTGGGGAGCCATACTTGCAAGAGTCCTTTTGGTTTGGACTTTGGTGAAGCTGACTTTTTCATTTCTATGTTCTCCTTATGAATTAATGTTGACGTCTGCTCTTTCTCCTTCTGATCTTTGCGTACCCATTGGTATTTGTCCGTTCTTTGCCATAAGTATCTGAGTGTCGGATTCCATATTGCTGGTCCTTTGTCTAGGTGAGAAGTAGCATGAGTGTTAGTTTCCTTAGTGTCTAGCTGCTGTTCCACTGAATGGAGTGATTTTCCTTCTTCTTTGGGGATTGGAGGGTTTGAACTTTCTACTTCTTCTAGCTTGGTTTCTGAAATGGTGGAACTGGGATCATGTTTCAGTAGCTTTTCCGTGCATTTCCCTGAACTCTCAATGGTGGTGGGTTGGGATAAGGGCTTATCTCCTAATAGACTAAAAATTTCTTTGTGCCCTATCTTGGCTGAAATGTATCCTTGAGCTAGGTTGATACTGACTTCATTCTCAATGATCCAATCTTGTCCTAGGATCAAATCTTCTATTAAATCCTCATCTCTGCACACTAATACTTGTTGTTCCATGGAAGAATTTCCTAGGTGGAGAGACACTATCGTTGTTCCAATGCATTCTAGGGTTTGACCTCCAATTCCTCTCAAATTGGCTTTTGTGGGACTCATAATCATTTGTAGATCTTTTATGACCGCATTACGTATGCAACTAAGTCCTGCTCCTGAGTCTATCAATGCATCTCTCAATTTTTATTTTGTCTTGCCGATCCCTAGGTTCACGTAAGGCTATGACATGTATGACTTCGTTGTGTCCAAGTCATGAACTTGGTAGTTGGCCATAGGGATAGGCTCTTCTCCTTGGAGATAGCGTTCATCTCATTGTCTTATCCATTCTTTTCGTTTCTTAATGCGTTCTAGGGCTTCTTGTCGGGCCTCCTCTCTAATCCGTTCTTCCTCTTTCTTCCTATTTTGAGCACCTACTAAACGTGCTAGCATTTGATCCGTCAATGGCTCCATGAACTTTTTGACTCTGCATCCACTTATGTAGTTAGGAAGAATATCTCCATCTAGAGTGGCTAGATTAACCGCTCCACTAGTAGAGATTCTATTGATGATCAGAGGTCCATATCCGCGTTTTTGTAACTTCTTGGCATGTTGTTTTAAGGTGTACACCAAGACTAAGTCTCCCTCTTTAAGTCCTTTGTCTTTTATATGTGCATCATAATATGCCTTTTGTCTTCTTTTAGCTGCATAGATTCCTGCCACTGCTTGTAACCTAGTTTCATGTAGCTTCTCGATTTGGTCGAGTTGTTGGGATAACTCATGTCCGTTCCATTCATACTATTGGGCTACTCTCAAGGTTGGGATTAAAAAATCAATCGGCAAAATTGCGTTTTGCCCATACACTAAATTGAATGGGGTAGTTCCAATGGCAGTCTTGTATGCTACTCGGAAGGCCCAAATTGCATGATGCAATTGTTTGTCCCAATCCGACCTCCCATTATTGACAGTCTTTGTCAATACAGTACATAACACCTTGTTGGAACTTTCTGCTTGACCATTGGCTTGGGGATGGTATGGGGTTGATTTTTTGTGAATCACTAAAAATTCATTCATTAGGGATTCTATTACTTCATTAAGGACGTGCGTTCCTCGGTCACTCACAATCTCAATTGGTAATCCGAAACGAGTGAATATATTCTCAAAAAGGAATTTAGCAATGGTTTGAGCATCGTTTTTTCTTGTAGCTTTTGCTTCTACCCATTTGGTTAAATAATCCATGGCTACTATGATGTACTCACATTGTGATCCTTTGGCTGGTGGGTTGATGGGTCCTATGAAATCGATACCCCATTTGGAAAATGCTCTCGCACACACCATAGGTCTTAATGGCATGTCATCTCTCCGAATTGGGTATTTAGCCCTTTGGCACATTTCACAGCTTTACATAAGTCTCCGCATCCATAGGTAGGGTTGGCCACCACAAGCCGGCGAAGAGGATCATTTTGACAGTTCTCTCAACTGAAAAATGACCTCCCCCAGCACCCGCATGTGCCATCTCTAATATGGGTAGATACTCTCCTTCATGCACACATAGTCGTAATTGGTTATCCTTTCCTCTCTTAGACAATTGTTTTCCCATAAGTACGTAATCCTTGCTCATTTCTTCTAGGGATCGTCTTCTAGTTAAACTTATTCCTTCCTCATGTTCTCTGTTCTTTAGGAATTTAACCAATGTTTTACTCCAATTGGGTGCTATGGTTGAAAATGGTATGGACATATGATCCTCTGGGATTGTCTCCTGGCATTTTGCACAATTACTCATGTAGTCATGGACATCCTTGGGCATGTGAGGCTAGTACACTCCTAATCGTTTTAACTCCCGAATGGTTCCATAAGTCCCTTGGTGTGTTCTCCATTTGTTCACATGTGCTTGCTCAATTAGTTTCTTTTGTTCTTCCTCCTCGACACATCTTAGCAACACTCCATTGGGTTCCTTATAGTACACACTTCCAACAATAATGTGCAAATTTCTTGATTGAAGAATTTCCTTTTTGCTATTCTTATTGATTGAGTGTTGTGGGCCATGGGCGAGTATAGGAATTAATTTCTCTGCCCACTTTGGACATACTTCCAGATTGAACAAGTAAGTATCTGGCAGATCATCGGGTACTCCACTTGGCGGCTCTCCGTGGGTCAACCTAGAAAGGTGGTCTGCTCTTACATGCGTGTTTCCCTTTTTTACTACCACTTCAAAGTCGAACTCCATTAATAGTAAGAACCATCTTACTAATCTTCCCGTGTTACAAGGTTTATTGACTAAGTACAGTAGGGCCTGATGGTCTATGAAGAACTTAAATTTGTTGGCTAACAGATAGTGTCTGAATTTCTTAACTGCATAGACCATTCCTAATCCTTCTCGCTCGGTTGTTGTATAATTCCTTTCAGCTTGATTCAGTTGTCTACAGGCATAGGCAATTGGATGATCTAGCTTTCCCTCATCAGCCGGTTGGGCTAAGATACATCCAATTCCATAATTAGAAGCATCAACGTGAATATGAAAAGTCTTGTTCCAATTGGGCGTTTTCAGAATTGGGGTAGTGCTAAGTCTCTTTTTTAACTCATTGAATGCTTTCTCGCACACGTCAGTCCAAGTGAATTGAGTTAAGAGACCATATAGGGGTTTGGCTATTATGGCATACATGTGAATAAACCGACGGTAATATCCACAATGTCCCATAAAGGATTGTACCTCTTTCGCGTTCTTTGGTCTAGGAAGCTCTAAAATGACCTTGATCTTGTCCTCATCCGTGGATATTCCATTTCTTGAGACTATGTGTCCTAAGATCTTCCCTTGTCTCACCATGAAGACACACTTTTCTGGGTTTAGACAGACTCGATACTGGCAGCATTTATTAAATATTTTTCTCAACTCGGGAATGTGATCTCGTCTTTGATTCGAGTATGTACATAGATCATCTACATACACTTCCATACTTTTTTTCAGGAATTCCTTGAAGACATGACACATCAATCGTTGGAAAGTAGCAGGTGCATTAGTGAGTCCAAAAGGCATCACTCTGAAAGCATAGACTCCCCATTCGGTCGCGAATGCGGTCTTATGTTGATCCTCAGTAGCTATAGCTACTTGGTTGTATCCGGAGAATCCATCTAAGAAGCTATAGACTTCCTTTCCTGCTACTCTTTCCAATAGATGGTCCGTAATGGGTAATGGGTAGCTATCACGTATGGTGGCTGCATTGACCTTTTTCAAGTTAATGCACACCCTCAATTTTCCATTTTTCTTAGGCACCACTACTAAAGGTGATACCCACTCGGTGTGTTCTATCTCATATATGAATCCTGCAGCTAGTAGCTTGTCAATTTCTTCCTTAATTTTCGCTGCATACACCTAATTATACGTATAAGGGCGTTGTTTAGATGGTTTTGCATCTGCAGTCATTGGTATTCGATGAGAACAAATATTGGGTTCTACACCCTTAAGATCCTTATATGTCCATGCGAACACGTCTCGATATTCTTGGATCACTTGTATGAGTTCTTCTTCCTCCTCCTCTGATACATCTTTGCCTATGTAGGTGCATCGCTCTTCTCCGTCTTCCACTGTTACAACAATTTTTTTTGTTTGTTCTTTGTTGTCGTATGCTTCTCCATCTCTAGCCTCTCGTTTAAGCATTTGAATGGCTACCTTTCTCTCTTCTACTGCATATCTTTTAAAATGTTCAGGAACTTCAAATGAATCTGGATCAGGTCCTATTTTACTCATGTCTTCTGCCTACTTTGGTATCATGGGAGTAGCTTTGATTGCTAAGATCTTGGTAGGTTCCTGTTTCTCTCTGTTTCGAATGGTGTCCAGGTAGCTTTCTTCAGAATCGAATTCTAGCTCCATTTCTATACTCTCATATTCCTCTTTCCATTCTTTTTCCACGATTTCCCCTTCATCTACTTCTTGAAGGACAACCATATAAAGATTTACATCATAACTTTCCTCATCTATGCACTCGTTCATTGTCAAAACTTCCTCATTCACGCACACATCTAGGGTTGCTAGAATTTCCATCCATCCATGCGGTTCAAAGGCCTCATCTGGAAAGATTTGAGGCATGTACCCTGGGTCCTCTACTGGTTGGTAGTTAGGATGTCCTACCGGCCACATTTGCCTTTTACTCTCCTCCTTCTTGGCCTCTTTGCACATCCATAACTGGGCATCCTCGTGCATCCAAGATTGATTGCTCGATCTAGCATTATGCATGGATAGGTCGTCTTCCTCTTTGTGTATGGGATTCCATTGTAGTGGAGGGACATCTCGATAAGCAAATGTATGCAAGTTTATCTTGGTTGTATTTCCTTGATGTTGTAGGTACAATGAATCTCTTCCCCAATCTTGCACTACCCGCATTTGTCTCATAAAGGGTCGCCCTAATATCATTTCGTAGTTGTTGGCTTTTTCAAACTTACAAATGGCTAGAGTGTGTGCGAATTCTACCCACAGGTGGTTAATTTGATTCTCTCCAATATTCCTAAGGGCTTCTCCACATGGCCATCTACTAATTGGAGCTTCATGCGTGTGGGTCGTAAGGCAGGTTTCCCCCATTTCTCCGAAATCTCCTTGGTGGCAATTCCTACCCCAGCTCCCGTGTCTAGTGTAGCCTTGGTCATGTACCCATTGTAAGTGACAGGAAGACAAGTATTGCCTTCGTCACCTTCACTAAACTCTCTCACTTTATCCACTGGGATTTGTACTTTAGATGTGTTCTCTTTTCCCTTTCCTTCCTTTTCCTCTTTCTCTTGCCCTAATTCTGATTGGCTCGCTAATTGTCTCCATAATTGTGGTTTAAGTTGAAGTAATTCTTCCACAGTCAATTTGCATTGTACTTTTGTTTTCTTTAGTTCTGTTAGATTGTGCGAACTTTTTTCTGAGTTTCCTTTTCCTTTTCCATGTACTGTGGGTGCTCGTATTATTATAGACTCCTTCTCGTATTCTCCCATGTAATTAGGCAATGTTGAAATGCTCAGGATTTCCTCTCTATTTCTATCGAGTCTTGATACTTCTTCATAGACTTCCTCCAGGTTGGTATTTGGTTGATAAGCTTCCACATCTATTTCCTCAAAAGGAGGCTTTTCTTCCATTGTTCTTCTCGAAGTCCATTCCATAATTCCTTCGGCCATTCTGCCTCTAAGTCCGGTATTATTGACACCGGTTCATCTTGGATTTTCATTTGTTCATCTATGTTTTCCTTCCTTCTAAGCTCTTTACCTTTGGATTGGACACATTCTTTGTAGTGATCATCTGTTATCCTAGTCTCTGGCAGAGCTCGGATAGTCTTTTCTAGGGTTGCTTGTGCTACCTCTATCAGTTTCCTACATATCGCTAGTCTTTCCTTTTCGAGCTCCGCTTGTGGGTAAAGTTTTTTATGTTGCTCTATATTCGGCCCAGTCTTAATTGGAGCTTGGTAAGCTTTCAACCACATGTCTAAGTCGTCTGGTTTTGGGTCAGCTAGAATTGATCCTGGTTTCTCCCTCTCTTGGATAAGTGGTGACACCGGGATCTCCTCTCGAATCCTTTGTTCTTTATGTTCCCTTTTGTTTCGGATTTGTTTTTTATTTTTTTGATTCTCATTTTTCGCCCATTTATTTTTGAGTTTTTCTCTTCTTTCCTTCCATTTTTGTGCTTTGATGTTCTGGGTACTCTCATGTGGATCCTCAAAATCTTCCACTACCTGAACTTTAGGGCTTATGGCTTTATCGCTCTCTTGTTCCTGTTCTGGTAGTTTCCCTTTTTGTTGCCTTATCTGAGCTCTTATAATGGCTTTCAATGGCACAATATATTCCTTATCACTTCCAGATCCTTCTATTACTTCAATTACATTGATAGGTGCAGTGTCCTGGACTTTGGTTGGATTCTTAGGGCAGTCCCTGAAAATATGTTCCTTTCCGCAATCGTTGCAATATCCTTCCCAAGTCCTAGGTGGTGGTGGATTGTAAGTTCGAGGGCAGTCTCTAATAAAATGGTCTCCTCCGCACCTATAACAAGGTCCTCTTGGTACAGGTGGTCTGATGGTTGGTCTCATGGGTGGTTGTGCTTTAGGAGTGGTATACATTAAAGTTGCGACCTCAGTGCCATAGCTTGGGTCATAGTTTCCATATCCATAATAAGCCGCATCATAGGTGGGCTCGTAATCCAACATATTGGCTTCATATGGGTAGTAATCTCCTGGTGGCAGCTCATATCCAGGGTTCGCTGATTCCTCACTGATTGTAGATGATGCTGGCACTATGGCTCTCTCCAAATTTTCTTCGGTGTGGGCATACTTCACAGGTACTACCTGTTGAGGTTGTGACAGTTGTGGCCCTAGCATTGGTTGTGGTGGTGGATATGGTGCGTGTTCATATGGTCTTGATACTCCTGCTGGTGTTGGATAGGGATTGTATCTGGGCATCTCCCTGCCTTGCTCTCTAGGTGGATATCCATATGGTTGATACTGTGGTGGTTGGAATGGTCGTGCCTGTCTATTGAATGGACAATTTTCAGTGGTGTGATTAGTGTATTTTTGTTCTATGTGGCAATACAAAGCAGTTCCTGGTTGGTGCTGTCTGTTGTATGGGTATGTTTGATGTGCACCGGTCCCTCCTCGCACACACATGTGTGTGGGATGATCTCCTCCACATAGGCTACATCTTCATAGCATAGGCACTCTTTGGGCTAGGTGTTGGTAAGTTCTTTGTCCCTGAACTCCTAGTTTTTTTGCTAATAGTTCCGCCAATTCCTCCATATTACTGGAGTTGGAAGTAATGGTACTTCGCGAGTCTTCTGATTTAGTGGGGCTGGGTGTACTCTTGAGGTTTTCAGCTAGGTTATCTTCCAGATCAATGCATTCCTGAAGACATTCACTTAGGGTTTGTAACCTCTTCACGTAAACTAAGTTTCTTAGGGTTCCATTTGTGAGTCCATCCAAAAATAATGAAATCATTTTTTGCTGAGTGGGTCTCTCAGCCACGGGGCATCTATCCACATACTGATTGAATCTCCTGGCTACTGTTTTCACTGTTTCATTTGGGTTCTGTTTGAAACTATGGATTAAAGATGCGGAATTGTGTTTAATCCCTCTCTTCGTGAATTCCCCAATGAATTCTTGAAAGAATTGTTCCATGTTTCCAAATTGATTAGGGTCTAATGGCTGGAACCAAGTTAGAGCCGTCCTTGTGAGGGTGAGTCCAAAAGACTCATACTGCACAAAGAAGTCGTCTACTTGTTCTGCCCTTAGAACCTATTTAAACTCAGCAATGTGATTGTAGGGTTCTCCCAATCCATCATAATGATTTCTTACACACTTGGCCACTTGGATAGGTCTCAATCTTCTCATTGGTTCAGGCGGTCTCAGCATTACAGGGAAGACAAGGACTACTGGTCTAACTGGGGGCATTCCCGGCTGTTCTCCTACTGGTGGTCGTGGTCTTACTGGTGGTCAGTACCGATTACCTACCCCTGCGTGGGCCTGATTGTGTGCTTGCACTCCTGGAGTTGCAAATTGCACATGAGTACGGTTTGGCACACTTCGTTGGCTAGTCTGTCCTGACGTGGTGTGTTCTGTCTCTTGTTGATTTCCAAAAGGGTTCTACGAAGTAGTTGCCTGATCTCTCTGAGGGAATACAAGCACACCCATGTATCTCAGCCGAGCCCTGTCTAAGGCACTCACTGGCCAATATCTCCTCTGATTTTTGTCCAAGTATGTGAGTCTAGTTTCATCTTCTGGATCCTTCAGCTCATAAAATGTCATGGGGCTTTCTTCTCTCCCTAGAGCCGATAAGTCTGTTTGAAGCAATAGGTCTGATCCATGGATCATATAGACTTCCAATAAGTAGTCGTCTTGAGGTATCAAGTCTCCTCTTAAGACTCGTGTTACTTGGGATCTGCCTCTAGGGGTAGTCACTAGCTCCTCAAGGTTTGTTCTTCCGGAGTTTTCTGGTTCCACTAACTCTCCCCTTTCATTGATCATCTCAGGAAATTCAGTCACGATGTAGATGTGACCAATTTTTTCTACGTATGCTCCTCCCTCGTACTTGATAGCAGGTCGGGGCACGATCGTGGCATTCATGGAAGTTACCATCCTAGCCACAGATCTATTTAAGCCATCCAGGTAGATGGGGATCTCCTGGGCATTGGTAGACACATACTGCAAGGAAGTACGGTAATCTCCCTCTACAGTAGTCATGAAATTTCTACTTGGTGTTCGACCTTGCATGTCTTTCGAAGTCATGGGTATTTCCTCCTCTGATTCACTAGAGGTATCTGAATAGGCGGAGTGGTGACTAACCTGGGCAGCACTTCCCACAGAAGATATGACACTTCTTCAGCTACTTAGCACTCTCCCTGACCTCAAGTTCATTCACCCTCCTAAGACTCTCTAAGTCTCAGAGACTCTCCTTGAGTGGCTCTTCCAATGCCTCAAGTTACTTGACAAAATGCTTCAACCACTCTGGCCGATACCACTTCTAGGCGATATTCCACTAGGCGATACTGATCTGGCCACGATACGATACCTAAAATCTACACGATACGATACTTGCTATAGCAGGCGATACGATACTAAACTATTGCCACAATACGATACCAACAATCCTCGCGATACGATAACTGAGCACCGAGACGATACGATACTGATTTTGGTCACGATACGATACCACCTCTTTTGCACGATACGATACTCGAAGCCCTGCGATACGATACCAGATTGCTCACGCGATAAATACGATACTAGAATATACACCGATACGATGAGACGATACGGTACCAAGACAAGTGGCGATACGATACCACCAACTTGTACGATACGATACTAGTTATGATATCGCGATACTACACCAGGAAGTGGGCGATACAATACTTCTCGGATTAGCGATACGATACCAAGGTCCTCGCGATACAATACCTGAGAATCGAGGTGATACGATACTGAAGATGGTATCGCGATACGAATCAGGCAAGTGGACGATACGATACCACAGTAGGTCACGATACGATACTACTGGGTAAAGTGAGATCGCGATACCAACTTGGCGATACGATATCAGAGTGGTATCATGATACCAAGACTGGTACCCAACGATACGATACCTTGGCGAGTATCGTGATACAAGGGAATTTTGGTATTGCGATACCAAAACTCAACCGATCACGATACTCAAGCCAAAATGGCTCACAAATCAAAAAATTTAGCACCCCCTTACTCTTCTCACACACCTCTTCACTCCTAGCCCACTGTCCCCCTCACTGGAGCTCAAAAATCAAGTGTCTTCCCCCTCGCGATACCGCGCATGCATTTAATCACGCGTTTGTGCACTTTTAGTGTGTTTTTGTTCAAAATACTTTCTGGGGTCTTACCTTAGTACTGCCTAGCTTGCACCTTGAGCTCAAGTTCTAGTTTTAAAGGCCTGAATTGCACGATACTTCACACGCGATACCGGTCGCTGCTCGCAGGCGATACCAGAACACAGTGAAGTGTCAAATGAGTCAAATTTTTTGGTTTTTATACTTTTTGTGATAGAAACTAAACATTACTAATTTTGGGCAAATTTTTGGGCTTTTTTTTTGTGTGGTCTTGGCCTACTCCTACTTCTCTTCTCTTCACTTCTCCTCTCCTTCTCACCTAACCCTAACTCCTCCTTCTCTCCCTTCCTACTAACCCTAAACCTAAAAACTCATTACACACCTTGGGGATGTGAAGTAACAAGTGCTGAAGTGATTGACTACTTGCCACGGAGTGAATTCACTTCTACAAGTACGATTCTATCACACTCGATCTATAACCATCACGAAGGCACCTTGGCTGAGTGATCCCTGGCAACGGTGCCAAAAACATGTGTACTCAAGTCAAGAAGACTCAAGGACTCGTGCCAATGAGACTGTACCTCTATTGCAACACAAGTGTGTATAATGGGAAATTAACACACATTTACATGTCAATCCGATCGAAAGACCTAACCAAGTGTATGAGGACATGTGCACACATGATGGAAAATGAAGTGGTTCAGTTGATATGTATGAGAAAAGACTAATCCATCTCTCAAACACACTAATGATTGAAAGTGTCTGTCGCGACACCTCTTACAGGAGTTTTCAGAAAATCAAGGATTTCTCCCAGCTCCAAGCTCCAAATATAGTCAATAGGTACTCGTTTCGAAGCTCTCGACGAGACGCATCTATTGAGAGGTTTTACTTGATTCTGACAACTTTGCTTCAAGTTATGACCAAAATAGTGAATGGTGGGAAGCACCCACACTCACGCCACAACTCCTACAAGCTCACACTCACACTACAGTAGCTCAAAAATAGTGGGGAGGGGTAGACAACAGTCTTACACACACATTCTAAGCATCACACACACATACAAGATCAAAGAGAAGATGGAAATCTACAAGAAAAAGGCAAATTTGAAATTTTGGAGAGCTCCTTCTTCACAATGGCAAAAAGTCTCTTCAAAGAGTCACAAAGTGACTTATATACATGTGCCCTAAATTTGGTCCTTTCACACAAGAGACCGGCACTTTATTACTAAAAAAAGTGAATTTCCTACTAATTTACAAGGGATATTTTACAACAAGTTGGGATCATGCATCTAGAGGACTCCTCTATTGCATTTACATGGCTTTGAGGGAATTCTCTAAGACCTCGAAGAGGAAAAATTGTGCCCATTAATTCAAAAATTTTGGGGCTCTTCTCTTGTGCTCCTTTGCTCTGCAACACATCCCTATTCAACGGGCCCTGATGTGGAATCGAGTAGAGTAGTTTAGAGGCAGGACGTCCACTGGACCCCCTTCTAAGAAGATGAGAGGAACTGTCCAAGTCCCTTGTGCTCAACCACGTGGAACCACCCTAACACCGGACATTACCCCTCCACCCCGAAGAGTTCGGCCATTCACACTACGACTTCCAAGACGTAGCACCGATGGTCCTAACTTGATATTTCCTCCCGTCCCAACCGATCTTGAATTTCCCAGTGGCGCACCCTTGGAAGAACTCACGAATGAAGACTTCGAACAATTGTTACAAGATGTAGAGCTGGAGGCAAAAGAGGCACAACAAGTGGAGAATGTTCAACCGCAGGCAACAACCTCCCAAGTACCTGTTACCACAGTTAGTGGATGACGAGGACGATGAAGATGAAGAATATGAGGAAGATGAGGAGGATTATGACCAAGGACATCAAGATGAGCAACAGGAAGTGCCAGAACTGGTAGGTGCACCTGCATACACAGCTCAACTACAAAGGTTATACGACACAATCAAGGTAGTGCAAGAAAGGCATCAACTCTCCCTTGCATCAGGACAAGCCTTGATGCAAGAAATGCTAGCAGATGATGGGGTGGATCAACATTTTATTGACACCCTCAAATTAGTGTCAGAATCTTTAGGAGTTCCGGAGGTTGTCCACACAGTAGTCTGCCAGTCCGTGAGGTATGACAAACGTAGAGTCGACACATTACCACGAGCAGGTAAGACTATGAGGAGACCCATCACAAAACTAAAAGTAACCATTGAAACCAGAGCTACCCCCACCACCACCCTTGACCTCTCTGCTGAAACTTTTGTTCAACCATCACCCATCTCACCCCAGCACCCTCTTTCTCCACCTTCTCCACCCCCACCACCACCTCCCACCATGGAAGAAACGGCAGTCATCACCTCTACCTTCACTTACAACCCAACCTCATCCACATCCTTCTCATTTCAAGAACCAACCTCACAAGACACCCTCTTCTCTTCCATCACCAATCCCTTGTACACTTCAATCCTTCTGTCCTCCGAACCCATAATTGGCCATCCCATAATTCCGAGTGTGGTTGGAAATCGTGCACCCACGGAAGGCATCCTGTGTTTCTCAGCCTATCCCCCAATACGGGTACCTCCATTCCATGACCCCCACTTCCCATCTGCCCCCTACACCTCATTCAACCTAACCGCACCACCCCAATACCCATCCTTCGTGGAGCACTCCATCCGCACTCCAATGTCTCAAAGGCCTATTCCCCAGATTTTCGCAACGACATCAATCTACACAAACACCACACTCACTTCACCTACCATACCAACCTACATGGTAGCCCCTGTACACACCACCTTGTCTGACCCAATGGACATTTCACCAACCATAGCACCTCTCCCCACAATGCGACAATCTCCCCCTCCCCTACCCCCCACCTCACCACTCACCACGTCATTGGCTGACACAGCATTCACTACCTCCCGTCCCATTCCCACTTCCCCTGCATTCCAAACTTTCCCCCTTGCATCTCACAATGTAAATAGCACGTTTAATACATTACTTCAGTGTGCACATCAACTACAACAAGAATACCATCAATTGGAAGAATGTACTGCTGCCCTCCAGGCAAAATCCCAGCACCTACAGGTTAGAGTCAACACTTTAGAAGCTGATTACCAAATGCTCCTAGCAGAACATACCACTTTACAGCAGGCTCACACAGAATTGGAATCAAAGATATCGACGGTGGATGATTCAGCAGTGAAGGAACTGGAAAGTGTGCTCCAGGCACAAATGATATCCAATGCTACACTTAGACGCAACCTTGGGCTATTAAGGAAGCATATGGCAGCAACATTAGAAGAGAACAAGCGGCTTCAGCAACAAAACCAAGACAACTTTGAAGCAGCTATGGAAGGAAGTGCAGGAGCAACCATTCTCTTCTTATGATGAATGTAAAACTAAGATGAATTGCAATAGTGATGTGTGGTATGTAGATAGTGGTTGCTCTAACCATATGTCACATGATGCTTCATGGTTTTCAAATATGCATAATCTTTCATGTAAAGTTCATGTTGAAACCGCAGATGATACAACACATAAGATTATGCAGGTTGGAGATGTTGTTATGCAGGATAAGTGCAAGACAAATGCCAATGATCACTAAGAATTTGATATCAGTTGGTCAAATGGTAGAAGAAAGCTTGTAAATAAGATTTAATCATGCAGGTTGCTTCATTGAAGATCCAAAGCAGCAGAGGTTAATTGATAGAGGTAAAAAACAAGGTAGATTGTTTACATTCAAGGTAAACTCAAATCATACAAACTATTTCTCTTATGGTATGCATCAAATAGCAGAGCTTGATCTATGGCACAAAAGGATTGGCCACATGAATGTACATAGGTTAAAGGAGCTATCAAAGAAGAGGATTGTTGAATAATTACCTGATTTTACTAAGCAACATATGGTGCATCTTTGTGAAGCATGTCAAATGGGTAAGCAGAGTAGCCAGGCTTTCAAGCATTCAAGCTATGTAAGCAGTGGATTGCTGGATCTTATACACATTGATGTATGGGGTCCTACTAAAGAGGCATCCTTGATTACTAATAAGTACTATGTATCATTGATTGATGATCATAGTAGAATGACATATGTGTATTTCATTAAACATAAGAGTGAAGTATTTGATTGTTTCAAAAGTTTCAAATCATTTGTTGAGAAGCAAACAGAAAGATATGTTAAGAAGATAAGATCCGATGGAGGGGGAGAGTATTTCTCTCAAGCTTTTACTAATGTTTTGTATGATGAAGGTATCAAAAGACAAGTTACATGCAAGTATACTCCACAACAAAATGGAGTTGCAGAAAGAAGAAACAAAATCATAGCAGAAGCATCTAGAAGCATGCTAAATGATATGTGTTTGCCTAATTCTTTTTGGGATGAAGCTATTAGCATAAGTCTGTACATTATGAATAGATTACCTACTACTGGAGTTCATCATTTAACACCATATGAGGTATGGCATGGAAGGAAACCAAGTGTAAGTCATTTGAAAGTATTTGGTCGTGTATGTTATGTACATATACCTAGTGAAGTGAGATCAAAACTTGATGTGAAATCGGAAAAGTTTATATTTATTGGTTATGCACATACTCAAAGAGGATATATATGTTATAATCCTCATTCCAATAAAGTGGTTGTTTCAAGAGATGTAAACTTTGATGAATCATTTTCATGGTATGTAGATAAGAAACATTTGCAGGTCATAAATGGAGGCAAAGAAGATACAGGTGAAGGAGATGGGTGCTTACCTCAGCCCACAAGAAGTTTAAGTGATGAGAAGAGTGGTTTGGATCAAGAAAGAGAGCTACTTTTCAATGGAAATTAAGGCAAGAGTCACCCCAAGTGTTAAAAGTAAAGGTAAACACAAAATTATTGAGGTTAATGATGAAGGAGAAGAAATTGGTAGTATATATGAGTATGGAGAATCATCAAAGTCTCCTAATAAAAAATCAAGAGCACCTACATTATGTTCAAGAAACAATCACTAATTGGACATATGTTTGAAGGTCAAAGCTTTAGAAGAAAACCACATGCCTATGTGAAGGGACAAATTCACAAGTGTATTATATTTTGTAAAGTTAGTTCACTTTAGTTCTAGAAGTTTTTTAAAAGTCACGAGATTGAGAAAAACTATATAAGTTAGTTTGTATCAACTGACGCGAAGTGAAGAGAGTGATAGAATGTGAGAAGGAGTTCATTTTGTATGACTAAATAGAGTCGGGCTTCTCTGAGTGAGATAACACCTATAAAACTTCTAAGTTTTTTCCATAGCTATGAGAAAAAATAGTTAAAGTTCTGTGTATGAGACTCTCTCCATTATCTCCATGCTTGCCTACTGTGTGATGAATTCAAAAGTTCAAGTTTTCCAAGCAACTCGATGTCTGGCATCGAGTTTGTGTTGATAAGTCCTTGTTTTATTCTCTGAGTGTTATGTACTGCTAGAACTTCTTAAAAACATGAGGTTTGTGGAGCAACTCGATGCGTGGCATCGAGTTTCAACATAAAGTCGATGCATGGCATCGACTTCCCACATAAAAGTGGTCTTGTTCATGTGTGTGTTCAAGGGGGTAATTCTGGCGCTGAAAAAGTGGCTAAAAAAGTTGAAAGTTGATGCCAGGCATCGACTTTTGGTTGCAAGTCGATGCTAGGCATCGAATTTTCATTTTTAGACACTCAGAATTACTAAAGGACGCAAAATTTCTAGTTTTGGCAAGTCATATAGGGTAATCTTGTGAAGGCTATATCTTGAGTTCTCGAGATCCGTTTCTTGCATATGATAGCTTGTTGGAAAGCTCTACTCTTCTACTTTCATCCACCAAGAGATCTTGGAGAAATCATATTTGAGCTAAGATAAATTAACAAAATACTGAAGGTATGTCATTTCAATGACTAGGAATTTCTATAGAAGCAAAGTTCTTAGTTTATACTATCATTTCTCAAAGTTTGGAGTGGCAATGAGTTAATGGTGACCATAGAGGTGTTCTAGTGTCACATTAATTCATTTCTTGTGGTCTTTTACACATCAAAAAGTGGTATCAGAGCAGAAAGGTCCTAAAGAGCAGAAGGTGACAAAGGTACGAGAAGTTTTGAAAAGTTTTTCATTAAAGTTTCAAAGGTGAAGCATTTGAAGACACAAGGCATCAAAAGATTACTTTCAAAGTATCCTCATACACAAAGAACTTCCAAAGGTATTATCCTTTAAGCTCACAGGTTGCAGCAGAAGCAAAGGAGTATGGCAGATCATATCTCCATTGACAAACTGGACATAGATAATTATCCCGCATGGGTAATGAGAATGGAAGCCTTACTTATGAGTAAGGATCTCATGTTATATGTTACATGTGAAGAAGAGAAGCCAGTATTTGAAGATGAAAGCCGACCAAAGAAAGAAGAACTTGATGCTTTAAAGCATTGGCAGAAGAAGGATGCAAGTGCAAAAGCCTACATCTACAATACAATCTCAGATCATTTGCTACCACACATCAGAGGATTGGAATCATCTGAGGATATATGGAATGCATTGGAATATCATTTCCAAAGTACTACCAAAGCAAGGAAATCAAGTCTATGGTCAGAGTTTACAACATTCAATAAGAAGCCAAGTCAAACCATTAGTGATTATGTCACTAAGATGAAGGATCTAACAGATAGTCTTGGATCCATAGATGAAGATATTCAGGATCACAAGTTGATTGCTCAATTACTAACAGGTTTGAGAGGGGATGAAAGGTGGAAACCTTTTGTCTTATCAACAGAACTTTCATTAAATCATTATGTTCCAGATTTGAACCAGTTGCTTGGTTTGATGCTCACATTTGAGCAAGACTTGAAGGGAGATGGAGATAAAGGACAAAGTTCTGCAATGTACATGAAGAACAAGAAGAAAGGAGATAAAGGTAAAGCAAAGGATGAAGAAGAGTCAACTTCTCAAGTTTATTATGCAAGAGGAAAAGGCACTGGCAGAGGAAGACCAAGAGGCTTTGGAAGAGGAAGAGGTAATCAAAATAACAACAAGAAGGCTTGCTAGATCTGTGGATTGAGTTATCATTTGGCTCATGACTGTTGGCACAATCAGCAAGGATCAAATCAAAATCAGAATAACAATAGCAGAGGCAGAGGTGGAAGATATCAAAGTAATTTTCAAAGAGGTAGACAAAGTCAAAGAGGAGGCTATGGTAGAGGTGGAAGAAGAAGTTGGGGACAGAATCAATCCTACAACACCACCTACTACAACTATGCAAATGACACACAGAATGAAGGTCATACATCATAGATGATGAACTCAATCAGCACATCAGATAAAGAAGATCTAAAGGTATTTTACATTGACTCTGGATGTTCTAATCATTTGTCAGGAAACATAGAATTGATGTCAGAATTGGAAAAAGGCATTTCTAGTCATAGTGTTCAAACAGGTGATAATACAAGACATAGTGTACATTCAATTGGAAAAGTGAAATGCAAGAGTGGAGCAGATTTGCTAACCAATGTTTTGTATGTTCCCACAATACCTAAAAACTTGATTCGTGTGGGATAGATAGTTGAAAAAGGTTTTCAAGTCAGGTTTACAAATGAAGGAGTATTTGTTGAAGATCCAAAGAATGGATATAATCAGATTGTCTCTGGTAAGAAAGAAGGTAGACTCTTTACTTTAAGAGTACAAGGGAACATTGGTCAAGCTTTGCTCACACATGGTGAAGGAGTGATTACAGAACTTGATCTCTGGCATAAGAGATTAGGTCACTTCAATGAAAGAGGAATTAAAGCTATGGTTGCTAATCAGTCTGTACTAGGATTACCAAATGTGCAGAATCAACATATGGTTTATAAATGTGAAGCATGTCAAATGGGTAAAGCACATATGTTACCATTTCAAAAGAAAGGATTCAAACATGATGGATTACTAGAGCTCATTCATACAGATGTATGGGGACTAACAAAAGAAGGATCTATCAGTGGCTCAAGGTATTATGTTCTTTTCATTGATGATGCTACAAGATGGATAACATTATATGTTTTGAAGGAAATATCAGAAGTGTTTGGAGCTTTCAAGCATTTTCATGCATATGCAGAGAGAGTCACAGGTCAAAAGCTTAAGAGACTCAGGTCTGATGGAGGGGGAGAATACTTCTCCCAAGAGTTCAATGATTATCTTTGGAATGCAGGTATTAAGAGGGAAATAACCTGCAGGTATACACCACAACAAAATGGTGTAGCAGAAAGAAGGAACAAGACTTTGGTTGAGTTTGCTAGAGCTATGCTCAAGGAGAAGAATTGTCCAAATTATCTTTGGGCTGAGGCTATAAATACAGCTACATATCTTGTGAATAGATTACCATGTGCAGATCTCAATGGAATGACTCCATATGAAGCTTGGTGGGGTAAGAAACCAACACTAGATCATTGTAGAGTGTTTGGATCAATTGCATATGCTTATGTGCCATCACAACTTAGGCATGAACTTGAACCAAAGGCAGAAAAATATGTGTTCATTGGTTATGATGAAAAGTAGATGGGTTACAGGTTGTGGAATCCTCTAACCAAACAATTTATTATTTCTAGAGATGTTACATTTGATGAACAGAAAAGTTGGTATGCAGATCAAAGTCATACAACTGAAGAATTTGAAGAAGAGGTAAGAAGATGTGAGAAAGGAAAATCAATTGTGTAGGTGAATAGAGATGAAGACTATATGCAAGCAAGTACATCCAGAAGTGGATTAACAAGAAGGAATGAAGAAGCTCCTATTTTTGATGAAGAGGTGTATCCAAACACTTATGAAGAATGTGAACCAAGAAGGTCAAGCAGGACTAGAAGACAACCAGAAAGGTATTCTTATGATACTTCTTAAGATGATGAAGAACCTCATAACTATGATGAAGCTAAAGGTAAGAAGCAATGGGAAGAAGCAATGAAGGAAGAATTCAATGCACTAGAGGAGAAGAAGACATGGGAACTTGTTCCTAAACCAAATGGTAAGAAAGTAATTGGAAATAAATGGGTTTATAAAGTGAAGAAGCTTGCAGATGGAAGTATAGCCAGATACCAAGCTAGACTGGTGGTGAAAGGCTATGCCCAAACCTATGGCATAGATTATGATGAGACATTCAGTCCTATAGCTAAGATGTCAACTATAAGGACAATCATTGCTATTGCAGCTTCGAAAGGATGGACCCTAAGTCAACTAGATATAAAGAATGCATTCTTAAATGGATACATATCAGATGAGGTATACATGGAACAACCTCAAGGGTTTATAGATTCTAGGTATCCAAATTTTGTTTGCAAGTTGAGAAGAGCATTGTATGGATTGAAACAAGCTCCAAGAGCATGGAACTATAGACTGGTGAAGTATCTCAATGATCTTGGATATCAAAGTTCAAAAGCATATCCAAGTCTACTTATCAAAAGAACAGAGGAAGGTACAATCTACATTTGTATTTATGTAGATGACATTATAATAACAGGTACTTCAGATGAAGGAATCAAGCAGGTAAAGAGATTACTTGAAAAAGAATTCAAGATCAGTGATCTAGGAAAGTTGTCATACTTTCTTGGAATGGAAGTCACTTATATAGATCATGGCATATATGTATCACAAGAAAGGTATCTTCTGAATCTATTGAAGAAGTTTGATATGGAAAATTGCAGAGAAGCTTCAACTCCACTTGAAGTTAATCACAAGCTCAGTAAATATGATGGTGCATAATACAAAGATATGAGGAAGTATCAACCTCTTGTGGGTAGTTTGATTTATGCTACATTAACAAGACCTAATCTTAGTTATGCAGTGGGAGTTTTATCACAGTTCATGCATTGTCCAAAGGACCCACATTGGATTGCAGGTCAAAGAGTTCTCATATATATCAAAGGAACTATAAAGGAAGGATTATATTATCATCAACTCATGGCTACATGATATACATTGGTGATAAGCTTGTAAGTTGGTGTTCAAAGAAACAACATACAGTAGCATTATCATCAACTGAAGCTGAGTACAAAGGACTTGTGGAAGCAGCTAAGGAGGTCATATGGATGCAGACATTGTTCAAAAGCTTGGGCATTGATCAAGGTATACCTACAATACATGGAGATAATATGAGTTCACTTTATCTTGCAGCAAATCCAGTATTTCATGCAAGAACAAAACACATAGAGATACATTATCATTTCCAGAGAGAAAAGGTAATGGAGAAGAAGATTGAAGTGGAGTACATTTCTACTAAAGATCAGATAGCAGACATAATGACAAAGAGCTTGGATGGTGTGAAGACCAGCAAATTCAAAAGCATGGCAGGAGTAAAAGAAAAGAAGATGATATGAAGAAACATAGAATGTCAATTAGTGATTGAGGGGGAGCTGTTGGAGAAACAATCACTAATTGGACATATGTTTGAAGGTCAAAGCTTTAGAAGAAAACCACATGCCTATGTGAAGGGACAAATTCACAAGTGTATTATATTTTGTAAAGTTAGTTCACTTTAGTTCTAGAAGTTTTTTAAAAGTCACGAGATTGAGAAAAACTATATAAGTTAGTTTGTATCAACTGACGCGAAGTGAAGAGAGTGATAGAATGTGAGAAGGAGTTCACTTTGTATGACTAAATAGAGTCGGGCTTCTTTGAGTGAGATAACACCTATAAAACTTCTAAGTTTTTTCCATAGCTATGAGAAAAAATAGTTAAAGTTCTGTGTATGAGACTCTCTCCATTATCTCCATGCTTGCCTACTGTGTGATGAATTCAAAAGTTCAAGTTTTCCAAGCAACTCGATGCCTGGCATCGAGTTTGTGTTGATAAGTCCTTGTTTTATTCTGTGAGTGTTATGTACTGCTAGAACTTCTTAAAAACATGAGGTTTGTGGAGCAACTCGATGCGTGGCATCGAGTTTTAGCATAAAGTCGACGTCTGGCATCGACTTCCCTCATAAAAGTGGTTTTGTTCATGTGTGTGTTCAAGGGGGTAATTCTGGCGCTGAAAAAGTGGCTAAAAAAGCTGAAAGTCGATGCCAGGCATCGACTTTTGGTTGCAAGTCGACGCTATGCATCAAATTTTCATTTTTAGACACTCAGAATTACTAAAGGAGGCAAAATTTCCAGTTTTGGCAAGTCATACAGGGTGATCTTGTGAAGGCTATATCTTGAGTTCTAGAGATCCGTTTCTTGCATATCATAGCTTGTTGGAAAGCTCTACTCTTCTACTTTCATCCACCAAGAGATCTTGGAGAAATAATATTTGAGCTAAGAGAAATTAAAAAAATACGGAAGGTATGTCATTTCAATGACTAGGAATTTCTATAGAAGCAAAGTTCTCAGTTTATACTATCATTTCTCAAAGTTTGGAGTGGCAATGAGTTAATGGTGACCATAGAGGTGTTTTAGTGTCACATTAATTCATTTCTTGTGGTGTTTTACACATCAACACATTAGAGGTAAGAAGAACTTCAAGAGTGAGTAAGCAACCTCAAAAGTATACTTACAAATCTTTTATGAATACTCATTATGCTTTTAAGATGAAGGTTGAGGACGAAAATGAACCCACATGTTATGATGAGTCGAAAGGAGATGAAAAGTGGGAGAAAGCAATGATAGAAGAAATGGAAGCACTACAAGATAACAAGACTTGGAATTTAGTTTCAAAGACACCAAAACAAAAGGTGATTGGTTGCAAGTGGGTTTTTAAGATTAAAAGAAATAGTGATGGTAGTGTATCAAGATATAAGGCTAGACTTGTAGCAAAAGGATATGCTCAAACTCAAGGATTGGACTATGAGGAAACATTTAGTCCAGTAGCAAACATGGCAACAGTGAGAAATTTTTTGTTGTCTTTAGCTGCAAGTAAAGATAGGATACATATCAACTAGACATAAAGAATGCCTTTCTTAATGGTGAGTTAAGTGAAGAAGTGTATATGTCACAACTAGATGGTTATGTGGATGCAAAATGTCCTAATCATGTATGCAGGTTAAAGAAGGCATTGTATGGTCTTAAACAGGCACCACGATCATGGAATGAAAGGTTGATAAAGTATCTTATGGTTCAAGGATACATAGCGAGTCATGTTGATCCTTCACTTTATGTAAAACATGTAGATGATATGTGTGTCTATGTATGCATTTATGTGGATGACTGATTACAGGGAATGATGCAAAAGAAATTGAAGAGATTAAAGGTATGTGGTTGATACAAAGAAAGTATATATGTGATATGCAAAGAAGGTTTGGTATGTAGGAATATAAATTTTTTTCTACTCCAATGGAATGTAATGTAAGGTTGAGTGCAAAGGAAGGTGATGTGTTGCATGATATGAATGCGTATAGATCCATGCTAAGATCTTTGTATGCTATACTGTGGGAGAACTATCAGAGTTTATGCATGAACCCAGAGTACCTCACATGCATTCAACAAAAAGAGTGGGTTGGTGTTTGAAAGGTACCATGAACGAAGGATTATTTTATAGTCATGATGATGATCTAACTCTTAATATCTTTAGTGATGCAGATTGGGTTGGATGCAAAGATGAAAGAAGCTCCTCAAGTGGATATGTGGTAATAGTAGGAAACAAGACATTAACATGGAGCTCAAAGAAACAACCTATAGTTGCTTTATCTTCTATAGAGGCAGAGTATAGAGGTTTAGCATAACTTGAGCAACATTCATATGACCTCAAATCCTATTTTTCCTTGGATGGACCAAAGCTTCAAAGATTCAACTATATTCTTGGCATGAAGGAAATACCCTTTGGAACTTGAGGGGGAGAATGTTGAGAGCATTTGTTCTATGTATGGTACAAGTTCCAAATTATGTAAATACCTTTGGGAAGTCTTCAAATACTTCAAGAAGGCTCATATTATTCATAAAAGTTAGCCAAAATACCATGTGAGTTCTAGAACATGGTGAGTCAAATCAGTGAGTCACAAGGGAGCTACAGATGTGTCCTAGTGGAAGGTCGATGTGGTTAGCTCTCAAAGTCCACCAATACTTTGCTTATTTGAGCACTTGAGTCATGTAATAACTCCACCCAAGATTCTACCACAGATTTAGATGTATTATGAAGGTTTTAGATTAGGTACCCATGCTATAATAACAGGAAAGAAGTCGTGATCTTGTGGGAAGTCCAAGAGAGTCATATGTGTATCTCTATGCTGGTGTAGTTTTGTATGTAGAGATTGCAGAGCTTGTAGCTCCTTCATTATATATTTTGATTACATGTTTGATGGATCATTTTAAAGCTCTTAGTCTCTACATTCATACTGTGAATTTTATTAATCATTGGATTTTTTAACTGAGAGTAGTACTCTCTGCAAGTAGTATGTGTTATCGGGTTCACCTCTGTTGAAGGCCTCCATTAAACCTCAAACTTGCAGAGGTCATCCCTCCTTGTGTATTTATCAAAATTGAGTGTTCTTTAGCTCATTGAAAAGCTCTTGGTGTCTGTTGGCAGTCAAGGAACTGAAGGACTCACAAGACAAGGAAGTCAACGAAGGGAGTCGGAGCGAAGAGAAGGTACAAGCAGACAGAGTAGTCAAAGAAGATCGGGCAAGTAGGCCATTATTTTTTCAGGAAGCTAAAGCATATCAAAGAGGTGGACACATAAGGAGAAGGAGCAAGTAGGAAGCTCAAAATCGTTAGAGGAAATCCCTACAAAAATAGGGATTTTCATCACTAAAAGCCATTGTAAATACCATTTCATATTTTTCTAGCTCCATTTTGTGCAAGCCAAGGAGTCCTTGAGCTTGAGGAGCATTAGAAGTAGCTGCCTACCAGTTTTGATAATGTTTAGACTCCATTTGCGCCTTCAAATGGGGCCTAGAACCTAATTTTTCACTAGGCTGGACACTAGGTCTGGACACGGCCAAAACCTAGTCAAAAACTATAAATAGAGCTAGGAAGCTCATTTTTGAGGGTAGCTTGTAATTGATTTGAACTTGTATGAGCTTTTTTTGAAAGTAATCTAAAGAACTCCATTGCTTCTCTCTCTCTGTCTTACCTTGTGTGCGCATGTGCGTGTATGTGTGTGCATGTTTGTGTGCTTCTCACTCACGCACTTGTACCTTCACTCACTCGAGGTCATCATACCATCCTCACGTCTTCCCGGATTGACATTAAAGGAGGTACTACTCATCACTGAGCTACACCAAATTTTGGCGCCGTTGCCGGGGATGGAGCTTGGAGGACGAGCGTGTGATGGTAAGACGTAGAGTTGAGATGTTGGCGTTGTAGGTAATTTCTTTACTTTTCTTATTTTTCTCTTTCTTACCTCACCATCATCATCACCATCATCATCTTCACCATATCCGATCTCCATCTCCATCATCATGAAAAATTTCAGTTTTTTTTATCATATCACCTTCTCCCTTCCATTTCCTTCACTCCACTTGTGAGAGAGAGCGAGAGAGCAAATTGTGTGCATTGTTTTTCTTTCTGTTTTGTGAGTGATCTTGCAGGTACAACTGTATCATCCCCTCCAGCACGCTGTGCAGGTACGGACAAGCTCGAAACTGTCTCTGTGTCGCAGACCTCTGTCGATCGTGATCGACAGAAAAATCGCTCATTTGGTAAAACAAAGCACACCACAATGACATGCACAAGGAGCACATTCCAAATCACTAGAAAAAACTAAAAAATATTCCGTGTTTTTCTGTCAGTCGCGATTGACACCGTCGATCGCGATCGACACCCACGATCGACAGATTCTGTCGATCGCGACCAATAGAGACGACCGACTGACCCTGTCAATCGCGATTGATACCATCGATCGCGATCGACAGCCACGACCGACACCTCTGTCAGTCACGATTGACACCATCGATCATGACCGACTGAATTTTGACGATTGACAGGAAAATTCGCGCATACACATGTCCCTCGCGACGGATAGGACCCCGATTGACTGAAATCTCGCCGAAATTCGTGCAAAAAGTGTCGATCGCGATTGACACCATCGATCGCGATTGACAGGACCCACGACCGACTCTGTCGATCATGATTGACACTGTCAATCGCGACTGACGTGTCGATCGCGATCGACAGGCCCCGACGGACACCTCTGTCAATCGCGATTGACAGACCTGTCGATCGCAATTGACAGGCTTTTTCGGCCAAATTTCTAGGGTTTTTAATACCAAGTTTTGGGGTAATTTTTGGCATACTTATCAACCAATTAGTGATTTGTGAGGTCCCTACAAGTGTGTTTTGAGAAAAATCCTGGGATTTGTCAGCCTGTTTGAGCCCTGTTTTAACCCCAAAACCCTGAACGGGTCTAACTCTCTCATACGAAATCGGTTTGCTGTGATTCTTGTTTTGTTGGAAAGCTTGTGGGGAGTACTACCAAAACTTCCACTGGTTATGGTAAAATTAATATCAAGATTATTAGGTAGGGTATTTTGAAGTTGACCATACCCCGGGGTAGGAAAACTAAAGGATCCTTGGGATTCTTTTCCATAAAGGCAAAGGGAAATTTGGTCTGTGAACTACATACATGAAAGTGACCTGTCTGTCATTTGAATTGAAGTCTTGAACTAACTTTGGGACTTTTACAGGTCCACTGAGAGCACTTGAGGGCATCCAAAGCAAGGATGATTTGCAAGCTTGAGAATTGGATTCTTGAGCACCAAAGGGCAAGGGATCAGCAAGCGAGGTTGGAATACTCTCAACTCCCTCTGTCAATTCCTAGCTTAGGCTAAGTACGAATAGTGCTAGAAGTAAGTCAGGGCAACGATAGGCACGAGATAAGTCAACACTATCTAAGAAATCAAGTTCTAGTCAAGAGATAACCTGTGTGTGACCGACAACTTAAAAGGAAAAGAACCTAATGTGAGACGATCAACATTCAAGTGCGGAAATTAACTCCAGTGTTCCTGACGACGTGATATCAGACAAGATCATAAACACGATAATCAACTAAAAAGAATCAAGTGACTGATACAAAAGAACTCAGCAACGAGGTTGTACCTTGGGTAAAATTGGGATTGCTCAGCTAAGCATATGAACCTTAGATCAGGACGACACCTAGGAAGAGATAGACAGAGTCTTAGATCTTTAGAGGCTAGTGTCAATCATACTGCTAGGTCTTGGGCCCAGCAATTGAGCCATTATTCACACTACCCTAGCTCTGAAACTAGTGAGTCAGAGATGTCCCACGGTATGGAAAGACCTACAAGAAGTTCAGGAGTGCCATATTTGCATAGAGTGGAAGGCCCCTACAAGACGCAGCTGGAATACCTTAGGACCAACCGATTAGGTGCTAGCATCTATGAGGACGGCCTAGGAAGATCTGTGGTCCAAATCAAAAACCCTGACCAATCCATTGGTCTGGAGCATCCAGCAGTCAAGTTTGAAAACGGAGCATACTTGGACAAAGAAGGAACTATATATGTCGTCACTAGTCACCCAGACAGGACCGATGAATTCGGGAATGTGATCCCTGAGGCGGACATAGGTGACCTAGAGCAAGGGAACATAGGAGGAGAGCCTAGGACCCCTCGAGGAAAATCCGTTCTTACTAGAATCCTCCATCCCGAGTGGGTTCCTGTTGGAAGCAGCCAGAGGCACAGACGACACGGAAGCATGTAACGACAGAGCAGGGAGCCAGTCGAATCGTTTTTCAAAGAATTATGTTTTCAAATACTTTCCAAAAACCTCCAACAGTGATTTTTATCACTATTGTAACATATGTAACATAGAAAACCCCATTTTGTAATCCATAGCTCCGTTTTGTGCAAGCCGAGGAGTCCTCGAGCTTGAGGAGCTTAGGTAGAATGCGCGTACCAATTTTCGTTATTTTTAGATACCGTTTACCCTTCCAAATAGCATCTAGGACCTAATTTTTAACTATGCCGGTCACTAGATGTGAAACCGGTCAAAACTAATCTAGAAAATATAAAAAGAGCTAGAGAGCTCATTTTTGGGGTTAGCTTGTTTGAGGTTAGAGTTCTTTTGAGCTTGTAATAGTGTTCTTGAGTAATAGAGCTAATTTCTCACCTTCCATTGTGTCTTGCTTGTCTCTTCGTAGTGTGTGTGTATGTGTGTGTGCATTTCTATGCTTCTCACCTTCACTCTCACTTCATCTCACATTCACGATCTTCATATCACTCCTATCTCTTCCGCGGATTGACAATTAAGGAGGTGAAGCTTCTTAACATGGTTCTCACCATTGTGCTAGAGCAACACCAAATTTGGCGCCGTTGCCGGGGATCGAGTCTAGGACGAATGTGTGATGGTAAGAGTATAGCAAGAAGTGGCGTTGGAAGGTAAAAATTTCAGTTTTTGTTGTTGTTTTTACTTAGTTTTTAGTGTTTTTCACCTCCCCCACACTCCATCTTCATCACCGCATCATCATCTTCATCTCCAAAAAAAATCAGAAAATTCACCATATCCACCCATTCTCCTCATTTCCCCTCATTTGTGCATGCGAGAGAGTGAGAGAGAGCTCTTGTGCTTGTGTGTGCTTTTGCTTTCTTGAGTTTTCTTGCAGGTACAGTACTCCAGTGCATCAGGAAGGCTGCAAAAAGGTAAGAAAATCACCTTCTGTCAGAATTCTGCCGAGTGTGTCTGACCATCGCGATGGTCTGCAACCTTCGGTATTTTTGGTAGGCGACCACACCACGAGGTAGGCGACCCTTGCGCTTGCATGAATCCACAGGCGCATCTAAAAAATTCATAGTTTGGTGGACCATCGCGACGGTCTCAGACAATCGCGATTGTGTCACACCATCGCGATTGGCTCACGCCATCGCGACGGCTGGGCCGGACCATCGCGACGGTCTCACGCCATCGCGACGGTTCATTTTGGACCATCGTGATTGTTTGGTTGACCCCACACCATCGCGATTGGCTCACGCCATCGTGCCGACGGTGCCACATGGCAAGCTAGACCATCGCGACGGTTCATTTTTTGGACCATCGCGACGACACCCTCAGACCATCGCGATTGTGCACTTTCACGCCATCGCGACGGTGCAATTTCACGCCATCGCGATTGTGCAATTTCACGCCATCGCGATTGCGCAATTTCACGCCATCGCGACGGTGCACTTTCACGCCATCGCGACGGTCCGAGACCATCGCGATCATCCCAGACCATCGCGATCGTCTCACGCCATCGCCATTGTGCACCCCCATCGCAAATTTTAGGGTTCCATTTTTTGGCCAATTTTGGGGCTATTTTTGGGAAATTTTTGGGTGATTAGACTCATAGGAGACCCCTTAGCTCATATTTGGAGAAAAACCTGTTTGTCAGTTTTTACCCCCCAGGGCCTGAACGGTCATAACTTTTTCATCCGAAGTCCGTTTTTTGAGCTTAATAGCTCGTTAGAAAGCTCTTGACGAGTACTAAGTGACCTCAACTGTTTTTTTCTTAAAGGATACGTTTATTTTTAGATAAGCTATTTTGAGGTTGACCTAGTTTGGGACTAGAAAGCCAGGGGGCAAGCATTGAAAAGTTGGGCAAAAGGGAAGGGACTTAAAAGGTGTATATACTCAAGTGCTTGATCATCCAACTGTGAATTGGTCTAATATTGAATTTTTTCCAGGTCTAGCAAGGGCAATCAAAGGCAACCAAGGCAAGGCAGTGAAGGGCATAAAGCTTGGGAAGCGCAGCTTCTTGGGCATCAGAGCAACCAGAAAAGCTGACTCAAGGTTGGAAGATTACTCAACCCCCTCAGTCAATTCTTAGCTTAGGCTAAACGGTAGTGTTGTGGATTAACGACGATAGGAACGCCTCAAGTTCAAGAGAGTTAAATTTATCAAGTTCAAGACTAAAATAAAGGTGTGTGACACGAAAACCTAAAGGAAAGAACATAAGTCTGACGGAACGAGAACTCAAAGTACCACGGAAAGTCGAATTCCTGACGCATACAGTAAGACAAGAATCTTTAAAAGAAATTTAAAAAGAATCAAGAAAGTAATAACAAAGAATCTTTGACGATTTGAGCATGTACTGAGTGTGCAAGGAACAAAATTAATGAACCTTAGATCGGACAAACATATAGGTAAGTCAGACCGACGAAGCCTTAGATCATCAGAGGCAAGTGTAAGAACTACTGCACGATCGTGGGCTCAACAATTGAACACTAGTTATCTCTACGAGAGCTCAGACACGAGCGAATCAAAAATGGCATTTAGCACAGAAAACCAGAAGGAGGGTCTAATGTAGCCTATTTAGAAAAACCTGAAGGACCCTATAGAACACAACTAGAGTTTCTCCGAACCAACCGATTAGGTGCTCGCATCTATGAGGATGGTTTGCGAAGGCAAGTGGTGCAAATGCACAACCCCGATCAACCCATTGGATTGGAACGTCCAGTGGTGAAATTCGAAAGAGACGCGTACATAGACAAAGAAGGAACAATGTACATATTAAGTACGCAGCCAAACAATACGAATGAGTTTGGCGTGATTCAACCAGAGACGGAAACAAAATCTCAAGGAAAAGAACCATTAGAAGAGCCTAGAACACCTAGAGGGAAATTTGTACTGACACGAGTACTAATCCCGGAATGGATCCCTCAGGACAACAGAAGCATAGAGTTGTTTGTAAATAAAGAAACTGATGAAGCCTTTTGGAGATACAAGACCGAAATACTTAGTGAGGTAGGTATCATCACTATATACGATTTCAAGGACCCGGATACACCTGGAAGGGTTGTATACCTGGATGAGACTTCAGAAAGAGTCTTTGTGGTGCTTGACCGCGCTAAAAACACATACACATGGAGAGGTGAATTGGTATTCCCTCCATCTAGAACGAACATGAATACAAGTCAACAAGGGGCAGGAACATCCTCAGCCCATGGAAATCAAAGAGAGGGAAATAAAGAAAGACCCGAAGTAAGCTTCAATCATCCCATAGGGAGAGATAGAACAACCACGGACACTAATAGAGCGGATAGACAAAGAGATCATGGAGTACTAGGCGGTAGAGATGATTTTCCTCTACCTAGACCACGCGAACACGCAAGAATATTGAGACCCACACAGTTAGTAAAATCAATGAAGAATTCTTTTGATGGGACAGGAGATCCCTATGACCATGTGGCAGAATTCAAGCAAGTACTAAGAGCCGAACAAGTTGAAGACATGTTCACGCAATACAACGCATTTGGACTAACGTTAAAGAATACCGCTTTAACTTGGTTCCAACCTCTACAACAAAGGCAATTTAGAGACATCCATCACTTTTTAGAGTCATTCATCACTGAATTCTCTAAAAGTGGGGTTAGACATGACACGTCTTCGTTGATTCATAGCTTTAAACAGACTCCTCAAGAAACAGTAAGACTGGCAGGACGTAGGTTTAGACAATATGTTGAACGATGTCCAATGCAAGAGCTACCCTCACAAGCCAAGCAAGTGTCATTGTTTTTAGACGGCTTGTTGAGCTCTAAACTACGCTCCTACATGTACCTAAAAGAACCCAGAACGCTAGAGCAATGTGTAAGAACTTGTATAGACATTGAGGACAACTTAGGAGACGAGTTGGAACTCTCAAAGGTCTATAAGGACTCAGACTGTTCATCTCTAGCATCCACAAAATTATCTAGCTCAATAGAAGACCTAGCAGAAAAAGTGGCACAGAAACTAGGAGTTTCTAGTAAACCTAGGGCGCTAACAAACAAGCGTTGTTACACCTGTGGTGGTGACCATATGGCAAATGTGTGTCCCAATGCACCACAACCCCAAGCCAACCCTAGTGGCCAATACTGTACAATTGAGAGAAGATACACGAATCATACGGCTCAGGAGTGCCCATACAACAAACAAACCGTGAGACAGAACTACCCGCAAGCATACCCGCAGCCAGGTAGGTATCAAGGCCAATACAATGCTCAGCCTTATTACTATAGGCCTCCCCAGAACTACCCATACCAGGCTCAACAGAGACCTCAACCTGTCTTAGCTCAGCAGCCACCCCCACCAGCGAATGTCATCTCAGTCAAATACGCGGCTGCAGAAGAGAACCTAAGTAGGGCCTTAGTGCCTTCTTCACCTTTGATCACAGAGAGTGACCCACACTCAAACAGTTTTGACTCCACTCATGTAGATAGTCCACCCGCATATTACACAGAGTCACCAGAACATGTGGAGACATATCATTATGATAGTCCACCAATGGAACCTAGTTGGGAGCCAGACTATGCTAATGTGATGTACACAAACCCAAATCCACGGCCCCAATTCAGACAACAAAGACCACACGGCCCTAGAGGACCATGTTTTAGGTGCCAAGGAGATCATTTCATAAAGGATTGTCCACATCCCCCAATGGCAGGACAATCACAGTACTATAACATCCAAGGCTTTTGTGCTGATTGTGGCAAAGAGCACATAATCAAAGATTGTCCTAAGAACCCTGTTAATGCTTCGAATGTGACACCGATCAACGTGATAGGTATTGTAAATAACGCAGATGGATCCAACCCTACATACGTGCCTATCCAAGCTATAACAAGAGCCCAGGCTCTCTTACAGAACCAACAGCTTAATCAGGAGAAAGTAGCCGGAACTAGTGAAGTTGCAGAATCTAGCAGTAAAAAGACAAAATCTTGGAAAGATTCTAGAGAAAGAATTAAGAGAAAATGGAGTAAAAAAATAAGTGAGTTGGAAGGAAGTTTGAAGGAATCTAGAGCCAAAATCCAAGAATTGACTTCACAGGAATTGAATCAAGAGAATCTAACTCAAAAATCAGGATCAGTTTTAGCGGAACCCATACCAGAAAATCTAGAAATGATGTTTCGTGCATATCAGGCTAATTAAAAGAAGGACCTCAGGTAGCTGAAATGAGCAAAAACTACCCTCGAGCTGATCTGGAAATTGAGAGAACTAAACTTTGCGTAAAGATGGTAGAACTAGCACAAGCTTTGTTCGAAGCCTCTAGATATCTTAATTGGACTAACATGGCAAAACCGGAATTACATTTTCAAGGACTAATGGAGAGGCTAGAATATTTGATTGAAAGCAAAGAGAAAAAGGATCAGCATAGGAACCCTATTATCTCAGAGACACAGGAAAGGAATGCACCATCCCTGTCTCAAGTACCCAACTCAGAAAGTCAAGACAACCTGTCTTCCATACATAGGTACTCACATGAATTTTTGAGAGAAATCCAAGAAGAGAAATCGAGAAAGGAACAAGGAACCCATCCTCCTATTCAAGAAATAGATGACTTGCAGAAACAATTTCCCCAAGACATTCCCTCTATTTACGATAGTGTAGAGGAGGAACAACTGAGTGAACACACAGGATTTGAATCTAATTCTTTACAAGAATTACCTCAGTTCACAGGACCTTGGGAAGCAAAGTCTATTAGTATGAGAGCACCGACGATAATAGTGAGGAATGAAGAATCAGTAATCCCTAGAAACACAGAAGTGATCAAGAATACTAAAGTACAATGTAACCTTACTCTGGAGGAGTTATTGAAGATAAAATCAGAATTGTGGAAACATGTAGCAAATCAATTCCCCGAGCTTGCTACTACTCCCTCACAAATAGGATCACAAAATAAGGTACCAGAAATACCCGTAGAAAAGATTGGAGATGTAAGCGAAGGAGAGGAAGGTAACACTTATCTTCCGATAACCCATCAGGGCTACACCACGAAAGCCATCTTAGATTCAGGAGCCGGAGTAGCCATAGCTACCACCGCTTTATGGAAACGTTGGGGTAAGCCAGCATTGAGACCCACCAGGATGAAGCTACAAATGGCTGATGGACACATAGAAAACACATTAGGCTTACTAGAAGGCATATCTCTCACCACCTGTGGTGTAGAATTTGAGCATACCTTTGCCATTTGTGATTTTAGTAAAAACCATGCTTATGAGATGATATTGGGACGACCCTTCATGCGTCAGTTGCAAATTGTACAAGATTGGGGAACCAATTCGTTGTACTTGCAACATTTAGGAGTGACTACCAAAGTCAATCTTAAAGACTATTCACATCAAGATGTACCCCCAATACAATGGAATACCATCCATAAGACACTAGTAGAGACGGAATCTGTGCACTCATTAGAATCAGATCCTTCTTGGTTGCATGAGGATACTCATTTATGGATGTGTAAAGTAGCCAAACAAGAGGAAGAAAGATTAGAAGCCAGGACCTCAGGTGCAGAACAACATCCACGAACCCTTCAAGATCCAGCCTACGCACCTGTAGTATTCCCTGACGAAGAGTTTGAACCCCATGGTTGGGCAGAAATCCTAGCAACCATGGACGTAGCCATCAATGAAGAACAATGGACACCCCACTGTGACGAGGATGGCTATGATATCTCAGTTTTCACGATAGAGCCAATCATGTGCGATGCAATTTTAGAAGAGTGTGAACCTAACACTGATGCATTTGAGGATGCAAGCGATTTTGATTTAGAATCAATTATCATGGACCCACCCTTTGCATCAGAGGAAGAATATTTTTTCGAGGTAGAAACTCACACTCAGAGACACGAGGAAATTACGAATGAGGTGAGGTTAGCCACGGAAGTGACTAACAAGAGTGAAGGCAAGAAAAGAAAGAAGAAAGAAACCATGTCAGAAAAAGAAGAATCTTTATTTGAAGTACCCGAGAACTTCAAGAAATATGAAATCGAAGATAGAAGAATCATGGTACGAATGCCTAATAGAAAGGCGAATGACGGTCAAGTATATGATAACCGAGAGAAAACTAAGAAAATAATAGTTGCTATCGAAGGAGAAGAAGAAAAATGTACATACATAGGGCATGATTTGACAACCGAAGAAGAAGAAGAATTAGTTGCCCTATTGCGTGAATATAGAGATGTGTTCGCTTGGAGTTATAAAGACCTGAAAGGAGTAGATCCAGATATATGTTCTCATAGAATCCCTATGACTCCAGATGCAAAACCGACAAAACAGAAACCTTACACGTACAATGATAACTACGCTGCAAAGATTAAAGAGGAGATAGATCGCTTGATAGAAGCAGGATTCATTTACGAAATTGAGTATACCGAATGGGTATCTCCCATTGTGGTTGTGCCCAAGAAGAATGGAAAATTGCGTGTGTGTATTAACCTTAAAAAAGTTAATGCCGCAACGATTAGAGATAGTTATCCTCTTCCTATCACAGAACATCTATTGGAAAGAGTCGCGGGCAAGGAAGTTTACAGCTTTCTTGATGGATTCTCAGGCTATAATCAAGTAGCCATTGCTCCAGAGGACCAACACAAGACGGCGTTTGCCACTGAATGGGGCATATTTGCATTTCGTGTGATGCCATTTGGCTTAACAAATGCACCCGCCACTTTCCAACGACTCATGTGTCATGTTTTTAAGGAATTCCTACGCAAGAGCTTGGAAGTTTATGTCGATGACTTATGTGCACATTCAAATGTAAGACAAACACATATCCCAAAATTAAGGCAAATATTTGACAAATGTCGAGAATATCAGGTTTGTTTGAACCCAGAAAAATGCGTTTTCATGGTCAGACAAGGCAAAATTCTAGGACACATTGTGTCAAAAAATGGAATCTCTACGGATGAAGAAAAGGTGAAGGTAATTGCAGATTTACCTAGACCAACTAATGTGAAAGAGGTACAGGCATTTATGGGCCATTGCGGATATTATAGGAGATTCATACACATGTATGCAATCATAGCCAAGCCTTTGTACTCTCTTTTAACCAACTTTGAATGGACAGATGAATGTGAAAATTCATTCAATGAACTTAAACGACGCTTGTGCTCAGCACCTATATTGACTACCCCAGATTGGAGTAAGCCATTCCATGTACATGTGGATGCATCCAATTATGCCATAGGATGTGTGTTAGCACAACCCACGAATGAAGGTAACATAGATCTCCCCATAGCTTACGCTAGTAGACAATTGAACGCAGCAGAAAGAAATTACACCACGACGGAACGAGAAGGATTAGGGATGATCTACGCAGTAAAGAAGTTTAGGCACTACTTGTTGGCCAACAAGTTCAAGTTCTTTACAGATCATCAAGCCCTATTGTACTTAGTCAACAAACCATGTAACACAGGACGATTGATACGTTGGTTTCTATTACTCATGGAGTATGATTTTGAAGTCGTAGTCAGGAAAGGAAAGACACATCTTAGAGCTGACCACCTTTCGAGATTAACCTCAGGAGAAGCTCCTCAAGGAGTAGTCGATGAGTTACCAGACGCATACTTGTTTAATCTTGAGATAGCACCAGAATGGGCTAAACCTATAGTCCCTATTCTGACATATGGACCCAAGAATCCTAGGATAAAGATCAAAGAGGGAGAGATTACCAAGTCTCAGAGATACCAAATCTTAGCAGGAAGCATATATAAACAGGATAATCAAAACATTCTTGCTTGTTGTGTAGATGAATCAGAACATGCGAATTGGTTGCAATTAGCACACATAGGTGCACTAAAGCAACATCATTCAAAACATCGAACATTACAGACTCTGCATAGACTAGGAGTATATTGGCCTTCGATGGAAGCAGATGTCTACAGGTTGTGTAAGGAATGCAACGTTTGTTGTGAAAGACCACCAGTAGAGCATGCTACACTATATCACGTGTCTCTCACACCAGACTGGAGTGAACAATTAGTGACATACTTGAGGACGAACACATTCCCTCAAGGAATGACCTTAGCACGACAACGCAGTCTAGAGCAGGAAGCTCAAGATTATTCACTTATTGGCGATAACCTATACAAAAGAGGACGAGATGGATATCTAAGACAATGTGTTCATGAAAGCGATTATCTGAGCATACTAGAGACTGCACACCAAGGTGTTGCAGGAGGTCATTTTGGACCCGATAGGATAATCAAAGCCATCCTCTTTGCAGGATTATGGTGGCCCACTCTTCACATGGATGCTCATACCTATGTCAAGAGATGTGATGTGTGCCAAAGAACTCAGTTTCCTACTCGCAGAGATGAAATGCCATTGAAACCCATGATGGGCGGACGTGCATTTTCTAAGTGGGGTATAGACTTTGTAGGACCCATTAACCCCCCTGCAAAAGGTACACATGCGGAATACATTATTGTTGCCACAGATTATCTGACGAAATGGGTAGAGGCAAAAGCCACGAAAAAGAATGATGCACACACAACTGCAAAATTCTTATTTGAGAATGTCTTTACAAGATATGGACTGCCTATAGAGTTAGTGAGCGATCGAGGCACTCACTTTCTGAACCAAGTCATTGAATATTTGTTACAGGATTTTATGGTGATTCACAAGAAACCCGCACCATATCATCCTCAGGCCAATGGTCAGGCTGAAAGCACTAATAAGATCCTTTGTAACGTACTGACGAAACTCGTGAACAACAAACGTTCAGATTGGGACAAACAGTTACACCACGCTGTTTGGGCATATCGAGTGGCCTACAAGACCGTACTCAATGCAACTCCCTTTCAGATGGTTTTTGGTCAGAATGCTGTGCTTCCTTTGGACTTCTTGATACCGACCCTTAAGGTTGCACAAGAACATCAGTGGACCGGCCATGAATTATCAGCGAGAATAATGGACTTGGAACGATTAGGAGAAACCAGGCTAAAGGCAGCAGCAGGCATATACGCAGCGAAGAAGCGACAGAAAGCATATTTTGATGCACATGTGAAAGATAAAGGCCTAAAAGAAGGAGATTTAGTTCTAGTATATACGCTAAAGCAACACGCACGTAAGTTAGAAAAGCGAGGTTATGGGCCTATGATCATTAACAGACTCTCAACTAGTGGAGCAGTACAGTTAGCCACTTTAAAAGGAGATATAATGCCTAATTACATTAGTGGCTATAGAGTCAAGCTATATTAGGAACCTCTTACTGAGGATATGCTTAGACGACTCACGTTGGCAAAGTAGCGTAAAGAGGAAGAAAATAGAATACGAGCGGAAGCTCAGGCAGAAGCAATAGAACGCATTAAACGCATGAAGTTAAGAAGACAAGGACTAGGGAGAGAACATTATAACCATCTGGAAACTACACCCAGATATCCCATGGCCATGTGTCAAGTAGAGTCAACCACTCATCCTAGTATAGTGGACAGGAGACCATTCATTACAGTCAGGCTAGAGCACGGCAACCCTTGCCAAGAGCTCAGGGCTTTAATTGACTCAGGTGCTGCGACTAGTGCGATTAGATGGTCCCACTATAAGGATTCAGGCATAGAAATGCGGCCAATTGAGGCATACCTTGTAGGGCTAGGAGGCATGGAAACCCCTTGCATGGGTGAGGTGGACCTTCCTATCCTCATTGAGGATGTGACCATGACAGCGAAGCTACTAGTGTGCCATGATGACGACCTGATAGAACCCCTAATCCTTGGCCAAGATTGGCTATACGATCACTCAGTGGACCTAAATCTTAGACAAGGCTCCTTACAGATTGGAACCTTAGAACAAAAGCGAGTGATACCGCTTGACTTCCCTAATTGCATTCCGATTGAGGTTTGTAACCCTAGACCCTATGAAACGCATGCGACGGAAGACCGGAAGATCTTGGGTCAGACCAGTCACATCACGTCTACACCAACCCACTCGGGCTTGGCTATGGACAATTGTCAATCAGAAGGACGACAGGAGATCTTCCCTGGGGCTTCCTGCAAACAAGAAGGGGCAGCTACCCAACCGCTAGGGCAGATAGACACAATCAGCGGTCAGGTGGGTTGCATCAGCGGCCAAATGAGCACAACACCCTGCGGTGCTCATCCTTCCAAACTTGCTGCAGACTGGCCTAGATTAAAGATAAATAACGAATCACTTCCTAATGGGCAGGTCACGCAAGTGTTGGATCTCCCTTCTTTTCCAAAGCAGAGCGTCCAATGGACCTCTCAAACCCAACCACGAATGAGTCAACCACAACAGAGGAACCCAGACCGACGACATCACCAGACAAGGCAAGGAAAGCAGCAGTATCAATATCACAGAACAAGTGGCACGAGACAAATATGGGTGCCAAAAGGACAGCAACCACAGGCTATTGGCAACACTGCAGACAAGAACAGGACAAAGTTTCAACAGAAGCAGAGGCAGCATCCAAAGTCCCCTCGATCTTCTTCTACAAGCACAAATACACGACAGATTTGGATCGCCAAGAAGTATCTTACCAATCGACCCACACCCATGCAGATTTGGGTACCCAAACCATGTATTATAGCCCAACCCTCTAGCCATGTAATATATACCCCTCAGAAATCTTTCCATCCTTCAATACCACCAAACCCGATACCGCTTTTTGTCCCTCAGCAGAAACACACCACCTACTCAAAGACTCTTAGGAAATGGATACCGAAACGTATCCAAACGTCTTCTTGTACCCCATTATCTAACAATTTTCCCACTCCATTTAAACTCCACCCTTGTAATAATTCACCCTCAACCAAACCTTGTATAAATTCATACACATAAACCCCACATCATGCATCATAAAAGCTCATCAAGAGTTGTAGGCATAATCTGAACCATGTAGGTGTCTAGAGACCTGCATTAGCTCTGCAAAAAGATCATTGCATCAATCACTTCACGACACTTGGCTACACGGGTTACACATCGGTTATGGAAAGGGATTGCGGTCTCACCTTATTGGGATCATAATTAATTTCCATGCTAATGTGTTAATCTTTTGTAGCACATCTTTTCCATTAGCTCATCAGTCATCATGCAAACCGACGCAGGACCATCAGAAGCTGGCCCCAGTGCACCGATGGCCACTATTGGAGAATTAGCGGAATCTTATCCTACGATGCAACCACCAAAGTTTCAAGGTTTTCCAGGACCCATGCCAATCGATGATCCTCCTAGAGGATATACTGAGAAGATTCATCATAATTCTCACTGGTTTCAAGGCCTAGCAGGACCCTTAGCAGACGCTGATTTCATATTTGAGGCCAATTCGGCATTTGATCTTTGCACATGGACCAAGTACCAGTTCTTGTCAAGAGAATTTGAAGGACTACAGAATACACAAGATCTAACGCACGTTTGGGCACGAGCAGGATTTACAGAGTATTTTAGCGACCCTCTGTCTAAACCCGATTTTTACAGATGTTTTTACTTGGTAACCACCTTAACAGCTTCAGAAAACAAGGATCTACCTGGCACATTCATGTTACCATCCTTGGTAAATGATCCTCCATTCAGAAGGTTTTATTTGTCTAAAGATTTAATTCGCGCAGCTCTGAAAATACATGGAACACACACTCCTACAGAGAGAGAACGGCTAGTCCCAGAGCAGATGAAACGTGGTGACGTAACTAAGTGGGAGGATATTTCAGCCATAACCCTTGAGCTTTCCAAGCCATTACGGATATGCATGCAGCACTTTGCTTTCCCAGCTCAGGATCGTTTTACCATGCCTCACAAGAGAATCTAGTTTGGTTTATACTTAGCATGTACTGGACCTCAAACGGTTGATCTAGCCAGGTGGATAATTGATCAGCTCTATTTGGCACAACATAGGTGGGAGCGAAAGAAGGTAATCAATGGGTGCTGCGCCCTCACCAGGATCATATATATGTGCTTGGCGTATGACTTACCAATTGAGCGTGCCATGACCAGTGAGGAACTGAAAGCACTTAAAGGCACCACTAGGAAGGCTAGAAAGTCTAGCAAAGGCAGAGCCGGAAAGCGGATGAGAGGTACTATCCCGTGCCTACAAGTCCCAGAATCACCCTCGCCACAACCATCTCCAGAGCAGTCACCAACAGCAGCCACTCCCACGGTACCACCAATTCGTATACGGTTATCAAGACCAGTTACGCCGGAGGGCACCACTAGTACTGTTGCACCTCAAACAGCCACAACCACAGAACCTATCACCACAGCAGCTGAACTTCCCACCACTATTGGTGCGGAAGCTTTCTCTTTTCCAATACCCCATTTAGAACCAGGACAAGCAGAGCCACTGGACCAAACTTTTGATTTTGAGATGCCCGATGCATTCTCTAATGAGTTCCAGTTTTTAGAAGGACAATTGTTTTCTCAAGAATTTGAAAGGCCTAGCTACCCTACCACACCCAGGGATCAGCCACAAGGACAGATCGTGTCCAGCTCTGATGACGAAAGAACAACAACCGATGACGACGAAGGAGACGACGAAGCTAGCCAGGGAACACAGGAATCCCAAGAGCATGAACAGACAGATGGCCAAGGCCAACAAACAGACACACATGGTGATACAAGTACCCATGAAGATGAAACTTACGAAGCAGCAGCTTACACACTAGCTATCAAGAAGCTGTATAGAACTATGGAAAAAGTTTGGGCACGCAAAAAGCTGACAGAGGAAGCGAGTCAAACAATAATAGAACAAGAACTTGTCACCGGCGGATTCGAAGACGCATACATCAAAGGATTCAGAGAGTTAGTCAAATCAGTAGGCTCCAATGAAGCCCTCAGGTACTTGCAACGAAAGCCACTACCACAGTTTGACCCCCGCAGAGTACGACTACTTTCCAAGCCAGGCGAATACATTCGTGTACCAACAGGAGCACAATCTTCGGAACAAGCCAGGGAGGCACACCTCGTCCCCGAAAGTTCGGTGGCAGTAGAAACCATCTTTGTAGATTCCCCACCCCGCGCTACAGCTGTACAAACCTCAGTAGTCACTGAAGTACCGACCACCCCAACCGCCCCTCTCTCACCGCCCATCCATCCAGCCTCCCCTCTTCACCCTCCTTCCCCCAGACCAACATCTTCATTTGTCGGTGGTGTTGCAAAAATTGTCTTTACGACCACTAACCCCACAATTCCGGCACCCATTAGCCCTAGTCTACCCCCTCCCACACCCACCTTTCTATCCAACCCATTCCTTCATCAATCTTTTCCATCTTTCCCCACAACTCCAAGACCCCTTTTCCCATTCCCCCCGCCATTAACCCTCTCCCCCGTCTCACCTCCCCGACCCACGCTAACCCCTCTTTCCCCTTTCCACCAAGCTGCTCCAGCCAGCCCCCCTGTAAATTACCCCTCAACCTTTGTAAATCCCGTATTTACACCAGCACGAGCACCCACGATCACCCCCATATTCACGGTCACCGCACTAGATACGTCCACTGACATGGACATCTCACCACCCACTGCACCATCACTCACTTCACTCACGGCACCAACATTTTTAAGCACATCACAATTTTCAACAATCACTACATCATCCACCTTCCCATCCCCATTCCCCATTCCCGTTGCATCTACACCAACTGCATCTTCATTTGGCACCCCATTAATACTCTCACCCACTGTAGATAATGCATTCCGACAGATGTTCATGTGTATGACGCAAGTAAGAGATGAGTTCACATCTCTTGGTGATAATTATCAGCAGCTGCAGAGGACAACCAATGACTTACAGTCGCAGCTTAATTTATTGTCTATTGAGAATGCCTCTCTGAACACCCGCTACCAGGAATTACGCGAGGCATATCACAAATTGGAGCTAGAAAGCGACGAAAAGACCAAGGAAGCCACTGCTGACCTGGATAACTTATTAAGAGCCCAGACAGTCCGCAATGCAACGCTAACACGAAATATGGGCTTACTACGAAGACACCTAGCAGCCGCCAAGGAAGAAAACCAGCGCTTACAGGATCAGAACCGAGAAAACTTAGAAGCAGCGCTGGACCACCCAGACCAACCACTCAGTCCTAGCAGGTTCAAGGCCATTCCTTCAGATTCGATGAGGATGCTGCTAGACGATCATGTAAGATTACTAGATGAATATGACCGCATGAACGAGGAGTTACAGAAACTCAAAGAAGATCACAAATTACTCCAGTTACGAGAACCGGCACACCAAGACATACCTGCACCTGTGGACCCCTCTCTTGACCTCCTAGAGGAACTCAACTCATTACGGGCCCAGGTATCGACCCTTGAATCAAGGATTGCAGTATATGAAGCGCCACCAAGGCCAGATTCCCCACCTGAGCTTCCAGCTGAGGAAGAAACGGTCACCATCCCGGTGGAGGAAACATTTGAAGAAGCGTACGAGCCACAACCCATCCCAGGCGGACGCGTCACGGCCGAAGGTCAGATGACGTACGAACTTCCGACCCCCGCGTGGATGAAGACTATTGAGGAACTTGGAACAACGCACTCAGCGAGAGTAGAGGCACAATTACATGCCATGGCGATGATAGAAGAAAGAATATTACAGTCTCCATTCTTTGCTCATTTGGCCCCGCGACGATACATATCTGGGTATGAGCTACAGTATAAACCGTATTTCATGTTAATGGCCGAATACCAGTTAGCCATTGAGAAAGAGACAGGTAAGAAACCATCGCATGCAACTCAATTCGAGGCGGATGATTTGCCACTAGAAGCACAGAAAGGAAGGATCTATCAACCAGAGTGGCGAAAAGATTTACTACAGCAGTATCCAGAGATGATGAGTACATGGGTAAAGGCACCTTTGCATTTGAAGTATAACCCGTGTTGGGGACCAGTGCCACGACGCCGCTCCTGGACTGCCTTTGCTATTAAGGTACAAAACAATAAGCAGTGCCAAGACTGGTTGAATTACCCCTATTTTAAGCCACCCATTGAGTTACCAACTGTTGGCTACATGATGGCTACAATTCGCCACTGGCTCCCTAGATTAAAGCATATGGATGATATAGCGGCCCATATGACTGTCAAAATCTTTGACATGATGCAAATGATTTTTAAAGTCTTCCGACGCGTCAAGGCACCACATGTCAACACCCCGGGCTTTGAGCATGGCAATTTCGATCTGGTCTATGATATGAGTACAACGCCATCGCTACGGGTGTGTTATGCCTGGCACTGCAGAATAAAGTACCTACCGGCGTGCTACAAGCAGACATTCGAAGAGATGTTCACAACCAGCTTCTGGGAATACCATTCAGAGGTATTCATAAGCAGGCCTACACATTTACTACAATTATTTGCCTGTGAACGAATGGTCTATTCCACACACTATCAGCTCCTGCCACCGGAAGAACTGCAACCAATCGACTGGGAGAAACTCGAGGCAGATCTGGCCCGAGGCATTCGTATCTCCGAGCACACCCTCGCTCAAGACCTCCTACAGAACTATATCCGGCAGTCCTCACAACAAGGTTCTGTCAGGGACGACAGAAGCGAGAGGGAGGGGGGTGTTGGAAGCAGCCAGAGGCACAGACGACACGGAAGCATGTAACGACAGAGAAGGGAGCCAGTCGAATCGTTTTTCAAAGAATTATGTTTTCAAATACTTTCCAAAAACCTCCAACAGTGATTTTTATCACTATTGTAACATATGTAACATAGAAAACCCGATTTTGTAATCCATAGCTCCGTTTTGTGCAAGCCGAGGAGTCCTCGAGCTTGAGGAGCTTAGGTAGAATGCGCGTACCAATTTTCATTATTTTTAGATACCATTTACCCTTCCAAATAGCATCTAGGACCTAATTTTTAACTATGCCGGTCACTAGATGTGAAACCGGTTAAAACTAGTCTAGAAACTATAAAAAGAGCTAGAGAGCTCATTTTTGGGGTTAGCTTGTTTGAGGTTAGAGTTCTTTTGAGCTTGTAATAGTGTTCTTGAGTAATAGAGCTAATTTCTCACCTTCCATTGTGTCTTGCTTGTCTCTTCGTAGTGTGTGTGTGTATGTGTGTGTGCATTTCTATGCTTCTCACCTTCACTCTCACTTCATCTCACATTCACGATCTTCATATCACTCCTATCTCTTCCGCGGATTGACAATTAAGGAGGTGAAGCTTCTTAACGTGGTTCTCACCATTGTGCTAGAGCAACAGTTCCCCATGACAATAAGAGCATAGATCTACTCCTGAATTGAGAGACTGATGAAGCCTTTTGGAGGTATAAATCTAATCAGCCAAATGAAGTAGGAACAATCATGATATATGAGTTCAAGGATCCTGATAGCCCAGGCAGAGTGACCTACTTAGATCACACCTCAGAGAGGATCTTTGTGGTTACAGAAAATGATAGGCATGCTTACAGAGAATGTGTCCTTTGGTCACCCAAGAGTTGAAACATCCCAAGCTCATGGAGCTCAAAGAGACAGACATAGAGATAGACCTGAGGTAAGCTTTGCCAACCCATTGGGAAGAGAAAGAACGAGAACGGAAACAAAAAGAGCGGAACCTGAGGGACTTAGAGCCCCAAGGAACCAAAAGAATGCTGATGACTTCCCTCTGCCAAGGCCTAGGGAACACACCAGAACCTTGAGACCTACACAGCTAGTTAAGTCCATGAAGAAATACTTCGATGGCACAGGAGACCCATATAATCATGTGGCTGAGTTTAGGCAAGTCTTGAGAGCTGAGCAAGTTGAGGACCTATTCACGCAGTATAATGCCTTTGGTCTAACCCTTAGGAACACAGCCCTTACGTGGTTTCAACCATTGAATGAGAGACAGTTCAGGAGCATAGACCAACTCTTAGAGGCTTTCATCACTGAATTCTCTAAAAGTGGCATAAGGCATAATACTTCCTCATTGATACATAGCTTCAAGCAGACCCCTCAGGAGACCGTGAGACTTGCAGGAAGAAGGTTTAGGCAATATCTTGAGAGATGCCCTGGTCCTGAGTTGCCCACACCAGCCAAACAAGTGGCCTTATTCTTGGATGGATTGCTGTTGGAAGCAGCCAGAGGCACAGACGACACGGAAGCATGTAACGACGGAGCAGGGAGCCAGTCGAATCGTTTTTCAAAGAATTATGTTTTCAAATACTTTCCAAAAACCTCCAACAGTGATTTTTATCACTATTGTAACATATGTAACATAGAAAACCCCATTTTGTAATCCATAGCTCCATTTTGTGCAAGCCAAGGAGTCCTCGAGCTTGAGGAGCTTAGGTAGAACAAGCGTATCAATTTTCGTTATTTTTAGACATCGTTTACCCTTCCAAATAGCATCTAGGACCTAATTTTTAACTATGCCGGTCACTAGATGTGAAACCGGTCAAAACTAGTCTAGAAACTATAAAAAGAGCTAGAGAGCTCATTTTTGAGGTTAGCTTGTGTTGAGGGAGAATCAAGTAAGAAGAAGAAAAGAAGAAGACAACGAAAGAAGCAGCTTCACTAAAAAGCAAGATCTGAAGATACATCTCTGCAGGAAGCCCCGCAGGGGCGCATTACCCATCTCTGCACAGAGCCCAGCAGGGGCACGCATCAGGCAAAAAGGCAAATCATCCAGGTCATGCACGGTGGAAAGAAGTAAACAGCCTCAAAGCAATACAACAGGATCAGATGTGTGCAACCAGGACAAATCAGAGGACCAAAAGTTATAAAGGGGTAGAGGCTGAAAAAGTTTAAGAGGGTGACTAAGAATAGCACATTCCTAGTCACTGATGGCGTGCGTGGCAACCCAAGTCAACAGGCAAGACAAGTGCAACAGGCTCTCGAGTAGTAGAGCTTGAATCAAGAAGGCCATCGAATCTGCATGTCTGTTTAACTACAGACAACACTGACCAAGGGGAGCGTGCGGAGAAAAGCAGAGCGCCTCTAAAACGTAATGCAAGATCAAGAATCAGGCAACACTGTGCGGGAAGCAAAGTCTGTCAAGGGACGACAGAGATGAAGAGGGGGAGAGTGTTGCAGAGCCAAAGAGCGCACAAAGCAGAGAAAAAGACGGGCCCCAAAATTTTTCCGATTTGGACTACATATTTTTGTATCATATTCATTCGTGTAATATATTTTCCCTTGTAAATGCACTAGAGGAGTCCTCTAGATGCATCCCCACAGAAAAGTAGAGATTACCCATGTACAATAGTAGGAAATTAGTCTCTTAGTGAATAAAGTGCCGGTCACTTGTGTGAAAGGACCAAACTTAGTGCTCATGTATATAAGTCACTTTGTGACTCTTTGTAAAAAACTCTTGCCATTGTGAACAAGGAGCTCTTCTGAATTTTCGAGTTTGCCTCTTTCTTGCTGATTTTGATCTTCATTTTGCTCTGGTATGTGTGTGTGATGCTTGAAATGCATGTGTAGGACTGTTGTCTACCCCTTCCCCTTTGTTTTGAGCTGCTGTAGTGCGTGCGTAAGCTAGGAGAAGCTGTGGCGCGGGTATTTGTGATTCCCGTCAGTCACTGTTTTTGCCATAACTTGAAGCAGAGTGGTCAGAATTGAGTGAAACCACCACCCTTGGATGCGTCTCGTCGAGAGCTTCGAAACGAGTACCCTATTGCATATATTCGGAGTTCTGGGCTGGGAGAAAACCTCAAAATACCAAAACTGCTAAAAAGAGGCTTGCGGCAAACACTTTCAGTATTTCAGTAAGTGTGAGAGGTAGTAGTCTTTTCTCATGCATGCTAGCTAAACCACTTCATTATCCATCACGTGTGCACAAGTCTTCATACACTTGGTAAGTCGTTCCTTAGGATTGACATTAAAATATGTGTTAAAGATCCCACTATATGCACTTGTGTGGCAATTGAGGTATAGTCTCATTGGCACAAGTCCTTGAGTCTTCTTGGCTCAAGTACACACGTTTTTGGCACCGTTGCCGGGGAACACTCAACCAAGGTGCCTTCGTGATGGTTATAGAGCGAGTGTGATCGAATCGTACTTGTAGAGGTGAAGCTGTCCTTTGGCAAGTAGTTAGTCACTTCAGCACTTGTTACTTCACATCCCCGAGGTGTGTGTGATAAGTCTTAGGTTTAGGAGTAGTAGGAGGAGAGTAGGAAGAGTGAGGGAGTAGATTAGAGTAGTTTTCATCCTTTGCCTTGTTGTTTCATTTTCAGTAGATAGGAAAAAAATCAAGTATAAAAACCAAAAAAGTCATTTTGAAAATCACTTGTTTCTGAGCAAGTATCGTGGAGGAGCTGTCAAGTATCGCGAAGAGAGTATCGTTTCTGAGCTTGTGGAGTGTCTTTGAGCAAGAAAAGGTGTTAGAAGAGTGAGAAAGAGCATCAAAGGTGAGCCACTCAGTAGCTAAATCCTTTTGATCACTCAAGTATTTCCATATCAGTATAAAACGATCTGCGCCAGGTATCGTCTGAGAGCTACAGGGGGTAAAAAGGTGTGTTTTGATTGATACAAAGAGTGGGGAGAGGAGAGAAGAGCTAGGAGGTCAAGGGCATCAAACCAAAATTTCAAAAACATTTTTCTAAAATTGTCTAAGGGTCAAGTATCGTTTTACTCCCGCGGTCGAGTATCGCGATACTTCACAAGTATCGTTTTGCTCCTGTGGTCGAGTATCGCGATATTTCCTGTCGATCATGTATCGTTTCATACCGATCGCGATACTTGTTCAGAGATCGTTTGCCAGTGATCGTCTATTGAGTATCGTGGATTGTGTATCGTTTCGTGCCGATCGCGATACTTGAGAAGTATCGTTTGGTCAAAGATCGCGATACCTGATAAGTATCGTGTATTGTTTTGCCAGCGATCGTTCGTGAGAGGTCGTGTATCGTTTGGGTCAAGTATCGTGTATCGCTCCTCAGAGATCGCGATACTTGCCAAAGATCGCGTATCGTTTCATTCAAGTATCGGCGATCGTTGGTCGCGTATCGTTTGGGTCAAGTATCGTGTATCGCTCCTCAGAGATCGCGATACTTACCAAATATCGTGTATCGCCGATCGTTTCAGTTCAGAGATCGTGTATCGTGGATATCAAGTATCGTATATCGTTTCCAGCCAAGTATCGTTTGGCCCAGAGATCGCTTAGATCAAAGATCGCGATACTTCTCTCATATCGAGTATCGTTTATTCCAAGTATCGTGTATCCCCTGTGACCAAATATCGTGTATCGTTTGCTTTCAGGTATCGGTATCGTTTCATTTAGCGATCGGTATCGTTTAGCAGGTATCGTGATATTTGTCAGAGATCGTGTATCGTCTGAACCCAGAGATCGGGTATCGTGGAATTTTGGAAACAAGTATCGTGATTGTAGAAAATTCTTCTTCAGTCATTTCTTTCCAGCCCAAGTCTTCTAGACATTTTTTGACCTATAGAGAAGAGTGCCAAAGGCCCAAGGGTATCAAAGTCTGATCAGAGCTCTTAAGTGGATGAACCTGAGATCCGGAAGAACCCTAGGAAGCCGAAGAAGTGTAATCTCTTTCGTAGGTAGTGTAGCAGAGCCAAGCAACGGTTCACATTACTCGGAGACCTCCAGTGAGTCAGAGGAAGAAATTCCCATGGCTTCAGAGGATATGCAAAACACAGTACCCATGATTGGCATGATGTCAATCATAGAAGGAGAGTACAGAACCTCCTTGGAGTATGTGAACACCAACCACTATGAGATCCCCATTTATTTGGATGGTCTAAACAGATCTGTGGCCAGATTAAAGAAAGCATCAGAGGCTTACATAGTGCCTAGACCAGCAGTCAAGTACGTAGGAGGACTGTACATGGACAAACGCGATATCCAATACGTTGTCACAGAACACCCGGAAAACATTAATGAACATGGTGAAGAAAATAATGCTTCAAGCTTAAATGGAGGTGGAAACGAAGAGCAAGTAACTACTCCTAGAGGGAGATCTACGATTAATAAAATTTGGAGAGGAGACCTGATTCCCCAGGATGACACTCTAATAGATGTATATTTGATCAATGGGATGGAGCATCTGCCTAGAGCCCATTCCTCTATATGGGAAGCTGCTCCTAATCCAGTTACCATCTATGAGTTACAAGATCCTGAGTTCCCAACCATCATCACATATTTGGATAAGAATCAGAGAAGATATTGGCCATTAACAGAATTAGAAAGAGCTGAGTTGAAATATCAGAACATCCCAGTGTTCCCTCCTAGGGACCAAGCCACTACTTCACGAAACCCACTTGGAACATCCCAGAATGATTCATATCAACAGTCGGAACAAACACAACAAACACAACAAACCCAGATCCCAGTCAGACCACATGTACAGTTCACAATGCCTGCAAATAACCCTAACTACCGACCTCAACCAGCTATTGACCCAAGACTTGGAGTTCATGCTCCAGTCAGACCACAGGTAGTAAGAGGACCAGGCAGACCAATAGGAAGACCAATTTTTCCAGTAATACCTAGACAACCTGAAGCAAGAAGGAGATTAAGGTCAATCCAAGTTGCTAAATGCATGAGAAATCACTATGATGGCTCTAGTGAACCTTACAACCATATAGCAGAATTCAAACAAGTAATTAGAGCCGAACAAGTAGATGACTTTCTGATTCAATATGAGTCCTTTGGTCTTACTCTGTCAGACACAGCATTGGCATGGTTTCAGCCATTGGACCCTAATGCCTTTCAGAACATGGAGCAAGTATATCAAGAAATGATTGAAGAATTTACCAAATCAGGAATTAAAAACAATTCTTCATCATTAATCCACAGCTTCAAGCAAGTCCCTACCGAATCAGTGAGATTGGCTGCAAGAAGATTCAAGCAGTATGTGGATAGATGCCCCGTAGAGGAGAGGCCTACCCAAAATAAAATGGTATCATTATTTTTGGAAGGATTGTTGAACGGAACTTTGAGGTCATTAGTGTATGTAAAGAGGGTTCAAACTTTGCAAGAGTGTATGAAGGAATGTATAGACCTAGAGGACAACCTAGCAGAAGACTTGAAAATACCTCAAGGTAGTTTGAAAAGCGAAGAGTCAGCCAGTAGCACATCAAACCCTAAAAACAATGTGGAGGAAATAGCAGATTTAGTAGCAAAAAAACTGAACGTTCAAGGACAGAGGAATTATCCCACTAATCCTATGAGACTGCCTATGCTTAGAAGATGTATGCAGTGTGGAGGAGATCATCCTTCTCATTTGTGTATTAGGGGAGTAGTCCCACCACTTGCCTATGCTCATCATAGACCCTCTGTCCCCGGACCTCTACAATATTGCAGTGTAGAGCAAAGGTATACAAACCATAGCACAGAGAATTGCCCTTACAATAGGCAAACCAGACCCACCCAGCCTTATGCAAGACCGTATGGATATCCCCAAAGAGATCAAGGAGGTGAAGCCTTTAGGTATCCCACTTATCAGTCGCAGGCCCCAGCACCGTGACCATATGCCTATCAGGGATACACACAACCACAACCAGTGCTAGGACAACAACCACCCCATCCTCAGAACGTTGTCCCAGTCAAGATGGCCCAACCTGAAGAAAACCTAGAGAGGGCTTTAGTCCCAGCCACACCTTTGGCTAGCAATGAACCATATGACTTATCTTACAATCATAGCCAAGGAATATGTCCTAATTATGAAAGTTCTATGATAGAGAATGGACAACTGTACGACCCATATGCCTATGACATGGAAGTACCGGATAGTTCATACGGATACGAGCAGGAATATGTCCCAGTAATGTACACGGCTCCTAGAGCAACCATACCACCTCGACCAATGAATAGACCGCCTGTACCCAGAGGACCGTGTTACAGATGTGGAGGTGACCACTATATCAGAGAATGTACATTACCAAACCCACCACCACCACAACGAATTTGGGAAGGCTACTGTAGCGATTGCGGTAAGGAACACCTTTTCAGAGATTGTCCTAAGAACCCCAACAAAGTCACATCTAACGTGCAGATTAATGTGATAGAAGTGATTGAATCATCAGGGAGCGATAAAGAGTACACCGTACCCTTGAAGGCCATAACAAGAGCCAAAGCCAGAGAGAACCCTGATAAAACGGAGGAGAACAATCAAAGTGACAAAGAGAGGGATACACCCATCCCTCAAAGAGTTGAAGACTCCGAAGAACCAGAGAAAAGTATTGCCAGTAAAAGGTCACAAAAATGGAAGCACCGAAGAGAGAGATTAAAAGAAAAGAAACTATTACAGAGGAAGGAAAAAGAGGGAAATGAACAACAACCAAAAGAAGAACCGAAGAAGGACGAAGGAAACAAAAATGAGAAGTGTAAGAAAGAGGAGGTAGGATCAGTCTTAGCAGATCCTATGCCAGAAGAATTAGCCATGTGGATTCAGGCATATAAGGCACGAATAGAAGCAGGACCTACCATAGAGCAACACGAGAGAGAATATCCAAGAGGCGACTTAGAAAAGGAAAGACTGGAAATCTGCAAGAAATTGATAGAAGTTGCACAACAAACCTTAGAAACACATGCATCGCCTTTACCCAAAACCCGGATTTCCGAAGGAGAATTCCAAGAGTGTGTAAACACTCATGAAAAGCCTGAAGTAAGTAGACCACAGAATGACGAATGTGGTGCTGAGAGAAGGGAAGGATCCATAGTTCCCGAAGTAGAAGGAGAATGGACTAAGGATCTATGGGCTCGAGTTCAAGAGGATAAATGGAAGAAAGTGGAAGGAATGGAACCACCCTTTGAAGAATTAGAAGCAGAAAATGAAATAGAGGGTTCAATACCTGAACTAAATTCAGAAGAAATTTTTCCAATGGATGCAAGTGACAAAGGAGAGGAAGATGTAGAGGAACTGCCCAACTACACCGGGGAGTACGAGCGCAATTCAGAATTGTATCGCATTCCATCAATAAGGAGACGGGAAACAAACCTATCAGTCCAAACTTCTGAGATCATACAACGCCTTAGAGAGGTAAAAATCCCATGTACCTTAACCTTTGAAGAACTCTTAAAGGTAAAACCATATTTGAAAGAGAAATTGATCAATCAATGGGAAGTCAAGGAGGAAAAGAAAGAGACAGCAGATGAAATAAACACAGTGAGAATTCCAGTGGATAAAGTAGGAGACTTTAGTGAGGGAGATGAAGGAAATACCTGCCTTCCAATTACTTATAGGGGTTACACTACCAAAGCCATATTAGATTCAGGAGCCGGTGTTGGCATTGCTACCAAAGAAATTTGGGAGAAATGGGGAAAACCAGCATTAAGGCCAACTCGCATGAAAATACAAATGGCAGATGGACATACGGAAAGACCCTTAGGATTGTTGGAACGAGTAGTCTTCACTACTTGTGGAGTGGAATTTGAACACACTTTAGCAATATGTCACTTCGAGAGGCCAAGTAATTATGAAATGATCCTGGGAAGGCCTTTCATGAGACAGCTAAAGGTCGTACAAGATTGGGGAAAAGACGCGGTATACTTACAACACGCTGGAACCACCACTAGAATAAATCTACATACGTACACTTATCAAGATGTGCCACCTCTACAATGGAACCAAATCCATAAAGAGGAAGACGATCAATCGATTCATAGTGCAGGTTCTAGTGATCAATCCTGGATGAACGAGGACACTCACCTGTGGGTATGTCAAGCTGCAAAGAAGGAAGAGGAGAGAAGAAAAAGTTGGCAGCAGAAACAAGGAATAGTGAGATCTGTACAAGATCCAGCCTATATGCCACAAGTATTTCCGAATGAAGAATTCGAACCTCACGGTTGGATGGAAATCTTAGCTACCCTCGATGTCTGTGTAAACGAAGAAGTAGTGACCATGAACGAATGTATTGATGAGGAGGGTTATGATGTTAGCCTGTATATGGTAGTCCTTCAGGAGGCAGAAGAAGGAGAAGTGATCGAGAAAGACTGGAAGGAGGACTACGAGAGCATTGAAATGGAACCTGAACCCATGGATCTAGGAAATGGTACCACCAACATAAATATCACCGCCAATGAGAAACACTAGGAACTCACACAGAAAGGGGAATTAGAAATTGAGGAGGAATTAGAAAATGAAGAGAACAAACCCCAAGACCAATTTGAGGTACCAGCCCATTTTAAAAAATATGAAGTGGAGGAGAGGAAAATTGCTATTCAAATGCCGAAAAGAGAAGCACAGCCTGGAATAGCATATGATAATAAGGAACAAACCAAGAAAATAGTTGTAACTATGGAAGGAGGTGAGGAACGATGTACCTTCATAGGACAGGATGTCTCAGTAGAAGAAGAGCAAGAGTTAATTCGTCTCATAAGAGAATACCGGGATGTCTTTGCTTGGACTTATAAGGACCTGAAAGGAGTAGATCCATCTATATGTGCGCATAGAATCCCCATGACATCCGAAGCCAAACCTTCTAAACAAAGACCATACACTTACAATGATGTGTATTGAGCCAAGATAAAAGAGGAAATAGACAAGTTGCTAGATGCTGGATTCATCTATGAAATTGAGCACACGGAATGGGTGTCACCCTTGGTGGTTGTACCAAAGAAGAATGGAAAGTTAAGAGTGTGCATCAATTTGAAGAAAGTGAACGCCGCAACCATAAGGGATAGTTATCCCTTACCAATCACTGATCATCTCTTGGAAAGGGTAGCAGGGAAGGAAGTTTATAGTTTTCTGGATGGCTTTTTAGGGTATAATCAGGTAGCCATTGCTCCTGAGGACCAACATAAGACAGCATTTGCAACTGAATGGGGAGTATAGGCCTTTAGAGTCATGCCTTTTGGTTTAACGAATGCCCCAGCTACTTTCCAAAGATTGATGTGTCATGTGTTCAAGGAATTTCTGAGAAAAAGTATGGAGGTATACGTGGACGATCTTTGTACATATTCAGCTATACGATCAGAGCACATCCCTGAACTAGAAAGGATTTTTGCCAAATGTCGGCAATATCGAGTATGCCTCAATCCTGAAAAATGTGTCTTCATGGTTCGACAAGGGAAAATCTTAGGACATATTGTCTCTAAGAATGGGATTTCAACGGATGAAGACAAAATTAAAGTAATTTTGGATTTACCAAGACCTAAAACTGCTAAAGAAGTTCAAGCATTTATGGGACATTGTGGATACTATCGAAGATTCATACATATGTACGCCATAATTGCTAGACCTCTTTATGCATTATTGACTCTGTTCAAATGGACCGAAGAATGCGAAAAAGCTTTTAACGAGTTAAAGAATCGATTGAGTTCAGCACCCATCCTTCGAGTCCCCAATTGGAATAAACCGTTTCACATGCATGTGGATGCTTCCAAGTTTGCCATTGGTTGCATCTTAGCTCAACCAGCTGACACAGGAAAATTAGACCACCCGATAGCCTATGCCAGTAGACAGTTAAATCAAGCGGAACGAAATTATACTACCACGGAAAGAGAAGGCCTAGGGATGGTATACGCAGTCAAGAAATTCAGACATTACTTACTGGCAAACAAATTCAAATTCTTCATTGATCATCAAGCCCTATTGTACCTAGTCAACAAGCCTTGTAATACAGGACGACTAGTACGATGGTTTTTATTGCTAATGGAATTTGATTTTGAGGTAATAGTCAAGAAGGGAAACACCCACATAAGAGCAGACCACTTATCTCGAATGACTCATGGAGAACCACCCATAGGAGTACCAGATGATCTGCCAGATACTTATCTTTTTAATCTGGAAGTATGTCCTCAATGGGCAGAAAAATTGATCCCTATACTTACACATGGACCTAAAGATGGGATCACACCAAACCAAACGCAAGACCTTTGGAGGACCAAAAACCTTCACATCATTGCGGGAAGTTTGTACCACCAGGATTCAAGCGGATTACTGATGAGATGCGTGGAAGAAGAGGAACAAGAAATGTGGCTTCAGAAAGCACACATCAATCAATGGAACACTCATTTGAATGCAAATGGAACGTGGCAAACACTCAAGAGATTTGGCATATATTGGCCAACCATGCAAAGAGATGCACATAACTATGTGTCAACCTGTCAAACCTGTCAAGAACAAATCCCAGATGAGAACTCTACCTTATGCTATTCTACGATAGCACCAAGATGGAGCATGCCACTGGTAAAGTTCTTGAAAACTCAAGAATACCCTGATGGAGCTACTTTAGCAAGGAAGCGTGCTCTTGAAGAACAGAGTAAAGACTATGCCATCATAGGAAAACAACTCTTTAAACGAGGGAAAGATAACCAATTAAGAATGTGCATCCATGAAAATGAATATCTTTCTGTCTTAGAGATGGCTCATACAGGAGCTGCAGGAGGACACTTCTCTGCAGACAAAACAGCAAAAATGATCCTCTTTGCTGGAATGTGGTGGCCAACTCTACACCAAGACGCCATAACATATGTGCAACGGTGTGATACTTGTCAACGAACGAAATATCCTATTAGAAGAGATGAGATGCCACTTAGACCCATGATGAGTGCTAGAGCTTTCACGAAATGGGGAATAGACTTTATAGGACCTATTAGCCCACCAGCAAAAGGGTCACATGCCGAATACATAATTGTAGCCATAGATTACCTGACCAAATGGGTTGAAGCAAAGGCAACAACGAAAAATGACGCAAGAACTACAGCCAAGTTTCTCTTTGAGAACGTCTTCACTAGATTTGGACTACCTATAGAGATTGTGAGTGATAGAGGTACGCACTTTGTTAATGAAGTAATAGAAGCCTTATTGAATGAATTCTTGGTAATTCATAAGAAATCTGCCCCTTATCACCCACAAGCAAATGGACAAGCGGAAAGTTCAAATAAAATCTTGTGTACTGTTCTCACCAAAATCGTTAACAACGGTAGATCAGATTGGGATAAACAGTTACACCATGCTTTATGGGCATTTCGAGTAGCCTATAAAACCGCAATAGGCACTACTCCTTTTAACTTAGTGTACGGACAAAATGCTATTTTGCCAATTGATTTCTTGATTCCCACTCTTAGAGTAGCAACTACTTACGAGTGGACAGGACATGAATTATCAGCCCAATTGGACCAAATAGAAAAGCTTCATGAAACTAGGTTACAAGCAGTAGCAGGTATTTATGCTGCGAAAAGACGACAGAAGGCCTATTTTGATGCGCACATAAAGGACAAAAATTTGAAAGAAGGAGATTTAGTTTTGGTATACACTTTGAAACAACATGCTAAGAAGTTGCAAAAGAGAGGATATGGTCCTTTAATCATTAATCGCATATCTACAAGTGGAGCCATTAGCTTAGCAGCCTTAGATGGAGACGTGTTACCAAACTATATCAGTGGGTGTAGAGTAAAAAATACCCAGAACCATTAACAGAAGAAACCATGTCACGACTAATCAAAGGTAAAAACAGACGCATAGAAGAGGAAAGAATACGAGAGGAAGCAAGACAGGAATCATTGGAAAGAATAAAGAAACGAAAAGAGTGGATGAGAGAGCGAGATGAAAGATATCGTCAAGGAGAAGAACTCATCCCGATGGCTAACTTTAGAGCCACTCAAAACCTAGGATCGCAAAGAACACAACCATATCTAAATTTGGGAGCCGGAAAAACGGAGTATCACTTGGTGAATGCTCTCATAGACACAGGAGCCGCTGTAAGCTTCATCAAGCTTTCTTTGACCCAAAAACTCCAGGAGACAATACGCCCATCGATGGCCCAGTTGATAGGAATAGGAGGAACAATTACTCAATGCATAGGTGAGATCACCTTACCGTTGCATCTTGGCAACAATACTATGGAACGAAAGCTGTTAGTGTGTCATGACCAAGATTTACTTGAAGAGGTAGTGTTAGGACCAACCGATTAGGTGCTAGCATCTATGAGGACGGCCTAGGAAGATCTGTGGTCCAAATCAAAAACCCTGACCAATCCATTGGTCTGGAGCATCCAGCAGTCAAGTTTGAAAACGGAGCATACTTGGACAAAGAAGGAACTATATATGTCGTCACTAGTCACCCAGACAGGACCGATGAATTCGGGAATGTGATCCCTGAGGCGGACATAGGTGACCTAGAGCAAGGGAACATAGGAGGAGAGCCTAGGACCCCTCGAGGAAAATCCGTTCTTACTAGAATCCTCCATCCCGAGTGGGTTCCTGTTGGAAGCAGCCAGAGGCACAGACGACACGGAAGCATGTAACGACAGAGCAGGGAGCCAGTCGAATCGTTTTTCAAAGAATTATGTTTTCAAATACTTTCCAAAAACCTCCAACAGTGATTTTTATCACTATTGTAACATATGTAACATAGAAAACCCCATTTTGTAATCCATAGCTCCGTTTTGTGCAAGCCGAGGAGTCCTCGAGCTTGAGGAGCTTAGGTAGAATGCGCGTACCAATTTTCGTTATTTTTAGATACCGTTTACCCTTCCAAATAGCATCTAGGACCTAATTTTTAACTATGCCGGTCACTAGATGTGAAACCGGTCAAAACTAATCTAGAAAATATAAAAAGAGCTAGAGAGCTCATTTTTGGGGTTAGCTTGTTTGAGGTTAGAGTTCTTTTGAGCTTGTAATAGTGTTCTTGAGTAATAGAGCTAATTTCTCACCTTCCATTGTGTCTTGCTTGTCTCTTCGTAGTGTGTGTGTATGTGTGTGTGCATTTCTATGCTTCTCACCTTCACTCTCACTTCATCTCACATTCACGATCTTCATATCACTCCTATCTCTTCCGCGGATTGACAATTAAGGAGGTGAAGCTTCTTAACATGGTTCTCACCATTGTGCTAGAGCAACACCAAATTTGGCGCCGTTGCCGGGGATCGAGTCTAGGACGAATGTGTGATGGTAAGAGTATAGCAAGAAGTGGCGTTGGAAGGTAAAAATTTCAGTTTTTGTTGTTGTTTTTACTTAGTTTTTAGTGTTTTTCACCTCCCCCACACTCCATCTTCATCACCGCATCATCATCTTCATCTCCAAAAAAAATCAGAAAATTCACCATATCCACCCATTCTCCTCATTTCCCCTCATTTGTGCATGCGAGAGAGTGAGAGAGAGCTCTTGTGCTTGTGTGTGCTTTTGCTTTCTTGAGTTTTCTTGCAGGTACAGTACTCCAGTGCATCAGGAAGGCTGCAAAAAGGTAAGAAAATCACCTTCTGTCAGAATTCTGCCGAGTGTGTCTGACCATCGCGATGGTCTGCAACCTTCGGTATTTTTGGTAGGCGACCACACCACGAGGTAGGCGACCCTTGCGCTTGCATGAATCCACAGGCGCATCTAAAAAATTCATAGTTTGGTGGACCATCGCGACGGTCTCAGACAATCGCGATTGTGTCACACCATCGCGATTGGCTCACGCCATCGCGACGGCTGGGCCGGACCATCGCGACGGTCTCACGCCATCGCGACGGTTCATTTTGGACCATCGTGATTGTTTGGTTGACCCCACACCATCGCGATTGGCTCACGCCATCGTGCCGACGGTGCCACATGGCAAGCTAGACCATCGCGACGGTTCATTTTTTGGACCATCGCGACGACACCCTCAGACCATCGCGATTGTGCACTTTCACGCCATCGCGACGGTGCAATTTCACGCCATCGCGATTGTGCAATTTCACGCCATCGCGATTGCGCAATTTCACGCCATCGCGACGGTGCACTTTCACGCCATCGCGACGGTCCGAGACCATCGCGATCATCCCAGACCATCGCGATCGTCTCACGCCATCGCCATTGTGCACCCCCATCGCAAATTTTAGGGTTCCATTTTTTGGCCAATTTTGGGGCTATTTTTGGGAAATTTTTGGGTGATTAGACTCATAGGAGACCCCTTAGCTCATATTTGGAGAAAAACCTGTTTGTCAGTTTTTACCCCCCAGGGCCTGAACGGTCATAACTTTTTCATCCGAAGTCCGTTTTTTGAGCTTAATAGCTCGTTAGAAAGCTCTTGACGAGTACTAAGTGACCTCAACTGTTTTTTTCTTAAAGGATACGTTTATTTTTAGATAAGCTATTTTGAGGTTGACCTAGTTTGGGACTAGAAAGCCAGGGGGCAAGCATTGAAAAGTTGGGCAAAAGGGAAGGGACTTAAAAGGTGTATATACTCAAGTGCTTGATCATCCAACTGTGAATTGGTCTAATATTGAATTTTTTCCAGGTCTAGCAAGGGCAATCAAAGGCAACCAAGGCAAGGCAGTGAAGGGCATAAAGCTTGGGAAGCGCAGCTTCTTGGGCATCAGAGCAACCAGAAAAGCTGACTCAAGGTTGGAAGATTACTCAACCCCCTCAGTCAATTCTTAGCTTAGGCTAAACGGTAGTGTTGTGGATTAACGACGATAGGAACGCCTCAAGTTCAAGAGAGTTAAATTTATCAAGTTCAAGACTAAAATAAAGGTGTGTGACACGAAAACCTAAAGGAAAGAACATAAGTCTGACGGAACGAGAACTCAAAGTACCACGGAAAGTCGAATTCCTGACGCATACAGTAAGACAAGAATCTTTAAAAGAAATTTAAAAAGAATCAAGAAAGTAATAACAAAGAATCTTTGACGATTTGAGCATGTACTGAGTGTGCAAGGAACAAAATTAATGAACCTTAGATCGGACAAACATATAGGTAAGTCAGACCGACGAAGCCTTAGATCATCAGAGGCAAGTGTAAGAACTACTGCACGATCGTGGGCTCAACAATTGAACACTAGTTATCTCTACGAGAGCTCAGACACGAGCGAATCAAAAATGGCATTTAGCACAGAAAACCAGAAGGAGGGTCTAATGTAGCCTATTTAGAAAAACCTGAAGGACCCTATAGAACACAACTAGAGTTTCTCCGAACCAACCGATTAGGTGCTCGCATCTATGAGGATGGTTTGCGAAGGCAAGTGGTGCAAATGCACAACCCCGATCAACCCATTGGATTGGAACGTCCAGTGGTGAAATTCGAAAGAGACGCGTACATAGACAAAGAAGGAACAATGTACATATTAAGTACGCAGCCAAACAATACGAATGAGTTTGGCGTGATTCAACCAGAGACGGAAACAAAATCTCAAGGAAAAGAACCATTAGAAGAGCCTAGAACACCTAGAGGGAAATTTGTACTGACACGAGTACTAATCCCGGAATGGATCCCTCAGGACAACAGAAGCATAGAGTTGTTTGTAAATAAAGAAACTGATGAAGCCTTTTGGAGATACAAGACCGAAATACTTAGTGAGGTAGGTATCATCACTATATACGATTTCAAGGACCCGGATACACCTGGAAGGGTTGTATACCTGGATGAGACTTCAGAAAGAGTCTTTGTGGTGCTTGACCGCGCTAAAAACACATACACATGGAGAGGTGAATTGGTATTCCCTCCATCTAGAACGAACATGAATACAAGTCAACAAGGGGCAGGAACATCCTCAGCCCATGGAAATCAAAGAGAGGGAAATAAAGAAAGACCCGAAGTAAGCTTCAATCATCCCATAGGGAGAGATAGAACAACCACGGACACTAATAGAGCGGATAGACAAAGAGATCATGGAGTACTAGGCGGTAGAGATGATTTTCCTCTACCTAGACCACGCGAACACGCAAGAATATTGAGACCCACACAGTTAGTAAAATCAATGAAGAATTCTTTTGATGGGACAGGAGATCCCTATGACCATGTGGCAGAATTCAAGCAAGTACTAAGAGCCGAACAAGTTGAAGACATGTTCACGCAATACAACGCATTTGGACTAACGTTAAAGAATACCGCTTTAACTTGGTTCCAACCTCTACAACAAAGGCAATTTAGAGACATCCATCACTTTTTAGAGTCATTCATCACTGAATTCTCTAAAAGTGGGGTTAGACATGACACGTCTTCGTTGATTCATAGCTTTAAACAGACTCCTCAAGAAACAGTAAGACTGGCAGGACGTAGGTTTAGACAATATGTTGAACGATGTCCAATGCAAGAGCTACCCTCACAAGCCAAGCAAGTGTCATTGTTTTTAGACGGCTTGTTGAGCTCTAAACTACGCTCCTACATGTACCTAAAAGAACCCAGAACGCTAGAGCAATGTGTAAGAACTTGTATAGACATTGAGGACAACTTAGGAGACGAGTTGGAACTCTCAAAGGTCTATAAGGACTCAGACTGTTCATCTCTAGCATCCACAAAATTATCTAGCTCAATAGAAGACCTAGCAGAAAAAGTGGCACAGAAACTAGGAGTTTCTAGTAAACCTAGGGCGCTAACAAACAAGCGTTGTTACACCTGTGGTGGTGACCATATGGCAAATGTGTGTCCCAATGCACCACAACCCCAAGCCAACCCTAGTGGCCAATACTGTACAATTGAGAGAAGATACACGAATCATACGGCTCAGGAGTGCCCATACAACAAACAAACCGTGAGACAGAACTACCCGCAAGCATACCCGCAGCCAGGTAGGTATCAAGGCCAATACAATGCTCAGCCTTATTACTATAGGCCTCCCCAGAACTACCCATACCAGGCTCAACAGAGACCTCAACCTGTCTTAGCTCAGCAGCCACCCCCACCAGCGAATGTCATCTCAGTCAAATACGCGGCTGCAGAAGAGAACCTAAGTAGGGCCTTAGTGCCTTCTTCACCTTTGATCACAGAGAGTGACCCACACTCAAACAGTTTTGACTCCACTCATGTAGATAGTCCACCCGCATATTACACAGAGTCACCAGAACATGTGGAGACATATCATTATGATAGTCCACCAATGGAACCTAGTTGGGAGCCAGACTATGCTAATGTGATGTACACAAACCCAAATCCACGGCCCCAATTCAGACAACAAAGACCACACGGCCCTAGAGGACCATGTTTTAGGTGCCAAGGAGATCATTTCATAAAGGATTGTCCACATCCCCCAATGGCAGGACAATCACAGTACTATAACATCCAAGGCTTTTGTGCTGATTGTGGCAAAGAGCACATAATCAAAGATTGTCCTAAGAACCCTGTTAATGCTTCGAATGTGACACCGATCAACGTGATAGGTATTGTAAATAACGCAGATGGATCCAACCCTACATACGTGCCTATCCAAGCTATAACAAGAGCCCAGGCTCTCTTACAGAACCAACAGCTTAATCAGGAGAAAGTAGCCGGAACTAGTGAAGTTGCAGAATCTAGCAGTAAAAAGACAAAATCTTGGAAAGATTCTAGAGAAAGAATTAAGAGAAAATGGAGTAAAAAAATAAGTGAGTTGGAAGGAAGTTTGAAGGAATCTAGAGCCAAAATCCAAGAATTGACTTCACAGGAATTGAATCAAGAGAATCTAACTCAAAAATCAGGATCAGTTTTAGCGGAACCCATACCAGAAAATCTAGAAATGATGTTTCGTGCATATCAGGCTAATTAAAAGAAGGACCTCAGGTAGCTGAAATGAGCAAAAACTACCCTCGAGCTGATCTGGAAATTGAGAGAACTAAACTTTGCGTAAAGATGGTAGAACTAGCACAAGCTTTGTTCGAAGCCTCTAGATATCTTAATTGGACTAACATGGCAAAACCGGAATTACATTTTCAAGGACTAATGGAGAGGCTAGAATATTTGATTGAAAGCAAAGAGAAAAAGGATCAGCATAGGAACCCTATTATCTCAGAGACACAGGAAAGGAATGCACCATCCCTGTCTCAAGTACCCAACTCAGAAAGTCAAGACAACCTGTCTTCCATACATAGGTACTCACATGAATTTTTGAGAGAAATCCAAGAAGAGAAATCGAGAAAGGAACAAGGAACCCATCCTCCTATTCAAGAAATAGATGACTTGCAGAAACAATTTCCCCAAGACATTCCCTCTATTTACGATAGTGTAGAGGAGGAACAACTGAGTGAACACACAGGATTTGAATCTAATTCTTTACAAGAATTACCTCAGTTCACAGGACCTTGGGAAGCAAAGTCTATTAGTATGAGAGCACCGACGATAATAGTGAGGAATGAAGAATCAGTAATCCCTAGAAACACAGAAGTGATCAAGAATACTAAAGTACAATGTAACCTTACTCTGGAGGAGTTATTGAAGATAAAATCAGAATTGTGGAAACATGTAGCAAATCAATTCCCCGAGCTTGCTACTACTCCCTCACAAATAGGATCACAAAATAAGGTACCAGAAATACCCGTAGAAAAGATTGGAGATGTAAGCGAAGGAGAGGAAGGTAACACTTATCTTCCGATAACCCATCAGGGCTACACCACGAAAGCCATCTTAGATTCAGGAGCCGGAGTAGCCATAGCTACCACCGCTTTATGGAAACGTTGGGGTAAGCCAGCATTGAGACCCACCAGGATGAAGCTACAAATGGCTGATGGACACATAGAAAACACATTAGGCTTACTAGAAGGCATATCTCTCACCACCTGTGGTGTAGAATTTGAGCATACCTTTGCCATTTGTGATTTTAGTAAAAACCATGCTTATGAGATGATATTGGGACGACCCTTCATGCGTCAGTTGCAAATTGTACAAGATTGGGGAACCAATTCGTTGTACTTGCAACATTTAGGAGTGACTACCAAAGTCAATCTTAAAGACTATTCACATCAAGATGTACCCCCAATACAATGGAATACCATCCATAAGACACTAGTAGAGACGGAATCTGTGCACTCATTAGAATCAGATCCTTCTTGGTTGCATGAGGATACTCATTTATGGATGTGTAAAGTAGCCAAACAAGAGGAAGAAAGATTAGAAGCCAGGACCTTAGGTGCAGAACAACATCCACGAACCCTTCAAGATCCAGCCTACGCACCTGTAGTATTCCCTGACGAAGAGTTTGAACCCCATGGTTGGGCAGAAATCCTAGCAACCATGGACGTAGCCATCAATGAAGAACAATGGACACCCCACTGTGACGAGGATGGCTATGATATCTCAGTTTTCACGATAGAGCCAATCATGTGCGATGCAATTTTAGAAGAGTGTGAACCTAACACTGATGCATTTGAGGATGCAAGCGATTTTGATTTAGAATCAATTATCATGGACCCACCCTTTGCATCAGAGGAAGAATATTTTTTCGAGGTAGAAACTCACACTCAGAGACACGAGGAAATTACGAATGAGGTGAGGTTAGCCACGGAAGTGACTAACAAGAGTGAAGGCAAGAAAAGAAAGAAGAAAGAAACCATGTCAGAAAAAGAAGAATCTTTATTTGAAGTACCCGAGAACTTCAAGAAATATGAAATCGAAGATAGAAGAATCATGGTACGAATGCCTAATAGAAAGGCGAATGACGGTCAAGTATATGATAACCGAGAGAAAACTAAGAAAATAATAGTTGCTATCGAAGGAGAAGAAGAAAAATGTACATACATAGGGCATGATTTGACAACCGAAGAAGAAGAAGAATTAGTTGCCCTATTGCGTGAATATAGAGATGTGTTCGCTTGGAGTTATAAAGACCTGAAAGGAGTAGATCCAGATATATGTTCTCATAGAATCCCTATGACTCCAGATGCAAAACCGACAAAACAGAAACCTTACACGTACAATGATAACTACGCTGCAAAGATTAAAGAGGAGATAGATCGCTTGATAGAAGCAGGATTCATTTACGAAATTGAGTATACCGAATGGGTATCTCCCATTGTGGTTGTGCCCAAGAAGAATGGAAAATTGCGTGTGTGTATTAACCTTAAAAAAGTTAATGCCGCAACGATTAGAGATAGTTATCCTCTTCCTATCACAGAACATCTATTGGAAAGAGTCGCGGGCAAGGAAGTTTACAGCTTTCTTGATGGATTCTCAGGCTATAATCAAGTAGCCATTGCTCCAGAGGACCAACACAAGACGGCGTTTGCCACTGAATGGGGCATATTTGCATTTCGTGTGATGCCATTTGGCTTAACAAATGCACCCGCCACTTTCCAACGACTCATGTGTCATGTTTTTAAGGAATTCCTACGCAAGAGCTTGGAAGTTTATGTCGATGACTTATGTGCACATTCAAATGTAAGACAAACACATATCCCAAAGTTAAGGCAAATATTTGACAAATGTCGAGAATATCAGGTTTGTTTGAACCCAGAAAAATGCGTTTTCATGGTCAGACAAGGCAAAATTCTAGGACACATTGTGTCAAAAAATGGAATCTCTACGGATGAAGAAAAGGTGAAGGTAATTGCAGATTTACCTAGACCAACTAATGTGAAAGAGGTACAGGCATTTATGGGCCATTGCGGATATTATAGGAGATTCATACACATGTATGCAATCATAGCCAAGCCTTTGTACTCTCTTTTAACCAACTTTGAATGGACAGATGAATGTGAAAATTCATTCAATGAACTTAAACGACGCTTGTGCTCAGCACCTATATTGACTACCCCAGATTGGAGTAAGCCATTCCATGTACATGTGGATGCATCCAATTATGCCATAGGATGTGTGTTAGCACAACCCACGAATGAAGGTAACATAGATCTCCCCATAGCTTACGCTAGTAGACAATTGAACGCAGCAGAAAGAAATTACACCACGACGGAACGAGAAGGATTAGGGATGATCTACGCAGTAAAGAAGTTTAGGCACTACTTGTTGGCCAACAAGTTCAAGTTCTTTACAGATCATCAAGCCCTATTGTACTTAGTCAACAAACCATGTAACACAGGACGATTGATACGTTGGTTTCTATTACTCATGGAGTATGATTTTGAAGTCGTAGTCAGGAAAGGAAAGACACATCTTAGAGCTGACCACCTTTCGAGATTAACCTCAGGAGAAGCTCCTCAAGGAGTAGTCGATGAGTTACCAGACGCATACTTGTTTAATCTTGAGATAGCACCAGAATGGGCTAAACCTATAGTCCCTATTCTGACATATGGACCCAAGAATCCTAGGATAAAGATCAAAGAGGGAGAGATTACCAAGTCTCAGAGATACCAAATCTTAGCAGGAAGCATATATAAACAGGATAATCAAAACATTCTTGCTTGTTGTGTAGATGAATCAGAACATGCGAATTGGTTGCAATTAGCACACATAGGTGCACTAAAGCAACATCATTCAAAACATCGAACATTACAGACTCTGCATAGACTAGGAGTATATTGGCCTTCGATGGAAGCAGATGTCTACAGGTTGTGTAAGGAATGCAACGTTTGTTGTGAAAGACCACCAGTAGAGCATGCTACACTATATCACGTGTCTCTCACACCAGACTGGAGTGAACAATTAGTGACATACTTGAGGACGAACACATTCCCTCAAGGAATGACCTTAGCACGACAACGCAGTCTAGAGCAGGAAGCTCAAGATTATTCACTTATTGGCGATAACCTATACAAAAGAGGACGAGATGGATATCTAAGACAATGTGTTCATGAAAGCGATTATCTGAGCATACTAGAGACTGCACACCAAGGTGTTGCAGGAGGTCATTTTGGACCCGATAGGATAATCAAAGCCATCCTCTTTGCAGGATTATGGTGGCCCACTCTTCACATGGATGCTCATACCTATGTCAAGAGATGTGATGTGTGCCAAAGAACTCAGTTTCCTACTCGCAGAGATGAAATGCCATTGAAACCCATGATGGGCGGACGTGCATTTTCTAAGTGGGGTATAGACTTTGTAGGACCCATTAACCCCCCTGCAAAAGGTACACATGCGGAATACATTATTGTTGCCACAGATTATCTGACGAAATGGGTAGAGGCAAAAGCCACGAAAAAGAATGATGCACACACAACTGCAAAATTCTTATTTGAGAATGTCTTTACAAGATATGGACTGCCTATAGAGTTAGTGAGCGATCGAGGCACTCACTTTCTGAACCAAGTCATTGAATATTTGTTACAGGATTTTATGGTGATTCACAAGAAACCCGCACCATATCATCCTCAGGCCAATGGTCAGGCTGAAAGCACTAATAAGATCCTTTGTAACGTACTGACGAAACTCGTGAACAACAAACGTTCAGATTGGGACAAACAGTTACACCACGCTGTTTGGGCATATCGAGTGGCCTACAAGACCGTACTCAATGCAACTCCCTTTCAGATGGTTTTTGGTCAGAATGCTGTGCTTCCTTTGGACTTCTTGATACCGACCCTTAAGGTTGCACAAGAACATCAGTGGACCGGCCATGAATTATCAGCGAGAATAATGGACTTGGAACGATTAGGAGAAACCAGGCTAAAGGCAGCAGCAGGCATATACGCAGCGAAGAAGCGACAGAAAGCATATTTTGATGCACATGTGAAAGATAAAGGCCTAAAAGAAGGAGATTTAGTTCTAGTATATACGCTAAAGCAACACGCACGTAAGTTAGAAAAGCGAGGTTATGGGCCTATGATCATTAACAGACTCTCAACTAGTGGAGCAGTACAGTTAGCCACTTTAAAAGGAGATATAATGCCTAATTACATTAGTGGCTATAGAGTCAAGCTATATTAGGAACCTCTTACTGAGGATATGCTTAGACGACTCACGTTGGCAAAGTAGCGTAAAGAGGAAGAAAATAGAATACGAGCGGAAGCTCAGGCAGAAGCAATAGAACGCATTAAACGCATGAAGTTAAGAAGACAAGGACTAGGGAGAGAACATTATAACCATCTGGAAACTACACCCAGATATCCCATGGCCATGTGTCAAGTAGAGTCAACCACTCATCCTAGTATAGTGGACAGGAGACCATTCATTACAGTCAGGCTAGAGCACGGCAACCCTTGCCAAGAGCTCAGGGCTTTAATTGACTCAGGTGCTGCGACTAGTGCGATTAGATGGTCCCACTATAAGGATTCAGGCATAGAAATGCGGCCAATTGAGGCATACCTTGTAGGGCTAGGAGGCATGGAAACCCCTTGCATGGGTGAGGTGGACCTTCCTATCCTCATTGAGGATGTGACCATGACAGCGAAGCTACTAGTGTGCCATGATGACGACCTGATAGAACCCCTAATCCTTGGCCAAGATTGGCTATACGATCACTCAGTGGACCTAAATCTTAGACAAGGCTCCTTACAGATTGGAACCTTAGAACAAAAGCGAGTGATACCGCTTGACTTCCCTAATTGCATTCCGATTGAGGTTTGTAACCCTAGACCCTATGAAACGCATGCGACGGAAGACCGGAAGATCTTGGGTCAGACCAGTCACATCACGTCTACACCAACCCACTCGGGCTTGGCTATGGACAATTGTCAATCAGAAGGACGACAGGAGATCTTCCCTGGGGCTTCCTGCAAACAAGAAGGGGCAGCTACCCAACCGCTAGGGCAGATAGACACAATCAGCGGTCAGGTGGGTTGCATCAGCGGCCAAATGAGCACAACACCCTGCGGTGCTCATCCTTCCAAACTTGCTGCAGACTGGCCTAGATTAAAGATAAATAACGAATCACTTCCTAATGGGCAGGTCACGCAAGTGTTGGATCTCCCTTCTTTTCCAAAGCAGAGCGTCCAATGGACCTCTCAAACCCAACCACGAATGAGTCAACCACAACAGAGGAACCCAGACCGACGACATCACCAGACAAGGCAAGGAAAGCAGCAGTATCAATATCACAGAACAAGTGGCACGAGACAAATATGGGTGCCAAAAGGACAGCAACCACAGGCTATTGGCAACACTGCAGACAAGAACAGGACAAAGTTTCAACAGAAGCAGAGGCAGCATCCAAAGTCCCCTCGATCTTCTTCTACAAGCACAAATACACGACAGATTTGGATCGCCAAGAAGTATCTTACCAATCGACCCACACCCATGCAGATTTGGGTACCCAAACCATGTATTATAGCCCAACCCTCTAGCCATGTAATATATACCCCTCAGAAATCTTTCCATCCTTCAATACCACCAAACCCGATACCGCTTTTTGTCCCTCAGCAGAAACACACCACCTACTCAAAGACTCTTAGGAAATGGATACCGAAACGTATCCAAACGTCTTCTTGTACCCCATTATCTAACAATTTTCCCACTCCATTTAAACTCCACCCTTGTAATAATTCACCCTCAACCAAACCTTGTATAAATTCATACACATAAACCCCACATCATGCATCATAAAAGCTCATCAAGAGTTGTAGGCATAATCTGAACCATGTAGGTGTCTAGAGACCTGCATTAGCTCTGCAAAAAGATCATTGCATCAATCACTTCACGACACTTGGCTACACGGGTTACACATCGGTTATGGAAAGGGATTGCGGTCTCACCTTATTGGGATCATAATTAATTTCCATGCTAATGTGTTAATCTTTTGTAGCACATCTTTTCCATTAGCTCATCAGTCATCATGCAAACCGACGCAGGACCATCAGAAGCTGGCCCCAGTGCACCGATGGCCACTATTGGAGAATTAGCGGAATCTTATCCTACGATGCAACCACCAAAGTTTCAAGGTTTTCCAGGACCCATGCCAATCGATGATCCTCCTAGAGGATATACTGAGAAGATTCATCATAATTCTCACTGGTTTCAAGGCCTAGCAGGACCCTTAGCAGACGCTGATTTCATATTTGAGGCCAATTCGGCATTTGATCTTTGCACATGGACCAAGTACCAGTTCTTGTCAAGAGAATTTGAAGGACTACAGAATACACAAGATCTAACGCACGTTTGGGCACGAGCAGGATTTACAGAGTATTTTAGCGACCCTCTGTCTAAACCCGATTTTTACAGATGTTTTTACTTGGTAACCACCTTAACAGCTTCAGAAAACAAGGATCTACCTGGCACATTCATGTTACCATCCTTGGTAAATGATCCTCCATTCAGAAGGTTTTATTTGTCTAAAGATTTAATTCGCGCAGCTCTGAAAATACATGGAACACACACTCCTACAGAGAGAGAACGGCTAGTCCCAGAGCAGATGAAACGTGGTGACGTAACTAAGTGGGAGGATATTTCAGCCATAACCCTTGAGCTTTCCAAGCCATTACGGATATGCATGCAGCACTTTGCTTTCCCAGCTCAGGATCGTTTTACCATGCCTCACAAGAGAATCTAGTTTGGTTTATACTTAGCATGTACTGGACCTCAAACGGTTGATCTAGCCAGGTGGATAATTGATCAGCTCTATTTGGCACAACATAGGTGGGAGCGAAAGAAGGTAATCAATGGGTGCTGCGCCCTCACCAGGATCATATATATGTGCTTGGCGTATGACTTACCAATTGAGCGTGCCATGACCAGTGAGGAACTGAAAGCACTTAAAGGCACCACTAGGAAGGCTAGAAAGTCTAGCAAAGGCAGAGCCGGAAAGCGGATGAGAGGTACTATCCCGTGCCTACAAGTCCCAGAATCACCCTCGCCACAACCATCTCCAGAGCAGTCACCAACAGCAGCCACTCCCACGGTACCACCAATTCGTATACGGTTATCAAGACCAGTTACGCCGGAGGGCACCACTAGTACTGTTGCACCTCAAACAGCCACAACCACAGAACCTATCACCACAGCAGCTGAACTTCCCACCACTATTGGTGCGGAAGCTTTCTCTTTTCCAATACCCCATTTAGAACCAGGACAAGCAGAGCCACTGGACCAAACTTTTGATTTTGAGATGCCCGATGCATTCTCTAATGAGTTCCAGTTTTTAGAAGGACAATTGTTTTCTCAAGAATTTGAAAGGCCTAGCTACCCTACCACACCCAGGGATCAGCCACAAGGACAGATCGTGTCCAGCTCTGATGACGAAAGAACAACAACCGATGACGACGAAGGAGACGACGAAGCTAGCCAGGGAACACAGGAATCCCAAGAGCATGAACAGACAGATGGCCAAGGCCAACAAACAGACACACATGGTGATACAAGTACCCATGAAGATGAAACTTACGAAGCAGCAGCTTACACACTAGCTATCAAGAAGCTGTATAGAACTATGGAAAAAGTTTGGGCACGCAAAAAGCTAACAGAGGAAGAGAGTCAAACAATAATAGAACAAGAACTTGTCACCGGCGGATTCGAAGACGCATACATCAAAGGATTCAGAGAGTTAGTCAAATCAGTAGGCTCCAATGAAGCCCTCAGGTACTTGCAACGAAAGCCACTACCACAGTTTGACCCCCGCAGAGTACGACTACTTTCCAAGCCAGGCGAATACATTCGTGTACCAACAGGAGCACAATCTTCGGAACAAGCCAGGGAGGCACACCTCGTCCCCGAAAGTTCGGTGGCAGTAGAAACCATCTTTGTAGATTCCCCACCCCGCGCTACAGCTGTACAAACCTCAGTAGTCACTGAAGTACCGACCACCCCAACCGCCCCTCTCTCACCGCCCATCCATCCAGCCTCCCCTCTTCACCCTCCTTCCCCCAGACCAACATCTTCATTTGTCGGTGGTGTTGCAAAAATTGTCTTTACGACCACTAACCCCACAATTCCGGCACCCATTAGCCCTAGTCTACCCCCTCCCACACCCACCTTTCTATCCAACCCATTCCTTCATCAATCTTTTCCATCTTTCCCCACAACTCCAAGACCCCTTTTCCCATTCCCCCCGCCATTAACCCTCTCCCCCGTCTCACCTCCCCGACCCACGCTAACCCCTCTTTCCCCTTTCCACCAAGCTGCTCCAGCCAGCCCCCCTGTAAATTACCCCTCAACCTTTGTAAATCCCGTATTTACACCAGCACGAGCACCCACGATCACCCCCATATTCACGGTCACCGCACTAGATACGTCCACTGACATGGACATCTCACCACCCACTGCACCATCACTCACTTCACTCACGGCACCAACATTTTTAAGCACATCACAATTTTCAACAATCACTACATCATCCACCTTCCCATCCCCATTCCCCATTCCCGTTGCATCTACACCAACTGCATCTTCATTTGGCACCCCATTAATACTCTCACCCACTGTAGATAATGCATTCCGACAGATGTTCATGTGTATGACGCAAGTAAGAGATGAGTTCACATCTCTTGGTGATAATTATCAGCAGCTGCAGAGGACAACCAATGACTTACAGTCGCAGCTTAATTTATTGTCTATTGAGAATGCCTCTCTGAACACCCGCTACTAGGAATTACGCGAGGCATATCACAAATTGGAGCTAGAAAGCGACGAAAAGACCAAGGAAGCCACTGCTGACCTGGATAACTTATTAAGAGCCCAGACAGTCCGCAATGCAACGCTAACACGAAATATGGGCTTACTACGAAGACACCTAGCAGCCGCCAAGGAAGAAAACCAGCGCTTACAGGATCAGAACCGAGAAAACTTAGAAGCAGCGCTGGACCACCCAGACCAACCACTCAGTCCTAGCAGGTTCAAGGCCATTCCTTCAGATTCGATGAGGATGCTGCTAGACGATCATGTAAGATTACTAGATGAATATGACCGCATGAACGAGGAGTTACAGAAACTCAAAGAAGATCACAAATTACTCCAGTTACGAGAACCGGCACACCAAGACATACCTGCACCTGTGGACCCCTCTCTTGACCTCCTAGAGGAACTCAACTCATTACGGGCCCAGGTATCGACCCTTGAATCAAGGATTGCAGTATATGAAGCGCCACCAAGGCCAGATTCCCCACCTGAGCTTCCAGCTGAGGAAGAAACGGTCACCATCCCGGTGGAGGAAACATTTGAAGAAGCGTACGAGCCACAACCCATCCCAGGCGGACGCGTCACGGCCGAAGGTCAGATGACGTACGAACTTCCGACCCCCGCGTGGATGAAGACTATTGAGGAACTTGGAACAACGCACTCAGCGAGAGTAGAGGCACAATTACATGCCATGGCGATGATAGAAGAAAGAATATTACAGTCTCCATTCTTTGCTCATTTGGCCCCGCGACGATACATATCTGGGTATGAGCTACAGTATAAACCGTATTTCATGTTAATGGCCGAATACCAGTTAGCCATTGAGAAAGAGACAGGTAAGAAACCATCGCATGCAACTCAATTCGAGGCGGATGATTTTCCACTAGAAGCACAGAAAGGAAGGATCTATCAACCAGAGTGGCGAAAAGATTTACTACAGCAGTATCCAGAGATGATGAGTACATGGGTAAAGGCACCTTTGCATTTGAAGTATAACCCGTGTTGGGGACCAGTGCCACGACGCCGCTCCTGGACTGCCTTTGCTATTAAGGTACAAAACAATAAGCAGTGCCAAGACTGGTTGAATTACCCCTATTTTAAGCCACCCATTGAGTTACCAACTGTTGGCTACATGATGGCTACAATTCGCCACTGGCTCCCTAGATTAAAGCATATGGATGATATAGCGGCCCATATGACTGTCAAAATCTTTGACATGATGCAAATGATTTTTAAAGTCTTCCGACGCGTCAAGGCACCACATGTCAACACCCCGGGCTTTGAGCATGGCAATTTCGATCTGGTCTATGATATGAGTACAACGCCATCGCTACGGGTGTGTTATGCCTGGCACTGCAGAATAAAGTACCTACCGGCGTGCTACAAGCAGACATTCGAAGAGATGTTCACAACCAGCTTCTGGGAATACCATTCAGAGGTATTCATAAGCAGGCCTACACATTTACTACAATTATTTGCCTGTGAACGAATGGTCTATTCCACACACTATCAGCTCCTGCCACCGGAAGAACTGCAACCAATCGACTGGGAGAAACTCGAGGCAGATCTGGCCCGAGGCATTCGTATCTCCGAGCACACCCTCGCTCAAGACCTCCTACAGAACTATATCCGGCAGTCCTCACAACAAGGTTCTGTCAGGGACGACAGAAGCGAGAGGGAGGGGGGTGTTGGAAGCAGCCAGAGGCACAGATGACACGGAAGCATGTAACGACAGAGAAGGGAGCCAGTCGAATCGTTTTTCAAAGAATTATGTTTTCAAATACTTTCCAAAAACCTCCAACAGTGATTTTTATCACTATTGTAACATATGTAACATAGAAAACCCGATTTTGTAATCCATAGCTCCGTTTTGTGCAAGCCGAGGAGTCCTCGAGCTTGAGGAGCTTAGGTAGAATGCGCGTACCAATTTTCATTATTTTTAGATACCATTTACCCTTCCAAATAGCATCTAGGACCTAATTTTTAACTATGCCGGTCACTAGATGTGAAACCGGTTAAAACTAGTCTAGAAACTATAAAAAGAGCTAGAGAGCTCATTTTTGGGGTTAGCTTGTTTGAGGTTAGAGTTCTTTTGAGCTTGTAATAGTGTTCTTGAGTAATAGAGCTAATTTCTCACCTTCCATTGTGTCTTGCTTGTCTCTTCGTAGTGTGTGTGTGTATGTGTGTGTGCATTTCTATGCTTCTCACCTTCACTCTCACTTCATCTCACATTCACGATCTTCATATCACTCCTATCTCTTCCGCGGATTGACAATTAAGGAGGTGAAGCTTCTTAACGTGGTTCTCACCATTGTGCTAGAGCAACAGTTCCCCATGACAATAAGAGCATAGATCTACTCCTGAATTGAGAGACTGATGAAGCCTTTTGGAGGTATAAATCTAATCAGCCAAATGAAGTAGGAACAATCATGATATATGAGTTCAAGGATCCTGATAGCCCAGGCAGAGTGACCTACTTAGATCACACCTCAGAGAGGATCTTTGTGGTTACAGAAAATGATAGGCATGCTTACAGAGAATGTGTCCTTTGGTCACCCAAGAGTTGAAACATCCCAAGCTCATGGAGCTCAAAGAGACAGACATAGAGATAGACCTGAGGTAAGCTTTGCCAACCCATTGGGAAGAGAAAGAACGAGAACGGAAACAAAAAGAGCGGAACCTGAGGGACTTAGAGCCCCAAGGAACCAAAAGAATGCTGATGACTTCCCTCTGCCAAGGCCTAGGGAACACACCAGAACCTTGAGACCTACACAGCTAGTTAAGTCCATGAAGAAATACTTCGATGGCACAGGAGACCCATATAATCATGTGGCTGAGTTTAGGCAAGTCTTGAGAGCTGAGCAAGTTGAGGACCTATTCACGCAGTATAATGCCTTTGGTCTAACCCTTAGGAACACAGCCCTTACGTGGTTTCAACCATTGAATGAGAGACAGTTCAGGAGCATAGACCAACTCTTAGAGGCTTTCATCACTGAATTCTCTAAAAGTGGCATAAGGCATAATACTTCCTCATTGATACATAGCTTCAAGCAGACCCCTCAGGAGACCGTGAGACTTGCAGGAAGAAGGTTTAGGCAATATCTTGAGAGATGCCCTGGTCCTGAGTTGCCCACACCAGCCAAACAAGTGGCCTTATTCTTGGATGGATTGCTGTTGGAAGCAGCCAGAGGCACAGACGACACGGAAGCATGTAACGACGGAGCAGGGAGCCAGTCGAATCGTTTTTCAAAGAATTATGTTTTCAAATACTTTCCAAAAACCTCCAACAGTGATTTTTATCACTATTGTAACATATGTAACATAGAAAACCCCATTTTGTAATCCATAGCTCCATTTTGTGCAAGCCAAGGAGTCCTCGAGCTTGAGGAGCTTAGGTAGAACAAGCGTATCAATTTTCGTTATTTTTAGACATCGTTTACCCTTCCAAATAGCATCTAGGACCTAATTTTTAACTATGCCGGTCACTAGATGTGAAACCGGTCAAAACTAGTCTAGAAACTATAAAAAGAGCTAGAGAGCTCATTTTTGAGGTTAGCTTGTGTTGAGGGAGAATCAAGTAAGAAGAAGAAAAGAAGAAGACAACGAAAGAAGCAGCTTCACTAAAAAGCAAGATCTGAAGATACATCTCTGCAGGAAGCCCCGCAGGGGCGCATTACCCATCTCTGCACAGAGCCCAGCAGGGGCACGCATCAGGCAAAAAGGCAAATCATCCAGGTCATGCACGGTGGAAAGAAGTAAATAGCCTCAAAGCAATACAACAGGATCAGATGTGTGCAACCAGGACAAATCAGAGGACCAAAAGTTATAAAGGGGTAGAGGCTGAAAAAGTTTAAGAGGGTGACTAAGAATAGCACATTCCTAGTCACTGATGGCGTGCGTGGCAACCCAAGTCAACAGGCAAGACAAGTGCAACAGGCTCTCGAGTAGTAGAGCTTGAATCAAGAAGGCCATCGAATCTGCATGTCTGTTTAACTACAGACAACACTGACCAAGGGGAGCGTGCGGAGAAAAGCAGAGCGCCTCTAAAACGTAATGCAAGATCAAGAATCAGGCAACACTGTGCGGGAAGCAAAGTCTGTCAAGGGACGACAGAGATGAAGAGGGGGAGAGTGTTGCAGAGCCAAAGAGCGCACAAAGCAGAGAAAAAGACGGGCCCCAAAATTTTTCCGATTTGGACTACATATTTTTGTATCATATTCATTCGTGTAATATATTTTCCCTTGTAAATGCACTAGAGGAGTCCTCTAGATGCATCCCCACAGAAAAGTAGAGATTACCCATGTACAATAGTAGGAAATTAGTCTCTTAGTGAATAAAGTGCCGGTCACTTGTGTGAAAGGACCAAACTTAGTGCTCATGTATATAAGTCACTTTGTGACTCTTTGTAAAAAACTCTTGCCATTGTGAACAAGGAGCTCTTCTGAATTTTCGAGTTTGCCTCTTTCTTGCTGATTTTGATCTTCATTTTGCTCTGGTATGTGTGTGTGATGCTTGAAATGCATGTGTAGGACTGTTGTCTACCCCTTCCCCTTTGTTTTGAGCTGCTGTAGTGCGTGCGTAAGCTAGGAGAAGCTGTGGCGCGGGTATTTGTGATTCCCGTCAGTCACTGTTTTTGCCATAACTTGAAGCAGAGTGGTCAGAATTGAGTGAAACCACCACCCTTGGATGCGTCTCGTCGAGAGCTTCGAAACGAGTACCCTATTGCATATATTCGGAGTTCTGGGCTGGGAGAAAACCTCAAAATACCAAAACTGCTAAAAAGAGGCTTGCGGCAAACACTTTCAGTATTTCAGTAAGTGTGAGAGGTAGTAGTCTTTTCTCATGCATGCTAGCTAAACCACTTCATTATCCATCACGTGTGCACAAGTCTTCATACACTTGGTAAGTCGTTCCTTAGGATTGACATTAAAATATGTGTTAAAGATCCCACTATATGCACTTGTGTGGCAATTGAGGTATAGTCTCATTGGCACAAGTCCTTGAGTCTTCTTGGCTCAAGTACACACGTTTTTGGCACCGTTGCCGGGGAACACTCAACCAAGGTGCCTTCGTGATGGTTATAGAGCGAGTGTGATCGAATCGTACTTGTAGAGGTGAAGCTGTCCTTTGGCAAGTAGTTAGTCACTTCAGCACTTGTTACTTCACATCCCCGAGGTGTGTGTGATAAGTCTTAGGTTTAGGAGTAGTAGGAGGAGAGTAGGAAGAGTGAGGGAGTAGATTAGAGTAGTTTTCATCCTTTGCCTTGTTGTTTCATTTTCAGTAGATAGGAAAAAAATCAAGTATAAAAACCAAAAAAGTCATTTTGAAAATCACTTGTTTCTGAGCAAGTATCGTGGAGGAGCTGTCAAGTATCGCGAAGAGAGTATCGTTTCTGAGCTTGTGGAGTGTCTTTGAGCAAGAAAAGGTGTTAGAAGAGTGAGAAAGAGCATCAAAGGTGAGCCACTCAGTAGCTAAATCCTTTTGATCACTCAAGTATTTCCATATCAGTATAAAACGATCTGCGCCAGGTATCGTCTGAGAGCTACAGGGGGTAAAAAGGTGTGTTTTGATTGATACAAAGAGTGGGGAGAGGAGAGAAGAGCTAGGAGGTCAAGGGCATCAAACCAAAATTTCAAAAACATTTTTCTAAAATTGTCTAAGGGTCAAGTATCGTTTTACTCCCGCGGTCGAGTATCGCGATACTTCACAAGTATCGTTTTGCTCCTGTGGTCGAGTATCGCGATATTTCCTGTCGATCATGTATCGTTTCATACCGATCGCGATACTTGTTCAGAGATCGTTTGCCAGTGATCGTCTATTGAGTATCGTGGATTGTGTATCGTTTCGTGCCGATCGCGATACTTGAGAAGTATCGTTTGGTCAAAGATCGCGATACCTGATAAGTATCGTGTATTGTTTTGCCAGCGATCGTTCGTGAGAGGTCGTGTATCGTTTGGGTCAAGTATCGTGTATCGCTCCTCAGAGATCGCGATACTTGCCAAAGATCGCGTATCGTTTCATTCAAGTATCGGCGATCGTTGGTCGCGTATCGTTTGGGTCAAGTATCGTGTATCGCTCCTCAGAGATCGCGATACTTACCAAATATCGTGTATCGCCGATCGTTTCAGTTCAGAGATCGTGTATCGTGGATATCAAGTATCGTATATCGTTTCCAGCCAAGTATCGTTTGGCCCAGAGATCGCTTAGATCAAAGATCGCGATACTTCTCTCATATCGAGTATCGTTTATTCCAAGTATCGTGTATCCCCTGTGACCAAATATCGTGTATCGTTTGCTTTCAGGTATCGGTATCGTTTCATTTAGCGATCGGTATCGTTTAGCAGGTATCGTGATATTTGTCAGAGATCGTGTATCGTCTGAACCCAGAGATCGGGTATCGTGGAATTTTGGAAACAAGTATCGTGATTGTAGAAAATTCTTCTTCAGTCATTTCTTTCCAGCCCAAGTCTTCTAGACATTTTTTGACCTATAGAGAAGAGTGCCAAAGGCCCAAGGGTATCAAAGTCTGATCAGAGCTCTTAAGTGGATGAACCTGAGATCCGGAAGAACCCTAGGAAGCCGAAGAAGTGTAATCTCTTTCGTAGGTAGTGTAGCAGAGCCAAGCAACGGTTCACATTACTCGGAGACCTCCAGTGAGTCAGAGGAAGAAATTCCCATGGCTTCAGAGGATATGCAAAACACAGTACCCATGATTGGCATGATGTCAATCATAGAAGGAGAGTACAGAACCTCCTTGGAGTATGTGAACACCAACCACTATGAGATCCCCATTTATTTGGATGGTCTAAACAGATCTGTGGCCAGATTAAAGAAAGCATCAGAGGCTTACATAGTGCCTAGACCAGCAGTCAAGTACGTAGGAGGACTGTACATGGACAAACGCGATATCCAATACGTTGTCACAGAACACCCGGAAAACATTAATGAACATGGTGAAGAAAATAATGCTTCAAGCTTAAATGGAGGTGGAAACGAAGAGCAAGTAACTACTCCTAGAGGGAGATCTACGATTAATAAAATTTGGAGAGGAGACCTGATTCCCCAGGATGACACTCTAATAGATGTATATTTGATCAATGGGATGGAGCATCTGCCTAGAGCCCATTCCTCTATATGGGAAGCTGCTCCTAATCCAGTTACCATCTATGAGTTACAAGATCCTGAGTTCCCAACCATCATCACATATTTGGATAAGAATCAGAGAAGATATTGGCCATTAACAGAATTAGAAAGAGCTGAGTTGAAATATCAGAACATCCCAGTGTTCCCTCCTAGGGACCAAGCCACTACTTCACGAAACCCACTTGGAACATCCCAGAATGATTCATATCAACAGTCCGAACAAACACAACAAACACAACAAACCCAGATCCCAGTCAGACCACATGTACAGTTCACAATGCCTGCAAATAACCCTAACTACCGACCTCAACCAGCTATTGACCCAAGACTTGGAGTTCATGCTCCAGTCAGACCACAGGTAGTAAGAGGACCAGGCAGACCAATAGGAAGACCAATTTTTCCAGTAATACCTAGACAACCTGAAGCAAGAAGGAGATTAAGGTCAATCCAAGTTGCTAAATGCATGAGAAATCACTATGATGGCTCTAGTGAACCTTACAACCATATAGCAGAATTCAAACAAGTAATTAGAGCCGAACAAGTAGATGACTTTCTGATTCAATATGAGTCCTTTGGTCTTACTCTGTCAGACACAGCATTGGCATGGTTTCAGCCATTGGACCCTAATGCCTTTCAGAACATGGAGCAAGTATATCAAGAAATGATTGAAGAATTTACCAAATCAGGAATTAAAAACAATTCTTCATCATTAATCCACAGCTTCAAGCAAGTCCCTACCGAATCAGTGAGATTGGCTGCAAGAAGATTCAAGCAGTATGTGGATAGATGCCCCGTAGAGGAGAGGCCTACCCAAAATAAAATGGTATCATTATTTTTGGAAGGATTGTTGAACGGAACTTTGAGGTCATTAGTGTATGTAAAGAGGGTTCAAACTTTGCAAGAGTGTATGAAGGAATGTATAGACCTAGAGGACAACCTAGCAGAAGACTTGAAAATACCTCAAGGTAGTTTGAAAAGCGAAGAGTCAGCCAGTAGCACATCAAACCCTAAAAACAATGTGGAGGAAATAGCAGATTTAGTAGCAAAAAAACTGAACGTTCAAGGACAGAGGAATTATCCCACTAATCCTATGAGACTGCCTATGCTTAGAAGATGTATGCAGTGTGGAGGAGATCATCCTTCTCATTTGTGTATTAGGGGAGTAGTCCCACCACCTGCCTATGCTCATCATAGACCCTCTGTCCCCGGACCTCTACAATATTGCAGTGTAGAGCAAAGGTATACAAACCATAGCACAGAGAATTGCCCTTACAATAGGCAAACCAGACCCACCCAGCCTTATGCAAGACCGTATGGATATCCCCAAAGAGATCAAGGAGGTGAAGCCTTTAGGTATCCCACTTATCAGTCGCAGGCCCCAGCACCGTGACCATATGCCTATCAGGGATACACACAACCACAACCAGTGCTAGGACAACAACCACCCCATCCTCAGAACGTTGTCCCAGTCAAGATGGCCCAACCTGAAGAAAACCTAGAGAGGGCTTTAGTCCCAGCCACACCTTTGGCTAGCAATGAACCATATGACTTATCTTACAATCATAGCCAAGGAATATGTCCTAATTATGAAAGTTCTATGATAGAGAATGGACAACTGTACGACCCATATGCCTATGACATGGAAGTACCGGATAGTTCATACGGATACGAGCAGGAATATGTCCCAGTAATGTACACGGCTCCTAGAGCAACCATACCACCTCGACCAATGAATAGACCGCCTGTACCCAGAGGACCGTGTTACAGATGTGGAGGTGACCACTATATCAGAGAATGTACATTACCAAACCCACCACCACCACAACGAATTTGGGAAGGCTACTGTAGCGATTGCGGTAAGGAACACCTTTTCAGAGATTGTCCTAAGAACCCCAACAAAGTCACATCTAACGTGCAGATTAATGTGATAGAAGTGATTGAATCATCAGGGAGCGATAAAGAGTACACCGTACCCTTGAAGGCCATAACAAGAGCCAAAGCCAGAGAGAACCCTGATAAAACGGAGGAGAACAATCAAAGTGACAAAGAGAGGGATACACCCATCCCTCAAAGAGTTGAAGACTCCGAAGAACCAGAGAAAAGTATTGCCAGTAAAAGGTCACAAAAATGGAAGCACCGAAGAGAGAGATTAAAAGAAAAGAAACTATTACAGAGGAAGGAAAAAGAGGGAAATGAACAACAACCAAAAGAAGAACCGAAGAAGGACGAAGGAAACAAAAATGAGAAGTGTAAGAAAGAGGAGGTAGGATCAGTCTTAGCAGATCCTATGCCAGAAGAATTAGCCATGTGGATTCAGGCATATAAGGCACGAATAGAAGCAGGACCTACCATAGAGCAACACGAGAGAGAATATCCAAGAGGCGACTTAGAAAAGGAAAGACTGGAAATCTGCAAGAAATTGATAGAAGTTGCACAACAAACCTTAGAAACACCTGCATCGCCTTTACCCAAAACCCGGATTTCCGAAGGAGAATTCCAAGAGTGTGTAAACACTCATGAAAAGCCTGAAGTAAGTAGACCACAGAATGACGAATGTGGTGCTGAGAGAAGGGAAGGATCCATAGTTCCCGAAGTAGAAGGAGAATGGACTAAGGATCTATGGGCTCGAGTTCAAGAGGATAAATGGAAGAAAGTGGAAGGAATGGAACCACCCTTTGAAGAATTAGAAGCAGAAAATGAAATAGAGGGTTCAATACCTGAACTAAATTCAGAAGAAATTTTTCCAATGGATGCAAGTGACAAAGGAGAGGAAGATGTAGAGGAACTGCCCAACTACACCGGGGAGTACGAGCGCAATTCAGAATTGTATCGCATTCCATCAATAAGGAGACGGGAAACAAACCTATCAGTCCAAACTTCTGAGATCATACAACGCCTTAGAGAGGTAAAAATCCCATGTACCTTAACCTTTGAAGAACTCTTAAAGGTAAAACCATATTTGAAAGAGAAATTGATCAATCAATGGGAAGTCAAGGAGGAAAAGAAAGAGACAGCAGATGAAATAAACACAGTGAGAATTCCAGTGGATAAAGTAGGAGACTTTAGTGAGGGAGATGAAGGAAATACCTGCCTTCCAATTACTTATAGGGGTTACACTACCAAAGCCATATTAGATTCAGGAGCCGGTGTTGGCATTGCTACGAAAAAGATGCGGTGCGCTTGGTACATCAACACTTTTGCTTTCCCAGCATGCATAGGTATACAGCTCCACAGAAGTTAGTAGTCCAACTATTATCACATGCCATGAGGCAAATTGGAAATAAAATCAACTTAACAGGCTATGTTCAGGAAAGATTGTTTGAAGCACAAAAGAAATGGGGGCAAAAGAAGTTTTTGAATGGCAGTTCAGCTCTTACATTACTGATTTATGAAGCTTTAGAAATGAAGAACTGTTTGAGAGAGATGCCAACCTCGGAAGGACTAGCAAGATACGTAAAATCAGCTACGGTCCCTAAAAAGAAGAAATCGGTAGCTATGGTTGAAGAAGCTGGAACCAGCACACAGAAACCCATGAGAGGTACGAAGCGTTTACGGGAAGAGGAAGCACAAGCTACACCACAATCAAAGAGAACGCATCTCTTACCGAAAATCACGACGGCACAAGTGCCTCTTACAAAGAGAGATCTGTCCGCGGCTCTCGAGGAAACACATCAATATATGCAAGGGCAAGTAAATCTAAACGTTCAAGGCCATCATTATAGACAGGCTAGTCAAGAGAAGACACAACGGAATCCAGAGCAAACACCAAAACAAGCTGGAAGATACAAAGAGCTGGGCATTGATGATTCCAGTACAAGTACGGATTCCAGCCCTGAAAAAGATACATTGGATACTGATATACGGACAGAAACACACGAAGATGAATGGAATGAAGTTGATCAAGTGGAAGTCACGCCACAACATCAGGAAGAAAAGGAAAAGAGAGTCGAAGAATCTATGGAACCGGAGCACGTCATTCAATTGAATGACACTACAAAAATAAGCATCAAAGAAGACACAACCCGTGTTGCACGTGTAAAACCACCTATTAAAGAGGAAGAACAAACTCCAGTAAGTAAGGAAACGGAAGGGCTACAAAACCAAGAGCAGACTGTGATCGAGGTGCCCGATGATACACCTCAAGAAGATAAAGCAAAATGGGGGCTGAGCCAAGGATCCAGCTTCAGATTAGGCAGCCCCATGACACTACATTACATATTGCACAGGGAAAAGACATCAATACCGGAGAAGAGCCAAGCATACCAAAAACATGGCTTAACGTGGATGTTACTCAACTGAAACCTGTAGTGAAGCAGATGATTCAGACAGCCATGGACACTCAACAACAGATGATGGATATAGATGCCGACTATGATCAAGCAAGAAAAGAAAAGAATCAGTTTCAACTCATGAGTGAACAGCTATCGGCACAATTGATTGCAGCGCAAAAAGAATTAGCAAACAAAAGTACTGAAGTGTTGGCAATCTAGACACAACATGAAGCATCCATCGCTCAGAATCAACAGCTACATACACAACTAACCGAGTTGCAAAGATTACACGAAGCGAGCGAGGCTGAGAAAGAGAAAATGAAGATGCGAAGCATGCTATTAGAGCAACAACTCAAGCTATATATGGAAGAGAACGACAGCCTACGCAACCGAAATAAAGAATTCATGACATCTTTATTATATGATCAGCCAATCGTGCCACAGGAGTCCACAGAAACCAAAGACCCAGAATTACGGGATCAGATCTTAAAATATGAAGAGCTGTTAAAGCAAGGACAGATATGCCAATGAAACCAGTGAACTTAAGCGTCAATTACAAAAGGTGAATGCCAAACTGGTCCAAAGCTATAGTGAAAACATGGATCATGTAGCTGACATAGGTAAAGAACTATTGGCCACTAAAGAAACACTCGGAGAAGCCATGCAAAAGATACAAGAAAAAGATGAATGCATAGAACGGTTGAAGACTCAGATGAAAGAGAAAGCACCGATCGGGACACCAGTAGTGCCAGAAAAGGGAAATCCTATTGACGAGGTAGAGGTAAGTCCTCTATCTCACCCGATCTATAATTCTCCAATACGTGAGCAGGTGGCAGATATACATGATGACCATCCTATGCCATATACTGCAGAAATAAGTCAGAAGTAACGGGCACTAGTGGTGTCCCGATTAACAGAAAATTTTGAAAATGAAGTGGTAAAAGTCATGAAAGAGGCCAAGATCAAAGGCAAAGACCTGGGCAAAATCATGAAGCCCTTCAATATTCCCTATGGACTCTTGAAAGAAAAGACCAGACGCTATATAATAAAGATTACAAGGAAGAGTCCGGATGAGCAGCTAAATTTCAAACATGATACATTCGCATACACTCAAGAAGAGTTTGAAGCTGCGCAACCAGTGTGGCGGCGAAAATTTTTGGAGAAACATCCCACACTACGAGTGCATTGGCAAGCAGCGCCATATGCATTCCAGGTAAACCCTTCATTTTGTCCACTACCACGCAGAAGGGATACCAGGGAATTTTTGGAATTGCAAAGAAGCGGCACTATCAATAAGCAGTGGCTCAATTATCCTATGCTTCCGAACCCGCCACATAACTATTTACCAACGGAGGATTATATGGTCAAAACCATAGAATATTGGCTACAGAATTACGCGACAGTACCTGATTTAGTTGTAAAAATGACCAACAAAATACTTAGCATGATACTCACAGTTTTGAAGGTATTCAAGCATGCGGCATACACATTTTTGAACTTCATAGGCATTAATCAGGGCACGGAGATCCTCATTTTTGATCTGTCAGTTATGCCTAGCCGCCCAACAATAATGGCATATTATTCTAGAATTATGTTCTTGCCAAGTGTATATATGCAGACTTTCGAAGAAGCTTTCTTTACAGGATTTTTTAAAATAGATTCCGAAATCTTTTTGAAGATGTCATCTAATCTAAATGCCAGATTAGTGGCATATGAGCTGAGCTTCTTCGCAGATCACAGACAGCCACCCAATGACGGTGTAAAGGCAGAACAATGGAAACAACTCATGATACGTGAAGCAAATCAGCTAAATGATACAGAGCAAAGAGTTTATCAAACATATGCCCGTCGCTTATCAAAGCCTGTCGGGGACGACAGAGTCCAGGAGGGGGGCAGTGTTGAGGGAGAATCAAGTAAGAAGAAGAAAAGAAGAAGATAGCGAAAGCAGCAGCTTCACTAAAAAGCAAGATCTGAAGATATATCTCTGCAGGAAGCCCCGCAGGGGCGCATTACCCATCTCTACACAGAGCCCCGCAGGGGCACGCATCAGGCAAAAAGGCAAATCATCCAGGTCATGCATGGTGGAAAGAAGTAAACAGCCTCAAAGCAATACAACAGGGTCAGATGTGTGCAACCAGGACAAATCAGAGGACCAAAAGTTATAAAGGGGTAGAGGCTGAAAAGTTTAAGAGGGTGATAAGAACAGCACATTCCAGTCACTGATCGTGCGTGGCAACCCAAGTCAACAAAGACAAGTGCAACAGGCTTTAGTAGAGCTTGAATCAAGACTTCCATCTGCAAACCTTTTAGTTTTGTAAACCCACTTACAACCAATGATTTTCTGACTATTAGGTTTAAGAACCAAATCCCATGTTTGATTCTCTATCAATGCATCAACTCCTCTTGCAGAGCATCTTCCCAATTCTTCTTCCCTTTGGCTTCTTCATATGAAGAAGGGTCTTCATCTGCTTTTACCGAATAAGCATAATCTTTAGTATCAAGATGAAGTGTCATAGCTATACCTTGTAGGTTGCACATTTGTGCCTAGATGATCCCCTAACTTCTGCACTTCTTGAGGTCTCTGGTTCATCACATTCTGGATCAAACCTTGGCCTCTCTTCAAGTTCAATCTGCACTTCATTACTCTCACTTTGATCAAGTAATTGAACCTTTGCTTTGCCTTTTCTTTGTTTCCACTACTTCTTCATCATCTGCATGTACATTATATTTACCTGCATACCAAGTACCTTGCTCATCAAATGTAACATCCTTGGATACAATGAATTGCTTTGTGGATGGACTCCACAACCTGTATCCCATTTGCTTATCATCATAACCAATGAATACATACTTCTCTGCCTTAGGCTCCAACTTATGCCTCAATTGAGATGGCACATATGCATATGCCAAGCATCCAAATATTCTGCAATGATCCAAGGTAGGTTTCTTACCCCACCAAGCTTCATATGGTGTCATACCCTGCAAAGCTTTACAAGGCAATCTATTAACCAAATATGTAGCTGTATTAACAGCCTCAGCCCACAAATAATTTGGGCAATTCTTCTCTTTCATCATGGACCTTGCAAACTCAACAAGAGTCCTATTTCTTCTTTCTGCTACCCCATTTTGTTGAGGAGAGTACCTGCAAGTAACTTCTCTCTTTATACCTGCATTCCACAAATAATCATTGAACTCATTTGAAAAATACTCTCCCCCTCCATCTGACCTTAGTCTCCTCAATTTTTGACCTGTAATCCTTTCTGCATATGCATGATAGTGTTTAAATGTATTAAACACTTCTGACTTTTCCTTAATCACATAAATTGTGATCCACCTGGTAGCATCATCAACATATATGACATAATATCTTGAACCATTTATACTAAAGTCCTTTGAAGGACCCCACACATCTGTATGCACCAATTCAAGTCTTTCTGAATACATAAATCCATGCTTGGAATAGGATTGCTTATGAGCCTTACCTAATTGACATGCCTCACATCTGTATGTCATGTGTTGACCTGCAATGTTAGGCATTCCAAGCACTGAATCATTGTTAATCATTTCTTTGATACCTCTTTCATTAAAGTGTCCAAGTCTTTTGTGCCAAAGATCCAATTCTGACACCTTCTGCTCTCCATATGTGAACATAGCATGTCCAACATTTCCTTGTACCTTCAATGTGAAAAGCCTTCCTTCTTTCTTTCCTGCAATAACTTGTTTATACCCTTGACTAGGGTCTTCCACATAAACTCCATCATTTGTGAACCTTACCTCATATCCTTTTTCCACAATTTGACCTACACTGATCAAATTCTTTGGAATTGTGGGAACATAAAGTACCTTACTCAGAAGAGTGCTCCCATCCTTAGCTTTGACTGAACCAATTGACTTTACCTTATGCTTTGTATTATCACCTGTCTGCACTGTATGATTAATTGCATTATGATCTAGGTCAGTCATCAAAGCAATATTTCCACTTAAATGATTACTACATCCTGAATCAATATAGAACACTCTCATGTCCTCATGTGAGGTTTCACATGTATTCATAATGAGAGTCGAATCCTCCTTTTGATCTGATGCATAGTTGTAGTAGGTGTTATTGTAGGATTGACTTTGGAAGCTTCTTCCTCCACCTCTTCCAAAAGAATTCCTACCACCTCTACCTCTGAAGTTTCCTCTCTGAAATCTACCACCTCTTGCTCTTTGATTAAAGTTCTGATAATTACCATTGTTTTGATTATTGTGCCAACAATCATGAGATAGATGATTGGTCTTACCACATATCCAACAAGCTCTTGCATTATCTTTGTTGTTTCTACCTCTTCCTCTACTTCTGCCATTTCCTCTTCCTCTTATGAAGTTTGCTTGGTTTGATGTACCTTCTTCTTCACCTGATTGTTGCTTCCCTTTGTTGGCTTTCTTCTTGTCTTTAGAATACATTGCATGACCTGCACTCTTATCAACATCTCCTTTGATATCATTCTCAAAAGTTAGCATATGTCCTAACAATTGATTCAAATCAGGAGTAAAGTGATCTAATGAAAGTTCTGTAGATAAAATGAAAGGCTTCCACTTCTCATCTCCTCTTAGCCCTGTGAGTATTTGTCTTACCAATTTGTCTTCTTCAATGTCTTCATCAACTGCACCTAAAGAATCTGCAATGTCCTTCATCTTTGTCACATAATCAGAGATTGATTGTGAGGCCTTCTTCTTGAAGGTTGTAAACTCTGCCCATAGTGAAGCCTTCCTTGACTTGGTTGTATTTTGGAAATGTTCTTCCAAAGCATTCCAAATGTCACAAGCACTCTCAAGTCCTCTAATGTGAGGAAGCAAATAGTCATTGACTGCCATGTAGATGATGCTTCTTGCTTGAGCATCCTTCTTCATCCAATTCTTCAAATCTGCAAGCTCCTCCCTAGTTGGAACACTAGGATCTCTGAATTCTGGCTTTTCTTCATCTCCTGTGATGTATCCTATCAGATCTTTGCTCATAAGGTGAGCTTCCATCCTCATAGACCATGCAGAATAGTTCTCTCTATCCAATTTTTCAATTTGGAGACTATCTCCCATCTTTACTTCACCTGTAGCTTCAAATCTTTAACCTTTACAGATAATAAATGTACCTTTACTTCGAATGTTGCTCCTTCTGATCCTTTTGATGCTCTTTGTATGTCTTCCTTTGATCTTTCTTCAACCTTTACCCTTCTGCACCTTCAAAATGTAAAGATTTGTACTTCTGCAATAGTCGGAGTCTTCTTCTTCTCAATTTTGACACAACCTGCTCTGATACCACTGATGGAGAGTGTTAATCTCCAAAAGAACAAGTTGACCTTGAATTAGATCACCTCTATATCAAGATCAACTTTAGACTCCACCTAATTTAGAGAATCTTCACCAAATTATCAGAAAATTGATTATTCTGAAAATTTCAGTTTCTTCAGAAAAGTCTGCTGCAGATTAGTCACTCATTGACTAATCAATCCTGTAAAGTTTTTAATAAAACTTTGCACAACACTTCGCCTTAAGGTTGCGCAACTTTGCCAAGTTAAATCTCTCAAAAAGATTAACCATACACTGAGAAATGTGTGAAACACTTTACCTATGTCTGAAAGTGCTTCTCTGCAATGGCGACTTTGACACCTGCAACTTCTTAGCACTGGTTCTCCCAACTCTGAACCCGTTTCATCAAGATCTTCTAGCCATAGATAGCTTTCCTTCCAACTTAGATTTTAAGCCCTCATTTGTGTAAAACTTTACACTGTAGACTGAGCAATGATCATTTCATTGAAGATGAAATGTGCGCCAGATTTCTCGACTGTTAGAACATTCTTACATATGAATGTTCCTAATCAAAATTCTCACAGCCTGATTACAATTAACCTCTCAAATTCTAGCCATAGATAGATTAGCTATGGACTTAGATACGTGCAAAAGGATTTCTCAAAAGATTAAACACAGAAGGAGCAGACAGCAAAATATCGGGCGCAAAAATTCTCGATTTCTCAGAAAATTTACATCTAAGTGAGGATGGACAATTCACTCACCCTTCATATGTCTAATGACACTAATTTCTCTCTCCCTATTCTCAAAGTCTCTTCTGCTCTATTTGCCCGACATTTTCCAACATATTTATAGATGAATATATACAAGTGTATGACTAAACAAAGGTATAAGTCAGCTAATGTACATATGTGTACATATCTTTGAGTTTTCTGAAAATGTCCTTCCTTCAACCATCTGACTTTGTTTCCTTCTTGACTCCTTGACTTCATTTCTCCATAATCCTTCAATTGATGATTGTCATGCACCAACATTTCGCCATTTGTGACTTTGCAAAAAATCATGCATATGAGATGATATTGGGACGACCATTCATGCGTCAGTTGCAAATTGTACAAGATTGGGGAACTAATTCTTTGTACTTGCAACATTTAGGAGTGACTATCAAAGTCAATCTTAAAGACTATTCACATAGAGATGTACCCCCAATACAATGGAATACCATCCATAAGACACCAGTAGAGACGGAATCCGTGCACTCATTAGAATCAAATCCTTCTTGGTTGCATGAGGATACTCATTTATGGATGTGTAAAGTAGCCAAACAAGAGGAAGAAAGGTTAGAAGCCAGGACCTTAGGTGCAGAACAGCATCCACGAACCCTTCAAGATCCAGCCTACGCACCTGTAGTATTCCCTGACGAAGAGTTTGAACCCCATGGTTGGGCAGAAATCCTAGCAACCATGGATGTAGCCATCAATGAAGAACAATGGACACCCCACTGTGACGAGGATGGCTATGACATTTCAGTTTTCACGATAGAGCCAATCATGTGCGATGCAATTTTAGAAGAGTGTGAACCTAACACTGATGCATTTGAGGATGCAAGCGATTTTGATTTAGAATCAATTATCATGGACCCACCCTTTGCATCAGAGGAAGAATATTTCTACGAAGTAGAGACTCACACTCAGAGACACGAGGAAATTACGAATGAGGTGAGGTTAGCCACAGAAGTGACTAAGAAGAGTGAAGGCAAGAAAAGAAAGAAGAAAGAAACCATGTCAGAAACAGAAGAATCTTTATTTGAAGTACCCGAGAACTTCAAGAAATATGAAATCGAAGATAGAAGAATCATGGTACGAATGCCTAATAGAAAAGCGAATGACGGACAAGTATATGATAACCGAGAGAAAACTAAGAAAATAATAGTTGCTATTGAAGGAGAAGAAGAAAAATGTACATACATAGGGCATGATTTGACAACTGAAGAAGAAGAAGAGCTAGTTGCCCTATTGCGCGAATATAGAGATGTTTTTGCTTGGAGTTACAAAGATTTGAAAGGAGTAGACCTAGATATATGTTCTCATAGAATCCCTATGACTCCAGATGCAAAACCAACAAAATAGAAACCGTACACGTACAATGATAACTACGCTGCGAAGATTAAAGAGGAGATAGATCGCTTGATAGAGGCAGGATTCATTTACGAAATTGAGCATACCGAATGGGTATCCCCCATTGTGGTTGTGCCCAAGAAGAATGGAAAATTGCGTGTGTGTATTAACCTTAAAAAAGTTAATGCCGCCACGATTAGAGATAGTTATCCTCTTCCTATCACAGAACATCTATTGGAAAGAGTTGCGGGCAAGGAAGTTTACAGCTTTCTTGATGGTTTTTCAGGCTATAACCAAGTAGCCATTGCTCCAGAGGACCAACACAAGACGGCATTTGCCACTGAATGGGGCATATTTGCATTTCGTGTGATGCCATTTGGCTTAACAAATGCACCCGCCACTTTCCAGTGACTCATGTGTCATGTTTTTAAGGAATTCTTACGCAAGAGTTTGGAAGTTTATGTCGATGACATATGTGCTCATTCTAATATTAGGCAGACGCATATCCCAGAGTTAAGACAAATATTGACAAATGTCGAGAATATCAGGTTTGTTTGAACCCAGAAAAATGCGTTTTCATGGTCAGACAAGGCAAAATTCTAGGACACATTGTGTCAAAAAATGGAATCTCTACGGATGAAGAAAAGGTGAAGGTAATTGCAGAATTACCTAGACCAACTAATGTGAAAGAGGTACAGGCATTTATGGGCCATTGCGGTTATTATAGGAGATTCATACACATGTATGCAATCATAGCCAAGCCTTTGTACTCTCTTTTAACCAATTTTGAATGGACAGATGAATGTGAAAATTCATTCAATGAACTCAAACGACGCTTGTGCTCAGCACCTATATTGACTACCCCAGATTGGAGTAAGCCATTCCATGTACATGTGGATGCATCCAATTATGCCATAGGATGTGTGTTAGCACAACCCACGAATGAAGGTAACATAGATCTCCCCATAGCTTACGCTAGTAGACAATTGAACGCAGCAGAAAGAAATTACACCACGACGGAACGAGAAGGATTAGGGATGATCTACGCAGTAAAGAAGTTTAGGCACTACTTGTTGGCCAACAAATTCAAGTTCTTTACGGATCATCAAGCCGTATTGTACTTAGTCAACAAACCATGTAACACAGGACGACTGATACGTTGGTTTCTATTACTCATGGAGTATGATTTTGAAGTCGTAGTCAGGAAAGGAAAGACACATCTTAGAGCTGACCACCTTTCAAGATTAACCTCAGGAGAAGCTCCTCAAGGAGTAGCGGATGATCTACCAGATGCATACTTGTTTAAACTTGAGATAGCACCGGAATGGGCTAAGCCTTTAGTCCCTATTCTCACATATGGACCCAAGAATCCTAGGATAAAGATCAAAGAAGGAGAGATTACCAAGTCTCAGAGATACCAAATAATGGCAGGAAGCATATATAAACAGGATAATCAAAAGATTCTTGCTTGTTGTGTAGATGAATCAGAACATGCGAATTGGTTGCAACTAGCACACATAGGTGCATTAAAGCAACATCATTCGAAACATCGAACATTACAGACTCTGCATAGACTAGGAGTATATTGGCCTTCGATGGAAGCAGATGTCTACAAGTTGTGTAAAGAATGCCATGTTTGTTGTGAAAGACCACCAGTAGAGCATGCTACACTATATCACGTGTCTCTCACACCAGACTGGAGTGAGCAATTAGTGACATACTTGAGGACGAACACATTCCCTCAAGGAATGACCTTAGCTCGACAACGTAGTCTAGAGCAGGAAGCTCACGACTATTCACTTATTGGCGATAACCTATACAAAAGAGGTCGAGATGGATATCTAAGACAATGTGTTCATGAGAGCGATTATCTGAGCATACTAGAGACTGCACACCAAGATGTTGCAGGAGATCATTTTGGACCCGATAGGATAATCAAAGCCATCCTCTTTGGAGGATTATGGTGGCCCACTCTTCACATGGATGCTCATACCTATGTAAAGAGATGTGATGTGTGCCAAAGAACTCAGTTTCCTACTCGCAGAGATGAAATGCCATTGAAACCCATGATGGGCGGACGTGCATTTTCTAAGTGGGGTATAGACTTTGTAGGACCCATTAACCCCCCTGCAAAAGGTACACATGCTGAATACATTATTGTTGCCACAGATTATCTTACGAAATGGGTAGAGGCAAAAGCCACGAAAAAGAATGATGCACACACAACTGCAAAATTCTTATTTGAGAATGTCTTTACAAGATATGGATTGCCTATAGAGTTAGTGAGCGATCGAGGCACTCACTTTCTAAACCAAGTCATTGAATATTTGTTACAGGATTTTATGGTGATTCACAAGAAATCCGCACCATATCATCCTCAGGCCAATGGTCAGGCTGAAAGCACTAATAAGATCCTTTGTAACATACTGACGAAACTCGTGAACAACAAACGTTCAGATTGGGACAAACAATTACACCACGCTGTTTGGGCATATCGAGTGGCCTACAAGACCGTACTCAATGCAACTCCCTTTCAGATGGTTTTTGGTCAGAATGTTGTGCTTCCTTTGGACTTCTTGATACCGACCCTTAAGGTTGCACAAGAACATCAGTGGACCGGCCATGAATTATCAGCAAGAATAATGGACTTGGAACGATTAGGAGAAACTAGGCTAAATGCAGCAGCAGGAATATATGCAGCGAAGAAGCGACAGAAAGCATATTTTGATGCACATGTGAAAGATAAAGGCTTAAAAGAAGGAGATTTGGTTCTAGTATATACGCTAAAGCAACACGCACGTAAGTTAGAAAAGCGAGGTTATGGACCTATGATCATTAACAGACTCTCAACAAGCGGAGCAGTACAATTAGCCACTTTAGAAGGAGATATAATGCCTAATTATATTAGTGGCTGTAGAGTCAAGCTATATCAGGAACCTCTTACTGAGGATATGCTTAGACGACTCACGTTGGCAAAGAAGCGTAAGGAGGAAGAAAATAGAATACGAGCGGAAGCTCAGGCAGAAGCAATAGAACGCATTAAACGCATGAAGTTAAGAAGACAAGGACTAGGGAGAGAACATTATAACCATCTGGAAACTACACCCAGATACCCCATGGCCATGTGTCAAGTAAAGTCAACCACTCATCCTAGTATAGTGGACAGGAGACCATTTATTACAGTCAGGCTAGAGCACGGCAACCCTTGCCAAGAGCTCAGGGCTCTAATTGACTCAGGTGCTGCGACTTGTGCGATTAGATGGTCCCACTATAAGGATTCAGGAATAGAAATGCGGCCAATTGAGGCATACCTCATAGGCCTAGGAGGCATGGAAACCCCTTGCATGGGTGAGGTGGACCTTCCTATCCTCATTAAGGATGTGACCATGACAGCGAAGTTACTAGTGTGCCATGATGAAGACCTGATAGAACCCCTAATCCTTGGCCAAGATTGGCTATACGATCACTCAGTGGACCTAAATCTTAGACAAGGCTACATATAGATTGGAACCTTAGAACAGAAGCGAGTGATACCGCTTGACTTCCCTAACGGCATTCCGATTGAGGTTTGTAACCCTAGACCCTATGAAACGCATGCGACGGAAGACCACAAGATCTTGGGTCAGACCAGTCACGTTACGTCTACACCAACCCACTCGGGCTTGGCTAAGGACAATTGTCAATCAGAAGAATGACAGGAGATCTTCCCTGGGGCTTCCTGCAAACTAGAAGGGGCGGCTACCCAACCGCTAGGGCAGATGAACACAATCACCGGTCAGGTGGGTTGCATCAGCGGCCAAATGAGCACAACACCCTGCGGTGCTCATCCTTCCAAACTTGCTGCGGACTGGCCTAGATTAAAGATAAAGAACGAATCACTTCCTAATGGGCAGGTCACGCAAGTGTTGGATCTCCCTTCTTTTCCAAAGCAAAGCATCCATTGGACCTCTCAAATCCAACCACGAACGAGTCAACCACAACAGAGGAACCCAGACCGACGACACCACCAAACAAGGCAAAGAAAGCAGCAATATCAACATCACAGAACAAGCGGCACGAAACAAATATGGGTGCCAAAAGGACAGCAACCACAGGCTATTGGCAACACTGCAGACGAGAGTAGGACAAAGTTTCAACAGAAGCAGAGTCAGCATCCAAAGTCCCCCCGATCTTCTTCCCCAAGTACAAGTACTCGACAGATTTGGATCGCCAAGAAATACCTTATCAATCGACCCACACCCATGCAGATTTGGGTACCCAAACAATGTATTATAGCCCAACCCTCTAACCATGTAATATATACCCCTCCGAAATCTTTTCATCCTTCAATACCACCAAACTCGATACCGCTTTTTGTCCCTCAGCAGAAACACACCACCCACTTAAAGACTCTTAGGAAATGGATACCGAAACGTATCCAGACGTCTTCTTGTACCCCATTATCTAACAATTTTCCCACCCCATTTAAACTCCACCCTTGTAATAATTCACCCTCAACCAAACCTTGTATAAATTCATACACCCAAACCCCACATCATGCATAATAAAAGCTCATCAAGAAATGTATGCATAATCGAACCATGTAGGTGTCTAGAGACCTGCATTAGCTCTGCAAAAAAATCATTGCATCAATCACTTCACGACACTTGGCTACACGGGTTACACATCGGTTATGGAAAGGGATTGTGGTCTCACCTTAATGGGATCATAATTAATTTTCATACTAATGTGTTAATCTTTTGTAGCAGATCTTTTCCATTAGCTCATCAGTCATCATGCAAACCGAAGCAAGAACATCAGAAGCTGGCCCCAGTGCACCGATGGCCACTATTGGAGAATTACTAGCAGAATCTTATCCTACGATGCAACCACCAGAGTTTCAAGGTTTTCCAGGACCCATGCCAATCGATGATCCTCCTAGAGGATATACCGAGAAGATTCATCGTAATTCTCACTGGTTTCAAGGCCTAGCAGGACCATTAGCTGATGCTGATTTCATATTTGAGGCCAATTTGGCATTTGATTTACGCACATGGGCCAAGTACCAGTTCTTTTCACGAGAATTTGAAGGACTGCAGAATACACAAGATTTAACGCACGTTTGGGCACGAGCGGGATTTACAGAGTATTTTAGCGACCCTCTGCCTAAACCTGATTTTTACAGATGTTTTTACTTGGTAACCACCTTAACGGCTTCAGAGAACAAGGATCTACCCGGCACATTCATGTTACCATCCTTGGTGAATGATCCTCCATTCAGAAGGTTTTATTTGTCTAAAGATTTAATTCGCGCAGCTCTGAAAATACATGGAACACACACTCTGACGGAGAGAGAACGGCTAGTCCCAGAGCAGATGAAACGTGGTGACGTAACTAAGTGGGAGTATATTTCAGCCATAACCCCTGAGCTTTCCAAGCCATTACGGATATGCATGCAGCACTTTGCTTTCCCAGCTCAGGATCGTTTTACCATGCCCCACAGGAGAATCTGGTTTGGATTGTACTTAGCATGTACTGGACCTCAAACGGTTGATCTTGCTAGCTGGATAATTGATCAGCTCTATTTGGCACAACATAGGTGGGAGTGAAAGAAGGTAATCAATGGATGCTGCGCCCTCACAAGGATTATATACATGTGCTTGGCATATGATTTACCCATAGAGCGCGCCATGACTAGTGAGGAACTAAAGGCATTCAAAGGAACCACTAGGAAGGCTAGAAAGTCTAGCAAAGGTAGGGCCGGAAAGCGGATGAGAGGTACTATCCCGTGCCTACAAGTCCCAGAATCACCCTCGCCACAACCATCTCCAGAGCAGTCACCAACAGCAGCCACTCCCACGGTACCACCAATTCGTATACGGTTATCAAGACCAGTTACGCCGGAGGGCACCACCAGTACTGTTGTACCCCAAGCAGCCACAACCACAGAACCTATCACCACAGCAGCTGAACTTCCCACCACTATTGGTGCGGAAGCTTTCTCTTTTCCAATACCCCATTTAGAAGCAGGACAAGCAGAGCCACTGAACACAACGTTTGATTTTGAGATGCCCGATGCATTCTCCAATGAGTTCCAGTTTTCAAAAGGACAATTGTTTTCTCAAGAATTTGAAAGGCCTAGCTACCCTACCACACCCAGGGATCAGCCACAAGGACAGATCGTGTCCAGCTCTGATGACGAAAGAACAGCAACCGATGACGACGAAGGAGACGACGAAGCTAGCCAGGGAACACAAGAATCCCAAGAGCATGAACAGACAGATGGCCAAGGCCAACAAACAGACACACATGGTGATACAAGTACCCATGAAGATGAAACTTACGAAGCAGCAGCTTACACACTAGCTATCAAGAAGCTGTATAGAACTATGGAAAAAGTTTGGGCACGCAAAAAGCTGACAGAGGAAGAGAGTCAAGCAATAATAGAACAAGAACTTGTCACAGGCGGATTCGAAGACGCATACATCAAAGGATTCAGAGAGTTAGTCAAATCAGTAGGCTCCAACGAAGCCCTCAGGTACTTGCAAAGAAAGCCACTACCACAGTTTGACCCCCGCAGAGTACGACTACTTTCAAAGCCCGGCGAATACATTCGTGTACCAACAGGAGCACAGTCTTCAGAACAAGCCAGGGAGGCACGCCTCGTCCCCGAAAGTTCGTTGGCAGTAGAAACCATCCTTGTAGATTCCCCACCCCGCGCTACAGCTGTACAAACCTCAGTAGTCACTGAAGTACCGACCACCCCAACCGCTCCTCCATCACCGCCCATCCCTCCAGCCTCCCCTCTTCACCCTCCTTCCCCTAGACCAACATCTTCATTCGCCGGTGGTGTTGCAGAAATTGTCTTTACGACCACTAACCCCACAATTCCCGCACCCATTAGCCCTAGTCTACCCCCTCCCACACCCACCTTTCTATCCAACCCATTCCTCCATCCATCTTTTCCATCTTTCCCCACAACTCCAAGACCCCTTTTTCCATTCCCACCGCCATTAACCTTCTCCCCCGTCTCACCTCCCCGACCCACTGTAACCCCTCTTTCCCCTTTCTACCAAGCTGCTCCAGCCGGCCCCCCTGTAAATTACCCCTCAACCTTTGTAAATGCCGTGTTTACACCAGCACGAGCACCCACGATCACACCCATATTCACGGTCACCACACTAGATACGTCCACTGACATGGACATCTCACCACCCACAGCACCATCACTCACTTCACTCACGGCACAAACATTTTTAAGCACATCACAATTTTCAACAATCACTACATCATCCACCTTCCCATCCCCATTCCCCATTCCCGTTGCATCTACACCAACTGCATCTTCATTTAGCACCCCATTAATACTATCACCCACTGTAGATAATGCATTCCGACAGATGTTCATGTGTATGACGCAAGTAAGAGATGAGTTCACATCTCTTGGTGATAATTATGAGCAGCTGCAGAGGACAACCAACGACTTACAGTCGCAGCTTAATTTATTGTCTATTGAGAATGCCTCACTGAACACCCGCTACCAAGAATTACGCGAGGCTTATCACAAATTGGAACTAGAAAGCGAAGAAAAGACCAAGGAAGCCACTGCTGACCTGGATAACTTATTAAGAGCCCAGACAGTCTGCAATGCAACGCTAACACGAAACATGGGCTTACTACGAAGACACCTAGCAGCCGCCAAGGAAGAAAACCAGCGCTTACAGGATCAGAACCGAGAAAACTTAGAAGCAGCGCTCAACCACCCAGACCAACCACTCAATCCTAGCAGGTTCAAAGCCATTCCTTCAGACTCGATGAGGATGCTGCTAGACGATCATGTAAGATTACTAGATGAATACGACCGCATGAACGAGGAGTTACAGAAACTCAAAGAAGATCACAAATTACTCCAGTTACGAGAATCGGCACACCAAGACATACCAGCACCTGTGGACCCCTCTCCTGACATCTTAGAGGAACTCAACGCATTACGGGTCCAGGTATCGAACCTTGAATCAAGGATTGCAGTATATGAAGCACCACCAAGGCCAGATTCCCCACCTGAGCTTCCAGCTGAGGAAGAAACTATCACCATTCCGGTAGAGGAAACGTTTGAAGAGGCATACGAGCCACAACCCATCCTAGGCGGATGCGCCACGGCCGAAGGTCAGATGACGTACGAACTTCCGACCCCCGCGTGGATGAAGACTATTGCGGAACTTGGAACAACACACTCAGCGAGAGTAGAGGCACAATTACATGCCTGTTGGTGCAGACCAATCACCAATTGAAGACTTGGAAGGTTAAAGAGTGAAAGAAGGATCAACCATTGAAGCTTGGAAGAAAGACATATTCAGAGGATAAGAGAAGTGTACACATATGTACATTAGTATAGTCATAGGTGACTCAGATCTTTGTTTTGAATAATAAACTTGTACAAATTATCTATAAATACTTTGAGAAAAGTCGGGGCATGTATGAGAGCATATGTAGAAGCCAAGATTGAGGAAGTTAGGAGTCAAGAGATAGAGAAAAGTTAGTTTTAGTTAGCTCTCATCACTCAGTTGTAAATTTCTGAGTTAATGAAGAAAGTTTGCGCCCGATCTTTTCGTGTCTGCTCCTTCTGTGTTTGATCATTTGTGAAATCCTTTTGAGGATAACTAAATTGTCAGTGAATGAGCCTGTGACCTGAATTTCAGAGTTTAATTGTAATCAGGCTAGGAGAATTGTTAGTAGGAACATTCATATGTGTTGAGTGTCTACAGTTCTCTGAAACAGGCGCAAATTTCGAGTTTAATCTTTTGACCAGTGCTCACTCCATAGTTTAAAGTTTTGTGTAAGCAAGCACTTAATCTTTAAGTTGGAAGGTGATCTACTCGTGGCTAAAAGCATTTTGCAAAACGGGTTAGATATTGTGAGAACCAAAGTTAAGAAGTTAGGGGTGTCTAAATCGACTTCTCAGAAGTGCAGATTCAGACATAGGTAACTTGTGAAGACAATTTCTCAAGTTATACTAAAGCTTTTCAAGTGATTCAACTTGGAGGTGATGCGCAATCTCTAGGAGATGATTCATACAAAGTTTCATAAAAAACTTTACACGTTTGATAAGTCAATGTGAAGAAATTCTGCAGCAGACTTTTATGTGTTTCACTTTCTTCACAGATTTTCTTAATTTTGATAATTTGGAGATTGGACCTATAATTTAGTGAAGGTTTTGACTTACTCTTGACATAGAGGTGTTCTAAACTCAAGAGTAGGTTGTTCTTTTGGAGATTAACACTCTCCATCAGTGGTATCAGAGCAGGAGACATCAAATCAAGGAAAGGAAGGTCCCGACTGCTGCAGATTCAAGAAGTTCAACATTTGAAGAACAAAGAAGTGAAAGCTTGGAGTCAAAAGCCTAAGGAGAAGACTACTCGACATCAAGAAAGGCAAAAGGAGCTTAATTCGAAGTAAAGGTACATACATTGTTTGTGAAGCTTGAAGATTTCTATATACAGGTGGATACAAGATGGGAGATGCTCTACAGATAGAGAAATTGGATAGGGAAAATTATCCTGCATGGTCAATGAGGATGGAAGCTCATCTTATGAGCAAAGATTTAATTGGATATATCACAGGAGAAGAAGAGAAGCCAGAGTTCAGAGATCCTAGTGTTCCAACTAGGGAAGAGTTAGCAGATTTGAAAAATTGGATGAAGAAAGATGCTCAAGCTAGGAGCATTATCTACATGGGAGTCAATGATTACTTGTTACCTCACATTAGAGGTCTTGAAAGTGCAACTGACATATGGAATGCTTTGGAGGAGCATTTTCAGAACACTACAAAGTCAAGGAAGGCATCCTTATGGGCAGAGTTTACTACCTTCAAGAAGAAGGCCTCTCAGTCCATCTCAGATTATGTGACAAGGATGAAAGATATTGCAGATGCTTTAGGAGCTGTTGATGAAGACATTGAGGAAGATAAATTGGTAAGGCAAATTCTTACAGGGTTGAGAGGTGATGACAAATGGAAGCCATTCATTTTGTCTACAGAATTATCACTTGATCATTTCACTCCTGATTTAAATCAATTGTTAGGTCATATGCTAACATTTGAGCAGGATGTTAAAGGAGATGGTGACAAGAGTACAGGTCATGCAATGTACTCAAAGGATAAGAAGAAGAATAGCAAAGGAAAACAACAAGCAGGTGAAGATGAAGGAATAACTACTCAAGCCAATTTCCTAAGAGGAAGAGGAGGTGGCAAAGGTAGAGGAAGAGGCAGGAACAATAAAGATGGAGGCAAAGCTTGCTGGATTTGTGGTAAGACAAATCATTTAGCTAATGATTGTTGGCACAATACTCAGAATAATAATGGATATAGTCAAAACTATAATGCAAGAGGAAGAGGTGGCAGAAATCAAAGAGGTAATTACAGAGGTAGAGGTGGAAGGAATTACTTTGGAAGAAATGCAGGTAGAGGATTCCAAAGTCAACAATACAACAACACCTACTACAATTATGCTTCAGATCAAAAGGAGGATTCAACATTGATAATGAATGCAACTTGTGAAAGGCAGAATGAAGATCAGAGAGTCTTCTACATTGACTCAGGGTGTAGCAATCACCTGAGTGGTAACATATCTTTGATGACTGATTTGGAAAGTAAAGTTTTTAATCATGTTGTTCAAACAGGTGACAACACAAAGCACAATGTGAAGTCAATTGGATCAGTGAAGGCCAAGGATGGAAGCACCTTATTGAGTAAGGTCTTGTATGTTCCTACAATCCCTAAGAATTTGATAAGTGTAGGTCAAATTGTTGAAAAGGGATATGAAGTAAGGTTCACTAATGAAGGAGTATATGTGGAAGACCCTAGCCAAGGGTATAAACAGGTTGTTTCAGGAAAAAAGGAAGGAAGACTATTTACATTGAAGATTCAAGGCAACATTGGTCATGCTATGTTCACATATGAAGGACATAAGATCTCTGAGTTAGATCTTTGGCACAAGAGGCTTGGACATTTTAATGAAAGAGGTATTAAAGATATGGTTAACAATGGTTCAGTGCTTGGATTGCCTAATGTTGCAGGTCAACATATGACATACAAATGTGAGGCATGTCAATTAGGTAAGGCTCATAAACATTCCTATTCCAAGCATGGTTTTATGCACTCAGAGAAGCTTGAGTTGGTACACACAGATGTGTGGGGACCATCAAAAGATTTCAGTATAAATGGTTCAAGGTATTATGTGATTTATGTTGATGATGCTACTAGGTGGATCACTATCTATGTGATCAAAGATAAGTCAGAAGTGTTTAATACATTTAAACACTATCATGCATATGCAGAAAGAATTACAGGTCATAAGTTGAAGAGACTAAGGTCAGATGGAGGGGGAGAGTATTTCTCAAATGAGTTCAGTGATTACTTATGGAATGCAGGTATAAAAAGGGAAGTTACTTGCAGGTACTCTCCTCAACAAAATGGTGTTGCAGAAAGGAGAAATAGAACTCTTGTTGAGTTTGCAAGATCCATGATGAAGGAGAAAAATTGCCCTAATTATTTGTGGGCTGAGGCTGTAAATACAGCCACTTATTTGGTCAATAGGTTACCATGTAAAGCCTTGCAGGGTATGACACCATATGAGGCTTGGTGGGGTAAGAGACCTACATTGGATCATTGTAGAGTATTTGGATGTGTGGCATATGCATATGTGCCATCACAATTAAGACACAAATTGGAACCCAAAGCTGAAAAGTATGTTTTCATTGGCTATGATGACAAGCAGATGGGTTATAGATTGTGGAGTCCATCAACAAAACAATTTATGGTTTCTAAAGATGTTACATTTGATGAACAAAGCACTTGGTATGCAGGTACAATCAAAATCAATACAGATGATGAAGAAGAAGTGAGTCAAAGAAAAGGTAAATCAAAAGTTCAGATATTTGATGAGCAAGAGAATAATGAAGTGCAGGTTGAAGTGGAAGAGACACCAAGATTTGATCCTGAATGTGAAGAGCCAGAAACCTCAAGGAGTGGAGAACTCAGAAGGTCAACAAGAAATAGGTGGCAACCTACAAGGTATAGTTATGATACTTCATTTCTAGCCACAAAAGATTATGCTTACATGGTGAATACAGATGAAGACCCTTCTACATATGAAGAGGCAAAAGGTAAGGAAAAATGGGAAAGTGCTATGCAGGAAGAATATGATGCACTATTGGAGAATCAAACTTGGAATTTGGTTCCTAAACCAAATAGTCAGAAGATTATTGGATGCAAGTGGGTCTACAAGACAAAAAGGTTTGCAGATGGAAGTGTGTCTAGGTACAAAGCTAGACTTGTGGTCAAAGGTTTTGCTCAAACATATGGTATTGATTATGATGAGACCTATAGTCCTGTGGCAAAGATGACAACCATAAGGACACTTATTGCTATTGCTGCATGTAAAGGTTGGAAACTATGTCAACTTGATGTGAAGAATGCTTTTTTGAATGGTTATATTTCAGATGATGTGTTCATGGAGCAACCTCAAGGGTTCAGAGATAAAAGGTATCCAGATCATGTGTGCAAGCTCAAGAGAGCTTTGTATGGTTTGAAGCAGGCCCCAAGGGCATGGAACTATAGACTTGTGAAGTTCCTAAAAGAACTTGGATTTCAGGTGTCTAAAGCAGATAGTAGTTTGCTTGTCAAGGCAAGTGAAAATGGTTTCATATACATGTGCATATATGTTGATGATATAATTCTTACAGGTACAGATGAAGAAGGAATACAAAAGCTCAAGAGGCAAATGGAAAAGGAGTTCAAGATAAGTGACTTGGGAGACTTGTCATACTTCTTGGGCATGGAGATTACATATACTCAACATGGAGTATTTGTGACCCAAGAAAGGTATTTGAAGAACTTGTTAATCAAGTTTAAAATGGATGATTGCAGGGTAGCACCTACACCAATGGAGGTGAATCACAAATTGAGTAAGTATGGAGGTGAAGAATTCAAAGACATGAGACAATATCAGAGCTTGGTTGGTAGCCTTATCTATGCTACTCTAACTAGACCTGATTTATCATATGCAGTAGGAGTTTTGTCTCAATTTATGCATTGCCCAAGGAAAGAACATTGGATTGCAGGACAAAGGGTGTTGAGGTACATTAAGGGTACACTCAATGAAGGTTTGTATTATGGGTTTACCTCAGATACAAATATCAAAATTTATAGTGATGCAGATTGGGCAGGTAATCCAGATGATAGAAGATCTACATTTGGGTACATGTGTTATGTGGGAGATAAACTTATCTCATGGTGTTCTAAGAAGCAACATACAGTTGCTTTATCTTCTACAGAAGCAGAGTATAAAGGCATGGTTGAAGCTGCAAAAGAAGTAATTTGGGTTAAGACCTTGATGAAGAGTCTTGACATTGTGCATGGAGTACCAATCATATATGGAGATAACATGAGTTCATTGTATTTAGCTGCTAATCCTGTTTTTCATGCCAGGACTAAACACATTGAGATTCAGTATCACTTTCTAAGAGAGAAAGTGATGGATAAGGAGATTGAAGTCATACATACTTCAACAAAGGATCAGATAGCTGATATGCTTACAAAGAGCTTGGATGGACCAAAGCTACAGAAGTTTAAGGACATGGCAGGTATAAAGAAGAAAGGAGAAACCTCAATTGATGATTGAGGGGGAGCTGTTGGTGCAGACCAATCACCAATTGAAGACTTGGAAGGTTAAAGAGTGAAAGAAGGATCAACCATTGAAGCTTGGAAGAAAGACATATTCAGAGGATAAGAGAAGTGTACACATATGTACATTAGTATAGTCATAGGTGACTCAGATCTTTGTTTTGAATAATAAACTTGTACAAATTATCTATAAATACTTTGAGAAAAGTCGGGGCATGTATGAGAGCATATGTAGAAGCCAAGATTGAGGAAGTTAGGAGTCAAGAGATAGAGAAAAGTTAGTTTTAGTTAGCTCTCATCACTCAGTTGTAAATTTCTGAGTTAATGAAGAAAGTTTGCGCCCGATCTTTTCGTGTCTGCTCCTTCTGTGTTTGATCATTTGTGAAATCCTTTTGAGGATAACTAAATTGTCAGTGAATGAGCCTGTGACCTGAATTTCAGAGTTTAATTGTAATCAGGCTAGGAGAATTGTTAGTAGGAACATTCATATGTGTTGAGTGTCTACAGTTCTCTGAAACAGGTGCAAATTTCGAGTTTAATCTTTTGACCAGTGCTCACTCCATAGTTTAAAGTTTTGTGTAAGCAAGCACTTAATCTTTAAGTTGGAAGGTGATCTACTCGTGGCTAAAAGCATTTTGCAAAACGGGTTAGATATTGTGAGAACCAAAGTTAAGAAGTTAGGGGTGTCTAAATCGACTTCTCAGAAGTGCAGATTCAGACATAGGTAACTTGTGAAGACAATTTCTCAAGTTATACTAAAGCTTTTCAAGTGATTCAACTTGGAGGTGATGCGCAATCTCTAGGAGATGATTCATACAAAGTTTCATAAAAAACTTTACACGTTTGATAAGTCAATGTGAAGAAATTCTGCAGCAGACTTTTATGTGTTTCACTTTCTTCACAGATTTTCTTAATTTTGATAATTTGGAGATTGGACCTATAATTTAGTGAAGGTTTTGACTTACTCTTGACATAGAGGTGTTCTAAACTCAAGAGTAGGTTGTTCTTTTGGAGATTAACACTCTCCATCAATGCCATGGCGATGATAGAAGAAAGAATATTACAGTCTCCATTCTTTGCTCATTTGGCCCCGCGACGATACATATCTGAGCACGAGCTACAGTATAAACCGTATTTCATGTTAATGGCCGAATACCAGTTAGCCATTGAGAAAGAGACAGGTAAGAAACCATCGCATGCAACTCAATTCGAGGCGGATGATTTGCCACTAGATGCACAGCAAGGAAGGATCTATCAACCAGAGTGGCGAAAAAATTTACTACAGCAGTATCCAGAGATGATGAGTACATGGGTAAAGGCACCTTTGCACTTAAAGTACAACCCGTGTTGGGGACCAGTGCCACGACGCCGCTCCTGGACTGCCTTTGCTATTAAGGTACAAAACAATAAGCAGTGCCAAGACTGGTTGAATTACCCCTATTTTAAGCCACCCATTGAGTTACCAACTGTTGGCTACATGATGGCTACAATTCGCCACTGGCTCCCTAGATTAAAGCATATGGATGATATAGCGGCGCATATGACTGTCAAAATCTTTGACATGATGCAAATGATTTTTAAAGTCTTCCGACGCGTCAAGGCACCACATGTCAACACCACGGGCTTTGAGCATGGCAATTTCGATCTCGTATATGATATGAGTACAACGCCATCGCTACGGGTGTGTTATGCCTGGCACTGCAGAATAAAGTACCTACCGGCGTGCTACAAGCAGACGTTCAAAGAGATGTTCACAACCGGCTTCTGGGAATACCATTCAGAGGTATTCATAAGCAGGCCTACACATTTATTACAATTATTTGCCTGTGAACGAATGGTCTATTCCACACACTATCAGCTCCCGCCACCGGAAGAACCGCAACCAATCGACTGGGAGAAACTCGAGGCCGACCTGGCCCGAGGCATTCGTATCTCCGAACACACCCTCGCTCAAGACCTCCTACAGAACTATATCCGGCAGACCTCACAACAAGGTTCTGTCAGGGACGACAAAAGCGAGAGGGAGGGGGGTGTTGGAAGCAGCCAGAGGCACAGACGACACGGAAGCATGTAACGATGGAGCAGGGATCCAGTCGAATCGTTTTTCAAAGAATTATGTTTTCAAATACTTTCCAAAAACCTCCAACAGTGATTTTTATCACTATTGTAACATATGTAACATAGAAAACCCCATTTTGTAATCCATAGCTCCATTTTGTGCAAGCCAAGGAGTCCTCAAGCTTGAGGAGCTTAGGTAGAACAAGCGTATCAATTTTTGTTATTTTTAGACATCGTTTACCCTTCCAAATAGCATCTAGGACCTAATTTTTAACTATGCCGGTCACTAGATGTGAAACCGGTCAAAACTAGTCTAGAAACTATAAAAAGAGCTAGAGAGCTCATTTTTGAGGTTAGCTTGTTTGAGGTTAGAGTTCTTTTGAGCTTGTAATAGTGTTCTTGAGTAATAGAGTTAACTTCTCACCTTCCATTATGTCTTGCTTGTCTCTTCGTAGTGTGTGTGTATGTGTGTGTGCATTTCTATGCTTCTCACCTTCACTCTCACTTCATCTCACATTCACGATCTTCATATCACTCCTATCTCTTCCGCGGATTGACATTAAGGACGTGGAGCTTCTTAACGTGGTTCTCACCATTGTGCTAGAGCAACAATTGCTAAGTACTAAGTTGCGATCCTATGTGTACTTGAAGGACCCTAGCACCATAGAAGAGTGTGTACGCATGTGCATTGACATTGAGGATAACCTAAGGGAGGAACTGGAGCTTTCAAAAATCTACAAAGATTCCGATAGCGCTTCTAGCCTCTCTTCCTCACAATCTACATCTATTGAGGAACTCGCAGAAAAGGTAGCTCAAAAACTAAGTGTCTCTAGCAAACAAATTCCAAGATTTGCCCCAGTAAAGAGATGCTATACTTGCGGTGGTGACCACATGGCTAATGTATGTCCCATTATGGCTCAACCCCAAGTAAATCCTAGTAGCCAGTACTGCACCATAGAACGGAGGTACACCAATCACACCGCGCAAGATTGCCCCTACAATAAGCAAGCGGTTAGGCAGATGTACCCACAACCATACCCTCAACAAGCAGGATACCAGAACCAGTACCCACCGCAGCAGTATGCTAGGCCTCAACAAACCTACCAACCACAATACCAACACCAACAAAGGCCTCAGCCTGTGTTAGCACAACAACCCCCTACCCCAGCTAATGTAATTCCGGTAAAGTATGCAGCTGCAGAAGAGAATTTGAATAGAGCTATAGTGCCAGTAACACCATTGCTTTCAGAAAGTGATCCCAGTGACCATAGCTTTGATTCTACACATATTGATAGTCCCCAGGCCTACTACATGCAGTCTCCTAAACATGGTGAGTCGTACTATAGTGAAGAACCGAGTGAACTTAGTTGGGAGCCAGATTACACAAATGTCATGTATGCAAACCCCAACTCTAGACCTCAACCTAGGCAGGTAAGACCCCCATTCCCTAGAGGGCCATGCTACAGATGTTAGGGAGATCACCTCATTCGTGATTGCCCCATGCCGGCACCCACACAACCCCAATCAATAACAATCCAAGGCTTTTGTCAAGATTGCGGCAAGGAGCATCTCTTACGAGATTGCCCAAAGAATCCCAATAAGATGCCAAAAATCACTCCTATTAATGTTATTGGATTAGTTGTGGACTCCACAGGGAGTGTGACTTCCACTGTACCAGTGCAAGTGGTCACTAGAGCTTAAGCCCTGCAGCAGAACCAAAGTTTAGGCCAGGAAAAAAGTGTTGAGGCTAGTGAAACTGAGAGCATAACCAAGAAGAGGACTAGGGCCTCGAGAGATAGTAGAGAAAGAATGAAGAGGCAATGGGCTAGGAAAATGAGTGAACTCGAGGAAAGCCTAAGAGAAACAAAAGCCAGGATAGTTGAACTCACATCTCAAACTCCCTCTCACACTACTCCACCCCCACCATTCCCATCACCATCCGATCCAACACCTTCCAACCCACCTCACACAATTCCACCACCCACTAGAGTAGGATCAGTTTTAGCAGATCCCACTCCTGAGGACCTAAATATGATGCTTAAGGCATATCAAGCCAGAATCCAAGAAGGGCCAAATGTAAACGATCATGAAAACTGTTACCCTAGAGCAGAACTAGAGCTTGAACGAACCAAAATTTGTGCTAAGATGGTGGAATTGGCTCAAACCATGTTTGAAGCCAGTCGCCTCTTCAACATCTCTAGTTCAGCTAAGACGCAATTGCACTTTGATGGACTGCTAGAAAGATTGGAGAGGTTAATTGCACAATCAAAAAAGGAACCCACCCCTCCAAGTAAGGGCAAGGCAAGTATGAGGGCAAGCCTTCCTGCCCAGGAAGCCTATGTGCCTAACTCTACGGAGCCAGACACATCTTCCTCTATGAATCGGTTCACACCAGAATTCCTAAGAGAGATTCAAGAAGACAAATGGGCTAAAGAAAGTGAAGTCCCTCCTCCCATTGAGCTTTTGGATGATGCACATGATCAATTCCCACAAGATATTCCCTCCATTTATGGGGAGCAGGAGAGCACCCAGTCTCAAGAGAGATTAGACTTTGAGTCTAATTCTTTACATGAATTACCCCACTTCACAGGCCCATGGGAAGCTAAGTCCACTTGTATGAGAGCACCCACAGTCATGGTCAGAAAGGAAGACTCAATAATACCTAGGAATACAGAGGTAGTAAGGAATACTAAAGTGCAGTGCAACCTCACTTTAGAAGAGCTACTCAAAGTAAGGCCAGAGCTATGGAAACATGTAGCCAAACAAGTACCAGAGATAGCAAAACCTCATTCCCAGGTAGGTTCTCATAGGACAGTGCCAGAAATTCCTCTAGATAAGATAGGAGACATGAGTGAAGGAGAAGAAGGAAACACATATCTCCCCATCACCCATCAAGGATACACAACCAAGGCAATTCTGGACTCTGGTGCAGGAGTTGCAATTGCTACCACTTCCCTATGGAAGCGTTGGGGCAAGCCAGCACTCAGGCCCACGAGGATGAAATTGCAGATGGTGGATGGTCACATAGAGAGGCCTTTAGGACTACTTGAAGGAATAACTCTCACTACTTGTGGTGTAGAGTTTGAGCACACATTTGCTATATGTGACTTTAGCAAAAATCATGCCTATGAGATGATTTTGGGAAGACCATTCATGCGACAGTTGCAAGTAGTACAGGATTGGGGAACCAATTCCTTGTACTTGCAACACTTAGGTGTTACGACCAAAGTGAATCTCAAAGATTACTCTCATAGATATGTCCCTCCTATCCAATGGAATCCCATCCATAGAGCTAAAGATGATACAGAGTCAGTGCATTCCATAGGATCAGGATCCTCATGGATGCATGAAGACACCCACTTATGGATGTGCAAAGTAGTAGTAGAAGAAGAGAAGAGAGAAAAAGCCAGAGAGGTAGGTGCGAAGGAAACACATAGATCAATTCAAGACCCAGCCTATGCACCTGTTGTATTCCCTATCGAAGAATTTGAACCCCACGGCTAGGCAGAAATTCTAGCAACAATGGATGTAGCCATCAATGAGGAACAATGGACACCACACTGTGATGAGGATGGTTGTGACATATCAGTTTTCTCCATAGAGCCAATCATGGGAGATGCAGTTTTAGAAGAGTGCGAACCTAGCCCTGATGCATTTGAGGATGCAAGTGACTCCGATCTAGAGTCAATCATTATGGAGCCACCCTTTGCATCAGATGAAGAATACTTCTATGAAGTAGAAATTCAACCCCAGAGACACGAAGAGTTTACAAATGATGTAAGGTTAGCCACACAAGTGATCCCTAAGGATGAAGGAAAGAAAAGAAAGAAGAGAGAAGTCACACCAGAAGAGGAAGAATCTTTGTTTGAGGTCCCTGAAAACTTTAAAAAGTATGAGATAGACGATAGGAGAGTCATGGTAAGGATGCCAAAACATGAGGCTCAATCAGGAGAGGCCTATGATAACAAAGAAACCACCAAGTAAATAGTTGTAGCCATGGAAGAAGGAGAAGAGCGATGCACCTACATAGGGCATGACCTGACAGAAGACGAAGAGCACGAATTGATAGCCTTGCTAAGAGAATACAGAGATGTATTCGCTTGGAGTTACAAGGATTCGAAAGGTGTTGACCCAAACATATGCTCACACACAATTCCCATGACCTCAGACGCGAAACCCTCTAAAAAGAAACCATATACATATAATGATAATTATGGTGCTAAGATCAAAGAGGAGATAGATAGACTGGTAGAAGCTAGATTTATCTATGAAATTGAGCACACCGAGTGGGTATCCCCCATTGTAGTTGTGCCCAAGAAGAATAAAGCTACATGTGTGCATTAACTTGAAGAAGGTTAATGCAGCCACTATTCGAGACAACTATCCGCTTCCTATCACTGAGCATCTGCTAGAAAGAGTAGCAGGCAAGGAAGTGTACAACTTCCTTGATGGATTTTCGCGCTACAATCAGGTAGCCATTGCTCCGAAAGACCAGCATAAGATAGCTTTTGCCACAGAATGGGGCATATTCGCCTTTAGGGTAATGCCATTTGGGCTTACCAATGCTCCTGCAACCTTCCAAAGATTGATGTGTCATGTGTTCAAAGAGTTCTTGAGGAAGAATTTAGAGGTCTATGTTGATGATCTCTGTGCTCATTCCAACATTAGACATACACATATACCTGAACTCAAGCAAATCTTTGACAAATGTAGAGAATATCAAGTCTTCTTGAACCCAGAAAAGTGTGTTTTCATGGTCAGGCAAGGCAAGATTCTAGGACATATAGTGTCAAAGAATGGCATATCCACCGATGAAGAGAAAGTAAGAGCCATAGCCGAGCTACCTAGGCCAAAGAATGTCAAGGAAGTACAAGCTTTCATGGGGCATTGTGGTTATTACCGACGCTTTATACACATGTACGCTATCATTGCCAAGCCACTGTACGGACTTTTGACCAACTTTGAGTGGACTAATGAATGTGAGGACTCTTTCAATGAGCTCAAAAGGAGACTATGTTCAGCACCAATCTTGACCACCCCAGATTGGAATAAGGCCTTTCATGTTCACGTGGATGCATCCAATTATGCTATTGGATGTGTACTCGCACAACCTACTGGTGAAGGTAATATGGATCTTCCCATTGCCTATGCTAGTAGATAGCTAAATGCTGTTGACAGAATTATACCACTACTGAGAGAGAAGGCTTAGGCATGGTGTATGCGGTTAAGAAGTTTAGACACTATTTGCTTGCAAATAAGTTTAAATTTTTTACTGACCATCAAGCATTGTTATATCTCGTGAACAAGCCATGCAATACAGGTAGATTGGTAAGATGGTTCCTCTTACTAATGGAATATTACTTTGAGGTTGTGGTGAGGAAAGGCAAGACTCACTTGAGAGCAGACCACCTCTCTAGGCTCACATCTGGAGAAGCCCCACAGGGAGTATCAGATGACCTCCCTGACGCTTACTTGTTTAACTTAGAAGTTGTGCCTCAGTGGGCTAAGCCATTAGTGCCAGTATTGACATACGGGCCTAATCACCTAGTCATAAACACTAAAGATAGAGAGGTAGTAAAGGCCCAAAAGTACCACATCATGGCAGGAGGTATGTACAAACAGACAGATCAAGGTATATTAGCCTGTTGTGTGGAAGAGGATGAGTACGCAAAATGGTTGCAATTAGCACATGTAGGTGCATTAGATCAACACTACTCAAGGCAACGAACCTTACAGACTCTAAGGAGACTAGGAGTGCATTGGCTGACTATGGAGGCTAATGTCCATAAGTTGTGCAAGGAATGCCCTATCTGCTGCACTAAACCACCTGTGGAACATGCCACTCTCTATCGAGTGTCCATAGTGCCAGATTGGAGTGAACCACTAGTAGCCTTTCTGAGGACGAAAACATTCCCTCAAGATATGACAATAGCTAGACAACAAGAAGCCCTAGACTACTCACTCATTGGTGATAGTCTATACAAGCGTGGTAAAGATGGTTACCTGAGACTATGTGTCCATGAGAGCGAATATCTCAAGATCTTGGAAGCGGCTCACCAAGGTGTAGCAAGAGGACATTTTGGACCAGATCAGGTGATCAAGGCCATACTATTTGCGGGCTTCTAGTGGCCGACCCTTCACATGGATGCACATACCTATGTGAAACGGTGTGATGTTTGTCAGAGAACTCAATACCCTATACGCGAGGATGAGATGCCACTGAAGCCTATGATGGGTGGACGTGCATTCTCTAAGTGGGGAATCGACTTTGTTGGTCCGATTAATCCCCCAGCTAAGGGTTCACATGCTGAATATATCATTGTGGCCACGGACTATTTAACCAAGTGGGTAGAGGTAAAAGCTACGACAAAGAACGATGCTCAGACGAGTGCTAAGTTCTTATTTGAGAATGTGTTCACTAGATACAGGCTACCCATAGAGCTAGTCAGTGATAGAGGCACACACTTCTTGAATGAAGTTATTGAAAATCTTCTCCAAGAGTTCTTGGTAGTGCACAAGAAGTCTGCTCCCTATCACCCACAAGCTAACGGGCAAGTTGAAAGCACAAATAAGATTCTGTGCAATGTGCTGACCAAATTAGTGAATAATAAACGCTCTGATTGGAACAAACAGCTACACCATGTTGTTTGGGCATATAGAGTTGCCTATAAAACGGTACTCCAAGCCACTCCCTTTCAGATGGTATTCAGTCAAAATGCATTGCTACCATTGGACTTCTTGATACCTACACTGAAAGTAGCACATGAGCATGAATGGACGGGTCATGAACTCTCTTCGAGGATTCTTGATCTCGAACGACTAGGTGAAACCAGACTAAGAGCGGCAGCGGGAATATATGCAGCTAAGAAAAGACAGAAGGCATACTTTGATGCCCACGTTAAGGATAAAGGCTTGAAGGCAGGAGATTTAGTTTTAGTCTACACCTTGAAGCAACATGCAAGAAAATTAGAGAAACGTGGCTATGGACCTATGATCATAAATAGGATCTCAACCAGTGGAGCAGTTCAACTCGCTACACTGGAAGGTGATGTTCTCCCTAGCTATATAAGCGGATGCAGAGTCAAGTTATATCAAGAACCCTTGACAGAGGAGATGCTAAATCGACTCAACATTGCCAAAAAACGCAAGGAAGAAGAAAAACGAGTTCGAGAAGAGGCACAGGCGGAAGCATTGGAACGCATCCGAAGGATGAGGTTGCGAAGACTGGGTAGAGATCAGGCCAGGGTAGACGACTATGCGGACCCAAGTTATCATATGGCAATGTGTGAAGTCTCAGGAATAAGTTCTCATAGAATAATTGATAGACGACCTTTTGTAACCTTAGAGATAGGAAAAGGAAAGGGTGCAAGGACTGTAAGAGCCTTGATTGACTCAGGTGCAGCCACTAGTGCTGTTAAATTTTCTTACTGTCAAAAGTTGAAATTAACTGTCAATCCTATAGAAGCATATCTCATAGGATTGGGAGGTGTGGAAACCCCTTGCATGGGCGAGGTGGAACTTCCCCTCTACATTCAAGACGAAGTAATGACAGTTAAAGTGATAGTGTGTCAAGATGAGGACCTCACGGAGCCTCTTGTCTTGGGTCAAGACTAGATCTATGATCATGCAGTCAACCTAAACCTACGAAGTGGACTCCTTCAGGTCTGGGTAAATCAGAATCGCGTTACAATTGAGTTAGAAAATGAAGCACTCAAGGAATTAGACAAGGCACACACTCCGGGTCCTTCCAAGAGTACACATGAAGATGACCATGTTGTTCTTGTCCAAAACTGTGTGATACAGAGGAATGATGATTTCAATCAAGAAGTCAGGGGCGCAACGATACTCCCTTCTTTTCTAGAGACGAGAGGGATGCAGCAACCAAAGGCAGATCAAATACAGATGGAGCAGAGTAATACCTATGCTGGAGGACAAAAGAATGTACGAAGCAGAATGTCTCAGCCATTGAAACAAGTGTGGGTGCGGAAAGGCGAACACCCTGTTGCGATCAGGCCAACCACACGGGCAAAACTTCTTATTAATAATAAACAACATGACACTAATAAGAAGTCTTTCAGAAATTCTTCTGCGAAAGTAAAGTCTATTTGGGTACCCAAGAAGTCGATGAAGGCTATCCCACAATCACGACAAATTTGGGTGCCTAAGGCTTGCTTGCGGGCTCAAATAGTTACACCGAGGGCACACCCAAGCAGAATCACTTGTAAATGGGTCCTTAAAAAGCCTCATTTCCAAGCAGTCACTCCTGAAAAGCCCTCCAGGGTCTCCACAACATCAAGACCAACAGCAAATCAGTTTGTTTGGAATCCCACAACGTGTACTAAACCCCCCGACCCTCATTTGTAAATTCATATCCACTCACTCACTACATCACTCATACACCGCATCTTTCCATTTAGCTCTTAGGAATATCCATTCACTAACTACACTCACGATCCCTGTTGGAGACCTCTTAATCTCCAAAGGTTTGATCTATACTGATTTAAGAACACTTCTATATCAGTTACAAACCAAACTTTACACAAATATTGTTCTTCTTTACCAAAACTTCCATTAACACTTCTCTGAGTGAAGAAGTGTCTACTTCAGAAAGTCTGCTTCAGAAATCAACTTCATTACCTGCACATAACTTCAAATTTCTTCAAGTAAATGATGCACAAGTATTCGCAATACCTTTGCGCAATCATACTAATCATTAGTTCTCAAAACTAATCATCAAAAGTTTAATTTGATCCTTAAGATCAAAAATATGTCGTAACTGTCTTCCAGAGGTAGCGCCTTCGACATGGTCAACTTCTTAAGTTGATTTCTCATAGCACAAAACCCGTTTTGCTAAATGCTTTTAGCCATAGCTTCCTTATCTCCTAACTTAGATTTTAAGTGCTCACTGATAAAAAACTTTACAGTATACACTGAGATCTAAGCAAAATACTGAGACGGAAAGGTGCGCTACTCTCAGACTTCAGTTTTCACTTCTACATACAAATGTTCCTATTGATCATTCTCACAGTAGGAGAGGAATTAGATCATGAAACTCTGAACATAGCTTCATTAGCTTCTCAATTAGATGCGTACAAAAGGAATCTTGATCCACATGATCAGACTGAGAGCACTCAGAGAAAAACCCGTCGCTATTTTCTAGGAAAAAAACTCTCTACACATCTCTAAGACATTTGTCATCTACAAATGACTCTCACTTACATTTCTTATCATCATTAACTTATATATACATGATTTTAGACTTATCCCGCGTCTATGACTGTTGGAAGGTGTATTTTTGGAAAGCATTTTTGATGTAAAAAATTAGTGAAAAGCCAAAAAACTTGTAAAATATTTATGCAATGGTTGTAAAAATAAGGAAGAGTCTTCCTTATGTGGTTAAGGACCTCATGTAATTTTTGTAGAATTTTTAGAAACTCTTAGATAGCATATTTTTAGAAAATTAGAGAAAAAGACCTAATTTCAAGTGTGAAAAGGGACACTTGAAAATGTATATAAGTCAATTTTCTCTATTTTGGAGAGGTTGGTTAGTCATTTGCTCAAGCTATCAATAGAGAAGGAAGAGTTTCTGCAAAAATCGTGTTTTCTCCTGTTGAGTGAATTTTCTCTGATGTGTGAGCTTGTCTCTTGCTTAATCATGGAGATTTATGAGTTACATTTGTGTATTACTGAGTAAGTTGTATGAAGAGAGAGACCTATTGCTGTAATGAGTGGAAAAGGACTGAAGGAAGTTCCAAAATTGTGAAAATCGTCTGATGGTACAGAATCGCGATTGTCTCGTCTCTGTGATACAGGTGATATTTTTCAATTTTGAGTTCATAATTGTATTCTGCTACTGAAATGGCATGGTTTTGACATAAAGATCATAGAAAATGGTGGAGATTTGCCTTAGTTATGGTAAACTCTAGATTTTCTCTTCATCTTCAATTTCTCTCAGCAATCCAGCCATTAATCTCTTATTTCCTTGAATCTATTATCTTGAAGGGGCTGTGGTCTTATGGATATTCCTAGGATTGACAAAATAAAGATGATTTGTTGATTCTTTGTTACTTCATGATTGGAGAGGACAACTTGGAGTCCAAAACAAAACATTTTTTGGCGCCGTTGCCGGGGAACATTCCAAGAACTTCTTTGAAGTTGGACCTTTGCTGGATCTTCAGTTGATGATGGTGAACAAGGTAAAGCTCATCAATTAGGAAAAGTGCACATGAATAGGTAGATATCATTGTTTGTCTTTAGGGAAGAAGAAAGCAATGGATGTCTTGTAGAAGTGGAAGTGCTGAAATCTTTGTAAATTGATAGTTGCTCATCATATTGGTGAAGTAAAAGTGCAGGTGTGTGGAGGATTTGAGCCAAGAAGCTGAAGATGAAGGTAACTTGAATCTATTCTTGCATTTCTAGATTTCTTTTTGCCCAAGTACTAGACACCATGGGTGATCTTGGGAAGATAACATGGTGATATTAAGGAAAGGACAGTTAAAGTAGCTAGATGTAAGAAGGAGGGATTCAATTGTTGACCAAGTCTGAGCATTAAATATTGAGTTGTTCTGCATTTTGAAAAAAACATATGATTGAGTTTATCTTTACAAAATTTGATTGCCTTTCATAACACTTTTTCATTGGAGAACCTTTCTTTGGTACTTTAGTGATAGCTAAGGACATAGAAACTCATAACCAATCAAGAACCAAGGGATCAGTTGATTTCCAAAACCAGAAACCCTAAGTAAAGTGTTCACCTTTATTTTTAGGGCAAAAATACCAAACAAATTCACAAAACTCATAAAAAACAATCAAACAAATTTCTTTTCTTGATAAGAAGTTGAAGTGAGGTGTTGTGGATAGGGGTGATTGTGGAAAACTAAAGAAAGAAAACAAAAAATGATCAAAAAACCAGAAAATTAAAAAACACGATTCTCTGCACAGAATCGCGACTTTCTGAAAAAAGTGATTGATTTTGAAATAACATTTTAAGTGAAAGTTGAATTGAAGTTGTTGAAGGGTCTTGAAGGTAATCAAGAAGAAAAAAACTACTCAAAGTGGCATAAAATCAAAAATAGAGAAAAACACGATTTTTTGGACAAAATCGCGATTCTGAGGAAGATTGTGATTTTGGTGCAAAAGTTCAGGAGTAGAGTGAATTACAAAGAAAAGAAGGAATTGAAGCAAAACAAAGAGAAAGAAAGTTTAAAAAATAAAAAAATTTTCAAAAAACCCAGAAAATTAGAAAACACGATTCTCTGAACAGAATCGCGATTTTCTGTAAAAAGTGTTGTTTCTGGAATAACATTTCAGGTGATTCATGTATTGAAGTTGTGAAGGGTATTGAGAAAAGGCAAGGACATAGAATACTCAAAATTGCACAAGAAAAGATCTACAGAAAAAACACGATTCTCTACACAAAATCGCGATTTTCTGTAAAGAAAGTTTTTTGGAATCTGTGGTAAATTTGGGTACATTGAGATAAGGAAGTGTAAGGAAGATTAGGGGGATTGAGTAAGTGAAGAGGAATAATTGAAAGAGGGTGGAAAACTGAAACTTGAACAAAATCGCGACTTTCTGAGTACAAAATCGTGATTTCTTGAGCACTATATAAACAGATAATTGAAGAAAAAATTCATTTGAGAGTGAGACTGAGGGAGAGAGAGAGTGAGCAGAGCTGCCAGAATCGCGATTTCCAGCAAACAGTGGACTTTGGAACATTTGCACCCAAGGAAGAAAGGTGTAAGGGATTGAACTCACAACCTCTTGGTTAGGAATGTGATGGGCTAACCACTTGCCCCAAAAGCCATGGTTGAGGATTACTTCCTAATCCTCTCTCTTAGGGTGTGGTTCAACCATCTCCTACCAGGATTATGTTACAAAAGGTAAGAATCCTAACTTCATATTTGAATACATATTTTTGGTTTTGAGTGAAAAATAACACCAAAAAATAGAAAAAATCAGAGGAGGACAGAATCGCGATTTTCTGATTTCTTGAGTTTTTACTAAGGAATCATTTGTTTTTGCTTTAGTTGCTTCATTGCATGTTAAAATTTAGATAAGGCGATTCTATAGGTGAAAAAATATTGAAAAAAGCATAAGTTGAAATTCTGCCAAAAATTGGACAAAATCGCGATTCTGAGTTTTAACTCAAAATCGCGATTCTGTGAAAAGTGCCATCAACATCGCGATTCCCAGAACGCGATTTTCATAAGAAAATCGTGTTTTTTACAATCTGTGAGCAATCACGATTGTCTGGAAACAAAATCGTGGAAAACACGATTTTGTGAACAAAATCGTGAAAAACACGATTTTCACACAAAATCGTGAAAAACACGATTTTCATCACAACATCGTGAAATACACGATTTCCATTACAAAATCGTGAAAAACGCGATTTTCATTACACAATCGTGAAAAAACACGATTTTGACACAAAATCGTGGAAAACACGATTTTCACACAAAATCGTGGAAAACACGATTTTCACAAAAAATCGTGGAAAAACACGATTTTGACACAAAATCGTGAAAAACTCGATTTTGAACACAAAATTGTGAAAAACACGATTTAAACACAAAATCGTGGAAAACACGATTTTCACAAAAAATCGTGGAAAAACACGATTTTGACACAAAATCGTGAAAAACTCGATTTTGAACACAAAATCGTGAAAAACACGATTTAAACACAAAATCGTGGAAAACACGATTTTCACAAAGAATCGTGGAAAAACACGATTTTGACACAAAATCGTGAAAAACTCGATTTTGAACACAAAATCGTGAAAAACACGATTTAAACACAAAGTCGTGAAAAACACGATTTTCAACAGAAAATCGTGAAAAACTCACAAGTAGGCACAAAATCGTGAAAAACACGATTTTCAACAGAAAATCGTGAAAAACTCACAAGTAGGCACAAAATCGTGAAAAACACGATTTTCATCAGAAAATCGTGAAAAACACCAAGTCCATCAGAAAATCGTGAAAAACACCAAGTCCATCAGAAAATCGTGAAAAACACCAAGTCCATCAGAAAATCGTGAAAAACACCAAATTCATCAGAAAATCGTGGAAAAGTCTAATTGCATCATAAAATCGTGAAAAACACGATTTTCATCTGAAAATCGTGAAAAAAACACTACTGGCAGTAGAAAATCGTGAAAAACCCTAATTTCATTATAAAGTTGTGAAAAGTACAAAACCTAGGAAGAAAATTAAAACATACACAATTTTGGACAGAAAATTGTGGAAAACCAATACATTGGTTAAGAAACTGTGACAAACACTCCTTTGAGTATTAGAAATTTGTCAAAAATAGTTGAATGATACTAAGGTCTGGAAATAAAATAAATTCACTTTCTAAACAAGACCTAACAAGAAAGGAAAAAGAGCCAGGAAGTAGTAAAAGATCAGAAAGAAATTTAGGCCAAGAAAATAACATGGAGAACCTAAATGAAACAAATGAGTCAATAGAAACTGGGGATTTTAGAAACATCCTCAAATACATGTATACAAATAGGTTTGGAACCTATGTATACCAGGATAGAATGCATAAATTCCTCATTAGATTGAGAAATTTAGAAGTTCCCCTGAATATAACTCCAGTAGCCCAATTCAAAGATGGAAGATATGAAGACAGGCAAGGATGTGTATACATCTTCTCTCAAGACCCAGAAAATTCAAATGATCTAGGGCAATGTGCTGACAAAGGACCTTGGGAACATAACATGGGACAACCAGATATACCTAGACCAAATGAAAACTACACTAAGAATGAGCAACATCATGGGAGAAGAACACATGCTTCACCAAATCCCTTTGACAAAGAACCAGAAGGATACAATGACTTCCCACTCAGAAGAAGACCTCATTGGCAACCTCAGGGTAGGATGCTTAGACCATACCAAGTAGCCAAATGCATGAAGAACCAATATGAGGGGTATTCAGATCCTCATGCTCATGCTGCAGAATTTAGACAACTAATTAGAGCAGAAGAAGTAGAAGATTACAAGGTGCAATTTGAGGCATTTGGTCTAACCCTAACAGGGCCAGCCTTATCATGGTTCATTCCTTTGAGAAAAGAAATGTACCTAGACATTGAATCTTTCTTAGAAGCTTTCATTGGTGAATTCTCTAAGACTGGAATCAAACATAGTACAGCCACATTGATACACAGCTTCAAACAACAAAAGGAGGAAAATGTTAGAGAAGCAGCCAGAAGGTTTAAACAGTACATTGATAGATGCCCAAGAGAAGAAGTACCTTCCATGGCAAAACAAGTATCCTTATTCATTGAGGGTTTGAGAAGTGCCCAATTAAGGACCCTAGTGTACTATAGGAGATGTCCTGATTTAGCAGCCTGTGTTAAGGAAGCAATAGATTTGGAGGACAACAGAGGTCAAGATTTGTTAGCATTTGATCAACCCAGATCTTATGAAGACAAAATTCCTCCAGCAGAAGAGTTGGCTCAGGCTATTGCTAAAGCCCTAGAGGTAAGCACTAAAACTAATCTAATAAACTCTAGGATAAACACAAACAAGAAATGTTATATTTGTGGAGAAAATCATCTGGCACAACAATGCCCTTATCAGAAGCCACAACACTTACAAGATAGGAAGACACTCAAGTATTGTACACTAGAGAGAAAATGGACAAAACATACCAGGGAGGAATGCTTCTATAACAAACAACCTGTCAAGGAAAGAGACTACATGGCTCAGAGGGAATCAGGTTATACTGAGCAACCAAGACCAGTATTGGGACAACAGCCTCCTATTCCAACTAATGTGGTACCAGTCAAATATACACCCATTGACGAAGGAAATTCAAGATTCAGATCACCTTATAAGGAAGAGTATCAATGGAGTGAGGGACATCAGGAAGAATGGGAAGATTATGAAATAAGAGAACCTGAGCTTAAAGCCCTAGATTTGGGAAATGGAAAAATTGAAATGGACACAGCAACATTCATGTACATTACCAACAACTACATGTCCAATCAAAAACCTCAATTCAAAGGGGGACCAAAGATAACATGTTATAGGTGTGGGGGAGAGCATTTCATTAGAGATTGTCCACAACCTCCAACATTCAGGATAGAGGGAGCATACTGTAAGGATTGTGGTAGAGAACATCTGATCAAGGACTGTCCAAAAAATCCCCAAAAACAACAGAACACACCTAATAACATACCTTTAAAAACAGTCAAAATTATGGAACAAGAGGAATTGAGTGACGGTGATCAAGTTGAACTTAATGTTATAACAAGGGCACAAGCCAAACAACAAGGAACAATTAAAGAACAAAATGAGGGTTCTACATCAAAAGGGAAGAAAAATAGACAAAAAGGGAAATGGGAAAAGAAAAGAAAAGTGGGCAAAAGTCTGGAAGAAGACAATCAGGAACAATCAAATTCAAAACATACCTCTCCTCAAAAGACTCAGAATCTGTCTGAATTAGGAAATTCTCAGAGTCTAGACACCCTAATCAAAGCCTATAAAGGAAGGATTCAAGAAGGACCAAGCCCTGCAGATCATGCAATGGCTTATCCCATAGCGGATCTAGAGCATGAAAGGATGCTAAAATGCAAACAAATTATCCAGGAAACACAATTTAGATTAGGGGAAGAAGACAGCTCTCGGAGAACAATTGAACAGCATGAAAAAACAAAAACCAAGGAAGATGATAAAGAAGGAAATCCACAAATAACATTCCAAATGATCTTAGATGAACATTGTAGCATTACATGTCATACAACATGGGAAAACTTGTTGAAACAAAATCCTCACCTGCAAAACAAGATGAACAAAGGAGAAACAATATCTGGAAACCTTCATTCACCATTACAAGAATTAGAGGAACTATGGTATATTCCTATTGACAAAATAGGAGGATATTGTGAAGGAGAAGAAGGAAATTCAACTCTAAAATTACATTATGGAAAAAATTCAGCTAAAGCTATTTTGGATAGTGGATCAGGAGTGGCCATAATGACTAAACAAACCTGGGAGAAATGGGGAAGAAAGGAATTACTACCCACTAAAATGAGATTACAACTTGCAGATGGACATATAGAAAAACCCCTAGGAATATGGGAGAAAGTGATTGTGGACATATGCGGCATAGAAATAGAGCATACCTTTGCTATAGTAGAATTTCCACAATCCACATCTTATGAAATTATCCTAGGAAGACCTTTCATGAGACAAATGCAAATTGTACAAGATTGGGGTAATGATTGTTTGTATCTTCAGAACCAGGGGAGAATAACAAGAGTAAACTTAAGAAATGGCCACTATTGTGATATATCTCCAAGAGAATGGTATAAAATACATCAAAATCAACAAGAAAGTGAAGAATCAGAGAGGGAGGATCAGGAAGAGGGTGAATCAGCAGTTTGGAAGTGTAACATAATAAGAAATCTCACAAATAGGAAAAGAAAGTTAAGAAGAGAAGATTGTGTGGAAGAAAGAAAAATACAAGATGAAAGTTATGTGCCTCAACAATTCAAAGATGAAGAGTTTGAGCCTTATGGATGGAATCAAATCTTAGCTACCATGGATTTGGCCAGTGAGGAATATGTGGGAGTGGAATTCCAAAATGAGGAAGGATTTGATATTTTCCACATTAGCATACACATGATAGGAGTATCAAAAACAGAAGAGGATCAAAATCAAGAAATGATATTAAAAGAAGGAAAATCACAGTATTTGGAAACAGTAAAAGCCGAGGATGCAATCAAAGACAAAATCTCAGGCAAATACAAGGAACATAAACACAAAGAAATAGAAAGAGACCAGGAAAAAGAAAAGAAAGAGAAAGAGATAAACAGAGATCAATACTTTGATGTACCAGCAAATTTTAAAACTTATGAAGTAGAAGACAGACTACTTCTGAAAATGAAACCAAAAAGAGAGAAAAAGAAAGGGGAAGCATATGATAATGAAGAACAAACAAAGAAAATTGTAATTACACAGGAAGAAGGAGAAGAGAGACAAATAGTAATAGCTGATGACATGACATCACAAGAAGAAGAAGCATTAAGGAACCTGGCAAAGAACTATAGGGATGTATTTGCTTACAGTTATAAAGATTTGAAAGGAATTGATCCAAAAATTTGTGAGCATAAGATTCCTATGACACCTGATGCAAAACCAAGCAAACAGAGACATTATACATTTAATGATAAATACTCTGCCAAAATAAAGGAAGAAATTGACAAGTTGTTGGCTGCTAATTTCATTTATGAAATAGAGTATACTGAATGGATATCACCTATAGTTGTGGTGCCAAAAAAGAACGGAAAACTTAGGGTATGCATCAACTTGAAAAAAGTGAATGCAGCAACTATAAGGGATAGTTATCCACTGCCAATAACAGATCATCTTCTTGAGAGAGTTGCAGGAAAGGAAGTCTATAGTTTTCTAGATGGTTTCTCAGGATACAATCAAGTACCTATAGCCTTAGAGGACCAACATAAGACTGCCTTTTCTACAGAATGGGGGGTTTATGCTTTTAGGGTTATGCCCTTTGGATTGACTAATGCCCCAGCAACTTTTCAAAGGTTGATGTGTCATATTTTCAAAGAATTCCTGAGAAATGTGATGGAGATCTATGTAGATGATCTGTGCACTTTTTCTTTAAAAAGACAAGATCACTTACAAGATTTGGAAAGAATATTCAGGAAGTGCAGGACATATAGAGTATGCTTAAATCCTGAAAAGTGTGTATTCTATGTCAGACAAGGAAGAATGTTGGGTCACATAGTGTCAAAAAATGGAATTTCTACTGATGAGAAGAAAATAAAAGCCATAATAGAGCTTCCTAGACCTACAAATGTGAAGGAACTCCAAACCTTTATGGGACATTGTGGGTACTACAGAAAATTTGTACACAAATTTGTTGATATAGCCAAGCCATTATATGCCCTCATCACAAAGTTTGAGTGGACGGAAGAATGTGACCAAGCATTTGAAACATTAAAAACTTGTTTGGTGACAGCACCAATTTTAAAAACACCTCAGTGGGATAAAATCTTTCATGTACATGTCGATGCCTCAAATTATGCTCTGGGATGTGTGTTAGCACAACCTATAGAAGGAAGCAAATTAGATTTCCCAGTAGCATATGCAAGTAGACAATTAAACATTGCAGAAAAAAATTACACAACCACTGAGAGAGAAGGATTGGGAATGATCTTTGCTGTCAAAAAATACAGACATTATCTATTGGCCAACAAGTTTAAATTCTTTGTGGATCATCAAGCTCTACTATATTTAGTGAATAAACCATGTCATACAGGAAGAATAGTTAGATGGTTTCTTTTACTAATGGAATTTGAATTTGAGGTGGTGGTTAGACAAGGAAAAATACACTTAAGAGCAGATCATTTGTCAAGAATCCAGTCAAAAGAACCTAGTTCACCTATAGATGATGATTTGCCAGATACATACTTATTCAAGGTGGAAAGTGTTCCTGAATGGTCGATGTCATTAATTCCTTTGTTAACCATGGGACCTTGTAGGTCATTAGCAAATAACACACATTTGGTGTTACAAAGCAGGAATTTCATGTTGTTAGCTGGACATTTGTATCACCTCAATCAGTCAGGTATACTGGAATATTGTACTCCAGAAGAGGAGCAACATGAATATGTAAGGAAAGCTCATTGCTGGAATCCATGTACTCATGCTTCCACAATTGTCACTCTAAGTAACCTTAATAGGATGGGAGTACATTGGCCAAATAAGATTCAAGATGTGGAGAGATATATTGATAACTGTCAAAAATGTCAAACATTGCAGAAATCAGAATTAATAACTTTATATTGGTTTCAGAAAAACCCTGAATGGAGTGAAAACATTGTTGAGAAGTTGAAGAGAAGGGAGAAAGGAAAACAGGTAATAGCTGGTGCTGATTCAAGATATCTACAAGTGATCTCAGAGGAATATCAACTCATAGGAGAACAATTATACAAGAGAGGAATGGATGGATATCTGAGAATTTGTGTTCCAGAAGAAAAGTATTTAGAGATGTTGGAAATGGCACACTCGGGAGTAGCTGGAGGATATTTCTCAAGTGATAGAACAGCCAAACTCATCTTATATTCTGGTTTTTGGTGGCCAACCCTATTTCCCGATGCTAGAACTTATGTAAAAAGATGTGATGTCTGTCAAAGGGTAAGTCAACCAAACAAAAGAGATAACATGCCATTAATTCCTTTAATTTCAGCCAGAGCTTTTAGTAAATGGGGATTGGATTTTATTGGACCAATACATCCTCCAGCCAGACAATCTCATGCAGAATACATACTAGTAGCTACAGATTATTTGACAAAATGGGCTGAGGCCAAAGCTACTAAAAGAAATGATGCTCACACCACTGCTAGATTTTTGTATGAAAACATTATCACTAGATTTGGACTACCAATTGAATTGGTAAGTGATAGGGGGACTCATTTTTTGAATCAGATCATAGAAAACATGACCAATTATTTCATGATTAGTCATAATAAGTCAGCCCCATATCACCCACAAGCCAATGGGTTAGCAGAAAGTACTAATAAAGTACTTTGCAATGTATTGTCCAAATTAGTCAACACAAACAGAAACGATTGGGATTCTCAACTTAATCATGTTCTTTGGGCTTATAGAGTGGCATACAAAACGGCTTTAGGGACTACACCATTTAATTTGGTATATGGCCAGAATGCAGTTTTACCCATGGAATTTCTTATTCCAACATTGAAGGTGGGTAGCCAATACAATTGGACAGGACATGAATTATCTGAGAGAGTCATAGATTTGGAAAAACTGGGAGCATCGAGACTCCAAGCAGTGATGAGTATATACACAAACAAGAAAAGACAAAAAGCTTATCATGATGTACACATAAAAGACAAAGATCTACAAGAAGGAGACCTGGTCTTAGCTTACACAATCAAGGAACATCAGAAAAAGTTTCAGAAAAAAGGTCATGGGCCATATATCATACATCAGATAAGCAAGAGTGGAGCTATTCAGTTAGCCAACATTGATGGGGAAATCATGCCAAATTTCATAAGTGGATGTAGAGTGAAGAGGTATGAGTGCCCATTAACTACTGATGAATGGAGAAGATTGCAAAAGGCCCAAAACAGGAAAAAAGAAGAAGAAAGTATTAGAAAGGAGGCTCAACTAGAAGCCAAAGAGAGAATTAGAAAATTAAAACAAGTGTGCTTATGTGAAAACACTCTAAAGCAAAAAGAACAATTGCCTTTGATTATGATGAATTATCAGAATGAAAACATAAGGGTTTTGATAGATTCAGGAGCTCAAGTGAATCTAATTAGCTCAGCCTTGGTCAATAAGTTTAACCTTAAGAGAGCTGAAAGCAGAATTTTGATCAAAACCCTAGGAGGGAAAAGGATTCAAAGCATATCTTCACTTTCTATTAAAGTTAAATTTAATAATGAATATATGGAGATAGATTGTGAAGAGTGGCCAGACCATTTAATGGCGGAAAAGTTGATTTTAGGGCAACCATGGCTCAAACAAGGTAAAGTCATCTTAAATTTTGAAAAAATGAAGCTTAATTTGACCATCAAAGACAAAAAGTTTTTAATGTTCTTTTTGAGTAATGAAGAACAGGTACTTCATATGGATGTTCATGACCCAGATCTCGAAGGATTCACTTTCTCAATGGAGGACAGGAACATTTTGTCAATACAAAGTGATCAAGCTTCATACATTCAAGACCAGCAAAAGAATGAAAGGGTAAAGGTGGATGAGGAGACAAAACAAAGAAGACTATTATTGCCAAATTTGCAATATCAACAAATCAGAACAAGAGGAATATGGAAACAGGCCATGCACAGATATTGCTCACCAAAACAGGAAATTAGAACAAAATGGATATGGAAGCCAAAAAGTGCTACAAAATGTTCATCCACAGAGCATGGGTATTTCCATAACAAAAGGACAAATGGAGTAAAACATTACTAGGTGAAAAAATCAGAATTGGGTCAATGGAAGAGGGATTATCCACAGTGGACCTATCTTTGGAATTTTGGAAATTACAAAAAAATATTTCCTTTTTTTCCCCTAAAAGAAAATTAGGAGGGGAAGGAAAGAAGACAGAAAAAAAAAAAAAAAAAAAAAAACCCCAGAAAAATATATTTTATTTTCTTGATTTTCTTTCTAAAATTAAAAAACACAAAGCAAGATATAGGGAGGGAGAGAGTAACTTATTATGGAAAAAAGTTGTTTTGTCTTATTGTTGATCAATTTTTTGTGATCATCTTTTTTGACCACTACTTTTTCAAGTTTCTTCATTAATCATCTTTTCTAGCATCATTTTTCTATTCAGAAATTGTTTTTTGAGCAAGGAAGTGACAATTGAAGAGAGCACATTAGATGTCTTGCTACACCTGTATTGCTCACTTAAAATTGAGTCTCTTGGAAAAAAGCAAAAATTGCTTGGAACTTGTCTTTCTTATTTTTTATATATCAGTAACATTCCAGAATAAGATAGTATTTTCTTGTGAAATCTTGTGACTCATGTGGGTGGAGTGTTTTCTTTTCTGTTAATATATAAATACAGGATGGTGAATGCAAAGGAGTTGACAATTCATGACTTCAAAGCTAATTCAGTGACTTTGTCCAGAGGACATTGGTTTTTGGATAGTGATGCAGCTGAGGAACAGGTGAACCTAGACTCAGAAGAAGACCAAGAAATCCCAGAAGCTGAAAAAGTAGCAAAAGAACTTAAAGAAATTCTGGGAATAATAGGACAGCACATCTTCACAGTGGCAGTGGGAGGATATAAGTACACTATGCTGTGCCAGGAATTTTACAGGTTTCAGAAAACTTCTGTCAATATCAAGAGATGGAAAGCTGTGGGATTGCACAAGCTCTTGGAAGAACCTATTTTCTTTATTGACTTTGAAAGAGTAGCTCAAGTGATGGGTAGTTTGGAAGAAGTAGGGAAAGGTAATGATGCCTACTTCAGATGCAAAGTGAAGGACAAGGACAATCAGGAGGCACGGGTAGTTATCAAAGCAGAACATATCAGAGCCGCCTTACAGTTCTATCCAATGGGCACCAAACTAGACCAAAGTTTTGTCAAAAAGAATAAGGAGACTTACACTGGATATGCAAAGTTCACTGACTTCAAAGGAAGAGAAAATGAAGAATACGCTATAAGAATGTTCTTACAGTTCTTTTGTTTTCCAAAATTACCACGGTACACCATGCCTCATAAGTCAGTAACTCTATTGATGTTCAATAACAAAGATAGAACCAAGCCATTTGGGGTAATGGATGTCTCACCATACATCCATGAACAGCTGAGGGAAGCAGCAAAACACTGGGAGCATAAGAAATTCATGAATGGAGCCCAGTATTTGACAAAAATCATTTATCATGTTCTAGGAATGGAAGAACAGTTAAAGTTAGCTCCTGAAGCACAGTATTTCAGAAATCTGATGTCAGGAATCAAAAGTCCCCCAAGAAAAGCACTTGGAAGAGAATCAGAAGGACAAACTCGCATGAGGGGAACAGGAATGAAGAGAAAAGTAATATCTGAGGAAGTGATTCCAGTAAAGAAAAGAAAGTTGGACCCCAGAAAAGTAGAATTAGAACAGGCAGAAGAAACAAGAGAGGAACAGGTGGCAGCACAGAAAAAGGTACAATCCTCCAGTGAACCTCACCCTCCACAGACAAGTAAAGAACAGCTTTATACTTATCTCACTCAAGGAAACAACAAAAGAGCTATATATGAGGCACAGTATCAAAAAATGTTGGAAGATTTTTCATGCAAAGCTACGGATTGGATCCAAGAAGAGGTGGAGCACTATGAAGCATTACATGAAGAAATGATGGCAGCCGAAACTGAAGAGATATTTGTGAAGAAGGAGGTAGAGTTGCTGGCATACTTCAAGGAATTGCAAGGACCTCCAGAGGCCAGGACTACTGTGATAGTGAAAAAGAAGATGCCAAGGAAACCTGTCCAAAAGAAGAAGATGATAAAGAAAGGGAAAGGAAAAATGGCAGATGAACCTATGATGAAAGAAATGGAACAAGTAATTACAAAAGAAACACAGAAGCTAATCACAGTAAAGGAAGTATCAAAGCCTATAGAACAAGAAGTAGGAGAATCCTCACGATTCTCATCTGATTCAGATAGTGACATTGAGAGTTTTCTGTTGAAAAGTTTAAACTTGTCAATACCCAACACTCCCAATGTAGCTGTACAGGCTGGGGAAAAAGTGAAGACACCTGAGGATACAAGCAAGAAGTCTAAAGAAAGGCAGACTTATGAAGAAACTGTCCAACAGATGAGTGCTGAAGAAGAAGGAAGACTGTTGAAAGGAAAGGCCAGAATGACAGAAGAGGAAAACCAGAGGAGAGATGAAGGTAGCTTTGGAATAATGAATGTTGATGAAAATTCAATATGGACCAAGCCTTCACAGACACAATTCCAATTGAATGCAAGATTGAATGCAAGTTTAGAGGAACTAGCAAAGAAGGTATTCGGCAGTTCATATAATCAGCAGAAGGATGCATCCGAAGAACAGGAAAGCAAGAAGTTAGAACCAGAAAAGAGTGCTCAAGAGGTCTTGGGACAAGTAATGGAGGAAGGAATTGTTCAAAGTATAAAGGATGTGCTGCAGGATATAAAAAGCAGTGGGGAATTTACATCCAAGAATGATCAAGAACAAGAGGTAGAAGCAGACTTTATGGACATTGAGGAGCAAGATCAAGAATACACGAATAAGGGGAGTAATGATCAGATAAAAAATTCTCATACAAATGAATCAGATTTAGCCCAAGAAACAGAAAGACAGGCATTGCAGAAAAATAATGTTCAGATTGATTGTGTGGAAAAAATTGAATCAATGTCTGTTCAGGAAAGAATGGGGCAGGAAGAGCAAATCATGAAGGTTCAAACAGGTCATGTTGGAGAAGAGTTAGACAAAAGTCAGGGAACTCTAATAAAGGGAAATGAGATACAAGATCTGGAAGGAACAGAAAAGCAACAGGTAATGGAAGGAAGAAGTTCACTAGAAGAAATAAGGACTTCAGATTTATCAGGGCAGAAGGAGACAAAAAATCAAGCACTAGTTTATGAAGAAGATGATACTAATCAGGAGACTGAGAATGATGATTACAGTGATGAAGAACTAGATACTAAGGATATAGATGATGAAACAGTAGCAGAAGAGGATGATAAGGGTAAAGAAGACAAGCAAATTGAAATCAGACAGACAAAAATGGAAGTAGGTTTGGAAAGGATACCCAAGAGTATAAGAGCAGCTTGTCAGAAGATCATAAGTAATACTGAACAGTTCAGACCATCCAGCAGAAATATGATCATATCAGGCATGGTGGCTGAATCTGAATTTGAGAAAGGGAGTATGATTATCAAAGAACACAGAAAGGAAAAGGAGCAGATGTCAGAACAACTGAGGTCAATTCAGAAGAAAAATGAAGAGTATGTCAATAGAATAATTGCTTTGGAAGAAAGTGAAGTTCAGAAGCAGAACAAAATACAATATTTGGAGGATAAGAGTGTGAAGCTATCAGAACAGAATGCCAAGATGGAAATGGAACTAAAAACCATAGGAGGAAGATACAGAACACTACAAACCTCATATCAAATTTTGACTAGGGCCCATGAAGATATTAATAAGTTGCTGCTAGAAGAAGGCCTAGTAAAAGATGGAAGTAAACCTGCCCAAGTGACAGAGGAAGAAAAAGATGAAATGCATAAAGAAATTCAGAAACTCCAAGAAGAATTAAAGGAAGCCAAAGAACTAGAAAAGCAAGCAAGTACACATGCTGCTACAGCCATGAGAGGGTATAATAAGTTGTTTCTGAATACAGAGCAAGAGAGGAAGGATTGGCAGGACAAGTTGGAAAGAGAAAGAATGGACTGGATGAAAGAAAGAGAAGATTTGACAACTCAGAATAAAAGCTTAAGGATGACCTTAGAAGATTTGCAGGAACAACTGGAGAAATCAAAAGCTCAGGAAGAGGTTCAGAATCAAGCACATGCAGAAGATACAAATACAAGAGAGTATGAAACAGGAGATGCTGATAAAGAACAGGAAAATTATGAAGCAGTAGCCAAAAGATCTGAGGAAGAATACACTGAGGAATTTATTCAGAAGTTGCTGACTAGCAGAGAATCAAGAATGGAGTTTATGAGAAAAATGCATGATGATTATGAAAACCAGATTGTCACATTTGCTTTAAACAAAGGCATCAATCCAGATCAGCACCATTGGGCTACAGATGGATTAGGAATTCCTTTTTGTATGGTATTGGAAAGCATAAAGAATTATCAGTTGGCCAGAGTGGGATTATCTCCAAATCAATATTTTGAATATGAAGAGGATATTAACGTCACAAAGGAATTATTTGAAAGAGCTAACCCAAAATGGAGGAATAAATGGTTGGATGCCAATAAAGAGTGTAGGAGAATCTGGAAGGAGGCACCTCTACACTTAAAGATTAATCCAGCTTATTGCCCCGTGGCCAGAAGAAGGGAGTGGACTGTTTTTTGGGAAAGAAGAAAAACAGGGCAGATTCCAGCAAAATGGCTGAACTTTCCAAAAATAGCAGGTCCAAAGGCAGGAACTTGGCCTACAAAGAGTTACATGGTGAACACTGCTGAGTCGGTTATAGCAACATACAAAGATGTTAATGACCCTGCTTGTATATTACTTGTCAGAATAATGAGGTTAATTCTAGCCTGTATAGAAACATACACAGATACGGATGTCAGAATTTTGAATTACATTGGATTCAATTCTCCAACAGATGCTCTATTATTTGATCTCAGTGAGACACCTGATAGGATATGTCTAATGGCCTATTATAGTAGAATAGTGTTTTTGGGCAGCCACTTTTTGCAAATTTTTGAAGATGCGTTTGACTATGGATTTTTTGAACGAGAATCAGAAATTTTTGGGAAATTATCAGTGGTTACTAAATCCAGACTTACTGCCTATGAAGCCTCTTATACAGAATACTTGAAAAAGGACGTTATTGACAAACCTGAAGCTGCAATACAATGGAGAAAAGCCTTGTTCGAGATGGTCAACAACTTAAATGTGACAGAAAGAAAAAGCCATGATTTACTGTCACAGGTGTATCAAAGAAAGAAGAAATGAAGAAAAGTGATCAAAGTAGAGGTGCAGAAAAATCTTTCGTCAGGAGCCGAAAGGCTTAGGAGGGGAAGGATGTTGGAAGGTGTATTTTTGGAAAGCATTTTTGATGTAAAAAATTAGTGAAAAGCCAAAAAACTTGTAAAATATTTATGCAATGGTTGTAAAAATAAGGAAGAGTCTTCCTTATGTGGTTAAGGACCTCATGTAATTTTTGTAGAATTTTTAGAAACTCTTAGATAGCATATTTTTAGAAAATTAGAGAAAAAGACCTAATTTCAAGTGTGAAAAGGGACACTTGAAAATGTATATAAGTCAATTTTCTCTATTTTGGAGAGGTTGGTTAGTCATTTGCTCAAGCTATCAATAGAGAAGGAAGAGTTTCTGCAAAAATCGTGTTTTCTCCTGTTGAGTGAATTTTCTCTGATGTGTGAGCTTGTCTCTTGCTTAATCATGGAGATTTATGAGTTACATTTGTGTATTACTGAGTAAGTTGTATGAAGAGAGAGACCTATTGCTGTAATGAGTGGAAAAGGACTGAAGGAAGTTCCAAAATTGTGAAAATCGTCTGATGGTACAGAATCGCGATTGTCTCGTCTCTGTGATACAGGTGATATTTTTCAATTTTGAGTTCATAATTGTATTCTGCTACTGAAATGACATGGTTTTGACATAAAGATCATAGAAAATGGTGGAGATTTGCCTTAGTTATGGTAAACTCTAGATTTTCTCTTCATCTTCAATTTCTCTCAGCAATCCAGCCATTAATCTCTTATTTCCTTGAATCTATTATCTTGAAGGGGCTGTGGTCTTATGGATATTCCTAGGATTGACAAAATAAAGATGATTTGTTGATTCTTTGTTACTTCATGATTGGAGAGGACAACTTGGAGTCCAAAACAAAACAATGACATTACTCCTTATCATCCTAAGGATTTAGCTCTACTCAGATTACAAGGATTTCCACTTATATGTACATATGTATACAAGCTATCATTCTGAAATCTCCTTCACTTTCTCAAGTGTCTTCTTTCACTTCAATCTGATTATGAACTTGCTTCAAATTCTTTGTAATCACCAATTTGTGATTGATTTGTTCCAACAGCTCCCCCTCAATCACTAATTGTGATTATTCCATTCTTCTTCACTCCTGCCATCTCTTTGAATCTCTGTAGCTTAGTCCTGGCATGAAAAACAGGGTTAGCTGCCAAATACAAAGAACTCATTATCTCCAAAAATAATTGGAGTACTCTGATCAGTTTCAAAACTCTTCATCAAGGTCTTCAACCATATCACTTCTTTAGCAGCTTCTACCATTCCTTTATACTCAGCTTCTGTGGATGATAAAGCAACTGTATGTTGCTTCTTTGAACACCAAGAAACTAGTTTATCTCCAATATAACAGAGATACCCATGAGTTTACCTTCTATCATCTGAGTCACCTGCCCAATCTGCATCACTAAACACTTTAATTCTAGTGTCAGAAGTGAATCCATAATACAAACCTTCACTTAAGGTTCCTTTGATATATCTGAGTACCCTTTGAGCTGCAATCCAATGAGTCTTCTTTGGACAATGCATAAATTGTGACAACACACCTACTGCATATGATAAGTCTGGCCTTGTCAAGGTAGCATAGATTAAACTACCTACCAAACTCTGATATTTCTTCATATCATTGAATTCTTCACCTCCATACCTGCTCAATTTATGATTTACCTCCAATGGTGTAGTTGAAGTCTTGCAATCTTCCATGTTAAACTTGACTAGAAGATTCTTCAAATACCTCTCTTGTGAAACATATACTCCATGTTGAGTATACACAATCTACATTCCTAAGAAATAAGATAAGTTTCCCAAATCACTTATCTTAAACTCCTTCTCTATTTGCCTTTTAAGTTCATTGATTCCTTGAGCATCTGTTCTTGTGACAATAATATCATCAACATAAATGCACATGTAAATGTATCCATTTTCACTTGCCTTCACTAGCAAGCTACTATCTGCCTTTGATGCTTGAAATCCACATTCATTCAAGAACTTGACAAGTCTGTAATTCCAAGCTCTTGGGGCCTGCTTCAACCCATACAAAGCTCTCTTGAGCTTACACACATAATCTGATCCAATTGAATTCATAAAACCTTCTGGTTGCTCCATGTATACTTCATCTGAAATGTATCCATTTAGAAATGCATTTTTCACATCTAATTGTGATAGCTTCCATCCTTTACAAGCAGCAATAGCAATCAATGTTCTAATTGTAGACATCTTAGCAACAGGACTAAAGGTTTCATCATAATCTACCCCATAAGTTTGGGCATAACCTTTGACCACAAGTCTAGCCTTGTATCTAGACACCTTACCATCTGCAAACCTTTTTGTTTTATATACCCACTTACATCCAATGACTTTCTGATTCTTTGGTCTTGGTACTAATTCCCAAGTTTCATTTTCAAGTAGAGCATCATACTCTTCCTGCATTGCCTTCTCCCAATTCTGTTTACCTTTGGCTTCTTCATAAGTAATTGGATCTTCTTCTGTCTTCACAATGTAAGCATAATCTTTTGTTGTTAGAAAAGATGTATCATAACTATACCTTATAGGCCCTTTCCTTTCCCTTGAAGATCTTCTGATTTCTGCACTTCTCGAAGTTTCAGCCTCATTTGATTCTGGATCAAATCTTGGCCCATCTTCTACATGATCCTGCAATCTACTTTTAGAGTCAACATCATCAATACTTTCTTCATACATTTTTACTTTTGCCTTTCCTTTCCTTTGTATCTCTTCAACACCTGCATAATCATTTGTTGATCCTGTATACCATGTATTTTGCTCATCAAATGTCACATCTTTGGTGACAAGAAATTGCTTTGTGGATGGACTCCACAACCTGTAACCCATCTGTCTATCATCATAACCAATAAACACATACTTCTCTGCTTTGGGTTCTAACTTATGTCTTAATTGTGAAGGAACATAAGCATATGCTACACATCCAAATACCTTACAATGATCAAGAGTAGGTTTCTTACCCCACCATGCTTCATAAGGGGTTCCTCCATCCAAAGCTTTACAAGGTAACCTATTCACAAGGTATGTTGCAGTATTAATGGCTTCTGCCCATAAGTAATTTGGACAATTCTTTTCCTTCATCATTGCTCTTGCAAATTCTACAAGAGTCCTATTTCTCCTTTCTGCTACTCCATTCTGTTGAGGAGAGTACCTGCAAGTTACTTCTCTTTTTATACCTGCATTCCACAAATAATCATCAAACTCTTTAGAGAAATACTCTCCCCCTCCATCTGACCTTAACCTCTTAAGCTTTTGCCCTGTGATCCTTTCTGCATAAGCATGATAATGTTTGAATGTCTTGAAAACTTCTGATTTATCCTTGATTACATATAAAGTAATCCATCTGGTTGCATCATCAACAAACAACACATAATATCTGGATCCATTTATGCTATAGTCCCTTGAGGGACCCCATACATCTATATGAACCAATTCAAGCATATTTGAATGCTTGTACCCTGATTTGTTGTAAGAACCTTTATGTGCTTTACCTAATTGACAAGCTTCACACTTGTACACCATATGTTGCCCTTCAACATTTGGCAATCCAAGCACCACCTGATTCTTTGACATTTCCTTTATAGCTCTCTCATTGAAATGACCTAGCCTTTTATGCCATAGGTCTAATTCAGACACCTTTTGACTTCCATAAGTAAATAATGCATGTCCCACATTACCTTGGACTTTGAGTGTGAACAATCTTCCTTCCTTTTTCCCTGCAATTATGTTTCTATATCCCTGATTTGGATCTTGCACATAAACACCATCATTTGTGAATCTTACCTCATATCCTTTCTCCACAATTTGCCCTACACTTATCAAATTTTTAGGGATAGTAGGAACATAAAGTACCTTACTCAAAAGTGTACTTCCACTCTTTGTCTTCACTAATCCAATGCTCTGCACTTTATGTTTGGTATTGTCACCTGTTTGAACTGTATGTCCATTCACCTTTGCTTCCATATCAGTCATCAAGGATAGATTCCCACTCAGATGGTTGCTACATCCTGAGTCAATATAAAACACTCTTTGATCTTCTCCCACTGATTCATGAGTTGCATTCTAGATAAGAGTCATATCATCCTTCTTATCTGATGCATAATTATAATAATTGTTGTTGTAGGACTGAGATTGGAAGTTTCTTCCACCTCCTCTAGCATATGATGTCCTACCACCTCTTCCTCTGAAGTTGCCTCTTTGGTTTCTGCCTCCTCTACCTTTTTGATTAAAATTCTGATTATTGCTTCCACCATTTTGATTGTTATACCAACAATCATTTGCCAAATGATTTGTTCTGCCACAAATCCAACAAGCTTTAGCATTATCCTTATTCTTACCTCCTCTTCCTTTACCTATGAAATTCATCTTTCCTTTTGTGAAGTTAGCTTGACTTGAAGTCCCTTCATCATCAGTCGATTGCTTTCCCTTGCCATTCTTTTTCTTGTCCTTGGAGTACATAGCTTGACTTGCACTTCTATCATTGTCTCCTTTAATGTCCTGCTCAAAAGTTAGCATGTGTCCTAGCAATTGATTAAGATCAGGAGTAAAGTGATCAAGTGACAACTCTATGGATAATATGAAAGGCTTCCACTTCTCATCTCCTCTCAGACCTATAAGTATTTGTCTTACCAACTTATCCTCTTCAATGTCTTCATCCACTGCTCCCAAGCTATCTGCAATATCCTTCATCCTTGCCACATAATCAGAAATTGATTGTGAACTCTTCTTCTTGAAAGTTGTGAACTCAGCCCATAGTGAGGACTTCCTTGACTTAGTTGTATTTTGGAAATGCTCTTCCAAAGCATTCCAAACATCTTTTGCACTTTCCAATCCTCTAATGTGAGGTAGAAGATAATCATTTACAGCCATGTAAATGATACTCCTTGCTTGAGCATCCTTTCTCATCCAAGTCTTCAAAACTGCAAGTTCTTCCCTAGTTGGAATACTAGGATCTACAAATTCAGGCTTTTCTTCATCTCCTGTAATGAATGCCATCAAATCTTTACTCATGAGGTGTGCCTCCATCCTCATGGACCAAGCTGGATAGTTCTCCCTATCTAGCTTATCAATCTGCAAACTTTCTCCCATCCTTGACCTTCTCTATCTGCAATTACTATGGTTTATAAGAATAAAGTGTACCTTTGATATGAAGCTTTGATCCTTCCTGATTTTCTTCGAACTCGTGCTTTAAACTTCTGCAGGTTATCTTCAATAATTTGTCCTTATCCTCCTTTGATTAGGAAGAACTTCAATATCTGCACCAATCGGAACTTCAATTGTCTTTTCTTCTCTTGTTCTGCACCTTCAGCTTTGATACCACTGTTGGAGACCTCTTAATCTCCAAAGGTTTGATCTATACTGATTTAAGAACACTTCTATATCAGTTACAAACCAAACTTTACACAAATATTGTTCTTCTTTACCAAAACTTCCATTAACACTTCTCTGAGTGAAGAAGTGTCTACTTCAGAAAGTCTGCTTCAGAAATCAACTTCATTACCTGCACATAACTTCAAATTTCTTCAAGTAAATGATGCACAAGTATTCGCAATACCTTTGTGCAATCATACTAATCATTAGTTCTCAAAACTAATCATCAAAAGTTTAATTTGATCCTTAAGATCAAAAATATGTCATAACTGTCTTCCAGAGGTAGCGCCTTCGACATGGTCAACTTCTTAAGTTGATTTCTCATAGCACAAAACCCGTTTTGCTAAATGCTTTTAGCCATAGCTTCCTTATCTCCTAACTTAGATTTTAAGTGCTCAGTCATAAAAAACTTTACAATATACACTGAGATCTAAGCAAAATACTGAGACGGAAAAGTGCGCTACTCTCAGACTTCAGTTTTCACTTCTACATACAAATGTTCCTATTGATCATTCTCACAGTAGGAGAGGAATTAGATCATGAAACTCTGAACATAGCTTCATTAGCTTCTCAATTAGATGTGTACAAAAGGAATCTTGATCCACATGATCAGACTGAGAGCACTCAGAGAAAAACCCGTCGCTATTTTCTGGGAAAAAAACTCTCTACACATCTCTAAGACATTTGTCATCTACACATGACTCTCACTTACATTTCTTATCATCATTAACTTATATATACATGATTTTAGACTTATCCCGCGTCTATGACATTACTCCTTATCATCCTAAGGATTTAGCTCTACTCAGATTACAAGGATTTCCACTTATATGTACATATGTATACAAGCTATCATTCTGAAATCTCCTTCACTTTCTCAAGTGTCTTCTTTCACTTCAATCTGATTATGAACTTGCTTCAAATTCTTTGTAATCACCAATTTGTGATTGATTTGTTCCAACAATCCCCAAGCACTTATTGACCTACTAACCTCTCACTAAAATCATGTTAATGTTGTAATGGGGACGCATGAACGCTTGGTGTCCATTTGCAATGTTAACATTCATTTGTCTATTCTCACAGAACTGGTGACCAGTCTCTTCACCATGGCCGAGGCAGGAACTAGCTCCCAGGTAGGCACCAGCCCCCAAATCGTGGACATTAAAAGTCTTCCCATTGAAGAGGAATTGAAGGAACGCCCAGTGGCATTGAGGGCATTACACGACATACGGATTCAGAATCCTCCATAGGGGCACACAATGTTGGTCAGCAAAAACTCACATTGGTTCAGTGATGTGGCCGGATCTCTGGGTGAAGGCACTTACATGTGGGAGGCCGAGATAGAGTTCAACGGGCGATGGGGCAGATATCATTTTTTCACCAGAGAATTTGAGAGGCTTCAGAATGATGAAGGTCTGAAACCCATCTGGAAGAAGGCTGGACTCTACGACTATTTCAAGGCTCAGTTACCCAAGCCAGACTTTCTATGGTGTTCCTACTTAATTAGCACTCTGACCCCTAGTAAAGAGAAAAAGGGATGTAGTACCTTTGTTCTACCATCACTTACCAGAGGTAATGAATTAAAGCGTTTCAAATTGACAAACAACTTGGTGAGGGAAGCTGTTGACATGAAAGGCATGCATATCCCCACCGAAAAAGAGACGATGGTCCCGAATAACATGAAGAACAGGAACCTGACTAAGCTCAAAGACATGGTAGCAATGACACCCACAATCGCCATCCACTTGCGAATGGTCATGCAACATTTTGCATTCCCAGCTCAGGAGAGATTCACAATGCCACCCAAGAAAATATGGTTCAGTCTATATTTAGCAGTTGCCTTCAATTTGACAATCAACATGCCGCATTGGATTATCGACCAAATCCACTTGGCACATCAACGGTGGTATAAAAAGCAAAAGTCGGTGCTGTATGGATGTTGTGCCCTCACCAGGATTGTGTATAGATGTTTGGCTTATGATGTTCCAGTTCAAAGGGCATTAATTTGGACCAGGGTACAAGAATTTCAATGTAGACTATCAACCGTAGGGCCTCCATCAAAGAAAATGAGAGGTGCAGTTCAGATGCCCTGTGCACAAGCCCGCGGTGCGACACTGACACCAGAGACAACTCCACGACTTCCAAGGCGTGTACAACCCTTCACTATCAGATTACCAAGACACAACACTGATGGACCGAATCTGGTGTTTCCACCTGTACCAACCGACTTAGAGTTTCCTCGCGGCTTCACATTAGAAGACCTGACTGATGAGGAGGTAGCCAGAATAATCAAGGCTGTTAACGCGGAAGTCGAGGCAGAGCAAGCTAGTGGGCAACAAACTGCTACAGACCAACCCCATCCTAGACAACCAGACGTAGTTGAAGTGGATGAAGAAGAAGAACAAGAGGAGGAACGAGGTGGACAAATAGAAGAAGAAGAGCAGGAATATGAACAAGGAGTTCTACAGGAACTTGAGGGTGCCCCGGCTTATACGAAGGAGTTGAAAAAGCTGTATGATACCATCAACAGAGTTCAAGAACAGCACAAACTGTCCCTGGCAGCAGGAAAAGCCCTCATGAACCAAATCATTGAAGAGGAAGGTGTGGACAAGCAATACCGAGCAACCCTTGATATGATTTATGATGCGTTGGGGGTACCTGAGATGGTGCATACAGCTCTTGCATACTGGAGAAGATCGGAGCGACGATACGGCAAACGCCCCCCTCGATCAGGAAAACAAATGAATATATTAGTATCAGAACCATAGGGCACCACATCCACAACCACGGGCACAGCTCATATCATTCAGGAAACTGAGGAAGCCCATACATCCAGTGCACCCCCATCACCCCCTTTACCACCCCCACCTCCAACTCCACCAACTTCACCCCCCACTACCAGTGTAACCACTACTGTCACCGCCTCAGAGTCCACTGCCCATACCGAAGCATAGACTGTCAGTCAACCCACACAACCCACACACTCTATCACCACCTCACTTGTATACACTACCACTAACACTGTAATTCTAACTGCAACCACGGAAAACCCCGTTCCCCCGATCACACTTCCTGGCGGTTCATATTCACAACTACACACACCACTTTACACTTTCACCACCATCACCGTACCCACAATTCCCATGCTCACAATCACTCCCACGACTGCATCCACTTTTGACTTCATGGACATATCACCCACGTCCGCACCTCTCCCTCCCCCCATACGTCCACAATCTCCCATTCCCCCACCACCAACTTCACCCTTTTCGAGCACAGCATACACGCTCCCATTCCCCTTTCCCTTCCCTTCTGCATTCAACACCTTTCCCGCATCCACTCCCATTAATAATGTATTTAATAATATGTACCAGTGTATGTCTCAACTACAATAGCACTACCAGCATCTGGATAACCAGCATACGAGCCTCTTCCGAAGCCATGAAGCGCTACAAGCACGATTCATTGATTTAGAGAAGGAGAAGCGGGTCTTACAACAGCAGTATGATTCATTGCAAGTGCAACATGACCAATTAGTTTCCAATCCACCCCAGTCAGACGCAGAAGAAAAGCAACAACTTGATGATCTGCTACACTCCCAGATAATAGAGAATCTCAAGCTTCGATGCAACCTGGCCCTATTACGGAAACACATGTCTACAGCACTCGAGGAAAATAAGCGACTATAGAGACAGAACAAAGAAAACTTGGAAGCAGCAATGGAGGGTTCACCACAGGAAATTGACCTAGAGAAATTCAAGGCTATCCCATCTGGAAATATGCAAATCATCTTGGAAACCCATGCCCACCTCCTGGAAGCCCACGCAGCATTAGAAAGAGAAAGAGATGACTTATTAAAGCAACTGGCAACCCAGCAGGAGTCACCAAGCAAAGTCACAACTGAAGCCGACACATCTGAAGAAGTCGCAAAACTCAGAGCAGAATTAGAAGAACTATGAAATAGAGTTCTACAATACGAGCGTCAACCCTCTCCCTTGGTGGAACCAGAACCTGAAGACTTAGTGCCAATTCAAGTGGAGGAGATCTTTGAAGACCCATATGTTCCCATGCCAACACCCAGAGGTAAGCAAACAGAAGAAGGAATGGACACGATTGAGATCGAAGCGCCTGAATGGATGCAAAGGTTGGAAAAGGTTGCTACAACCCATGATGAGAGAGTTGCAGATAGCGTCTATGTCACGATTGGAAGAAGTCGTCATAAAATTGGATTACTTTAGAAACCTCTCCCATCATAGGTGGATTGGCACGTCTGATGATCTGTATGTTCCATTCTGTGTATTAATGGCAGATTACAATGCTGAAATCAAGCAACACACAACAAAAGAACCAACCTCGGCGACACAGTTTGCACCGGACGATATCCCTGCAAGTGCCAAGCAAGGGAATATACATCAACCTACTTGGAGGATCCGCCTGCTTGAAACCTACCCTGAGATGAATCGCATGTGGAATAACATGCCTCTATATATCAAGTATAATCCCTGCTACTGCCCTGTCTTTCGAAGAAGGTCTTGGCTGGAGTACACAAAAACAGTTTTGACGGTTAAAGGATGTGAAAAGTGGTTAAATTATGTGTACCTAGCACCTCCTAATGGCCAACCCACAGTCAACTACATGATTTCAACCATCCGACACTAGGCAGTCCGGTTCAAGAATGTCCCAGATGTCATGGCACAGATGTGCCTAAAAATTTTTGAGCTCATGCTGATTACATTCAGGACATTTAAGAACATCAAAGAACCTCATCTTTCGGCTATTGGATTTAATGAAGGGAATCAGGACCTTGTCTATGACATGAGCACCATGCCCTCCATTAACGTCGTCTATGCCTCGCATGCCCGTATAAAGTATCTACCTGCTTGCTTCAAACAGACGTTTGAAGAAATGTTTATCACAGGGTTCTGGGAATATCATTCAGAGATATTCATTCCCAGACCATCTCATCTATTACAGTTATTTGCCGTGGAACAAGCTCTCCATTCAGAAA